>CM073565.1:4482500-5695192 GCA_037074615.1 Leucaena leucocephala
TAATAATCAATTCACGTATTTATTTACAAGTCAAAAACTATAAAAACTAGAGATTTATAAGTAGAAAAAATATATTATAATTGATTAATTATTTATAATTATTATTAATTTTTATCATGGTTAAAAAATTTTAAATTTAATTTTTGAAAAATTTTGAGCTCGTACTTTAATTTTTAAATAATTTTAAGTTATACGATGTTAGTTAATTAATAATCCCATTAAATTAGCACTTAAAATTTTTTAAAAATTAAAATAGAATTATTGATAGCAACTTTAAGAAATTAAAAATATTAAGTCGAGTCGACTTATATCTATTTTTAATTGAATTGAGTATTACACGATTTAAAGAGTATAATAGATGATTGATTGATAATAGTTAATTGATGGGTAAATATATGATTAACACCCTAAATTAATTTTAGAAATATAATTAACACTTTAAAGTATTGTATCCTAAGCTAATTTTGAAGGTATAATTAACACTCTAAAGTATTTAAATTGTTACAATTTTGCCATTTTGCTAACAAAAATATAAACTTTAATTTAATACATACCACATAAATTTTTTATTTTAACACATTATTATTTAAAATATCATATTTATAATATTGTTTTAATAAATTACACTAAATAAACTATAAATTTTTTTAATTTTCATATATAAATTATATATAATATTAATTTTAGGATTTGTTTAGTTACTGTTTTTAAAGAATATGACATATATAACCTTTTAAATATTAATGTGTTAAAATAAAAAATTTATATGATATGCATCGATAGAAATATGTGTTTCTATAAATGAAAGAGTATAATTATACTAATTTAAATATTTTAGGGTGCTAGTCGTATTTTTAAAATTAATTTAAAATAGTAATTATATTTTTAAATATTTTAGTATGTTAATTTTTTTTCTAATATAATTTTAAGTATTGGATGCACTTGTATCTTATTGATTGATATAAGAATAATTGGCTAACAGATGCAAAATTATTGGATTGGATAAGAGGGTTGATTATCCAATTAATAATAAACTCTTTTCTTCATATTTTCCCCTCTCCAGGCCATCTAAACGACGTCGGCAAAATCGTAAAATTAAACAGAAAGGGGCAAAACGGCCAGCACGCTTGATCCCTAATTTGCTTTACCTGCTCAGCTTCCCCGATATCTCTTCATCTTCCGTCTTCTTCTTCAGGTGAAGCTCGCCGATCTCTTCTGTCGTGGTATTCGTCGTCTCTCTCTCTCCGTGTCGTAGTGAAGCTCGTCTTCTTGTTCTCAGTTTTGCATCTCGGAATCTCCTTCTCCTTCCTGGTTCGCTCTCCCTCTCACTCACCCTCCCTGTTTTACATTTTAGATTCTTTTGAGTTTTGGTTAACATTGCTCAATTGGCTTGACTTCTATATTCACATATTTAATTGGGTGTTGACTGATGTATACGTTAGTAAATAGATTTCTCTCGAACAAACTCCTTGATTCCAGGGCAAAATAAAATTTACTGGAAAACAGAATAAGGTTGTTCATTCATCTTCTGCTTCAAACTTTAAGTTTCTGTCATTGATTGTCTTGGTGAATCTATGATTGTTGTTTCTTGAATCTAAATTTGTTAGTTTAACTAGAAGCATCGAATATGCAATATATGTTTTCCACATTAATTCTGAAATCTGAATAGTGAACGCCCTATATCTGCTGCATTTGGTTTTCTCTCTTAGAACGAATATCTAAGTTTCGTACCTTAGAGAAAAAAAAATGCAGGAGACATTCTTTTCTTGATGATTAATGCTTTTTTATTTAAATGTTACTTTCTTTCTTTTTTTCATGGCCAGACTTGACAGAGAAGAGGGAATTAAGGAGGTAGCGGTGACAGAGGCTATAGAAAACAGGTGGGTTGGAGTTTGTTGGAGGGCAAAATTCTTGCATTCAAAGTTTGGATTCCACACACCTAAATATCCCCTTTCATTCAACCTTTCAATGTTGTGATTATAGTTGTTCTCTTTGACGCTTCCTTAAAATTTTCTTCTCCAAACAGGATCTCTTCTTTCCTGTGACCATGTCTTCAGCCAAAGATGCCGACCCAACCCTGGGGTACCTGACTCGAAAAGACACTGAGGTAAAGCTTCCTCGTCCTACCAGAGTTAAGAACAAAACCCCAGCTCCTGTACAAATCACAGCGGAGCAGATCCTTCGTGAGGCTCGCGAGCGACAGGAGGCTGAGATCCGCCCTCCTAAGCAAAAGATTACTGATCCCACTGAACTTGCTGAGTATCGTCTACGAAAGCGAAAAGAGTTTGAGGACTTAATCAGACGTGTTCGATGGAACATAAGTGTCTGGATCAAGTATGCTCAATGGGAAGAGTCACAAAAGGATTTCAATAGAGCTCGTTCTGTTTGGGAAAGAGCCCTAGAGGTGGATTACAAGAACCACACATTGTGGCTCAAATATGCCGAGGTAGAGATGAAGAACAAGTTCATAAACCATGCCAGGAATGTTTGGGACCGGGCAGTTACTCTTTTGCCAAGAGTTGATCAATTGTGGTACAAATATATCCACATGGAGGAGATGCTTGGCAATGTGGCAGGTGCGAGGCAGATTTTTGAGAGGTGGATGAGTTGGATGCCTGACCAGCAGGGATGGCTATCCTTCATCAAGTTTGAGCTCAGATATAATGAAATTGAGCGGGCTAGAGGGATATTTGAACGATTTGTACAGTGCCACCCAAGGGTTGGTGCTTGGATACGATATGCCAAGTTTGAGATGAAGAATGGAGAGGTAGCAAAAGCAAGAAATGTTTATGAGAGGGCAGTGGAGAAGCTGGCTGATGATGAGGAAGCAGAGCAGCTTTTTGTTGCATTTGCTGAGTTTGAGGAAAGATGTAAAGAAACAGAGCGTGCAAGGTGTATCTATAAATTTTCCCTTGATCATATTCCCAAGGGAAGGGCTGAAGATTTGTACAAGAAGTTTGTGGCCTTTGAGAAGCAGTATGGAGACAGAGAAGGCATTGAGGATGCCATTGTTGGGAAGAGAAGGTTTCAGTATGAGGACGAAGTGAGAAAAAATCCCTTAAATTACGATTGCTGGTTTGACTATATAAGATTGGAAGAAAGTGTGGGGAATAAAGAAAGAATAAGGGAAGTGTACGAGAGAGCCATAGCCAATTTTCCTCCAGCTGAGGAGAAGCGGTACTGGCAACGCTATATCTATTTGTGGTATGTTAAATTTGAATGCTTTTTTTCAAATGTGTTCTGTATTGTTTTACTTTTCCCCCTAATAACTGTTATTTATCTATTTGTAACTTAGGATTAATTATGCTCTTTATGAAGAGCTGGATGCTGGAGATATGGAACGAACAAGAGACGTGTACAGGTATATTTTAGCATTAAATGTGGGAATTAATGTAAACATTGGATTTTTTTCTGTACGTTACACAACATGAGTAGTTATAATGTTACCATGAAAGGGCATATGCTAAACACTGGCGGGATTTGACTCAAAATGTATGGTTCTTGTTAATTCAATGAGTTAGATTCATCTGTGGATTGAAGTGGGCATCTGCTGAGTAATTGGACAGCCAAAAGTATACAAGTGATTTTAGAATTACTTTATTGTTATTTTCCCTGACTATTTGCTTTAAAATTTATCATATTGATGCTATTGATATTTCATATGGATTCATTTGTTTATAGGGAGTGTGTCAAACTCATTCCTCACCATAAATTCTCATTTGCAAAGATTTGGCTTCTAGCGGCCCAATTTGAAATACGTCAGTTGAATCTCGCAGCTGCTCGTAAAATATTGGGAAATGCTATTGGGATCGCTCCAAAAGATAAGGTAATATTTAAATGGATGCAAATATAATCATATAATTTAATTAGTATTTGTCATTTGCATTTTTTTCACACAACTTTGTTGGCTTGACAACAGATTTTTAAGAAGTATATAGAGATAGAACTGCAGCTTGGTAATATAGATCGGTGTAGAAAGTTGTATGAGAAGTATCTGGAGTGGTCACCGGAAAACTGCTATGCCTGGAGCAAGTATGCGGAATTAGAAAGATCCTTATGCGAGACTGATAGAGCTAGAGGAATCTTTGAGCTTGCGATTGCCCGACCAGCATTGGATATGCCTGAACTATTATGGAAGGTATATATTGATATATTTCTCGAGTCAATGTCAGGTCTTACTAGCATTTAATCATCTCATTAAGATCTAGATTGATAATTTTTCTTGTCAGCTTAGCTTTGTACATCTAAATCGGAGTAAAGCCTGGCAAAATGGCTACATTGTGTTTGTTTGGATAAACTTTTAGAAAATGACATAAAAAAACAGGGCTTTTAGACAGCTTATGGAAAAAGGCTTTTAAAGAAGAGCTTATGGAAAAAAAGTGATTCTGAATACATAAGTGTTCGAAGAATTATTTTCAAAATGACTTTTTGTATTCGTAAATTATTAAAAAGGGTATGATTTTATTAAAAAGAGGAGAGAGGAGAGAGGATGGAGAAAAGAGAGGAGAGAGGGTGGAGAAGAGAGGGGAGAGAGGAGAGAGGGTGTAAGAAAAAGTAAGGGTAAAATAGTAATTGGATAGTTCATAAGTTCTTTTACTGTTTCAAAAGCTAGTTTCAGTAACTTATTCAAAACTATAGTTTTAAACCATGGTTTAGCCCAAAAATACTTATGGACAAATATGACTGTTTGTTTTAAAATTTTTCCAAACCAAGGTTTTGCGTAAAAGGACTTCTAAAACCATGGTTTGGATGCAATCCAAATAGGCCCAATTATGTTGTATCTATGGTAGTTTGGTTTCACTTGAATAGTTTTCATGCTTTCCTCTCATGTCTCTTTCCAATATCTTCTTTGATTCCTCTCTCTATCTCGGTCATTCTTTTTAGTGGCCATCATATAAATAGATATTTTTGCATGCAAAACAGGCTTACATTGACTTTGAGACTGCTGAGGGTGAATTTGAGAGAACCAGAGTACTTTATGAAAGACTTCTGGATCGAACAAAGCATTTGAAGGTATGGTTAAGCTATGCGAAGTTTGAGGCATCAGCTATGGATGAGGATGGACAGATTCATGACATGGTAGATGATGTCCAATCCTATAAACTTGAGCAAAAGAAGCAATGCATTCAGCATGCTAGAAGTATGTGATCCCACTCACCTCATAATGTTGTGTTTGAACTCTTTTTTCTTTTACCAACATGTTTTAATTCTCTCTAATCTCTTGTTTTGCATCTGCTTTAGGAGTGTTTGAGAAAGCTCTCACCTACTTCAGATCATCCGCCCCAGAATTGAAAGAGGAAAGGGCAATGCTATTGGAGGAGTGGCTCAATATGGAAGTTTCTTTTGGTGAGCTAGGTGATGTTAGTTTAGTCCAGTCTAAATTGCCCAAGAAGCTCAAGAAGAGAAGGCCAATAGCAACTGAGGATGGCCCTGCTGGGTATGTAACTAACCCCTTGTTTATCTGTTTTATCCAGTTATTCAGGCTTTTATTTGTTTTTCTTATTCATTATGTTGATCGAACTTTTATTTGGCAGATTCGAAGAATATATCGACTACATTTTCCCGGATGAAGCCCAGACTACGAATCTCAAGATATTGGAAGCTGCCTACAAATGGAAGAAGCAGAAATTGTCTTCTGGCGATGACTAAGCGTGGTTGCAAAGTGTAGGGACCCGTATAGTGAATGAGGTTATTATTTGAGGATTGAATTGCAAAAAACAAACTAGAGGGACTAACTTGAAAATGAGTGGGAAATGTAGGGACGAAACACTGATTTTGCCAAGATATATGAAACTAGATGTTACAGACTTACAGTCACAATGCCATGTTTTGTTCTTAAAATTGTAAGATAAATAATAGTGGTGTTTTCTTATTTTATTTTTGGGTCGAAGTTGGCATTTTGTTTTAAGAAGATACAAATAATATAGACTTAGTAGATAAAATTATTTAAAATTACGTTGAAAAAATATCAATAAAAATCACAAATGTATGGTTTAATTAGAATGAGATTGTCTTATTTGTAAAATATTATTACATTGTCTCTTATTTTTAATATAAAATTTATTTAATTAATTTAGATAGATTAAAAAAATTATAGATTAAAAAATTTAGTTAAATTAGTTAATTATAATAATTGTGTATTTATTTTTTTAATTTTTAATTATATGTATTTAAACTATTTTTAATAAAAAAATTTAACATATATAATTATATAAAGATATTAAAAGGAGAAAATTATAATTTTAAAAGATAAAATAAATTAAAATTTTATAATTATTACTAAAATAAATTTATCATCAAACTCTTATTAGGGACGGAAGTATTAATGTTTTATCACGAAAAACTTCGAAAGAGTTTTCAACTTAAACAGGTTAGAGTACGGGACATTTAATATTTATTCTGATCAAATTAACATAATAATAAATATATTTTTTTATTAATTTATTTAATTTCGATAAGAAAAAAGGCTAAGGACCCAAAAGTAAAGCCCATAGGTTGCCGACCAGTTAAGACATCCTCATTCATAAAACAGCAAAAAAATTGATCCATTTATTTTTTTCATGGTTTAGTGCTAATGCAATTTTTTATGACTCAATCATGTTGATAATCCATTTTCAGTTGAGTATTTAGTTATCCATCATGGATTTGTTTTAAATAATCTTAACTAGTATCTGTTTGTTCTTACGTGAAAGAAGTCATGCTTACAAAATTTGTCCCAAGTTGGGCTTATGTTTGTGAATAATGATTATGCTTTTCAGCATCTCCATTCTCAGGAAAAAGTGAGGATGGGGAACAACCCACGTGGCGCAATATGGCAATGGAAAACTGTCGATACTTGTCGTCATGGGGTATTTAGCGAGAAATTAAACATATCGTCTCACCTCTCATTGGTTTTATCGTGTAATTATTTCCAAACTGTAAGGGCGTTTTAATCACAAGAAGCGCCAAAATCTCCCACCTCATCGAGACAAGGGCATGCACTTGCAAAAACAAATCACTAAATAATTGCTTTAGATTCTCTTCTTCTCCAATTAAATTGATTTCCCCCCTCCTTTTACCATCTTCCTGCTTTTTCTTTACCAACGGATTGGAGGGAGATCCAGTTCCATTTCCAGGTACGTAACTGCTTTGTTTCTTTTAATATATATTTTCAAACATGATTGGCTCTGGATTTGGATACATTATTTGCTGCATTTGACTCTGTCTTTTTTTTTGTTTGCTAGAGAGAATCATAAATTGGTAAATGTTGTGAAATTTAATGAATCCTTTAAGTTATTAAATTTTCGCAGATTTTTTTTTTTAAATCCAGAATTCGGATCATAAATCGTAATCGTTATTGTTAGTTTGTGCATCTGGTGTTTTTATTTTCCTGTGTTGCTCTTTCAACATATTGCTTCTTTTTCTCAATTTGGAAAAAAAAATTGGATGATGAATTAGATGCAACAATTATCAGATTCGTCTTCGATCGTTATCACGGATCATTTTATTTTAATCTGCTTTGGCTCTGATTCTCTCATTTGTTAAGTTTAATCAATGCATTATTATGTTTTCAATATAAAGTTAATAAATTCTTAGCCGATTAAAGAAAATGCTTCCATAAATCTTCCGTTTCCAGAACAGGTGAGTAGTTTACCAAGACCCCACAATATTAATACTCCCTCCGTCCGGCCCTAATTATAATTATAAAATTAGTTAATCTTTTTGAATAGATTTATGAATTAAATAAATTAGTTAATTATAATTAATATAATAATTAATTGATTAATTTTAGTAGATTGACGTGTATGTAATATAAATTTATCTTGAGAGATTCAATTTGGTAATAATTAACTGATTTATTTGACTTTATTAATCCCCTAAAAAGTAAACTAACTCTTATAATTATAATATGAGAGAATATAAGACTCATTTGAATTTTTTGGATAGATTAAGAAAACTAAATAAATTAGTTAATCATTATTAAATCTAATATCTCAAGATAAATTTATATAATTTACTTATAAATCTACTCAAATTAGTCAACTAATTTTTATATTAGTTATAATTAACTAATTTATTTAGTTTATTTAATATATCTAAAAAATTATTTGAACTTTATATTAAGTAATTAAGGCAATATATCATTGTCTCTATTTAAGAGATGCCCTGAGTAAATTTTCATAACGAAATTGTACACAGAAAGAGGAAAAAAAGTTAGATATACCAAACGATATAGGGAAAATAGGATACACTATTAATATTGTCATGTTTAAATTAAATTTTATCCTGCGATTTAAATAAGTATAAGATGTTACTTATTTGAGATGAGATGTGGAGATTAGTTCCACATTATTATATAGTACTTTATCAAATCAAATGTACAGGATACATAATTGATTTTTTTTTTATAAATTTATTTTTAAAAAAATTGAACTCATTTACTATTTAAAGTTAGGGTAAAATTTATCTTCCTCCTACTTAATTCTCAAGAATAGTCCTAATTCAACATAAGTAGTCTAAGTCCAACCACATCTGCCAATCCATAACCCAATCTTATTATTAAATATTATCTATAAGTCATATGAAGTTAAAATATGTGCTTTATATTGATCTTTGTACATTTACTTATTCTATTATCTTTTTTTTTTGACCCATTTACTCCTTAATTTTTTCTAAAAAATTTTGATAAATTAATATACTATATAGATCTATAAAAATAAATTAATTAATTAATTATAATTAAATATAAACTCTGAAGATAAATTCATATTATATGCTCTTCAATCTACCCAAATTAATCTATTAATTCTTATATTAATTATAATTAACTAATTTATTTTATTTTTTAGATCTATCTAAAAAATTAATTGGATTTTATAATTAGGACATAGGGTATTATAATTTAATTACAAAACTTACTATCAAGTTAGTATGTATCCATGCATTCTTATTCTTGTCCAAGCATTAATTGGTAACTCATCATCGGTATCTCAAAAATATATCTTCATAATATTTGTAATTTCTGTTGCCATTTTCAGCGATGGGGATCACTTTGTGCCGAAAGTGGGAGCCTATAATTGCTTATTAGCATATTCTTCTCAAACCTTGTCAAGCGTGAAACATGATCAAGCACCGTTTAAGAGGATTAGGCACCATTCTTGGTAATCAAGTCCAACCTGAAAAAACTGATGAACTCAAAAAGAACAAAACAGGTAAGTACACGATATTTAATATAAAATTTAATTGAATAATTTAAATATATTAATAAATTAAATAAATAAATTAATTATAACTAATATAAAAATTAATTAACTAATTTATATAAATTAACGAGTATATAATATGAATTTATCTTAAAAATTAAATTTAATTATAATTAACTATTTTATTTTTTTAATTTATTTAAATTAATTAATTATCTCATATGTTAAGTACGCATAACAATACACTCAAAATATGGTCCTCTCAAAATGATTATCTAACGACGGTTCTCTTATTGCTTGCAGATATTGAAAACAACATCTCAAAAATATTAAAGATCATTAAGACTAATGAAGATCAAGGCAACAAGAGCGATACAAGCCCAAAACGCTCCAGACAAGAAACAGAACTTGCGGGACTCATCGAAGACTTCTTCATACAATACCAGTCACTGTATGCTCTCTACGATCGTCTCACCGCAGCTGAGAATGGCAAAATAGTTTCTCGCAGAATAGATAATGGCGTTTCTGCTTCTTTGTCTTGCTCTAGCTCTGACTCCGATTACTTTTCCTCTGACGAAGTTGAAACCCGAAGAAACTCGCCTGAAACTGAACATCACATTACCATATTATCAGACCCATCAAGAGGTGAAGGAAAGGATAATGAGTCTGAAAGTGATCTCCATACTCGAGAAATCTCAGCTCGGGGAAAAGAGCTAGAAGAACAGTTTCATTCTCAGAAGAAAGAGATAGAAAGCTTGCCTCAAGGGAAAAATGCAGAGCTACAAGTGTTGGAGAAAACGAAAGAAGAAGACGAAGTTACAGAACTGATAGAACAAATCAACACTCTTACCATGGAGGCGAAAACTCTGCGAGACCAGAAAGATGAAATGGAAGCAAAACTAACACTAAGTAGAGACGAAGCGCTGAGCCAAATGGAGGGCCTAAGAGACCAGCTTAATGTCATGCAACAAAATTTAGAATCCTTATCTGATAAGAACAAAGAGCTAGAATCTGAGATGGAATATCTGAATCAACAACTGGTTGAAAAGGGTTCATCAGAACACAGGATGCGAGAAGAGAAAGAAAGTGTGGTAGGGAGGGTAAAGAACCTGGAAATGGAACTTGAATCTCGATGCAAAGAGAGAGACAAATTGGAAGAAGAGTTAAGACAGAAAAATTACGAGATTAAACAGCTGGGAGATGAAAACAAATCGTTGGAGGATAGGAATCTTGAACTGAAAAGAGCAGTGAGACATGCAGGAGAAGAACTTAATGCTCTAGCGAAGGAACGAGAAACCAGTAGAAATGGAGCTTCAACGCATGCTATCGCTTTATCATCTCAATTCAACGATCTGAAACTAGAGTTAAACTATTACAAGGAAGAGAAGATCAGGTTGGAGTTACAGAACGAAAGAATCCAAAAGGAATATACAGAAAGCCTCTCAACGATATTTGATCAGGGGAAAACTATAAAAGACCAGGCAGAAACCATCGAGCGAATCAGTACGGAGAGTGAAGAATTCAAAATGTGGGCCAGAAAGATTAAGATGAACAAACAATTCTCAGAGAAGAGGGTCGAAGAATTAGCAGAAGAGATACGAAGACAACTAGAAGACAGTATCAGGATATTATACAGAAGAATCCGCGTGGCTGAACAACTACATAACGAGAACAAAGATGGCTACAAAGTGTTAAAAGAGAGGTACGAGCAAGAAAACAAAATGCTAAAAGCAAAAGTTGCTATATATGAAGAAAAGGTGGCAGGATTTGGGGCTAAAAGACTGAAACCAATAGAAGTTCTGAACGTGTTAGAGTTGGCTACTTCGAAGCTAGAAGATGCCCAGATTAATTTTCTGAGCCGTGTGACTCAAATGATGGAAGAAGTTCAGATTGCGAGAGATTGGATAAAGCAAAGAAAAGAAGAGATGAAACAACTGAAGACCAACGTGGATGATTTTACTGCTCTACTGAAAGATAAAGAAGATAAAGAATTGTTGTTGAGAGAGAAGGTGGGGAAGCTAGAGGGCAAGGTGAGCGAGGAAGGAGAAGAGAATATGAATCTAATGAAATCGGTGACAGAGCTTGAAAAGAAAGTGGGAATGTTGGAAAAGAGCTTGAAAGAGAAGGATGAAGAGTTGGTGAATCTGGGAGAGACGAAGAGGGAAGCAATAAAGCAGCTCTGTTTTCTCAATGATTATCATCGTGACCGTTGTGACTTTCTCAAGGGTTTGATTACAACCAAGAAGAACACAATCACCAGAACTTAACGTAACGTGCATTCATATGCTAACAAGTAGAGGGAAAGTTTGATAAAAAGAACGAAAAAGTTAGTGAAATGACCTTTGACTCCTTTCACTTTTGGGTCTCAGGTTGTCGTCCACGTGCACTGATAATACTATTTTTTTCTGCCTACCTTTTTCTCCCGTGGCTATAAATCTATAATGCACCATGTTAGAACGACGTCCCCAATAATAATTCACTTCTGCTTCAGACCCTTTTTGTATCATGCAATGTACAATCTATTCAACTGCGGAATTAACACTTCATTTTGTTATATATCAACACTTCGTCATGTGATTGATTCTTGTTGGTATGATTTTTCTTCTTGCGAACAAAGTGACTTTACAAAATGTTATCTGCTTTTACTGAGTATTCCACGTGGTATGTAAATAATGATACGGATATCGATGAAAATAATAGAAATGAGTAAAAGATTGGCAATTTCATTATAGAAATAAGAAAGTCGCAACAATGGGGCCAAACGAGATGAAATTACAGCTCACGTACCACGTTGCAGCTTCGTGCTGGAAGATGAGACAGATGGCCCAGATCGATCAGGTGGCATCATCCCATGGTCATTTCTGGCATTTTTGAATGCCGAATGATATTTTTCAATTATATTGAGCGTCGTTACCATAGTTATTTTTTTAAAATTTTTATTATTAAATTCCTTTTACTAATAATCAAATTATGAAGTTAATGTAAGAAGTAAACAAATTTTCCTGAATAACGCGGACGGCCTCCGAACTGAACTGAGCTGTCTTTTGCTTACGTTACCGCGAGAAATCGCGTAACGGAAGGTTCATAGTGGCATTTTTATAATAAATTAGCGCGCGAGGGGCAAACATAGAAGATGCAATCCAAAGATTCCATCCCTGAAATATGAAGCTACGAAATTGCTGGCGTCCCCATGGAGCGCTCTGAATCCAGACAAATCTACTTTTGCATTTAAAATTTTTTGAGTGTAATTCTTTTTCGTTTTCTTTAACTTGGTTCTCTCCTCTCCTCTCTGTTCCCCTCGCGTTCATTAAAGAGCTCCTCCTATCTTTCTTTTCTGTTTTCTACTTTCGATCCTCTCCAACTTTGATCGTCTGGTTCCAGAAGGATGATATTCGCTTTTTGACTTTCAGGTAAAGGTGAATTTTATTTCTGAGAACTGTATATTTTCTCTGGTGTTTGAGTTCTCCGAGACGAGCTTCTGGCCTTGGAGCTTGTAGTTCAGTTTAACTAATCCAGCTTTGCTCTCCTCCACCCTTGATTGTGGATTCGGTCGGATCAAGTTCGTTTTCTGCAAAATTGAATTTATGCGAGCATCGATTTACTTCTCTCTTCCTTGCTTTCGGCGTCCTTGGATTATTCTGTATTTCCTTTGTTGATTTCTGCCATTTGACATGGCGTTGAAGCTCGTATCATCTCTAATTCTTAATTTAATTCGTTTTTTTTTTAGTTATGGAAAACTTGTATAGAATCGTGATGCTTGAAGGTTTTTGTTCTGTATTCATATAATATATTTATGCTTAATTAAAACTGGATTTATCATCCAAATTTCTATTTATTTGATCATTTTATATTCATCTTATTTTTGGCAATGGATTTTCTGTTTCTTGTTTTGTTTTAGAAGGCTGCATGTTTTATTTTGCAGAATAACTAAAAGCTTCTGTGAAAAGAGTGGAAGAGGAAGTGAAAGAATATCTCAGGTACACAAATTTACTTATCGGATTTTGCTATCTGATGCGAACTATAATTCTTTCTTCTTTCTTTTGGGTTGGGGAAAGAAAAGCTCACTTGTTGATATTTCATAGAATCACAGTCAGCTTTCTGAAATTCCCAGAGTAGTTGACAAGGCGCCAGATTAAATTCTCGATAACTACTTTCTGGTGGCCCATTTTTTTCCTTCTAATTAATTGATTATTTATTGATTGCGTCATTCATAAAATTATATCTGTTTAAATATTGTAAAATCGCGGTAGGCCATTTTAAAGCATGCTAGGACCATATTAAACGATCACAGCAGCAAAATTTTCGTTCATTATTGATGCAGTTGCATCTGTTCCTTACCGTGGGCGGAGAAAACTAAGATTTACTGATATAGGCACCCAATGTTTTTTTTTGTTAACCGAATTTAGGCACCCAATGTTAGTGCAAGATATTTCGCAACTTTTTTTTGTTTGATTTATTAGTTTGTTATGGAAGACACTACATCGTTTAAAATCTGTTTCAGAACATAAAAACTTTTATGCTTGTTATTAGGCGACGGATCAAATAAATCTTCGTGTTTTCTAATTGTGCTTTATTCTACCAAAAAATAACTTTTCTAAATTTAAGTGAGCATTATTTTGAAACAAAATAATTGCTTGGGTGTGCGAGAAGAGGAATGCCGAGTCTTTTGACGCGTATATATCTACTACTAATCCCCACCCAAAATATATAGGAAAAATAATGTTATAGGACGTTTGGTATAAGTTAATGATATTTTAGGTTTTTTAAAATTAAATGAACATTCTTTTTAAAAGACCTAATATATTACTGAAACTTTCAAAAGTTATCAGTGATTCTTTTGAAAAGTAATGGTAGCGATTTTGAGAGCACAAGTCATATTTTTCTTCCACAAGAAATTTGATTTCGAAAGCCTGTAAATGTTGTTAATAATTTATATAGATCCTTTAAGTGTCATTTTCTTTTTCAAAAAATATATCACTGTGAACAAGTAAAAATTGTGGATGTTAGTGCTGAATTACTTTCAGCTCTGTATTAGTAGTTGCTTTTGATTTTTATTTTAAAAGTAAAACTCAGCGCATAATATGAAGAGGGAATGAGGAGTTAATAATCTGCAAGTATTCCACCTTGTTATCCTGAGCAATTATATTAGTTTTAGTTGAATGGAAGAGAGAGGAAGTGATGAATGTATTTCTTAATCATCTCCATATGTCATTCTTCCCTTTTGTTCCAGTTGCTTTTGAATTTTTAGCACAATATACTTACACAAGCTCATCACATACTTTGGAAATTTGTATCTCTATGAAACGGGTCACATTAGATTTCTTGCAATTGTGTCAACAGAGTTAGAACCTGAATAGGTCAAGTGACTTTTTCACGGTCATATATAGTATTGCATTCCACTCTACTGTTGTGTTGTTATCATATGAACTCAATCTCCTTGATTGCTAAGTTCTGATGGTAAAAGAGTCGATGGGCTTCCCAGTTTCCAGCCTTTGATAATATATCATATTCTTTCTGCTACAATTGCAATAATAATTCACCTTGTTATTATTGAGAAAAAGAAGAAGAAGAAACCACTGTTGTTATACAAATTGAACTCTTCAATTAAAATCTTATTGTCCTGTTGAATGAGCGGTGGTGTTGTCATATAGGAATAAGCTCTAGTGCTCTACTATTTATAACTTTTGAATAGTGCAATACTGCAATTTGTTGTAGAATTTATATTTTGTATTGATATTGATATGTTAGGTATATTCTTTTATCAAAGGAAGATGTAGGTCTAAATAAAATTTATTAAGGTGTCATGTACCAAAAGAATTTTAGCCAGGTCCAAGTACTGAAATCCTTTTCAGAAAAGATTTTAAAAAATATATATATTTGATAGAATGATTATGTTGAAAACTACCCGCTTCACTTTATCAAGAAATCAAACGCTAGTTTTGAAATTTTCAGCTTCTGGATTCCAGAGATCAAAGAGATCAAATTATCTTCATGGGCAACTGCTAAGAGAAGTGGATAGTTCATACAGAAGATGGTGAAACATCGCTTTAGAGAATCTATAAAATCATTGTTTGGAAGTCACATTGACCCTGACAAAGAACAGCAGCTGGAAGGAGCTAAAACAGGTATGAACTCAGTTCAAGATTACACTGAAATTCATCAAGATGATCAAACAAATGATCAGCTGTTTTTCCCCCTACAGAAATTGAAGACAAAGTAAAAAGAATATTGAAGCTTATTGGAGATGAGAATCATGAAGAGGATGGTAGCCCAGTACAATTTTCCAATAAGGAACCACTTGTAGAACTAATTGAAGATTTCCATAATCAATACAAATCCCTCTATGCTCGATATGACCATCTAACAGGAGAGTTGAGGAAAAAGATTGATGGAAAGCAAGGAAAGGAGAGTTCTTCATCTAGCTCAGACTCAGATTCAGATTACTCTTCAAAGGACAAAGACAGCAAAAATGGACAGCTGGCAAATAAATTCCAAAAGATAATTGATGGCCTAAAACAAGAACTTGAAATGAAATGTACAGAAGTTGCTGAATTAAGTCAAAAAGTGACAGTTACATGTGAAGAAAAGGAGGATCTAAATTCAAAATATCTTGCAGCCTTGAGCAAGATAGAAGAAGCAGAGAAAATCAACGCAGATTTGAAAACTGATGCTGAAACATTAGATATCCAGAGATCAAAACTGTTGGAAGAGAATGGTGAACTAAAGAAGCAACTGGCTAATGCTGGAGAGATTGAAGCTGAACTGAATCATAGATTGGAAGACTTGAAGAGAGAGAAAGATAATTTGACCCTGGAGAAAGAGACAGCTATCAAGCAGATTGATGAGGGACAGAATATTACATACAGCCTAAAAGGCACAGTGAGTAAACTAAATGATGAGAAATTATCCCTTGGAAAAGAGCTAGAAGCTGTGACAGGTGAATTCTCCATTCTGAAGCAGCAATTGGAACAAGCACAGCAGCAAGAGACAAATTTAAGCCATAATCTGAAAATTGCTGAGGAAGAGAACGAATCATTGAAGTTCAAACTTTCACAGGTTTCAAATGAGGTTCAGCTTGCTCATGATAGAATACAAGAACTTGTAGCTGAATCAAATCAGTTAAAGGAGAGACTGAATGAGAGGGAAAAGGAAGTTTCAGAACTCACTCAAATGCATGAAGGGTATGAGAATGAATCCTTGAATAAAATCAGGGCATTAGAGGCGCGAGTCACAAACCTCAAGCTGGAATTGGAATCACTGCAAACACAGAAACAAGACCTGGAAGTGCAAATGACTAGTAGCACAACTGAAGTTACAGAGCTGGTAGAGCAAAATTCAGGACTACAAAACCAAATTTCAGAACTAGAAATAAAGTTCAAAGAAAGAGAAAATGAACTGTCTGCTGTCGTGAAGAATCTTGAAGATAATGAGAATAGCTTGTCATCCAAAATAGCCGATTTGACGTCTCAGATCAATAATCTGCTAACTGATGTAGATCAGCTACGTGCTCAGAAGGATAAACTGGAAGAGTGGGTCTTATCTGAAAGTAATGAAGCATCAGCTCAAGTCAAAAGCATCACAGGCCAGGTAAACGTATTGCAGCAGGAGGTAGAGTCCCTACAACACCAGAAATCTGACTGGGAAGTGCAACTTGCCAAAATGGTCCAAGAAAATTCAGAGCATGTGATTCATATACAAACTCTAAAAGAGGAGGGGGCCAGTAAGACTCAAGATCAAGAGAGGTTTGTGGAAGAAACAGAAAAATTAACCACACAGATAAGGAAGCTGGAATCTGAGTTAGACATGGTAAAGGGCCAGAAGGGTGAAGTTGAAGAGCAAATGAGGATTAACAACGATGAGACCATACAATTGAGAGAGGGGAACTCAGGGCTACATGACAAAATATCTGAAGTGGAGAAAAGATTAGCAGAGAGGGAGACCGAGATCTCTGCTCTTCAGGATAAAATTAAAAAAGCAGAGGATGAAGGTTCAACTCAAATAATGGCCTTAACATCACAGATTGACAACCTTCAACAAGATATGGTTTTCCTGCATAATGAGAAGCAAGAATTGGCACAGCAGTGTGAAAAACTGAAGTTGGAGTTGGATTCCATAAATAACAGTAAGAATGAATCTGAAGAGCAAGTAAGAGCTAAAGTCCATGAGAACAGTCAGCTGAAAGAGGAAATTTCCGGGCTACAAGAGAAAATTGCTGCCCTGGAGAAAAGTTTAGCAGAGAGGGAGATCGAGATCTCTACTCTTCAGGATAAACTTAAAAAAGCAGAGGATGAAGGTTCAACTCAAATAATGGCCTTAACATCACAGATTGATAACCTTCAACAAGATATGGTTTTCCTGCATAATGAGAAGCAAGAATTGGCACAGCAGTGTGAAAAACTGAAGTTGGAGTTGGATTCCATAAATAACAGTAAGAATGAATCTGAAGAGCAAGTAAGAGCTAAAGTCCATGAGAACAGTCAGCTGAAAGAGGAAATTTCCGGGCTACAAGAGAAAATTGCTGCCCTGGAGAAAAGTTTAGCAGAGAGGGAGATCGAGATCTCTACTCTTCAGGATAAACTTAAAAAAGCAGAGGATGAAGGTTCAACCCAAATAATGGCCTTAACATCACAGATTGACAACCTTCAACAAGATATGGTTTTCCTGCATAATGAGAAGCAAGAATTGGCACAGCAGTTTGAAAAACTGAAGTTGGAGTTGGATTCCATAAATAACAGCAAGAATGAATCTGAAGAGCAAGTAAGAGCTAAAGTCCATGAGAATAGTCAGCTGAAAGAGAAAATTGCTGCCATGGAGAAAACTTTAGCAGAGAGGGAGACTGAGATCTCTATTCTTCAGGATAAACTTAAAAAAGCAGAGGATGAAGGTTCAACTCAAATAATGGCCTTAACATCACAAATTGACAACCTTCAACAAGATTTGGTTTTCCTCCATAATGAGAAGCAAGAATTGGCACAGCAGTGTGAAAAACTGAAGTTGGAGTTGGATTCCATAAATAACAGCAAGAATGAATCTGAAGAGCAAGTAAGATCTAAAGTCCATGAGAACAGTCAGCTGAAAGAGGAAATTTCCGGGCTACAAGAGAAAATTGCTGCCCTGGAGAAAAGTTTAGCAGAGAAAGAGGATGAGTTCTCTGATTTACAGGACAAACTCCACAGCGAAAAGAATGATGCTTCATCTCAAATAATTGCCTTCACAGCCCAGACCAAGAATCTGCAAGAAGACTTGCTTTCCTTGCAGAAAGAGAAAGAAGAATCGATGCTTCACTATGATAGAGTTAGAGAAGAACATGCAGAAAGCTCTACCTTGCTAGAGAATGAAAAGAAAGAGCTAGCAAGCAAAATTTTGGATCATCAGAGAATGCTGGAAGACCGAGAAGATGCATATCAGAAGTTAAATGAAGAATATAAACAAGTTGAGAGTTGGCTTCAGGAATGTAAGGTGAAACTTGAAGTTGCAGAAAAGAAGGTTGAAGAAATGACAGAAGAGCTTCATGATGGCATTGAATCAAAGGATCAGATTGTAAGTGATTTGGAACAAACAGCAGAAGACTTGAGAAGGGATTTGGAACTGAAGATAGATGAAATCGGTACTTTGCTTGACAACATCCGAAATATCGAGGTCAAACTTCGTCTGTCAAACCAGAAGCTTCGAGTCACAGAACAATTGCTCAGTGAGAAGGAAGAAGACTTTAGAAAGGCAGAAGAGAAGTACCAGGAAGATCAGAGAAAACTTGAAGACAGGATTGCTAAATTGTCAGGAATAATTGCTGCTAACAATGAGGCCTATCAGGAAACAGTCAGTAACATCAAAGAGAGCATGAGGTGTGTGATGACTGGCATGGATACCGTGATCGGGAAATTTGCTGATGACCATAGAAATTATGAGAGCCGTATTTCAAACATGTCAAATGAGCTTCAGATAGCAAAGGATTGGATTAGAGAGATGAATGAGGAAATAGAGAAGTTGAATAAGGACAGACACCATTTGGGGGAGCAGCTGCAGGAAAGAAATGAAAAAGAATTGGCTTTGAGAGAGAGGGTTCAGAAGCTAGAGTCGAAGGCTAACAAGGAAGAACTAGAGAACAAAAATCTGACGACAAGAGTGGTTCAACTTGAGAAGTCAGTGGCAGGACTAGAGCAGATGGTAAAAGATAAAGATGAAGGGATGCTGGGCTTGGCGGAAGAGAAAAGAGAGGCCATCAGGCAGCTGTGTGTGTGGATTGATTACCATCGCAGTCGTTGTGATTATCTCAAGGTCATTATATCCAAGACTCCCAGAGTTCAGAGAGCAAGGTGAGTTTAGCTATGATATTCTTTTGTTCAGTTCGTTCGATTAGGATTTACATCTCCATATTTGATTTGATTGAAATTAGTTTTGTTTTTTCCCTCCTCTTCGTGTTTCGAAAGTTTGTGTTGATAGATTGATTTCAAGTTCATAGGCGGACACCATATGTAATCAGTCTGTTGTCGCCCTCTAGAACCACTTTTTTATCATATTTATATTTTCTATCTTTTGACTCTCCCCTCCTTAGTTTGGGCTTGTAATAATGTACTGAGGAGAGGATCCTTTATTTTGTCAATAACAATGAGAATTTTTTGTATAGGCGGTAAAAAAATATGTAGATTTAATCGATAAATCATAAGTCATAACCATGGTTTATGTCTAAGGTTAACAGAAAATATAGTCCACGTAGAAATTCTTTAGAAAAACTTAGGCTGGATCACCTTTAAGAATGGCAAAAACCAAATAATAAACATCCCCGAGCGGTGTGTGCGCGAGAGAGGGTGTTTTTTTTTGGGGGGGGGGGGTTGGGCCAAAAAAATTATTGTATATGTATTATTATAATTTAAACCTGTCAGTGTTTTTTTGCCCTTTTTCTCATTTTCTAAGTTGTTACAACCGCAGTCATAGCCCAATGTGTATCATTGCGAATTAAAGTTCCTACAGGAACAGGAAGTGCCCTATATCCATGTACCCAATGTTGTGTGGGCTTATGGGTTGTTGCGTCAATTCTTTTTTGTTTTGTTACAAATTGTTGCGTCAATTTTAGCAAGGATGTAGGTGGGTTCCTGTTATGATTTTGCCCAAAACCAATGTTCAATGAATAGGTTGGTGGCTTGTTGCCATATTGGGGCGAGACGTGAGGGGCCTCTTATCCTACATCCGCCTCTGGTGTCCATATCAATGAACAATTGGACGGCCTAATTTTAATGTCCCCAAGGCACCAAGTCACAAACAGAAATCCCTGCACTTGTACAGGGAGAACTTGAAAATCGGGATATTATTTAACGGCAAGAATCTCATTCCAGTGATACACTAACCAGAGTAATTAATATACACCGGATAAATGGGATATTTAGCTTTCTTAACTCAAAACTGCAAAATAGAAGGAAAGAAACAACTAATTGAACCCCGAGAGCAATTTAACTATCGGTCTTACCGCAAGCAGGAAAGTCGGCGCAACTAAGTTCATATGAAACAGCGACTGGGAGAAGAAGTCAAACAAAACCTATGAGGACTAAGTGATCAGCAAACAGTAATTTCATCATAAGTAGATCACCAGAGCACGAACATGGTGTGAATTTAAGAAACAACGAATGCAGTTTCTAAAATCAACCGAATAAAAAACAAGAGAGACAAAAAGAGAACGATATCACCAACAGTATTCGCAATTCGAAGGCAACGAGTGTGAGATCTACGAAAAGAAAGAGGAAAACTATATGTACTCAGAGCATTGAAGCTCAACACTCCATGGCGATAATTCCAGAGACGAAAGAGTTGCAGATCGATAACCCTGGAGAGCACTGAAACAAAGTGATCATGGCATCCAGGAGGACGAATGTCGAATGGGACGGCAAAAAGGGACCGTGACCACGTGGTGGGAGTTGCGCAATCTATTTTCATAACAAATTGACGCTTAAAAGCTAACGAGAGGTAACATAAATAGTATAAATAATAAAAAATATACTAGTATCTTATAATTAAGCGAATTCGATTTTTATTAGCTTAGATGTTCTCGTAAGTCTTTTATAAATATTTTTTGAATAGTGAGATTGTGCTCCTTCTTTAGTAAAAGACCGGTGTCAAATCTACCGAATAAAAAAAAAAATTGATGCTTGAAACTTGGCTGGACGGGGGAGGCTCTTGTTTGTTTCTTTTTGTAATATTAAAATTCCTGACTTTAAATGAAAAAATATATATATACGTTAATTTTTTTTTGAATTGTTTTAAAATGTAAATTTAATTTAAAAAATTTTAGTGTAAATATTTTTTTATATACGTAAAAATTTAGGTGAATTGAGTTGGAGTCTTACTCGGGTTAGAGTTAAGACATAATTTTAGGCTTAAATAATATTTATAAAAATATTTATAAATTATCGATCAGTAAAATTCTCATAGTAAGATTTAAACTGATAATATTAAATTTAAATATTTTTGAAGAGCATCTCAAGGGACAAACTTTTTTCTAAAAAAAAAATCGCATGTTTGTTTGATGGGCATAGTTAAGCATATTCGGCCTGAATTACGTGAGGAATCCATGTTTGATCGGATCTAAAAGAAATAATTATAAATGTTAAAAGAGGGGCCACACTCCCACATGGGATCTACTTATTTATTAAAATGCAAGATACTAATCGTGTAGTATTAAATATTTGTTAGTGTTAGCCCTCTTTAGTATAAAAAAAAAATATATCCCGATGTCCGAAATGCCAACTAACTGTTGAAATTTGGACAGTGCTGGTATTTGGGAACGTAGTGTAATTTGTAAAGACCTCTCCAAACGGGCCCGTGTTTGTATGGTAGAAGAAGCAAGTTGTGAAGATAATGGTCGTTGTCTAGGCATATAGTAAGGGTCATTTCTCATTGGACGCAAAAGGTTTCATAGAAATATTCTCATAGGATCAGAGAGTGAATTGGAATGCAATGATGATTCATTTGAGTTTCAATAATACTACCAATCCTTTCCGACAAGGCGACAATTACTTTATTAAACTGATATCATTAATTATTTCCACGTGAAACATCATTAGCTGAGCGAGGTAAAACTTAAACTTCAGGGTGGAAATAGTCAAAGTACTCACTAGGACTGTCGCTCTTTCAGGATACTGACAATTTCATCATTCACTGCATAATAATCTTGTGAATTGAATTATAAACTGATCAATTAAAAATGTAATTTAGTTGATTTTATAAGAAATTAACTTAACTGTTTGAATAATATTTGATCTGCCAACAAATGAGAAAAAGAATAATGTTTGTTGGGCGTTGCCTCATTTCAAGGGATGAACCTTGTCTTTTTTCTCAAAGTTTGAATCTAGCCAAGTTTAGTCGGTAGCTTCAGTTTCAGTCTATTTTAGTTTGCGTCGATGAAAATGAAATGATGAGAATGGGATAGTAAGTTCTTCTCCCTAAAACACTTCCATCCATACTTAGCAACACGACGATTTGGGCTTAGAGCGAGCTCCCTGCAGGCAGGGAAAGGGGGGAACAAGATGAAGATTGATTGTTTCAAACATAAGTTTCTCTATAATCACAAAAGCTTGCTCCTCAAGTTCGTGCTCGCCATTTTCTTCTTTGGTCTCGCTTTTCGGCTCCTTTTCTTTCATTCCCCTGAAATTTCTCCCATTTTACAATCCCCTTCCCCTCAGAAAGATACAATTCTCGAAGAGCCCGTTGTATCAGCACAAGACACTGAGGATGAAGACAATACTGCAGATCAAGAATCTCACACAGGTAAGCTCTCCCTTTATTGGCTAATTGTTGATTTTGTCTGTTACTTTCCCGTTCTGTTTCTTCTTTGGCGCTGCATTCACAGTCTAGTCGAACAGGGGAAAAATGAAAATCAATTAAAGTTAGAAGTTAATGTTCTTGTCGTGAGTCGCCAATAAAGTATTTAAGCCTAGATCTGCCCACCAGAAAAAAAGTGTCGAAAATTTATGAATTGATAGTTCATTGGATTTTCTGATATTAATGTGTGCTCGATGAAGCTGAACAGATAGAAGATTTGGTTATTTTTGCTTGGTCATATCCTTGTCCTAAAATGTTAAAATATTTTCCGCGAATTTCGTGCAGAAAATTGCGATCTCTTTACGGGGGATTGGGTCCCAAACCCCTCGGGTCCAGCTTATACCAACGACACCTGCGAATTCATCGAAGGCCATCAGAATTGCTTAAAAAATGGGCGTCCCGATACAGTATATCTAAACTGGAGATGGCGTCCACGAGACTGTGAGTTACCTCAATTTAGAGCTAAGAAATTTCTGAAACTGATGCGGAATAAACATTGGGCATTAATTGGCGATTCCATATCCCGCAACCATGTGCAGTCGTTGCTGTGCTTGCTTGCAAAGGTATGTGTTCGCATTGACTGATGGAATATTATGCAATAGACCTGTGTTGCACTGCAAAAATTTAATGTTTCTGAATGATAACAAGTCTGCTACGAGTTACTGAAGAGGATTAGTTCTTTAACATGATCATATTGCCCTTCAACATCTCTCTATCTACCAATAATCAGGACGAAAGGGAAAAAGAAAGTGAATGACATTCCCAAATATAACTTACTATTCTCTATTTGCAATGAGTGCATATTTGATGGAATGGATTCTGATGTGCATTGTTTTTGGAGGATATTTCTTCTACCTGTCTACGACCAACCATCTCTTGTGTGTGCTCACGTGTCTGTGTTTCTTATATCACACGATTATTATATCATTCATGACTTCCTCATACCTTTTTTGAGGAATATAGACTTTCACCTGTCATCTGGACTTTATTAACTGAACCAGTAGGTTATTACATTAGTTAGTTGGAAAAAAAATGCATGATGTTTAGTGTTTTGAGGTGTTAAAGAATGTTCAGTTCTTTTATTCCTCATTAATAATGACAGCTGCAATGAGTGTTCCTTCAGCATCATATTTAAGTTCACAAGGTTTGCTAAACTTTTCAAAGGAATGATCGTTTCAAGGGTTCTTTTAAGAGGAATGGGGTTAAGCGTAATCTTGGAAAGACAATCATAAATGACTCCAAAAATAAAATATAGTCTAATCATATGTACTGAGTTTTTGAAATTCAAGATACTGATGTCAGCAAAGGTTTAGCGGTATGATTGCCAATGTTGGTGTTATAAACTAATAATAAAACAAACATAATTCTTGAAGGGTTATTTTGAGATATGTTTATCACGGTAAAACCAAACACCGGAGATATCAACTGCAAGAACATTAAGGGAATGAGTGCACCAGGAATCAAGTTTACTTGTCATTTTTTCCAATTTTCCAAAATAGCATCCCTAGTCTTGTCAAATTTTCTTAGCTATCCAGTGTTTACTCCTTTTATGAGAGTGATTTCACTTGGAACTATTTTTTTCTTCTTCTTCAGGGAGAGAAACCTGTGATGGTCTACCACGATGAGGAATATAGGTCCAGAAGGTGGCGCTTTCCCTCATATAACTTCACCATGTCAGTTATATGGTCACCATTCCTTGTAGAAGCTGCTATATTTGAGGACATGAATGGTGTTTCAACTTCTGAAGTTGAGCTGCATCTTGACAAACTTCATAGTGAATGGACAGATCAGTACCAGAGCTTCAATTACATGATTATTTCAACTGGTAAATGGTTTCTTAAATCTTCAATATACTATGAGAATGACACTATACTGGGCTGCCACAGCTGTCCTCCTAAGAAGAATCTGTCAGAACTGGGGTTTGATTTTGCCTACCGAAAAACCCTCCAACAAGTCCTGAACTTTGTTGCAACTTCCAATCACAAAGGCATGATCTTTTTTAGGACATCCACACCTGATCACTTTGAGAATGGAGAGTGGTTTAGTGGAGGAACTTGCAACAGAACAGCACCAGCTAAGGAAGGTGAGATGGAAATGAAGCATTTGAACCAGATTCTTCGCGACGTCGAATTAGAGGAGTTTGCTAAGGCAGCTGAGAATGCTTCAAGAAATGGAGTGAACCTGAAACTACTTGATCTATCGCCACTCTCGCTAATGAGACCAGATGGTCATCCTGGACCATATAGACAGTTTCATCCATTTGCCAAGGGCCAAAATGCTCAAGTTCAGAATGATTGTTTGCATTGGTGCTTACCAGGGCCAATCGACTCTTGGAACGACATGATAATGGAGATGGTCATAAATGGCTAAGAAAATCAGATCAATGCCTCGTAGAATTCTCCAAAGTAAAAGCTCTAAATGTTCTGCGCTGTGCATACCACGGCTTTCTGCCATATTCTTTCAATCATACTCTGACAAGGCAATATTTTCCATTGTTTATTGGTTTTCTATATCGGATGAAGGTTTTGGAAAAAAAATGTGACAAAGGACTATGAAGCATGAACCTCTTTCTACAGCTGATTTTGATAATTATATTGAATATATATGATTGAGATTGATTGACATCACGACAGTAGATCATGAGTTTAAGCCAATGCTAATAATCATATAATTAATATTATATTTTATATCATGTTAAATAAATTAGTTTAAAAAAATAAATATTCTATATAAATTAGATTAAAATTTTATATTTAAGATTAAATTTAAATTCTCAGTTAATTCATATATTAAATATTGGAGATAGTATAATTTTTTCTCTCTATCTTGTAATGAATCCTCACGATTCGTATGGAATTTCTTGATATCCTTTAACATCATTATCATCATGGAACCAATGGTTCTTTGGGGCAAATCGTTGGACCGATACTTTAATTTGTAGGTGAAACTATTTTTTCTTTCTTTCTTTCTTGTGACAGAAACTGATTCTTTTAAAAGCAGCACTATGAATTTTGATGGCGGATGAAGAACCAGAAAAAATTCCATTTCCCGGCATATCTTCTTCCGGAGCACAATCAAATAGTAGTTTTTTTTTACCCACCCGGTTTACCGGAGTTTTACCCGATTATATCCGGATCCGACCCGCGTCGCCTGGCTATGATGGGTGAGTCTCCCAACGGAAATTTTTTGCGTACGTCAAGGCTCGAATTCGAGACTCCGTTTAAGCGATACTGAATCGCTTACTACTTGGACCAACCCCCGTTAGTCAATCAAATAGTAGCTGATGCAAGCCTTCTTAGGTCGAACTCCTCGGTTAAACATCGAAACCCATTTTTGTAAGGTCTTCCTTTTGGGCCCGTAACTAAAAGGTCCACGGCTCATATTTGAACGCATAGCAACCCAAAGAAGCCCAGACCACAGACAATGCATGAAAGTGAAACAAAAAGAGATTTTTGGGCGTAGGTTAAAAATATTGAAATTGAATGTTTTCCTTTCATCGCTGTCAAACGGTCATAATACGCAGTCGCCCAGCCACGGGATCGCCAGGCCATCTCTATCTCTTTTAAATTTGAAAAATTAGACCGTTTGCGCTTCCTCTCCTTTAAAGGCTCGCCTAACTCCTCATTCCCCAAAGGAAACTCAAACAGTATTTCATACTCTCCCTCTCTCTCTCACACAGATGGCTGAGATAATTGCCGAAGTGTCCTTCGATCAAGTCCCGTCGAGGAAGCAGAGAAGCCGAAGAGCGTTGAAGGATAAAAATCCCTCAACCAATGATGTCAAATCCTTGGCCAAGAAGCTGCCCGATTCCTCCTCACCACCGTTTTCTATGGAATCAGACGCCGGAAAGGAGAACCAACCCAGCGCCTCTCAACCCCGCTCCTCAGCCAAGAAGGGAAAAGCTGCCTCCAAGAAACAGTCAAAGCAATCTTTTGAGAAAGATTTGCTAGAAATGCAGGAGATGCTGCAGAAGTTGCGCCTTGAGAAGGAGAAGACTGAAGAGCTCTTGAAGGTCAAAGATGAGATGTTGAAGCAGAAGGAAGAAGAGCTTGACGAGCGTGGCCGCGAGCGGGAGAAGCTTCAGATTGAGTTGAAAAAATTACAGAAGCTCAAGGAGTTCAAACCCACCATGGTTGGCTTTACCTTATATGTTTTTCTTTCCCCGTTGTTTTAGTTTCTATCATTTGTTACGTAGGAGCTTAATTATTTTATGCTTTGATTGTTCAGAATTTGCCTGTGCTGAGAGACCAGGAGCAAGAAAAGGATAAGAAGAAGAAGAATGGATGTGCTGTGAAAAGGCCTTCTCCACCTTACATTTTGTGGAGCAAAGATCAATGGGCTGAGGTAAATTTTGTGATGGAATCGTGTTCTTCTTTTTAACTCTAATAATAATAATTTGAACTCGATTGTAATTTTTTTTCTCCGGGCGCTTTGATGCAGATTAAGAAAGTGAATCCAGTGGCAGAATTCAAGGAAATTTCAAATATGTTAGGGTCTAAATGGAAGACCATCAGTGAAGAAGAGAAACGGCCTTATGAGGAGAAATATCTCATTGAGAAAGAAGCGTATCTGCGGGTAATCACGAAGGAGAAACGTGAAAGTGAAGCGATGAAGCTCCTAGAAGAGGAACAAAAGCAGAAGACTGCCATGGAATTGCTCGAACAGTACATGCTGTTCAAACAAGAAACAGAGAAAGAAAGCAAGAAAAACGGGTAAAATTAACCCTATTTTTAGTGTTGATTTGCCATCACACTGTTATTTGTCTTTTGTATGACACTATTATTATTCGCAGAAAAGAGAAGGATCCACTGAAACCAAAGCATCCTGTGTCAGCTTTCATCTTGTACACAAATGATAGGCGGGCAGCTATTCTTGCGGAGAACAAGAGTATCTTGGAGGTAATTATGATCTCTTTGTGATGATATATCATATTAATGAGATTAGAAGAACACAGTTTTAATGCGGGGATGCCTTGCAGGTTTCAAAGATTTCTGGTGAGGAGTGGAAGAACATGACAGAAGAACAGAAGAGACCTTATGAAGAGGTTTGCCTCTGTCACGTCTTTAATTAAGCCTCCTCCTTTAGTGGCTTGATTTCTTGATAATTTCTGGTCTTAAAACATATAGATGGCAAGGAAGAATAAGGAGAAATATCTTCAAGAAATGGAGGTTTACAAACAGAAGAAGGATGAGGAGGCTGCGAATCTCAGGAAGGAAGAGGAGGAGAAAATGAAACTTCAGAAAGAAGAAGCCTTGAAACTGCTGAAGAAGAAGGAGAAAACAGAAAATCTGATCAAGGTCCTTCACATTTCCCACTTTTTAAATTCCCCTGAGCTGTTTCATTCGTTGTGCATAACCCACATGTATATCTGCAGAAGTCAAAGAGAAAGAAAAAGAGCAAGGAAGATAAGAATTGTGATCCTAACAAGCCAAAGAGACCACCATCCTCGTTTCTGCTATTTAGGTGAGTCCCATTCGGGTGTAAAGTTAAAGTAATCAAATTGAAGCAGATTTTAAAATGCGGTGTATGCAGCAAAGAAGCAAGGAAGAGCATACAGGAGGAACGACCAGAGATGAATAACTCAACGGTGACCGCACTTGTATCGGTGAAATGGAAGGAACTGAGCGAGGAAGAGAGAAAAGTGTGGAACGACAAAGCCGCGGAGGCAATGGAGGCATACAGGAAGGAATTGGAGGAGCACAATAAATGCATAGCAGCTAAGTTGGACCAGAAAACAGAAGAATGATGATCGATTGAAGAAGAGGAAATGGAAAAAAGGAGGGACTTTGGGTGCGGGGTGCTCAAACTTCTATTGAACACCGCCATCATCATTATTACTGGTTTGCCTTATTGTTTTCAAATTTGGTGCAACGCAGCTTCCACTGACATAAACGGGTGAAATTTGCAAATGCCTATGGCAGACCCGACACGACTTGCTCAAAAGTCAACTTTTTGTGATAACTCTGATCCCAATTTCGTGGTGTGAGGAGGTAGTAATTATTTACCCAACTCATCAGTGGGGGACATGGGATTGGGCGCCCACCGTGATCGTATTCAACCCGCAAGCAACGGATGACGTATGTATGACGACGACCTTTATGGATTTCACATTTGTCCGAAGTCCAAATTGTTTTTTCGTTCGTAACGAACTCTTTTATTTTCTTTTTCTAATTTGGATTTGCCAAGGAGTGGAAAAACCTCTAGTTGCGATTTGAATAGAACAAACAAAGGAAGCTTAATTTGTTGTATTGGATTAGTGCACCAATGGCACCATTCGTTGTCTTGACTGATTGGTTTCCGTCTACTCATGGACAGCCACTAACATGATGCGGGTACGATGTGTGGTTGGCTTTGTGTTTATCAATCCATAGACATTTTAATCATACCCTGTTTGCCATTCAGCATGCTAGGAAAAAGGTTTTTTATTTAGAAAAGATCAAGATTTATAACACAAAGGATTTTCACTCCTTGCAATAAAGGAGTTTCTTAAATTTAAATTTATATTCTTATATTTATAAAATAAGACTATTTATTATTTTAATTAATAATTTATTAATAAAAAATAGTTGACTAGATATAAAAGATCATACTAACATTGTTATGTAATACAAATATCTCAGTTGTCCTACATCAATGAAATTAAATCTAATAAAAAATATTAATTTTTTATAACGTATTAAATTAAAATTTAAATTTTCATTAAAAATGTATCAATATTTAATATTTAATAGTATATTAAATAAAATTATTTTTATTAAAAAATATATGTCTATATATACATGTATACGTAAGAAGATGCTTTAATTTATGATTGTAGGATAATAGGCTACGTAACAACTAACAAGAAACGAGCATCTACTTTCCAAAAGGGATAGGGAGGATTGTTGAGGAGAATTAAATCTTTTTTAGGAAATTTCAACCTCAATAAGTTATAATTTCTTGCTTTTTCTTTTTGCCGAATAAAAATTGGTAATGTATGATATGTTGTTTTTGGTATGCTCATCCATAGGAACGATGCATTTACCGGGATCACATTCTTTCCTAACTCACTTAGGAGCGTTCAATACTATATACACTCCTTATTTAGGCCCCACATATACAAAGATATCAAGCTTAGGTTACGATTACATGTTAATTAGCATCACCCGTCTCGCCAATGTACTCACACGCCCTCTCTTTTAAGCCCGCAACAAGAAGTTGAAACCTGTAAGATAATAAATTATTAAATATTTGTTATTTTCTCAAGGTCAGCCACATAAAATAAATCTCCTAAAATATTTAAGGTATCCCAGCGTAAATTTGAAATTTCATATTTACATTTTTTTTTTACTTTTTGAATAGGAACATTAAAATAAATAACCAGACATTAAAATTATTCTATAATTTTTTTAAAAATAAGAACTTTTAAAGTTGATTTTTTAAAAAAATGATGAATCCGTTTTTTCGGGCATTAAAATTAGTCTAATTTAACTAACTGGTGGATCAAAAATTGACCAGGCCTCAGGCAGCTTTCTGAAAAATCGGATCAAAAAATTAAAGGATTTGGATCTCTCAGTTGAGTAATTTTAACCATCAGATATAATCTAATAGTATTAAGACAGAAGTTACAAAATTTATTTGTTAAAAAAATATATTGAGAGTTCATTGATTAAATGGAAATGAACTCATAAAGAAGAAGAAAGAAAGAAAACCAAGTCAAAGCGGCTCCTATACAGTGATCCCTGTGCTTGGCCTGCAAATATATAAATAAGGCAAAGGCAAGTCATGATCATATTTCCTCACAGCTTCAGTCTCCGCCGGTGTTCTCCTACTTCTCACCACATGCTCTTGTTCCTGTTACCCCATCTCCAGCCGAAGCATCCGTTAGACGTTCCACCACCAAATTAAATTGTGCACGCAACAACTTATATTAATTATATACTTGCTTTCACTCTGCGTACTTCAAATCCCTCATGACGATCGAGGCCAAAGGCAAAGGCGACCCCGTCGAGGACATTCCCCGCGACGACGACGCCGGAGCTGCTTTCGTCCTTCAGTCTAAAGGTTCCAATTCCCAAAACTAGCCTCCCGCTTCTTCTTCTTCTTTAAAACCATCTTTACGTGCCTTTTCTTCTGTTCATTGAATCGATGTTTTCTTTATGCACAGGTAAGTGGTGGCATGCGGGGTTCCATTTGACGACTGCGATCGTCGGACCCACCATACTCACGCTGCCTTACTCCTTCAGAGGATTGGGATGGGGATTGGGGTTCTTTTGCTTGACGGCGATGGGCGTCGTCACCTTCTACTCCTACCTCCTCATGTCCAAAGTGCTGGATCACTGCGAGAGAGCCGGCCGACGCCACATCCGTTTCCGGGAACTCGCGGCAGACGTGTTGGGTGAATTAATCGATGCGACCCACACTCTTTGTTTCTTGTCCTTTTCCAATTTCTCTCTTTCCTTAATTATTAGTAATACTCGTATTAGTTACTAATCATAATTACTCTGCTAACTCCTATAACTTGTTCTTGAAACGCATTGTACAATTCCTCATAAATAATAGCAGCGCGACTTCATTGAGTGTTCTTTGTTACTCTGTTTAATCTTCATTAGTTGTCAACGAATTGCTCATCAGTTCTTTTTTGGGTCTAATGACAGGTTCTGGGTGGATGTTCTATTTCGTAATATTCATTCAAACGGCAATCAACACTGGGATTGGTGTCGGCGCCATTTTGCTGGCGGGCCAGTGCCTTGAGGTTTCCTCTCCCTTCTTATTTACTATAATGCGTACGCATGTTCCTTATTCATCGATTAATTTTAACTTTTAACTCTTAATATTAATGGTTAAAGATAGATAAAATATCTCCCTAGTGATAATTACTGTGATGAAACAAGAGATGGGTCTCATTTCCGTCGTTTTCCAAGCCCTTGTTCCGCTCAATCGGGTTAACTTATTTTTTTAATCATATTTGTACTCTCATTCGGCTTTTTACCTGTCCCTTCTTCAATGGCAATTGTGTCATGCTCTGTTTCTGACTTCCATCTTCTTATTCCTCCTTTCTTTTACTTCCCGTCCCAAGCATTTAGAAAAGTCAGACGTCAAATCTCTTTGAAGACTGAAGGAGTTCGAATTTTCATTATAAAATCTTCCTCTCGCCTGTCATCAACCACCCACTCGTTATGGAATCTGTCCCCTGGGGTCTGGTTTACAGTGTACGATACTTACGAATCCTTCTACGTAGCAGTGAGCTACTGAGGATTTTTATGAAGGATAAGATATTAAATTTGATATTTTATTTCAGCATAGAACCTTTCATTAAACTAAAGTTATATGGTAAAAACTTTTTCAGTTTCGGAATATATGCTATGTTCCAGTTCCACATCCGCACGCTATTTCATTCGCTCATAGATTATGGTCTAGATGGAAACTTTTTCGGTTATGGCGTCATAGCAAAGATCTATTTTTTTTTTTAACCAAGAGTACGAGTGACAATTACACATGGCAGGCGATCCATAGTGGACAACCATATCCACATGTATTTAGGATTTTATGTGTTACTGTAGTGCGTTTGACAAATCAAGCGTCAGTGGATAATAAATGGTAAAGTACTAACCTGCTTTGGTTACCCTCCTTGAATTCTGCATATATTTGCCGTCCTTGGTTTTCGAGCCTTGTCCTCTTGTCTTGTGTGTAGAAGTTTGGAAAATTTGTCGTATTTTAAAACTACAGAGATGATGACGAACTTCAACTGGAACCTAATATTACCGAACCAACTGATGACCGCATAAGGGCTGGAGAAGAGTTCCGTCTAGATTTCCTCCAAATTGAAGTGCTTTAGAATATAATTAATCAAAGGCGTTGATTTGAAGTGATTATATGTGGAAACCAGTGTTCATTAATTAATTGATGCTGTTGCGTTGTTGAAGATCGTGTATTCCAACATTTCGCCACATGGGCCCCTCAAATTGTACCATTTTATAGCAATGGTGACAGTGGTGATGATAGTCCTCTCTCAGCTTCCAACCTTCCATTCTCTACGACACATCAACATGTGTTCTCTGCTTCTCAGCCTCGGCTACAGTTTCCTAGTGGTTGGGGCTTGCATTCACGCAGGTATAAACTAGTGGATTAAATATCAGCAACACCTTTCCCCCCCCAGATAACAGCATATATATGAAGACTAGAGTCATATCAATAATTACAAGTGACCTCTTATCATTTTGCAGGTTTATCGGCAAAAAGCCATTCAACGGACTATTCCGTTGAACCCAGACAGTCTGCACGGGTTTTTAGTGCCTTCACTTCCATCTCCATAATTGCATCCATATTTGGGAATGGCATTCTTCCCGAGATACAAGTAACAAGAACATTCTTTCATTTACATTTCAAGCTTAGGCATGACAAAGTTTTTTATGTGTGGTTGAGTTTAATTTTTGCGATGACATGTTGAATATATGCAGGCAACTCTAGCACCACCTGCAACTGGAAAGATGGTGAAAGGGCTTTTCATGTGTTATGGTGTGATTTGCGTAACTTTCTACTCTGTTGCAGTGACTGGATATTGGGTGTTTGGAAACAAGTCCAGTTCCAACATTCTGAAGAGTCTATTGCCAGATGAGGGACCTTCTTTAGCTCCAACATGGGTGCTTGGCCTTGCTGTCATCTTTGTTCTTCTTCAGCTCTTTGCGATTGGCCTGGTAAGCTCTGAGAGTTTTAGTTTGTAACCAGCAACGTTAAGAATTGGTATCTCAGAATATAATTAATGATTATTATCCAACACACACATGATGACAGGTTTATTCTCAAGTGGCTTATGAGATAATGGAGAAGAAATCTGCTGATGTGAAGCAGGGGATGTTTGCCAAGAGAAATCTCATACCTCGCATAATTCTTCGGACAATTTACATGATACTATGTGGTTTTGTGGCAGCCATGCTCCCATTTTTTGGGGACATCAATGGTGTGGTTGGTGCTGTTGGTTTCATCCCTCTGGATTTTGTTCTTCCAATGCTTCTATACAACATGACGCACAAGCCTCCCAGATCATCCTTCATCTATTGGATCAACATGTCCATCATTATCGTCTTCACATGTGTTGGAATTATGGGCGCATTCTCTTCCATAAGGAAACTGGTTCTTGATGCCAACCAATTTAAGCTCTTCAGTAGTGATGTTGTTGATTAAACAAATGTGTACATAATTAATCATACTACAGCATCAAAACAAAATTTGCTGCACATCTCAGGCTTCCCTTAGCACATAGTATAGCTCTTTCTAAGTTCTGAAACAGAAAACACAGATACAAAGCGTTGGTGTAGTACTACTATTTGCTAGGCCTGACATTCAGCAGAGAGCCTGCAACTACAGAGTCATCAATGCTTTAGAAACTTGAGACATGGAAGTATCGGTTATGTACATTAGATTGAAACTTGAAAATAGTTTGAATGTTTTGGTGTTGCATAATAGTTTATGTATGCTTATGTAGTTATAGTTACCTTTGCAAACAATATACTGCGACTTCAATAGTTCGATGTATTTTTTTTTCACTTTTTAACGTGGCTTTTTATCTTGTGAATGCTTTCCAAGAATACCCTAATATAGCGGTTATGATGTTTTCCGAGAAAATGACGTTGTAGGGGGCATAAAACCACAAGACGTTGCATGCCTCGTTGGGCTGGGTGACTTTCATAAAATGGTAAGACCTTATGGCCTAAAGAATGTCGGGACCAGTTCTTTTGTTTTTTTGGTTCATTGCAAAAGGCCCAGTTCTCTTTGATATGGGTTGCTCCAAACCCAAACATGGACATTTTGTCCAACACTTCATTTTCTTTTCCCTTTTACCATTAATTGACCTCTTCTTGTGTATCCCAATTTGTCCTGTGCAAGAGATCCTTCAATGATAAGTTTTCCTCTTGGACTTGGTCAAACACATAATACTCGGTGGCAAAACCTCCTAAACCAGATGTTTGGTGTTTCCAATATATCAGGAGCACATAATGATCACGTTGCCCTTTTTAATAAGACTTCGCACGTTATATTCCTTACCTGCTCTCTCTCTCTCTCTCTACCCCGAAATAGAGTTGCAGTGCCAGTTTGGATATTTGAGAGGTATATTATTATTTTATTGCTAGGCGCATCAAGAAGATTAGCCTGTTTGACTTGTATAATTAATCAAATTAATGTGAACGTATCGTAACTAAGATTCTAAGCTTATTTTACGATGGCAAAAAAGCTACTTCAACGTTTTTCTCTAATTTAAATGTATTTTTAGGTAAAATATACAAGAATACCTCTTAGATATACAAATCCCATATTAGCATCACAAAATAACTTAATTTCTCTTAAAAATTTTAAGATTCCTTTGACATTGACTTTTGAACAGTAAGGTTTCGGTTTTAATAAGATTAATGATTACTTCACCTCGAGAAATAATAACTTTTTTATGTAATAAAAAAATAATAACTTTAATTATATAAAACTACTCCTTACAATTAAAACAAACGCTAACACGGGGTGTCCAAATCCATATTTAATCAAATAATAGATAACAATGCACGTCTCTTCGAAATAAAGCTATGAATGGAAATTATAATATATGTATTATATTTAAAAATTAATATCTGTAAAATTAATTTAAAATCACTTTGTGAACACGCACTCCCCATTATTTGAGCAATACCGACCAAATATAGTCGGCCACCAGACGTCCAAACCCATAGTTTTAACTATTTAACCTTCCCTAAGCATATGAATCCATAGCTTTTAGTTACGGAGGTTGTACTACTACTATATTTTATATTTCTCCCTATCTTTTTATTGAAATTTTTGAAATGTTTTCAATAAAAATTTCATATTGTCTATGACATTGAGATCTGTATTCTTAATTTTCTTTTAAATTTTTTTTTATATAGCAGTGAAAAAATTCATAATTTAATAGGGTTGTGAAGGAAAAAAAGTTATTTATTCTTAGATGAAACGCACAATATAACTTATAAACATTATATGTATAATTTCTTTAATCGTTAGTCAGCCCGTAATCGTCCTAATAAATTTTAAACTTCAGTACCTTTCAAACGGATAATATTTTTAATAAAATAAAATTTTAAATTATATGAAAATAATCCTCTAAATAATGTCCCATAATGCGCGATTTGTTGACATACCACATCTTGACAATGAAACGGTGACGCGTGCCATGAAACGATTCAAGGGGCATGGCCACTCTTATTTAGCATTTACTTTTGATAATAAAAATAAATAGAACTCGAGACACGATTCAAGGGGCCAGTCTCATTCCACGTCCCCCACCAGTTCCCCACTCGAACCGTTTTGTATATTCTACAAAAATTATTATTATTTTAATTATAAGCTGCGAAGGCGAGGTGAGTTATAAATTAAAAAAGATGAATAATGGACTTTGTAAGAAAAAAGAAGTTAGGAGTGTTATTGAGAAAAATTGAACGGTGTATATAACTAAGCCGTGAAACCAATCAGCCTTTTTAATTTCAGGTCTCTCTTAAGTCATAACCGACGCGTTCGCTTCCTTCACCAACCAATAAAGGCGAGCTTTCTTCTCCTCCTTTCTCTGTTCTTCTCTTCTCTTCAAACCCTACCTTTTGGGACGATCATGGCGAATCATAATCCTTCTTCTTCGTCGTCAAACCCCAACGCCAACGCCACCTTGTGGGACTGTGGCAGCACACTCTATGACTCCGTTGAGCTCAACTCCTTCAAGCGTCATCTCGACTCCGCCATAGCTAATTCCGCCAGAAGTCTCTCCATGCCTCACCTCTCCGACCGCCTACTTCCAGTGCCTCCGGCGCCTCCTCCGGCCCCTACCTTGTCCAAAAAGCCCTTCAAAATCTCTCGCTCCCTCCACAAGTTCATTCGCTCCATCTTCAAGTTCCATAATAATCATCATCATAATCTTAATAAATCTTCATCCGTTAAATCTTCAATCAGTAGTTTCGAGGTGCCACAGAAATCCAGAGACCGTTACTTGGTGGTTTACGAGAAGTCAGGGCCGGTGCTTTCGTCCATCCCGGAGCTGCCGGAGTTTGAGATGGCTAAAGTTTCGCCGGATATTAGTTCGTTTGTTAAAAGGTCAGCGTCGGAACGCTTTACGGCGACGAAAATGGGTATTTCCTGTGCCTGACTGAACCAGCTGGATTTTATATCTAATAGGATTACTATTATGGTGATAATAACGTAGCATGTATGCATAGCGTGTGCTATATTTCTGGATTATTCTATAGATTTCGTGATCCGGGGATGTATTATTTTTTTCCCTTTGTTTTATGATACTAAATGATATGCCAGTTTGACCCTTGACCATTATGTGATATTAAGTATAGTTTATGAAATGATGAAAAGCTTCCATGTCTTCTTTGTCGACGGCCAATAATGAAAATCCCGTTAATCACAGTTCAAATCCTACTATATTGGACATGATTTTCTATTAATTAACTACGTATATGTGTCCATCTATTTCCACATTGTTGGGACAGGAATACCTTAAAGTTGGACTTGGGAATCTCTCTTAAGCTTTTTTTAGTCAATCGATTTCTTAGTAAATAAAAAAGATCCAGTCTTACTTACCAGTTACAACCGCCACCGCTAATGCATGTGGAACATTTGAAGAAACTAATTATGACTCTTGTTATTCCTTTCATTTTTTGGTATTGGAACAAAGCACGACTTCTGAAAAAAGAGCTTTAATTTGTTCCTTCCACAGGTTGTTAATTTTGTTGGGGTAAACAAGGATGGGAATTGAGTTTCTTGAGAAGTAATGAATTTTCCTAAGAGCCTTAACTTCCTGAAAAGTTAAACCTCATACTTCCCTCACATTTACAAAAATAACTTGGTGTCTACTGTCCCCATTCGTGGTGAGAAGATGAAATTTTTCATCTTTCAGAAAAATAAAAATAAAATCTGAACTTTTGTCAGCACAGACCATTCCCAATCCTTATTGATTCAAGGGACATTCTCTTGCAAGTCGTATTCAGTGCTATACTCCTAGAGGAGGAGCCACAAGAGGGAGAGATCCCGGTGGCAATCTTAAACTTGAATCCTTATCATTGAAGCATGGACATATCAGAAAATAATGAATGACAGCAATCACGGCCATGAATAATAAAAGTCAAAATGTATGAGTTCAATGAAAAATCCGCAAGCAGGACCATAACATAAGCATACAATAATACTATATATGAATCACTATCTTAGAATCTAAGGTTGCTCTTAATTTCTACTTTAAATGAATGTCAATATCTCAAAATGACTCTGAACGTACGTGTTGAATTGTTATTCCTCAGTGTGATATCTGTTAGTAACTCTGCTTTCCTGATGAACAAATATATGAGTCCAGATAATTATTTTCCCTTCAAATCCCCACTCATCAACTGTGTAAAAACAAAACCTTTTCCAATATAGAAGAATTTTCCCGTTAACAACCGATACTTCACTGCATTGCATTTATGCGGCACAGCGGAGCCCATTTATTAGGTTATTGTTTAGACCCTCACCCCACTGAACTTGCCTCCTCGCTCCCTCCCATATTTAGGCTTTTAAATTTAAGTGCCTCGTGTAAAAACGAGTTCTTGTTGTTAACAGGACAGTTATAAATTAAGCACTTAGTTTTGTATTAATTAATTAATTATTAAGCCCTGATCATCATATTAGGCTCGTATTGTTAATGATGTGTCAGATTACACACTAGCTCATCATGGGGTACAAGTACCCCAACTGGTGGTAGTCATTTAATGGTTAATGATTTCTTTTCAAGGGGCTAGCCCATTGTAGAAGATGGAAATTCCTAATGACAATTATTTATTAATTAGTAGGGAGTTATTTGACGTGGTCAGTATTGCTTTTTTGTTTTGTTTTACGAACTATCTTAAGACCAATTAGGAACGATATCTAGTAACACGCATGACCGAGAATTCTAACTCTCTCCATTTGAATAATTTCTCTATGACCCAACGCGCGAAGTTGGTTGAAAACTCTCTCTGCCTATTCTTAGCTTTTTTGTTCATCCATGGCTCCCATGAATTTCTCACGTAAGCTCAATTATTTACCCTACTAAATTTCTGATCTCCCTTCGGTGTCTGATTTGAATACCCGTTGCACTAATGTCCTTTTCCCTTTTTAATTCACTTTAAAACCTTTTAATTCCATAATGTCTCCCTGTAAAAGTCAGAACCTTTTAACTTTGGATTAATCATTTTAAGAAGCTGCTCTGATCTTGTGATTTTCGCGAGTCTTCCTCCCCTTCCATGATCCAATACAATCTCAATCTCAGTGTTATGTTGTTTAGCACTAAAACTCTTTTGATTCATTCATTGCCTCTAGAGTCATGATATTTTCCTGCTTAAGGTTGAGGCTGTACTTTGCGTCCTAGCTTTTTTTTTTTTTGGTTAAATATAGATATCTTCCTATTGGAGGCAATCATATTCCAGACACTAGTAGGTACCTCTAATTGAATCTTAATTCATTATATTATGAGGGATCAATTTTTTTCCCTAGACTCAACCCTCATTAGTTTATACATCCTAGGTATGTTGCCTTCAACAAGCAAATCTGGATTCCGAGACAATACGGGCTCGGGAGTTTGGGCTCATATCCCCAAAGGGGTAGATTCGTTTTTGACGCCCAATAAGATGAACTGGCCCACGTACTTGGTTGCTCCGTGAAGCCCAATGAGAAGTCTAAAGAAATCGACTGGGTTTAAAAAGTCTCCAGTCTTGTAACAAAAAAACAAAAGTCTCCAGCCAATTTTAATCGTCGTTCCTGGTTGTGTCCATTTCTGTTTTTTTGGGCGGCCGCATAGATTGAAAACCGAAAACGGGCAAATTTCACCCGAGGGCGGGATCACCGTTGACTTGGCCACTGTCTATTGATCCGTGAGAATTGCTTCTCAGTAATTCGCTTCTTCTTTGATTCCTTACTTTGGCTTCTTCTTCTTCAGTCCTAACTGTAAATCGGCTCAAAACTTCACCCCTTCGGTTTCTACTTCCTGCTTTCCCCTGTTGCTTTGGCCTACAGGTGAGTTTTACAGACTCTTCCCCCTTTTTTGTTTTTTTCCCGGTTCCAGGCTCCTGCAACTTAGCTGTTCCAGCATTTATCGTTTATTTCAAGAAGGTAAATGATTATTTATATATGCTGGCATTTATTAGTCACACAAATAATTTATGGGACAATCTCCACCGGAAAATATTGATACCTAACAAGCTTCGAATTCTGAGAACGAGTTCAGATGTACTTGAATGGTTTAATTTGTTATCGAGAGTGGAGATTAGAATAATCTGCTGAGTGCTTCTAATCCGTTTGCTTTGTTAGAAACAACAGCCTCAGTACGAAGAATAACTTCAGACGGGTTTAGGGTCGTCGAGGAAAACAGATACGGATGAGCGGGGGACTAGTTTAGCATTTTCCAGGGAAATTCACTAGGCTGTCAATACATTGTACGCATCATCATCATCATCATCCTGATTATTAACTTGTGTCTCATGTACTGCCTCTGTTGTCGCATCTCATATTTCAGATACTTTTTTTCATTTTCTGTTCCAGCCCTCGTAAGAACAGGCCTCCATAAAGCAGGATATTCAGAACAAGATACATCCTCTCCCGATTCAAAAAGTTTAAATATGAGAAGAAACATGAGATGCATTTTTAATATTTTCAAAGTCAGTCTTTTTGGTTTTATATTCCATGTTAGTCATTCTTGGTTTGTACTATTAGTTTCTATTCCCAGGAAAGAAGGAAATTTAGAAGAAAATACAACCACTCCCAATTATTGGCTGGGATTTTCGCTTCAAACATTTATTACAATTTCTTCAACTTTTGGATACCACTGTTCATGATATTTTTCTTACCATTCTGCAAAGTGGAAAATGGATATGAATGTTTTATTTCAAGCACATCATATCTCTATAGGCATATGAATCCTTGTGATATATCATAGTCATCACATTCGATTTTGGTATGCACTTTTCCTTTTTTGTTGTGTTCTCTTTCATGCCAAAAAGATTTTGGTTTAAATACTCTCTTTCAACTTCCTTTTTGGGCTGATGTATTTTGCTACAGTTAATAATTCCTTGAGTGGCAACTGCCTGCTGCGATCTTCTGCTAAAATGGAAATCCAGACCTTATGTGATTCATGTGTGTGAAAGTGAATACCGCTAATGCTGCAAAAATTGTTATTGCAATCTTAACTACAGTGAAATTTCTTATTGCTATCATTGCTGCTCCATTGTTTTATGGTCTACAGACTACAGTTTTCCTACCTTAGAGTTGATGCCATGGTTAACAGACATGATTGAGCAGCTATTGCAGCAAATATTGAAAAATATTTTGTATGATACGTCTCTAATACTAATAAATCATGGGAAAAGTCCCGGTGTGTCAAAAGGGAAATTCGGATCAATTTCCACTGGATCAATAGGGAAATGAAAATCCAGAATTGGAGAATTGCTGGCTGATGTGTTGGCTGAAACGATCTCAGTAATGTCAGATTCTGAGCATCGCTGGTTTTTTATGCCATGGAACTCATCCATCTTGAAAGACAGAGATGGAAAATAGTGTGATTGTGGCGTGTTTGGAGATGGCAAGTCTGTTTGTGAAAGGTTTCCCCAGAATGGATCATTCTCTAGTGCCATGGGAGTTAAGCTGTGGCTTTCTGGTGTCATGTATCCAGAGGAAGTTGAAAGGAAAGTAAAAGGATTCCCCATCTCGTGGTTTTCAAGGTTATCTGTATTGACACTCAAGTTATTTCTGAATTTCACTAGGCTCTCTTGCAACGGCTCGTGATGGCACATGTCCCTTTCATAATTATGCATTTTCTCCTGTTTGTCTGGAGACTTAGGTGGTTGAACAGCATTATTTCCCAGGGAACAAGTATGCCTTCCTCGGTAAGTGATGTCAAACACAGTAGGGTCTTCATCTGATCTTTGTATTTGCTTCGTGGCCCAGCAGTTCTGAGTCTTGCGGAAGGTGCATCTATAGTAACTTCTGCAATATGTAACATTGTTTTGTTAGATGCTTGCATGAATAAGGGACAATCAAAATGCTAATAGCATAATATACTGGGATTTCTTGTCCTCTGACCTAGGATATTTGGCACCCAGGATGTCTTTCTGTCCATATTTTCTCCAGCTGAAGCCATCATCTTGGGGTCCTTCAAGGGCAGACTCAGAGCTCGATCTTACTTGTTCCATCCATGTGGGCATCATCTTTCTGAAACGTTGCTAGAGGCGTCAGCTTAATCATATATAAACAATCTTGCGTATATATTTATCAAGTTTGTCAAGTCAAATTCACCTTTTCTTGGAATCGGGTATAAGCTCATGATGATCCCCATCATTGTCATCTCTGAAAGGACTTGCGTTGACAGATATCGGAGACTCCGGCGGAAAACTAGGTACTGTTACTGTCCCCGTGGGAAGAGGGCTGGTATTTGACGCATTCCATTTCAGAATTAGCAGAGCCTTTTCATAAGATGACAATATTCTCTGTACCAGCAAATCCCTGGTCTCTGCCGAAGATTCTGTCCTAAAATCCGCCATCAACTTCCTCGCTGCCTCCATTCCTTGAAGTAGCTCATTCGTTAGTGTGCTCGGCTCCCACCTCCTGTCATCCTCCATTTTTGTACTATCTTGTTACAGTAATGACCCTGTCTTTGAGAAATATGCCGCTTGATGTCTAGTTCATATCAGAGAGCACCACTTCTACTCTGGGAATCCACTTTTAGCTAGAACCAGTGGCTTCTTCTTCTCTAGTGGATCTAGAGACCAGAGAAATAAGGAAGAAACGTTGAATGGTGAAGCAGGAGCTATAAGCACGGAAGTCGCCAGAACGGTTTTGAAATTTGAGGATGAAGCGCAGAGAGAGAGAGAGAGAGAGGAGTGTGGGAGTGAGGTTGATGAAGAGAAGGCTTGATGCTTACAGAATGAATGGAAGGTCTCGTATTTAAATGGTGTTCGTTTGGGTTGCCGATAGGGACACGTGGGAAGGATTATGGGAGTTGGAAAGTCCAAGTTTGACTGGGAAAGCGAGTTATTCAGCGAAGACTAGTCTTGGTCAGTGGCCCAAAGAGTGCTGACCAATTCCACTTCAGCTGGGTAAGTTCTAAAAGATATACAAGGTTGCGGATGATTCGCCCTTTTATTACAAGTCATGATTAAAGAGAAAATGGGTAGTCATATGTGGAATGAATAGGGGATGTGGAATTTTCAAACTAATGCCGCGTTATCTCATTGATCCTTCTGATTCTACTATAGATTATCAGAATTATGCAAAAGTATTAATAAAAATTTGTGACGTGGGCTTGTGCTTGTTGACATCATCAAACCCATTTGATACTTAACGGGGATCACTCTTGTTCCAAGCCTGATGTGATAATTACATAGACTATCTATCTCTGCCCGCCAAGCACACAGTTAATAACGTGTACTTGGCACAAATATTACAGATGATGAGGACTGGGAAATTAATTTTCAGTTCAGGAAATTTGTAATTATACTGTTATGGAGGTCACTTGGAAGTAATTATTGGCATGAGCTTCATCGCAGGCAGTAGGGCTATGCATAAAGCCCATAACCCGATATACTCAGCCTAACCCGTATTAAAATAGCCCTGTCCAACCCGATAAATATAGGGTAGGGCTGGGCATCGGGCTACAAAATTAAGCCCATACTTTTTTCGGGCTGGGTACCGGGCAGGGGGTTGCCCTGCCCTGCCCATGAGCACTACTTTTTTTATTTTTTTTTTACTTTTTCCCCTAAATGCTACACTTAAAAGAGAGAATATGATAATTACTGGTGACTAGAGGATTATTTTAAAAATATGAGTAGTTAAGTAGGTAAGTTGTATCTCTTAATATTTATAACTATATTAATTTTTTCTTTTTTTAACTTTGTTAATCATCATATGATTACATTACAAATTATAATTATTTATTTTATTTTTTTCAGATGCTTAATATTTGTCAATATTAGGGAGATTGATGCAAAGTTACAATTGCAAATTACTTAGACTTCAAGGCTTTTTTTTACATGCAATGTATTTCAAGAATTTAATTATTATATTTTTGTTGATTTGTTCTTAATAAATTATGGATATTATTTAAGTCATAAAAATATATGAATATGGTATTATTTTATAAGTTTATAATTGCATATTTTTTTTACAACATGAGCATGGCATCAAAACTTGGGCATGCTCAGCCCGCCCATGCCCAGCTCAAAATGGTTAGGGTTTTTACCGTGCAGGGCCGGGTATCGGGTTATAAAATGTAACCCATATTATTTTTAGGCAGGGCACCGGGCACAGGGTAACTTTACCTAGCCCTGCCCATGCACACCCCTAGCAGGCAGGGACATGGCAGGCAAAAAAATAGATCGGTTGACTCTCTGTTGCGGGTAATAAAAATATTGAAGGATGAATAGTTTATATTTGGGACGTGATGAAGAGATCAGCTAATGTGTGGGTGACATACTTTATTTGCTTGTTTATTTGGATTCCTTTCACAACTTGATTTAGACTTGTAGGGTTGAGCTACGTTGTAGGGTATAGTGATGTCCCAGTAGCGGACGCCTCGTAAGACGAAAATAAGGTGGTTTCGGCCATTTGGGTGTGAGGTGGCTTCAGAGTTCAAGTGCAGAGCATATGAGAAGATCCAATAAGCATACAAAACCAATATGCTGGAGTCTTGTAGTCTATTGACGCTTTCTTCTTCTCCTAAGTCTGGAGGTTGTGAGTTTAAACTGTGTATAATGAGAGCGTGAGTTATGACAAAAAAAAAACATACAAAACCAATATATGTATAGGATCTAAGTTTCCTGCGTAGGGAGTTGTTGCAACTGAAAATATATGCGCTAACAGGAACATCATGAAACTGATTAATTGGTTATATTTGTTGGAGAATGGAGAAATGAAGGCTAAATATCTCTGCTTAAATATTCCTTGGGCTGAAAAGGAAGAAAACGAGAAAGTTGGCCCGTTACCTCACCAGTCCACACTCTGTCCTTCAGCTAAACACCAAGGCTTTTTTTTTCAGAATGGGGCCCAAAAGGAATAGACTGATTCCATTGAACACTCACTTTTTTGCCTACACTTGTGACTTAATTCTCAAGTTAATAAAAAATTAATTTATAATTTAAAAGATTGTGAGTTTTATATGTATAAAAAAAAAGAGAGATCGTGAATTTAAATTTTATTACTGAATGCTGATATAAAGATTTTATTAGTGAGTAATATATAAATGACTAACTAATTTATTTAAATTTTTTTGTAACAAAAAAAATCTACCATATCTTAGCCACTTAGATGAATTGGTTCCTTTTAAGTTTTAAGCATCATTCAACTCATCTCAGGACGGATTGTCCCAACTTTTTTCTTTTTAAAAAGTGGTACCTATTAGAGGAAGGAAATAAATAGGGGGAAGCATGGGATTCTGAATACAATAAAATTAAACAAACAAACAAAAAAACAAAAGAACAACTACGTTTCCCTGGCTTACGCGATACAATATTATTGTAACGAATAGAAGAAGAATACAATGGGAGATGATAATGAAGTAACCAAAATAAAATCATATACAAAAATAATCTCAGAAACTGAAGATGATCTCTGTGAGTGCGCACGTGCGTGTGTGTGTGTGTGTGAGAGAGAGAGAGAGAGAGATGAGTGAATTATTTGGAGGGTTTCAGACATGATCAATCCTTCCAGCAGAGAAAGCTTCCCTGTGTTTCATGATCCAGAACCTCTCTATCTCTTCCGCTTTACGACCAGGAATGCGTCCCGCTATCAAATCCCACCTGTTAATTACACTCATATCTCTTAATACTTTATCATATATTACACTTTAATAAACCACCGACTAAGAAAACATGTTCGACATCTCTACAAATGTCAGATGGCAAGTCCTCAACTATATATTAACGGATAGCTATAGTTATAATACATCTTCACTGAATAAATAACTAGATTTTTAAAGAAAATGATATTGAATAAATAACTAACAGCACCAAGAAAATGATCGAGTTATATATATAGTTACAGAACTTAATTGAAGCTTGTGCACTGAGATGAACATATAGTTGCAGAACTTGACGAGGAACAAGAAGATGGAAATTAAAGTTGAGAAAATAATGGGGATTTGTGGCAATATATGTAAGGTACGAAGATGAACATATAGTTGCAGAACTTGACGAGGAACAAGAAGATGGAAATTAAAGTTGAGAAAATAATGGGGATTTGTGGCAATATATGTAAGGTACGAAGTAATATAATACCTGTTGCCGACGAGCTTATACATCCTGTGGATGAGATCCTCTTCTTGCTCACTCATCTTTATGAACTCCCACTCGATACTGCTCACTTCTTCTGCGTCCATCGTTAAGCTGCTGCCAATTAATGTAACGCCCCTTCTCAATCAATGCATTAATAATTCCTAGCTATCTCCAAACAACATAAAATTTAAAGAACAATAAAGCAAAAGGGGAAAATAACACTGTAGATATTACAATAACCTTCAGAGCTTGACTGTTTTGGGGGATGATCATCCATTAACCTGCCTCTGATGAGAGAGAGAGAGAGAGAGAGAAGATATTGTTCAGAAAGATGCAATAATATTGAGAGGTAGCTGATGAGCTTGAGAGGGAGAGAGATAAGCTGAGGCAGTTTCCTTGTGGACGAAATTTGCAGGATGATGCGGTTCAGAGTTTTAAGACTTGAGGATAAAAGAAAGAGCCTGTGATGTTCAGTGTTGTAGGGTTGTGGCTTGCTGGATATATATGAATCTGTGCCATATTCAGACAAATGATTGCAGTAATTATGGGGTGTTTCCAGTAGGGCTAGAAGTGGAAAAAGAAGAATGAGAATCGTAATTATGTGTTGGGATTTTTGGTTTTTTCCCAAGGCAAAGACCCACAACACACACACACATGTAGAAAGACCGATGGAGACTGATGCAAATCCACCTCTCTCTCTTGAGAAAAAGTCAAAATACGTGAGTTGACTAGTAGATATCTCTTTCATCATATATAATACATTTAATTAATAATGTTTTATTCCATTTCATTAATATTAGTATATCGATCTCAACCATTCAATATGACGATTTGGACCGATTCGCTTCAGTAGAGTAAATGAAAACCGGTATTAATTTGGGGTAAATTAGATATCAATGGCCTTGAGCATCAGAATTTAAAAAGAAGGATCTTTCTGTATTAACTTTATCATCATCATCAATTACTAATTTACTATCTTCCCATCCATATTTGTTGTTTCAGGTTATGCTCATATATCAAGAATTTAATGTATATACACTCTTCTAATTCTTAATATAAAATATATTTAACTAATTTGATTAAAATAAAAAAATTAATTAAATTAGTTAATATGCTATATTTTTTTTAAAATACTCTAATTATCTTCCTTAACTCCCTTTCTTCCTCTCTTATTTGATTATTGTTGAAGAAGTATCAATAGAACTAATTTAAAAAAATTAATAATAAACATAATAAATATGTCTTATATTTAAGATTAAGATCAATTGCTAAATTAGATGATGTATTGAGGATTGAAAGAGTGTGTATATATGTATATATATATATATATATATAACAGGAAAATAAGAATGTTCTGAAGCAATAAGAAGTTTAAAACAAAAGAGAGAATGGGTAGATATTATATATTATTATAGAGGAATAGCAGGGGAAGGAGTATTGTTTTTATTAGAGTGGCGTCTAGAAGGCATTGAGTTAGTCCCAGCGCGTGCGTAAGTATCCAAGAACTGCGCAAGTTGGTACACATCATTTTCACAATAATTCCTGCAAGTAAAATTAAAATTACTAATTGGAAGAAACTTGTACTAGATATGTAATCAACACAGCCATATATAATTCTGCTATCTTCGAGTAATAAATACCTGGTTCTTTTTTTTTTGTCCTGGGGTCAAAGAAGCTCCATTATATTGTCTCACGGCTCGATCACAACGTACGATTATTAGTTTATTAATTAACCGTAAATGAAGGGCTTGCGTAAGTGCTTTAATTACTTGTTATCGTCATATTGCAATGCCTTCTAGATGTTCAAAATCAACAAAACAAGGATCACTGCCGTTTGACCCAATGGAACGTTAATTCTAGAATGTTTGAATCCCCTACTTGTTTTTGAAATGCCCTTTGTGTTAGGTGCAAACATCCATATACCATATTCACATCTCCCCAAAATTACTTATTGTCTGTGAGTTTAACTAACAAAGGGATAAGACATACGATCATTTAAAACGTATTTGATCCTTAAAGAGTATCATTTTGTTGTGGTTACAGTCGTGGTACTTAGAAAAGTATACTAGTTCTTAGATATCTTAGTTTATGCCGAGGATAATAGACAGTCTTTAGATCGTGAGTGAGTCAAACTTTTTTCTAAAAATTTACCAAAAAAAATCCCCCTTCAATTTTGTCACACACACATATAAAGCTTCTAATTTGTTAGATCGATTATTATATACTTTATTAGCCTCTCATCTACGTAGGTATGTATTAACTATTATCTCGATTATTAATAGCCATATGAACAATCTTAGAAATCTGCAAATGTGGTTTTTAATGGCATCATAAAGTGAAGTATATGGATAATTTTTAAATAATTGATACATAACACAAGTTCTATATATTTTACATCGACCAACTCGCTGGTGATGAAGATCTTTGTTTACATATCCTTAATTTCATTATTTCATATTTAAAACATTGCCATATATTTAAGTTAGATTTTTCGCTTAAAACATTTAAAAATATTATATTTTAGACCTAATAACATAACGTGCAAAATATAGAGTTGCCCGATGCAAATATATCTTTGATATATATATTAAGGTAAGAACTATTTAATTAATTTAAAAAAAATAAATTAATTAATTAATTATAACAAATATAACATGAGATTTTTTTTAAAATATTTTATGTAACATTAGATTATATATATATCAATTTATAAATTAATTGAGTAATTTAACTTGGGAAGAATGATATGAGAGATAAAATAAATTGATATTTTATATTTAAAATTAATATTAATCTTTTAATTAGCTTCCGTAGAACTTGAGAAGCATCCAGAATTTCTGGATGGGTTTTGACTTGTATGTTTTGAGTACCGAAAATTTTGCCTAATAAACTTGTAATTTTGCTTGTGGGTGTTATAATCTCCATGTGATGCGGATTCTATATTCTTGACTTGCATTGAGGGGATAGATCAAATATGTCATGTTGGGAAAATAGCGGAAGCATAAATAAGTTGAGGACAGTTCATCAGATATCGTACATTCCCAATATTCTTCATTTCCTTTCAATCAGGTCTATATATAGAATTCTCTGGATATGAACCGAATCTCCAGGAAGAAGTGGGTAATAATTAAGGAGTGGCACAATTAATTAATTTAGCGATATATATAAAAATCAAAATGAATTGATTGATTCGTGAAGTAAGGATAAAAAATGGAGTTTGGAATATATTCGGTGGGAGATAGGAAAAAAGGGCAAGGCATCAGGAAAAATGAAAGGAGATTCAAAGGCCACGCAAGTGAAAGATCGAGAAGCTGCGAACAAAGAAGCCATCAGCAACAGCACATCAGCTCGCTGGGGCAGAAGGTGTCCGAGCCGTTCAAAGGACACCATCATCACAATAACTCCAACAACCTTAATTCTTCAACGCAATGCCGCAGGAAGCAGCCCAGGAAGAGGAAGAACGTCTTCCAGAAAATCAAGGATGGCTTGTCTGGTCACAGCAGTGACAGCAGCAGCAGCATCAGCGACCATGAAAATTGCCACAAGAGGAAGGCATGTTCCGTATAATATTGAACCTTCATTTCCTTTTGAATTCATTCATATGCATGCACGTATATGGTGCTCATTCATAATTAGGTGATAATTAATCAAAACTATGTTTCATGGTATATGTGCAGAACTGAGAAGGAGCAGCATATATATATATAGGAGGGTCCTATATATCATACCAGCGTTACGGACCTGCCTTGAATATGATTATGTTCCTCCGCACTCATCACTATGTGACATAATTATTGCTCTAAAATAAAACGCCAAGGTGTACTCGTACACCAGTGGGATGCATACTGAATAAGCGTGTGCCCCCTTCTATTAATGTAATACCGTCTGGTTTTCATTACTACGTACCTTTTCTTCTTCAGTTGGCACTTTCATTTTCTCTTCCTCTTTTGTCTTCTTAATTTATCACCAATTTATACTTTTATCTTTCTCATCCATCGCTCTATTCTTTTACGCCCTTGAAGTACTTATTCATATCAGCAAATGCTTAAAACCATAGACCATGCATGCACATGTGTTATATGATTTTATAAAATGATCATGAGAAAAGAATCAAATTCCTATCTCGCTAATAAAAGAAAATAAATTAATTGAAGTTTTTGCATGGGAAATAACGTATTAAAAAAATGGCTTGAATTACCAGTATATTTAATTAATATTCATTTACACGTTACCATGTTCAAACTACTATCTATGTGGAATATGTATATTCAAAATTCGAATGCCAAGCGGTTCGCTGATAATATCTGTTAGTATAAGCAATAATATTCTAATTAGTTTGCGTTCAGCAGGTTGGAGATTAACTTGATTAATTTCTATATATCAGTAATTCAATACCATACTATGCAATATTATGCCAAAAAAATATCATAGATATAAATTTAACTTATACCTATTTCATGAAACTTTAGATTTATTATTCACTACTACTATTTTAATGTTTCATGCTCTAAACTTTAATAAATTAAATAACCACCTTTAACTATTGACGCTGAGAATTTTTCTTAATTAGAAAGTCTACGTGTTTGTTAACTCATTATTCTAAAATGAATTTAATTAATATATAGGGCAAAGACTAATCTAACCCTGCGCAGTTGGGGTGGGTTAAACTGATCGATATAGCCATTCTAGGACCAGGAAAAAATTGATTCTACTTCATATATGCCAGTAAATATTAAAGATGATTTCATAATGTCGTCACCGGCGATGGCGGTAGTCGTGGCTTGACGCTGTGATGGTAGGGGGACGACGGTGGGTGAGGGTGGAGGAGATGACTGTAAGGGCAGAAGTGGGGATGGAATTCAATTCTTCCTTCTATTCTTTCTTTGAATCAAAATTCTTGAGAGTTGTGATTAGTGTAATACTAAACAGCAGTTGCTGATGAGGATTCCTATTCTTATTTCCGTTTCTAAATAGCATGAATTTACGTAGCTAATCTTCATCCAAAACCATTTTATCATGCGTTGGCACTCACGAAGCCTTTAAACTTTTACCAATATTATGTGAGGCTGTTAGTTACAAGTTAGAACAAAATAATGAAGATGAGTACCCTATTGGTAGCTAGTAAGTCGATGATATGCTTTAACGTGCTCCTTGAAGAAATTATATTCCCACTATATATAATGCTAATGGGTTGTATGCTAGATTTCCTCCCCCATTAACAAAGCCTTTTGAAAAAAAATAAGTAGCACTACTAGGATTTCCTCTACATGATGGTTGTAAATTGTAAAAAGGAGAATATTGGTTGTAACTTGGTACACTACACGATGTTCTATTTTTTTTTATACAAAATGAAGAAAGGTCCCACCGAGATTTGAACTCTAGTTACTGGATTCAGAGTCCAATGTCCTAAGCATTATACCATCTACGATTGTTTATTATTATTATAACTATAAGTGGATAATTGGAATGAGTTTTAGCCGCTTAAGTATGAGGTATTAAATTTGAGTTAGTGAAATAGAGAAAACAACTTTACAAGAGTTGCCCTAATTAATTCTTATATTACTCAAATTTAATCTAATTAGATAGCTATATAAAAAAAATAATAAGTGGGCTATTGGGTCTTAAAATATTTGGATGGGGTTGGTCCATGACGATTTGTATAAAAAAAAGAACCTTTTGCGATTGGAGTCTTGTTAGGGAACGCGGCCCATTTAGCTACAATTTCTTTCAAGGAAAAAAAAACAACTGCGGCACATCCCCTGAATTTGTGCGGAAAATTCAAAGCACAAACGAATTCCATTCCATGGTGGGTTTTATTAATTCATTTTGATTCGACAGATTGGGTAGAAAGAACTTGTTCATTCTGTCCAGGCCATCAATTTTTTCTCACTTTATTCTCCACCAACTTGTTGTGCCCTGGCACACAGAGCATAGGTTCCATTTTCTTTCTTGACTTGGCATATCTCCCTAAATAAGAGAATCACCAGCGATGAACCCTTCAATGTATATAATATCACGACATCATCAATAACAACAATAATAAATATGATATTATGATTCATGGTGGAGAGATGGATTCCAAATTGCCAATAAAAGGCTCTAACTCAGGTTACATAGAAGCACCAAGGCAAAGAAGCAAGAAACTCTTGCCAGTATTCATCCATGGCTTCTGTTCAGACGCAGAAACACAGTGAAATGTGCCAAAAACAGAGCCACCACACCAAGTTAGGCCAGAAAATCTGTGAGATGACTAACAAGGCTTTCAAAGGCCATGGCAATACCAATACCAATATCAAGACCAACGCTTCCTCCAAAACAGAGACTCATAGCTACACCGAAACTCAGAAAGCCCAAAACGTCACCGATGAGGGTGAAGCCAAAACGGAGATCACCCTTTTAGTTGTGCAGGCTCGCATCACTCAAACAATCCCCAATCATCCTCCTGGCCCACCGGCTCATCCTCGTGGAACAACCACCACATGCTTTGGGAATCCTACCTGGAAAAACAGAGACCACACCAACAAAAAGGATCGGAACTTGTTCCGCAGGATTAAGGACGGCGTATCCCGTCAGAACAACTGTGACGGCGACAGCAGCAGCGACAGTGACAGTGATAAGGAAAATTCCCAAAAGAGGAAGGTAACATTGTCTTACATAAATCTTTCAAGTAAAATGTATCTTCTTTATAACGAAGTTAATTATTCTTTTGGCTCCTTTTTAACTACTTAAGTTCTTATGATAAAAACCAGAGAGAGCGATTGGTATTTGATTTTGACTTCACTGTTATGAAAATACTTCCGCAGATTTGATGAAAGGAGCAGCTGCACATCGGGCATAAGCAGCGTCTCCTGTTCACGAGGGAAGGAAAGAAAAGGATGAGGGCGTTTCTTAAAAATAATCAACGCCTCTATGATAGGAAAATACATATTGTACTCAAAAGTTGAAAATATATATAATAAAAGCCAATCTCAGTTGGCTATGGTGTGTTGGTGAGTTCCTTGGATATGAAAAATAAAAATTTAGCAGTTAGCCCACCATGAACCATCTCTTTCAAAATGCATGTAATCTCTAACCAAGCACTATTAACTGAAACATTGTCAAGGGGAAAATTACAGCATGTTAAATTAACACTGTCCATAACAAGTGGGGTCCTCAATTCTGCTAATCAAGGATTCTAGTTACAAAAGAGACCCCTATGATTTACTCCAAATACAATCACAGGCTATGTTACAAAAAGTACAAGAGCGACATACAAACAGCCAAGTGTATAGACATCCCTTGGCACGCCAAGACCAAAAAAAACAGTGGAGTAGTCATTATCCCTGAAGTAACTTAGAAACGAAAGCTGCAATGGCCTGAACAGCAGCATCTTCAGCTTCGTCTAGGGTGGAAGCTTTTGATTGCAGATCCTTCTTGCCAATCTTGAAAGAGTGATCACCACCATCAATGACATGCAACTCGCTGAGGACTTCCATCTTCTTCCGAGTGGCTTCTAACTTCTCAAGTGGACAGAGACTGTCCTTGCTTCCCTGCAAAAGAAAATCTCAGGAAGGCAAACATCAGGAGAAACTCATTATAGAGAAGCATATATCAAAGAAGAGTTAGACTGGATAATTATGACTGTAGGGACCACCCGTACAAACATTATAGGAACCGTCAGCTCTAGAAGCGTTTCATCTCTGATCCCTCCATTGATGCCCTGAAACATTGAGAAACTAAATTATGTAGTTGTGAAGTTACTTGTAAGAAGTTGTTATAAGAAGTTATACAAAAAGAACATCAAACCTTCAAAGGGTAGCCCAAGCAAACTACAGCAGAGACATTAATTTCTTTCATACCAGCAACCATGCAGCTAACTCTACATGAAAATAGCATAGACATGAGATAACTCCAGGCAATATATCTTATCTTGATAAGATAGTTCCAACAAGCAAAACACAAAATACCTAGAGCCCATTGATTTTCCTGCCAAAATCAGGGGATGGCCAGGGAACTTAGCAGCAGTTCCCTTTACAATTCCAGAGTGAAATTCAACCAATTTTTCTGACTTCGGAGGAGCCTTCCTTTTACCACCAGAAATGTCTAGCAAATCCATTTATTCTCATAAGGCATATATTTGTCAATTTCATTAGTGGTGGTCACATACTAGGTAACTGCAATCATAAGTAATTGGGGATGAATTAAAAATGACAAACGCATAATGATCCTGTAGTGGACATATCCAAATTTTGATAATTGAAAGAGACAAACAACAAGCAATGCCACACCAATAGAACACAAGAAAATTAGGTCCAAACATACTCACAAGGATAGTCAAAGGTGACTACTTCAGCAGCATGCACCGCCTCCCTTAACATATCCTTCCATCTGTTACAATTACAAAACAGCGAAATTGCTTTGACAAGAATCTACAAGATTTAAGCATTATATGTATGAAGAGCTTATGTGACCAGAGAAGGATATATCTTAAACTGCTTTTGAGTCCTAACTCCTAAGAACTAAGAAATGAGTCTTCACCGTTTTTAAGGCAGACAAAGATAAACCTAAAACGTCAACATGCCATTTACACTTTGAGTAAAATGGATATTGCGTGAAGGAGGCAAAAACTACAATCCACAGCTCAAATTAGGGAAATCGGGGCTTCCTTTCTCATCGAATCACTTGATAGTAGATAAGAGACGAAATAGGCATTAGTGATCAGAAATTTAAAACCAAGGTTCATTGTCTTTTAGGTTGCAAGACACGCACACGCACACGCACACAAACTCGAGTTTTTTCTCTTGTCGTCCGCCGATTTGGAGTACATGTTTGGCATTCATCGGCATTTGGAAAAGCAATTAAAAGCTGGGAGTACAGAGAAACGTAGATTTTCGTTTTTTTTCATTCATGTGGGGGAGGAGCAAATGAAGAACCTTATCATCCAAGGAGAAGAGGAAGGAGCTCCAGCATCATGAGAGAAGACCACCACCGGCGACAACTTTTCAGGATTCGATGCTAATGGTGACGAGTGAATCTCGCCGTCACTGCTCTGTCGCTGGCGCTTTGCCGGAGGGGAAGCCATGCCTTGGCAAAAACCATAAACCCAGAATCAAGTTCCCGTACGAACCCTAAGCAATTTACGCTAACTATTAGAGCCGGTGAAACGGCCCAGCCCGCGGGCCTATTTTATCCGAAGGGGAGCGAGTTTGGGTTGGCAAAATACCAGTCCGTTTTTAGGCGAGCTGCACAGCTCGCCCCCCCTCAGCCCGCCAGCCCGCCACTTTTTTTTTAATATTATTATTTAATATTTATTTTACTTAAATGTTATTTTGAATACTCCTATTATCGAATATTAGTAAAGATAATTACTTATTTGTTACTATATGTTTACATATTATAATTGATTAATATTATGTTAATATTTATTTAGATTTATAATTATCAAATTTGAGATTTTTTTATAAAAAATAGAAATTTTTAAGAGTATAACATGAATAATTTTTTTATTATATTAATATAACATTAGAAAATTTTTATTAGTATTTTAAAAATGTTAAAAATATTTTTTAAAAAAAAAAAGTAACGGGCTAGCGGGCCAGCCCGCCACTAAGGGGGGCGGGCTCGGGCTGGCATTTTGCCAGCCCATTTTAGGACGGGCTGTATATTTTGGCGGGTTAGGAGTGAGCTGACCCGTTTTTGGCGGGCCAACCCACATTCTAAGCTTTAGCTAACTTTTGCGCCAAAGGTTGGGCGCGCGAGAATGTCTTTTCGGCCCTTTTTTTAATCCTTAAATCATTCAATTTTTGGGCCTAAATCGTTAACATTTTTTTATAGAAACTATATTGTATAAGTACCGATAGATAGATTAGAGACTAATTCGAGATTTAATCGTTCACATTTCATTGCTTTGCATTCGAATTATTTTTTTTAATATTAAAAAATTTAAGTGAGGTGAGTTCTAGTTCCTACCAAAATTAGGGTACATCTTTATGGCTCAGAGAGCATTTATATAAGATTTAAAAGATCGTTTATCTAATAAGTTCTATAAAAAAAATAAAATTTATATTTTTATAAAATATAAATATATTTTTGTTATGAATATTAGAATATAGATGTCCATCTCCATCTCCCTCCACCTCTTCAAATTCCCTAGGTCATTATTCCTTCATTAATTACTAGACTCTTCATTACTCCTCCATTAATTACTAGACTCTTCATCTTCAACTTCTATGCCTATAAATAGGGCATTCCATTTGTATTGTAAAAAAAAGGAGAAAGAATAGAATATATACTTCTCTCATTTTCTTGTCTCCATCTTTTCTCTCTTTCTAATCTTATTGCTAGTTTTATAACACGTTATCAGCACGACTGCTCTAGCCAACTGATATGCTTGTAAGATCTATCATTGGAAGGTGAGTTTCTATATTACTTTCATGTTAAATTGTAGTTTCATATTTGATTATTTTCTAATTTCTCAACCTTCTTAATCTAAATCTCCATTCAACTTTTATTACATTTTATGATAGTATCATCATGTCGAATATTATAAAACTTGAGTTTGTGGCTCTTGACATTATTGGAAAGAATTATCTCGATTATTTTATAATTCTACACTATTTAAAATTAATTCTCAACTGAACTATGTGGAGAGAAAATTACTGATGATGACATGTTAGAAAGAACATTCTTCACATTTCATGCATTCAATGTGCTCTTGCAATAACAATATCGTGAAAAAGGTTTCAAAAAGTATTCTGAAATGATTTCTTGCCTTTTGGTGGCTGAACAAGATAATGAGCTTTTAATGAGGAATCATGAATCCCGTCCAACTGGCTCTACTACATTCCCAGAAGTGAATGTAGTAACAAATGAATCATCCCGTGGTCGAGGATATGGACGTGGACGTGGACGCGGACGCGGCCGTGGCTATATATGAGGCCGTGGTCAACGTGGTTGTGGTCGTGGTTCCCACTCGAGGTGGGCAAATAATGATGAAAACCACAAAAAGGAAACTAGTGGGAATGATAATTATATTGAAAATTTATGTCATCGTTATGGTGGAAAAATGTCAATGGGCTCGTACTTGTCGTACACCAAGACATTTGGTTGAATTATACCAAGAATCGCTTAAAGGAAAAAAATAAAAATAAAGGCAAAGAGCCAAAGATAGAAACAAATTTTGTTGGGGAAGAAAGCGATTCTGATTATAGCAACATGGATGTGACTCATTTAGATGTTGCTGATTTCTTTGCCGATCCTAACGGAAGAATTGATCACCTAATTGGTGATGGGAGTGTCCAAAAAATAAGCTAAATTTTTATGATTATGTGTGTTTTCTTTTTGCTATAATGAAGTTATTTTCTTTTATGATTATATTTGCTAATATATTTTTATTATAGTCATATGTGTTATTTTCTTATATATTGTTTTAGAAATATAAAGATGATTAAGGGGTTTGGAAGAGCAAATATATTATTACATGGAGGAACACAATTATACATTGATAGTGCATTTTATTCCTCCAAATCTAACAGGAATTTATTGAGTTTCAAGGATATCCGCAGAAATGGATACTATATTGAAACAACAAATAGAGAAAACCAGAAATATCTTGTTATCACAGATATGATTTCTGGTAAAAAAAATGCACACTGGAAAAAATTCCATGCTCTTTCCTCTGGAATGTACTACACATTTATTAGTACAATTGAAACACATGCTATTGCAAACCAGAAGTTTGCAAGTGAGAATAAATTTAATATTTGGCATGACCAGTTAGGCCATCCTGGGACAATAATGATGCGAAGAATAATTGAGAATTCATGTGGACATTCGTTGAGAAGAGAATCAATTCCACAATTTCATATTTTCTCATGTGCTGCATGTTCTGAAGGGAAACTAATATTAGACCTTCATCGATAAAAATAAAAAGTGAGTCTCTCACTTTTCTAGAACGTATACAGGGAGATATTTGTGGGCTGATACACCCACCATGTGGACCATTTAAATATTTTATGATTCTAATTGATGCATCAATAAAATGGTCACATGTTTGCTTATTATCTTCTCGTAACATGGCGTTTACGAGATTACTTGCTCAACTAATTAGATTGAGAGTACATTTTTCAGATTATCCTATTAAGAAAATACGTCTAGATAATGCTGGTGAATTTACTTCACAAGCTTTCAATGAGTATTGCACATGTTCATACACAAAATGGTCTTGCAGAATCATTAATTAAACGTTTGCAGTTAATTGCAAGATCATTGCTTATGAAATCAAATCTCCCAATATCTACTTGGGGATATGCAATTTTATATGCATCAATGTTAATTCGTATCAGGCCAACTAGTTATCTTAAGGTCTCCCCTTTACAAATGGTTTTTGGTCAGGAACCAAATATTTCCCATATAAGGACTTTTGAATATGCGGTATATGTTCCGATTGCTCCACCACAACGTACTAAAATGGGTCCTCAAAGAAGGATGGGAATATATGTTGGATATGAATCTCCTTCTATAATAAAATATTTAGAGCTAACAACAGGAGATTTATTTACGGATCGATTTGCTGATTGTCATTTTGACGAATCAAATTTTCCAACATTAGGGGGAGAAAATAAACAGCTGGAAAATAAAGTTAGTTGGAATGAATTATCATTATCTCATCTTGATCCTCGTACAAAATAATGTGAGCTAGAAGTTCAAAAGATAATTCATTTATAGAGTTTAGCCAATCAATTGCCAGACGCATTCACTGACTTCAAGAAAGTGACTAAATCACATGTTCCAGCTGCGAATGCTCCTATCAGAATTGATGTCCCTATTGGACAATCTAATAGATCAAAAGCACGCTTGAAGCGTGGCAAGCCCATCGGTTCCAAAGATAAAAATCATCGAAAAAGAAAAGGAGCTATAAATATAGATGGCCAGGTCGAGGATATTCAACAAAATTTTGTGACTCCAGAAGAGTCCTTTGACAACACTAATGTCTCAATTTCGAGAGACATTCAGGTACCTGAAATATATGAAAATAATGAGATCTCAATAAATTATGTTGTCAATAGAATACGATGGGATCGAGATAAAGTCAACGTTGACGATATTTTTGCATATAATGTAGCGCTTGATGTAATAAATGATGATGAGGATCATGAACCAAGATCTATTAGCGAATGCAAACAAAGAGATGATTGGTCAAAATGGAAAGACGCAATTGAGGCTGAATTAAAATCGTTAGAAAAACGAAAAGTTTTTGGCCCTGTGGTTCTTACACCTGAAGATGTAAAACCAGTTGGATATAAATGGGTTTTTGTGAGAAAATGAAATGAAAATGGTGAAGTAGTAAGATATAAAGCACGACTTGTTGCTCAAGGATTTACACAAAGACCTGGTATTGATTTTATAGAAACATACTCACCAGTGGTGGATGCAACTACTTTTCGATATCTAATTAGTCTGACAGTAAAAGAAGGCCTCGATTTGCGTCTAATGGATGTTATTACAGCCTATTTGTATGGCTCACTTGACAATGACATTTATATGAGTCTCCCTGATGGATTTGAGTTACCAAAATTATATAATTCAAGTTCTCGAGAACGGTACTCAATTAAGTTAAATAAGTCTTTATATGGATTGAAGCAATCAGGGCGCATATGGTATAATCGACTTAGTGAATATCTATTGAAAGAATGATATAAGAATGATCAGATATGTCCATACATTTTTATAAAAAGATCTGAAAATGAATTTGCTATAATTGCTATTTATGTCGATGACATAAATATCATTGGAACTCCTGAAGAGATTTCCAAAGCGGTGAATTGCTTAAAGAAAGAGTTTGAAACGAAGGACCTGGGAAGAACAAAATTTTACCTTGGACTACAAATTGAACATCTGAAAAATGGGATCTTCGTGTGTCAAGAAACTTACACGAGAAAAGTCTTAAAACGTTTTTATATGGATAAATCACATCTATTATGCACTCCGATGATTGTAAGATCTCTGGAGAAAGATAAAGATCCCTTTAGATCTCAAGAAGGTGATGAAGAACTACTTGGCCCAGAAGTGCCTTATCTTAGTGCAATTGGTGCGCTTATGTATATTGCTAGTCACGCACGACCAGATATATCATTTGCTGTTAACTTATTAGCAAGATATAGTTCTTCACCAACAGGAAGACATTGGAATGGGGTTAAGCACATTCTTCGTTACTTGAATGGTACTATGGATATGGGATTCAAATGAACATAAGACTGACTTTGTCGGATATGCTGATGCTAGATTTCAGTCTGATCCACATGTTGGTAGATCGCAAACAGGCTATTTGTTCACATGTAATGGTACAGCTATTTCATGGCGATCAATGAAACAAACCATATCAGCCACATCATCTAATCATGCAGAAATAATAGCGATACATGAAGCAAGTCGAGAATGTGTATGGTTAAGATTGATAATACATCATATACGTACTACTTGTGGACTGTCATCTAGTAAAATGATCCCAACAGTTCTATATGAAGATAATACTGCATGTATTACCCAACTAAAAGAAGGGTACATCAAAGGAGACAGGACAAAACATATTTCTCCAAAATTCTTTTTCACACATGATCTTCAAAAGAATGGTGAGATTAATATCCAGCAAATCCGGTCTAAAGAAAATCTAGCAGATTTGTTCACCAAGTCACTTCCAGCAATAATATTTGAGAAGCTCATACATGATATCGAACTTCGCAGATTCAGAGATATCAATTGATGTTACAAAAAGGGGGAGTCGATACACGCTGTACTCTTTTTCCCTTGTCTGAGGTTTTGTCCCACTGGGTTTTCCTAGCAAGGTTTTTAATGAGGCAGCTCTGTAAGTGTATCAATTAATTGTGTACTCTTTTTCTTTTACTAGGTTTTTATCCCACAGGGTTTTTCCTAGTTAAAGTTTTTTAATGAGGCACATTATTAAAGAATGGACATCTAAGGGGGAGTGTTATGAATATTAGAATATAGATGTCCATCTCCATCTCCCTCCACCTCTTCAAATTCCCTAGGTCATTATTCCTTCATTAATTACTAGACTCTTCATTACTCCTCCATTAATTACTAGACTCTTCATCTTCAACTTCTATGCCTATAAATAGGGCATTCCATTTGTATTGTAAAAAAAAGGAGAAAGAATAGAATATATACTTCTCTCATTTTCTTGTCTCCATCTTTTCTCTCTTTCTAATCTTATTGCTAGTTTTATAACAATTTTTTATTATTTATGCTAACTCTTTATAGCTTTTCATTCTTTGAACATAAAGTTGACGTATTAATAACTCAATTTGAATTTCTGGGCCTATTCATTGGGAAGAGGCCCACTATCACATACGCTCCTCCACACGCCCATTTCTCTTTTTCAGGTAGGCATTTGTCCGGGACTAAAATAATAATAGTGTGTATTTCACCAAATAATAATATTCATTAACATAAATAGTAATAAATAGACTCATATCTTATAAAAATACGAGTTTGATTTCTATTGCCATTATGAGGGCTCATTTAGTAGGCGATATCACAAGTCTCATATAAGTGCTCCCTGAGCCCTGGTACTATACTCTAGTGAGATCAGTGTCGAACCCATATAAACTTTTCTTATACAAAAAAAAAATAATACTCTTCTATTCTTTAATATAATAATTAGTTTACTGATTTAGGTAAATTAAGAAAGTCAAATAAATCAGTTAATTATGACCAATTTAAACACTTAAGAAGAATTCATATTATATAATTTTTTAATCTACTCAAATTAACTAACTAACTCTTATATTAGTTATAATTAACTGATCTATTTAACTTTCTTAATCTAATTTAACTAACTCGGACGGAGGGTAATAAATAAAAATAATAGTGTGTAAGATAGTGACGTTTCATCGTTTTTAAAATTCTTATAATTTTCATGTGTTCGCCCACTAATAAAAACGACGCGACTTGGGGCGCACAAGGGATTGCTGAGCGAATTTGAGGCGTCGCATGCAAATGCAGTACATGGGAAAGCCAAGAGAGGGAAAATGGAAAAAAGATAGGAAAGGAATGTCAAATAGGAATTAGATATATATGCTAATGCTAAAGAGCTGACCCTGAAGATAAGGTTGAGAGATGCCTTCATGTGCTGTTGTCTTTCAAGCCTGCTAAGTGCCATCCATTCAGCAAATTAAAGGATAGAAATAGAATTATGAAGATCGCGATCAAATTAAAGGAAAGAAGGGGGGAATGGGATTTGGCAAGTGTGATATATATGAATGTAGACCCCACAAATGAAGACAGATTCTGGTTTGGTTGCATTATAAAAATGAGGGTTCAGATCGCTAATTAATAATCCCTTTCATCAAGGAATCAAGGAAGGGATTGGTTGTTTACTCTCTCTCTCAAGGGCTTCTCGCAAATATATTTTCACGTTGAATTTGTAGAAGAAAGACGCCCTTGAGAGGAAGAGCAAACAAGCTTGCTCTTTTCTCTTTGTTGCTGATGCACATGTACGTATTCTCTTATTAGGGTAATCATATTCAAGATAAGCCACTTCCTCGTTTTTCTCCACCACCCTCACTCCTTTTGCAGATCTAAGCACTTTCGCCTGTTTCAAAGACAAATCGAACCCCAAAAGGGAAAACATCATACCACATGATATCTCTTTTATAATAGGAAGAAAAAATAAGGCGAGCATAAATGACCAGAGAAGATGTCTTGGTGTAGGTTCCAGTCTCAAGGGTGGTTGCTAACAGTTCATCGTGCTTCTTACAGAGGTAGACATCAAGTTCATGAGCCCCACTCTTGGTTCTGGTTAATTACAACAAATGTTCAGACGCAGAACACAAAATGAGTAGTGTGAAAATGGTGAAAGGAGGTCAAGGTTTATGGAAGATAAAGCAAAATGCAAACTGACCGATCAGCTCGAAGACGCTCCTATTGGGGATCATAGTTCATGAACACGAAGTATGACTCCACTTTTTTGCTTCCCATTAGGAAGATCTGCTGTCTCCAAATTAAATCTCCTGCTGGTTTTGTCTATTTCAATGTATTAAATATATGAGTATGTCTTCTAATAAGTAGTGTGTGTTTAGAAGTATTTATAGACAATGGGGACCGCAATGAGTCAAGGACGGATCCTCTTTTCAAATTTTAATTAACAGACTTAAAATTAGAATATCACCATCTCTTTTTGATATAGAAAGATATTATACACAAACAAATTTATCGATCAAAATCTAGGTAGAGCAGCTAAAGTCGGCTCCTTACAGCTGCGATATTGATTATTTGACATTAACATAAATAAATTATAGGATTTACAAGTATCATAAATGTATAATCTGTTAAGGCTGGTGAATGTGGACGATGATGAAGGAACTGGGAAGTTGCTTTGCGTAAGAGGTTCCTAAGAAAGTCAAATGGAAGATGAGTGTCGACACGAAAGTCAAATACAATTGCATCGTTCACAATGAGGACGGCAATTCTATATACCAGTACTATTAATTAAGTGATTAAATTAAGTTAACCCAAATTTGACATTTCAAAGTCAAACGAGATCGCATCATGGCTCGCTGGATGGATGCATAATTTTCCCTCAACCCTGGCCCCACGGGCGATAACTATCATTTTGAAACCCGATGCTTCATATCGTTAACATTCATAAGCTTGCAACGTTTTGATCCATCTATGGTTTTTAGCCCGGCCACAAATGCCTGTAGCTTGATTCAAAATTAGGGCATCATATTTAAAAAATCTAAACATTACCAGGCTTTCTCGGTTATTACTCCTTCCTTTATTAGGCTGACGACTCAGTTTTCTCAGCCCTAACCCTCACCACCTTCCACCTAGGTTCGTCCATGGGATCAAATGCTTCCGGCCCAATTATATTTACTTTGATCAAGCCCCAAAACAAAACCCAATGTCTCATTGATAAATGAGCCGAATTGGTATCAATGGGGGTTAGTCCGAGTGATAAGCGGCTCGGTATTGCTTAAGTTAAGTCTCAAGTTTGAGCCTTGGCATATGTAGAAAATCTCTGTTGGGATACTTACCCACTATAGCCAGGTGCGCGACGCAGATCATATCTGGATGTAGTCAGAGTAAAACTCCGGTGAATCGGGTGGGTAAAAACAAAAAGCCGAATTGGTCGATTTCTCTAGGTGAAGGTATTACTTAAAAAAAAAAATTATCTATTATCTATTGCATATTTAAAGCTGACAATTGAACTTATCTACTTTCATTGGTATTGAAAGATGAGAAATTTGTTCCTTATAAAAGCAAACAAGGATGCATGCATCTATGGGCGCTCATAATTAGAACAAAAGACTGTTTTAGCGTGTTAATAATCAACTTGAGATAACAAAAGTCCAATTGTTATACGAGTACATTGATTTTTTGGGGTGCAATAGGATGTCAAATTGAATTTATATATTGTTTGCGTGCAATAGGATTTTTTTAGAAGGTTCCATTGGACCACGACCAATCACTATAATGGATCTGTATTAGGAACGTGAGAAAGGCAGCTAGAGCATCTAGCTCCATTCACGTGGCTTTCATTCACACCTTCGTTCATTGCTTCGCCTAAAGTCAAATTCCCACCGCCTTCATATTTATATCTTCTTTTGCCGCCTTCTTTTCAATTCTCCCTTCAAACCATGGCCATGACTTCAGGCTTCGCTACCTACCCCGTCTTCTTGTGCATCCTTTGCTTCTCTGCGCTTTCAACGGCCGTTGATCTCCCCGCGATTGTTCAAACCAACCATGATCCGTTACCGAAATCACACACAATTTCCGATGAGGCCGACACCATCTTGCTGCCCAGCGACAGAATCGAATCTGAATCCGTACCGGTGATCGAGTCGCAGCCTGAAATTTCTGATTCCAAGATTTCCAAACCCGACTCGGAAGTGGAAACTCTGAAGCCAACAGAATCATCCGAAGCTTCTGACTCCGTTCCAATCACGACTATCACTTTCCGGCCGATCAACCGCCATATTCCCTGGCGTCCGTTTTCGTTTCCCTCTCGCCCCGGCCACCGCTGCCGCCACAACCATAAATTCAAGCCGTGGAATCCGCGCCTACCCCGCCACCAGATCCCGTACGGTCACGACATGATCCTGATCAACGCCGAGGAAAAGAACTTCGATGTGCTTCCTCACGAGCGAGTCCCTAAGATCCCGATGAGATGGACGAGGTTTGGCAGCTTTGAGCCAAGGTTCACCGACGAACCTGGTATGGAGAGGAGTGAGGAGGTAATGATGAGGCCTCATCACCACCACCGCCACGACGAACACGATCACGACAACCACGAACACGAACACGATGACGATGACCACGAACACGATCACCACCACGACCACGAACATGATCACAAACACGATCACCACGACCGCGAAAGAGATCACGAGAATGATGGCTTGATTTAGAGTATCCGCAAGTTTTTGCAGCACTTCTGATTTTGATGCCAGTGGATACATAGGGATAGTGATTACGCGTATAATTTACTTCGTTACCTTCTGTTGTATTGCTATTTAGTTATCTTATGTTCTATATACACCCTGTAAATAAGTTTGCATCCGCGAGATGTAGAAGCATGCATATGTATTTTGCCTGCAGATGGACAGCCATATGTGTTTTTTGTGTACAATATTAACATATACTGCTTGATGTTTGAATGCTTCGTTCTCTTTTTATCCCTGCCCCTGGCCCAAGCCTAATCATTCAAGAATTGATGAAAAGCCTAACTAATCATTTGACTCACGCATTGGAAAAGTTGAATAAAGAACAGGTAGTGGTTTATTGCATTTGCTTACGATAGCTCAATAAGCAATTACAAATATTAATTGTCTGATATCGAATGAATCACCAGAAAACCTCAGAAGTGATTTGAACATGATCCAGGTTGCAGGGTGGCCAGCTCTGAACATGGAGACGGACTTACCTGACGAGATGCTCCAAGAACATTAGAACACTGCCATGGAGGAGATCTAGGTCCCGTAACACCATGAAGGTAGATATCAGAGAGGCAAATCTGAGTGAAGGGGGAATTTTTTATCCCACGTATTAAGCCTGGTTGCCTAACCTTCACACCCCAAACATTATTAAATGTGATATCCTTGACAATAGGGAGAGCATTAGGGTTGAATTTGTCATCAGGGTGATCCCCAACATCGCCTGAAATCTTTATTCCAGTCCTTGCCTCCTCCATATAAACATGAGAGAAGGTTATATTCTTTATAGTCCCTCCCCTCCCACTGTTTGTCTTTATGTGGAGACCAATTCCTGTGTTGAAGAGATTAATGTGTTCAGCAAACACATTCTCCACCCCACCAGAGGCCTCACTGCCGATTGCAATTCCAGAGAATGGGGATGATCCCGTCACCCGCCGGATGGTGATGCCGGAGCTAGGTCGACCATATGCAATCCCATATTCATCCCACCCACTCTTCACAGCCACAGCATCATCTCCACAAGATATGTACGAGTCCTCTATGCACACATTCGAACTAGAATCTGCAAAAACCAGTTTTAAGGAGAGACGGATAGAAGTATTCTGTGATCTCTCATACGGCACTTAGTAAATTAGACGTCACGGATGAATCGAAGTATTCTGTAGCCTTCAAAGTTTAACACAAAGCAACAGTAGATAGAGAGAGGGTTCTTCTAGACCAATTTGTCCAGTATAAGATTAGGCTCATTAACCCCTATTCATTTTCAATTTCAATACGCTGTACTTATTGACTTAAATTACAGAAGGTTAGTACATAGTAGTATATTGCCACATCACCTTTTATAACTTGTGGCATATTTATATAATATTTACCTGGATCAATTCCATCAGTGTTAGGTGAGTCGTGTGGGGCCAATATGGTGACAAATCGGATCACAACATTGCTGCAAAGAGGGAAGAAGTTTCAATATCAGATTTTAGGTCCACACCCCGTCATATTCAGTTCCCTTTCAGTTTAAGCTTCGGACAAGAAAATTTAAAACAATTTGCCCCCATTCGTAGCATAAACAATGTTACCACGGGAAAAAAGAGGCATGAAGGTAAGTGATGAATAGTCTATGGATAATATTTAACTCTTATGACAGTATGACACTATGATCTGTACCTGCTATAAACCGGATGTATGTTCCAAAAAGGAGAGTTCTTAAAAATCATATTCGAAATGACGATATCTCTGGAATTCACAAATTCAAGAAGGCTTGGTCTGGTGTATTGAAGAGTCCTCTGCCTCCACATGTTCCACCACACATCTCCTTGCCCATCAATTGTCCCATTGTCACCTATGAAATTATGACATATGACAGAGACCAAGAGAGAAATGTCAGGCTATGCTATGTAAGCTTTCTAGTAAAAGCTTCTAATTTAAATGATATATTAGGCTATGCTATTTAGATACTCCAATTTGGTAAGGAAAAATGAATCAATCAGACTGCGGAATTTATATAGAACAATCAGAGATATGATACCCACCAGTGATTACCACATCTTGCACCCCGTCTCCATGGATAAAGCTGATATACCTTCCTCCAGGGCGCTCTCTTCCTCTTCCATAAGATGGCAACGGTGGGATCAATGGCCAATGCTTTGTATCCTAATGAATCAGGCAAGGAAGAAGATTTCTCAATGAACTAAGCATTACTTTCTATTAGATAAAAGGGAAAAGAAAAGGTACACGAAAGATAAAAAATAATAAGCGTTTTGATTCCCATGGAATTCTCAGCATCTACCGCAGAATGCAGATCATATTAGAGCAGCAAACATCGGTATATAATATTATGTGGAAAATGAATCTCGTAATAATATACGATAAGTGCACCATGCGGAACCCACTAGCATAAAGAATAAAACTTTCAGCGAGATTTTGAAGCTATATTGGTCAAGTAAATATCGCGTTATTTGATAACATTTGAAGTTTAACCCATCATGAATTCTTCTCAGGAGATTCATATGCAGAAAATAAGCAATAGTTGAACATTGTATATATTGTGGGCCCTAGAAAGAGTTGAGGGAGAACATTGTCTATTTTGATGCAGCTTCAGTTCCATAAAGTCATTGATGAGTTAACAGAGAGTGTCAGGCAAGAACAGAATTAACTAAACTAAGTCCCCCATACATGGAACTTACTAAGCTGACGCATCTAGGAGTTAACTGCTCTGACCCTGACGATAAGTAGCATAATCAAATCATTGCTTAAGTACCGTTTAATGAGACTGATGACCACAGTCTTTTTATTAATACTCACAATTAGTTTAAAATATCTCATTAGAGCATCTTGTCATGAGTGACTGTTGGAGTCCCACATCAGATAGGTGTGAAGGGGTCCTGGGCTATATAAGCGTGGCGCTGCACACCCTGTACGAACCGGTTTTATGGGGAGAGGGTAATGGCCACGTGACAAGTGGTATCAAAGCCGACCCGCTCCGACTCCGATGTCCCGCCAAGCGCCCCTCGAGGTGTGGGGACCCTCGAAGGTGTGGGGTAGGCAGGGGGCCCCACTGTGACGAGGGCGTCACAGGATTAGGTGGGGGAGAATGTCATGGGTGACTGTTGGAGTCCCACATCGGATAGGTGTGGAGGGGTCCTGGGCTATATAAGCGTGGCGCTGCACACCCTGTACGAACCGGTTTTATGGGGAGAGGGTAATGGCCACGTGACAATCTGCTTTTAATGTCTAACAGCTGAATCATACCCAATCCCCATCTCTTACAAACTATCCCATTAAAGCTTGAATATCACAGTAGGTGACAAAGTGACATTACTGGCCCGATATCCAGCTGTCCTGCAAATTATTGTTACAGCGATTGATATGCAGCACATGGTGCCACGCAGATAGAGCCCCACCAGATTCATTCCCCTCCTTTCACACAGGGACCCACCATAACTCAGGGAGGCAGGGAGGCATTTAAATCATCTTTTAATCTAAACCAACCAACATTAAGATATAAACAAAGAAATCGGCACAAAGCACCGTCAGCTGGAAATCGCCGACTTCCATTTAGTGGTGGTTCGATTGATCTACAGTTTGAAATCAACTTGAAAAGGTAAAAGATACTAGCATAATGCTCTGATCTGTGCTTACCTGTGTCGCTTTGATAACAGCACCACTGGCTAGATAAAGAGTCATGTGGCTAGTAAGATTGAAGCTCCCTGTTAAGTATACTCCAGGAGGAATGAAAAGAAGCGTGCCTCCTCGCCTCTTGAGGTGTTGTATACGATAAATGGCCGCTCGAAATGCCTTAGTATTCAATGTCCGTCCGTCACCGACACCACCGAAGTCCGTTATGGAAATCTTATCATGCCGATACTTCCGCGGCACTATACTCGAGCAGGTTATCACTTCAGCCGACGCGGAAGAGCCGAACAAGTTTGCAATGGCGGCGAGGCAAATGAAGATTAGGAGCAAGAACCGAAGCATTTTGTAAATTAGATCTTACTCTCGAGTTTCAACTTCAATATGCTTTTCAGGAACGATAATGAGAAATAAAGAATAACAATAAAGAGATCTATGAGAAATGTAAAACTCGTGAGGGTGATTATTTCAAGGGAGGTGGAGTATGAAAAGAAATTTGCTTAGAAAAGCTGATACAAGGGATGGGTGAAGATTTGGGACTTCAAAACAGATGTAAGAAGGAAGGTATGAGAGTGAATTGAAATCTGAGGAAAGCATAGAGGTAACGATAGAATCAAATTCAGAGTATAAAGGGCGAGTGGAAGGGAGCGAATTGGATTCTGAGTGAAACAGACTAGGCTAGAAGCAGCTATTTATGGGAACGGGCAAGACGGGGGCAGGGCTCAGAGTAACCAAAATTTAGTTTAATACTAATACTAAATAATCAAAGCCATGTTACAAAGATCTGCGGGAAAGAATGTCTAATCCATATTTTTGCTTCTTTTTTGTCAGTTATTGGGGGGTGTTTGGTTGTGATAAGAAGGAAGGAGAGTATATAACAATTTGGCATTTTTTTGTTGTCCAAAAATATTAGGTTATTCTTTAAAATAGAAAAAAATTTAAATTAAATTTTTTACATCCCCTTATCAAATTTTCTAATCTCATTTTATCATATGTCATTTTTTTAATATCTTTATTTAACTTAAATCTACATAAAAAAATAATACATATGACACAATATTATTATATAACTTTATATAATAGATATAAAAAGTTCAATATAAATATGATTATTTATGGTATCTTTAATCTTTATCGTATTAATAGTTTTATTTTTCATTTGTATATAACTGAATATTTTTGGTGCAAATTATATTTTTTTCCTCTTTATATTCCCATTTTTTCCTTATCGTAAAAACTATACACGTCTTCTTAACAATTTTTCCTTTGTTTAAAAAATGCTAGAACACACTACCATGCTTCATTTTCTTTTTTCTTGAAATAAGCCATTTAGCACTAGATAACTAATTTGCAATAAAAAAATTAATTTAATTATTTATAAAAAAAATATAAATCTAGCTAATCACTTATAATATAATAAAATAATATTCGAATTCTATCTAATAAGAGTGCTTATATTTAATGTTCAATAATATTTTAAATAATTTTTTTTTAATAATAGAATGATATATATATTATCAACGATAATGATATATATATTTAGTAAAAAGATAAGTATACCCTTGGAAACAACACACTTGATGGAAAATACCTTTAATATGCCCAACCAAAAGGAATAATTTAACAAAAAAATTATAAGTTCATGAGATAAAATAAATTAAGACTTACTTCTAGCTCTTTAAGAACGAGGGAAGTTTTAATTATTTACTGTTTTATCATATTTTTAATGCATCTAGAGGATGTCAGGAGATAATTGGCAATTGCCAAGTGTTAGGAGTCAGGTGGATGTTAATAGGGAAGAATGGGCCTATGGGCCTCTTTTATTGGGTTACCTTATTCGGTTCATTTAACTTCTGCTGAGTTTTAAAGATCTTCTTATTCCCTATGACAGAGTGGGGGAAAGATAAAATCTGTTTCTCCTTTCTGTAGGCGGAAAAAAATCTCTTTGTTCCCACAATTAACGGATCTTTTTTTTTTTTGTGGTAGCTAACGGTCATTATTTGGATGTCCGTCCACAAAAATAAGGACAAGCCCAGACCAAAACCAAAAGGACCTAAATTTGCCCCGAAAAAGGAATCAAAGAATACATGGCCTAGTGATGTTGTCCGCTATCAAGCAAACATTTTAGGCCCATGAGCCATGTCCCATCATCTAAATAGTTTTTCCTTAATAATTTCTTTTTATAGTTTAAAAAGATCTATCAGATTCACTGTTCATGATCTAACTCGTGAATGAAGCAGTATTGTGCTTCGTACTGCATTGAAATTTGAATTTATGAGACGAACTGATGAGAGGATCAATTTGATTTAAATACCTTGCTTGTTTGCAGGATGAAACAGAACTTCCCTTGGAAGTACCTCGTTCCTTCTTTTTTTTTTTTAAGTTTGCAACGTATGAATCAACTCAAAAGTCTTTGAACAGCCAGGTTCAGAAAAGTTTCAAAGCATGAGAATTGATAATGAAATCAATCAGATAAGAACGACTTCTGTTTGTGGTTGCTAGTTTTGCATATATATGTTCCTCCAACGTAACAATAATGTTGACCCTGCTCATCTAATTACCCCACCCCCCAGCACGCAACAGATCGTAAGTTCCACGGTAAGCAGAATTGAAATCAAAGAACTCTCGTGAACAGCACGTGCTAGTTGAAATTTAGGCTTCTCAACACTTAGGTTTCATATTTACTTATTTAGTCGTCAACTCTACCCGTAGATGAAATCTGTTCTTCCTTAAGCGAAACTAGGAACATGTACCCATCTCCCATCTGTTTTGGATATTATTCAAATATGGTTCCTCAGGAACTGAGCTTGACCTTCAATTAATAAGGAATTGACTTATAATCTGTAAATTATAAGTTCATATCTTGTTACCTATATGAAATTTTTTTTAATTGATATCTATAAGTATCTCTATAAAATTTTTTTAAACCTAAAGTGTATCTGAGCTTGAGATTCAATTTACATAAATTTTTGTTGTATTAGAAAAAGGAAAAGAAAAAAAACAAATTCAATAATCGATGTCATCATTTCATAATTATGACGCATGCCTATTCGTTATCAGTTATACGCAAACCTTTACCCTTTCCACGCATATCTAATTCACCACTATTCACGGGAGAAGAGAAAAAAGAAAAAACTTGGTTAAGGCCACAGATTGATACAAGTTGCAAGATACATAAGGCCTAAATGCAGGTGTGAGAGAGAGGGCTGAAAATTAAGAACAAGTGAAACAGGAATAAAGTAGATTCGTAGTGCCTCAAGACAAAAACCAAGGCCACGACAATCCTGTCTAATAAGTACTACATAGTCTAAAAGGACCTCCCACCATGACCATCAAACATAAGAAATCCACCTAAACCCAAAAAAAAAAAAATAGTAATAAAGACCAATCTTCTTTTACACTCAGAAAACGGCCCGCGTAATGAAGTCTAATTGGGAAGATCGTTTCCTTAATTAGCAAGAACTTCCCAAATTAACTCCGGATCGAAGGAAGGCATCCTTGCCAGGGAACAACCTTCCAATTCTGATTCCTCTGTTAACATTGTCGAAAAATCAGTTGAGACCGTTGACGGCGAGTTGTCGCCCTTCCATATTCCGTCTTCTGAAATCGTCGGTGAAATGAACTCGTTTGTCCAGTTATCGTCAAAAACTAACGGGGACAAGGGTAGCGAGGATGATGAACAAGAAGACGACTCAATCTTCTGTGATTTCTCACTCTGTTCGGGGCTGGGAATGGGATTATTAGGCTTCTTAGCGCTGCTCTTCTTCTTGGCTTTCTCCCTCTTCACCTTTTGACAGATAGCCTGAATTTTAGCATCTACAGAGGTTTTCAAAGCATTTAATCTGGAGCTATCTCCGAATCCTAACTTACTGGGGTCCTTTAGATTCGGGAAATTCAAACGAGCATATTCGCCTCGGAGCTTATAAGCGGCACGATCGTAGGCATAAGCAGCAGCTTCAGCAGTTTCATAAGTGCCTAACCACACTCTCATTCTGTTCTGAGGAAGTCTGATTTCTGCAACCCATTTTCCCCAGTGTCTCTGTCTCACTCCCCTGTATAGCTTCTTCTTGCTGGGGTTGTTCATGTATGAGTACGATGATGTTGCTCCTGCAAAGTTTAGACCTTGATTTGTCGATGATAAACCGCCAAATGAACTACTCACTCGGTTATCCTCGTAGAATTTCTGCAGAATATCTCGTTGACGAAGGTACACCGACGAGCCCAAAGGTTCAAAACCGCACGAACCTGCCAAGGCTTCAAACATGGGGTTGCTTGTGGCGGTTGTTTGAGGGCAAAGAGACAAAATAGAATCCAAGGGGTTCGTACCACCAGATAATATCAGATTTGATAGAGATGACCCTATATCAGCAATGTTATACGGTTCAAGCTGAGCATCTCTCTCGTGAAATCCCTCCATGGTTCTGGCAAAACTTTCTAGTGAGATTCTACCGAAAGTAAAAAAATGGTGGGGAAAAAGAACACTAAAATCCGGTCCCTTCCCTCTTCCAAAGAAGAAAGAAAAACAGGGTAATAAGGCTGCTTCAAATGTGAGAGAGGTGAGGAAAACAGGAATTGGGTGTTTTCCCGAGGGTTATTAAAACTTGAGAAGGAAGTGATCCCGGAGATCAAAGAGGGTTTGGGAAGGAAACAGAGAGGGCATGAGAAATCAGAGGAAGGAGGAGAAGGAAGAAGATTAGGAATTTGTGTGGGGCTTGAAGGCAAGAATCTGAGTTACGCTGTGGGGAGCTTCCCATGTGTTGTATTTATTAGAGCTTCCTGCGGATATTTCACCGCAGCGAATACGAATCCCCGTTCACAACTCCACCTCCCAAACCATCTTCAATATGACTAAAAAGCCCCTCTTCGTGCCTAAACATGTTAGTATTCTTTTTTTTTTAATTGATTTTTGGGTATACTTCTTTGAGTTTTGTGTACATATTTTTCTTTAATTTTCAATCCAGTGTTAACGAAATTGCTGGTAATGCTAAAACTTCTATTTATGGTTGTTGATAATGGATATTTTTAATTTTAAAATACAGCTGAATATGAGTATTGTTAGTGATCAATTATGTTTTTATATTAATAGATATCTTTTTATTTTTGAGAAAAATGCACCCAACAATTCCAGAGTAACATAGTAGCTGGAGAAAAGTATTGAATGGCAGTCTTATATATATATAGGGATACATCTATTTTAAAAATTAAAGAGGAGATAACTGTCACTGTATAATATAGTGTTGGCTTAATTATAAACAGAGTAATTTGGAGATGTGAACCTCTCACCATGATTTATTATAAGAATGAACTTATATATTATGGAGACGTTATTAGTGGCAGGATATAGTGAAATACATTAGCTTGAGAAACGATAAGAAAGATTACAGAAATTGTTTCTAACTTGTTGAGAAGATGTAGTATGGGGGAGTTGTATTATTGGTGTTTGTGTTATGAATTGCGTCCGACAGTTGAAGGAAACCTTGTTGGCATTGTTGGCAAAGGATGAACAATCATTGGAGCACCGAATCGACAATAAACAAAAAGACAATACCTGGATTCCGGGGGTCCAACCAGAGTGCTGGGCTTCCCAATTTAAAGGAAAGCAAAGAAAGACAAGGGCATTATAGTAATTGTATGAGCGATGGGAAGCAAGAAAGTCAAAATGGCAGAAAGTGAGGATAAAAGGAAGGTAAGAATGGCAAGAAGTGAATTATTGAGAGAGTTGGATTCAGATTGAAGTCCGTGTGGTCCCAAGATGTGTCCGTACCAGTGATATCTGCATATAATCAGAGAAAAGGCTACTTTTGGGATTTAATGCAGAGAGAGAGAGAGAGAGAGAAGCAAAGTCAGAAGCCACACCCTGCTCTGCTTTATCCATTAAAACCAGTCCTTTTCTTCTCCCATCCCTTCCCTCGCCACGCGTCTCTCTCCTCCGCACAAAAATTATCTTCCCCCTTCTCTGTTTTACTCTCCAAAGTTAACTTCTTTGTCAGTTTCCAGTTAGATAATAGATAACCACTTGTACGTAAGAACTTACAAGACGAAAACCAAGAGTTGTTGCTTACGGAAATGTTGCTACTATTACCTTACAGCTTAAGGCCAAGACGCAATTAATCCCTTTCCAAGGACAATAGGAATCGAATTACGTGGGGCTGCTTCAACTTCATCTGCCTCTGTTCAAATACCACAAGCATTGATCCATGATAAATTGAATAGCAGTACGTACGATCCAGTTATTATTAGCTTTTGGTATTTACTTTTTGTAGATGCCAGCAAATTATGAACGTACGTGTTCCGCCGGTTACACACAAATAGAAACATGGGAATTAAATGAGTTAGTGACGCTTTCAAACTTATTTCCCTCTCATACAAATTAGGACTTAGTCAAATGGCCACACAAATAGTGTATTTTTCCCATAAAGATAGATAAACTCAATCATTGATACAAGCAAAATTAAATGGGAGCGTCAAGTGGCAGTGGGAGGCCTTGATCAAGAGGGGATCTGGGTAAAGACAGTGATAGCTTCCACCCTCATCTCTAAACTATATGATCCCATACAATTAATTACCTTTTGTCTGCTAAGGTTGTCCTCCCTTATCATGTTCTTTGAAGAAGAGGTTCAACGTCTTGAACAAGTAACTTTTTAGGCAAGCTATATGTTATTGTTGGTAAGTTTAAGCTCCCTTCCCATACGTAGAAAGGTTCAATATTTGAAGCTCATCAGTGTCTCACCGATTAAAGTGGAGGAGGGTCATATCAGGGTTGCATAGTAAAGTCTTAATATATTAAGCAACCATTTGAAGGAGAATAAGAGATAAAACAATTTTCACATATACACGAGGCTAGCTTCTTCTTCTTCTTCATTCTCTATTATTGTAAGCTTGTTTAGTTGGATGTTCACACCTGTTTATGCATTTGATTAAAATTCTCTCATACCTTATATCTTGATCATATGTGGTAGAGCTTATTTTCATTTCATTGATTTGGACGATATCTGGTGTTTTACCCTTACATTTAGGGATTTTCTATGTTAATAATCTCTCTCATATATCTTTTTAATAGCTCCTCAGAAATTCTTGTGTATATGTGATGAGAATTTATTTAGACTACGTATAACCTTCTGGTCTGGGTCGTGGTTTTGTCATTATATACTAGAAAAAAATGAGAGGAATGCCCATAAGAATATACACCATACAAACAAGATAATATATATGTAGTGACAAATTATACAATGAAAGTGAAAGTGATGAAACAGAAACATGAGAGAGAGGAATGAAGATGGATGGGGGAGAAGGGGTTGTGGGACGCGTAGGGGGGGATATGAAGAAGAGGCGTAGGTGGAAGGAGTAAATAAAACCAATGAGAATAGGAGACATCCCATCGAAGTGGGGACGTGTAGTCAGCAATCAACAATAATGAACGCGTTAAAGGCATAAAGTTGAGCTTTGAAAAGCTGTGTTTGTGGGCCTCCCTTCCCTGCCCAACTTTTTCCAACGACATTGCTCGTGAAGGATCTTCCTCCTCACTCCTCCGCCAAACTCTACTCTCTCCCCTCTTATTTTTTTCTCCATGCATGTGACCCCCTCACCTAATCTTTCTCACTCCTTCCTCGTCGTGCCTTCTCTTTCAAATCCCTTTTCCCCCCTTCCAAATCTTCCCCTCCACCCATCTCTTACGTCTCTTATGATTTTATTTATAAGATAATTTTAACATGTTTCACTGAAAATAATAAAAACATTAGACTTTCTTAATTTTTTTTAAAATTCAATAACTCTTTTATTTTATTTCTATTTAATATAATTTATTTTAAAAATATAAAGTCTACATCGTAATAAATAAAAAATATAAATATATATTTATATAAAAAATTTAATAATATATTTTATAAATAGGATAAAAAAATTCTCTATGTACTTTATAAATAAAACTATATAAATACTTGATAAATAACTAGAATCAATATTATATCCTATTTTTCTTTTAAAACCAACGCCGCTTAATTTAGTTTAACTAAATAAATTATCAGAAAAATACCTCTCCATTCACATGAGCCTGTTTGGATAGAATTTTAAAAGATGACTTATAAAAAAAAAGGGTTTATGGATAGCTTATGGAAAAGGGAGAAGAGTTTATGGGAAAAAAATATTTTTGAATAAATAAGTGTTTGGATAGTTATTTTTAGAATGACTTCTTATATTGGTAAATTACCAAAAAGTATATGATTTGATTAAGAGTAAGAGAGAGGAGAGAGGTAGAGAAAAAAGAAGAGAGAGGAGAGAGGGTAGAGAGGAGGAAGGAGAGAGGGTGTAAGAAAAAGTAGGGGTAAGATAGTAATTAGATAGTTTATAAACTCTTTTACTGTTTAAAAAGTTAATTTTAATAGCTTATTCAAAATTATGATTTTGCCCAAAAACACTTATGGATAAATATGATAGTTTGTTTTAAAATTTTTTCAAATCAAAATTTTGTTTAAAATAGCTTATAAAATTATGGCTTTCTAGCAATCCAAAGAGGCCCAAACTGAGTGTATTGGATTGAAAAGCACTTTGGAATAGGCTGAGATTGAGAAGCATATCGATTTAACTTTTTGTCTTTTATTGTTTTCATTTTAAATAGGATTAATATCATTCTTACTACTTACAATTTATCCCATTTTAATTTTAGCCTTTTTGTAATTTTAAATTATAATTTTTAGTCCATATAATTTTATAAAAATTTAATATGAGTTAACAGTGTTAAATATAGAGACCAAAGTCAAAACTCTATTAATCCCTATATTGTTAACAAATTTTAATTTTTATTTATGTACTGTTAATAAAATTTAGTTTTGATCTCTATATTTAATAGTATTAATTAAAAATTAATATTGTTAAACTAAGACTAAATTTTTATGAAACTATAAGAATAAAAAATTATAATTTAAAACTATATAAACTAAAATTAAAATTAAATTAAATAATAATAACAAATAATAGTATTAACTATTTAAAATATAATAACTTATAAATAAGGAAGTTGTTAATGAGTTTGTGATTAATTGACATGAAAACCCCTTAAAAACAAGAAGAATTGGATACATTTATAATATCATACTGTGAATGCCTGCATTTCTTAATAATATACACACACATATATAATATATTAGATAAATAAGGAGGTGGAGCCAAAACAAGTAGGGCGTGCCGAAAATAGAAAGGGCAAAAAGGTAAAAGCGAAGTTGTATGCTTATCTGCAGGTGTGGGAGGAATTGATTAATGAAAAAGGTATGTTTTGGCAGTATGCGGTAAAGGATCTTGATTTGAATTAATGATGAAGATGGCGTGGCACTGTGTAGGTTAGTTGGTGGGTCCCCCACACCTCACCGACCCTCTCTTTTCTCTCTGACTTCATCAACCCTTCTCCATCATGGCACCGCTTTGCCATTTTCTCCTCTCTTCTCCTCAAAACGGCGTCACCTCATCTCATTCTGTGCCTTCCTTCGTTTTCAAACTTGTCGGAGCCACCGGCTCACCCATATCTCGACACATCTCCCCCATCCACCCCTCGAGGTCATACTCCGTTGACCTTTTTGTTACAGACGCATTGAAATTAAGTCAAAGTGTTCCATCTGTATGAAATGATTCAATTTGTTGCATGCGAGGTTTAAATACAAATAATCCTAATACTATTAATTTAACAGGTTTATTAGTACAAATCAAAAACAGTATTAATTACCCACCTATTGAAACAGAAGATGGAATAAGAATAAAAAATATATTCTGAATTGGGAAGGTTCACATGGGGAGTGGGCCATCATGTATGTACGTGATCAGGGTCCCAACAACCTCAAAAAATTGGTTTGTTGGTGAAGTATGGTTTATGGGCATTAGGTTGGCACTCGCAATTACTACTAATCTATAAAACGCGTCATTTGTCAAACCCAACTACAGCCTGTGTTCTCTCCTTCATCATCCATCTATGCCTTGAGACTTGGTCAATATCATGTACAAGTGAACTTGCGTTTCACCCCTCACTTTTCTCTTACTGCTTAGACTTTTTTTGTCGGAGATCCCTGAAGAAGAAGAAAAAAAGATACAGCACAAGGACTTCCTAATTAAAAGATCAAATATCCAAGTACTCTTCTTATCCAAATACACTTAACTACAAAGTTCCAATGTGATTTGATATATTAGTGTTGGTATGACGATCGCACCCATCCATCTTATTCCTTAAACTTTGAACAAGGTAACCATATCTCTCTATATATATGAAACCGAGTCTTCAAGAGTTGACTCGCCCTCATGAAAGCGGCGGGGTGCTGTATGCTATGTATTTCTTCGTTTTTTTTACCCTTCATCTGATAAACTAATTCATCATTTATTAAGAATGATATATATAGGAAGTAATTGGTTGAGCACCTTGGCGGTTTGACTTTGGCCTTCTCAGGATTCATCATCCAAGTGAGATGTGTTGAAGTTTATTCAAATTATTTTCTTCGCCCATGCTTTTCTTCTGACCTGGTCGGTTTGACCTATATGCTGTGTTTTTCTTTTTCCGATGGGGAAACATGAATTCAAGTTCTTTCCCATTTGGAGACCTAATAAAAGCAGAAGAACGAGATGAAGACTTGGCGGTGTGATCTCTATAATTAAAGAACTTGATAAGCATGCAATGAATGGGCAGTGGATTGATTTAGAGAGATAACAACCAGCTCCTTGGGTGGGCTTGGAATTCTGTTTTGTTGAGATTGTATTTTGTGACATTAAAGGGCCGTTTAGATTAGCTTTTAATAATAGATTCTGAGAAGAATAGATTTTAAAAAAATAAGTGTTTGAATAGTTATTTTCAAAATAATTTTTTTGGAAGGTAAATTACTAAACAAGGTATAATTTTATTAAAAGGAGGAGAGAGGGGAGATGGTGAGGAATAGAGAAAAGATGAGAGTGGATGGAGAAGATAGAGAAAAGAGGAGAGAGGGTATAAAGAAGAGAGGAAAGAGGGTAGAGAGGAGAGATGAGAGATAGTGGAAAAGATAGAGGAGATATAGTGTAAGAAAAAATAAGGATAAAATAGTAATTGGATAGTCCATAAGTTGTTTTACTGTTCTAAAATCTATTCTAACTAGCTTTTCTGAAACCATGGTTTGGCCCAAACCGAAGTTTAGAACAAAAATGGCTGTTTGTATAAAAAAATTTTAAACCGAGATTTTGTTTAAAATTAATTCTGAAACCTAACATCCAAACACACACTAAGATTAAGAAGCCCTCTAGTTTGGGTAAGCTGACTTTGAAGTTTGAAAGCAATTCGGCCTACGTGTCTACATTGGACAATCATAGATTTTAGTGCTGACTAGATGTATAATGTTTTTTTTATACAAAAGAAAAAAAATTAGATAGGTTGAGCACGATCCTAATTAAGGTCAAAACACAACCTCAGAGCTCAGAAGGCACTTATAGGGGAATTACAATATCTCTTATCAAATGATCCCTCACAATAATAAAGAAAATCAAATTCATATCCTTATAGGATATAAATATATTCTTTATTATATATGTTAACTTACGTCATTGTACCAAAGATGTATAATGTTCTTTTAGTATAGAAACAAGGGGAGGTTAGCACTTGTCATAGAATCATGGGCCCATATCCTCAGCTGGCCCAATGCAGATCGCTCCCCAGAAAATTATTGACCAAATATTTGGATGGGCTTTTTTGTGAACTTGTAATAGTAGGACTCTAATAAAAACCATAACAAACAAACAAACAAAACCGTCGACACGACATCGTCACCACTCTTCATCTACCCCACGCCGCTCAACAACTTGTTTATTTTTTAATGAAACTGTCCATTTAATTCCAAAAACAGCCGAATATAAGGGTGCAGAATATTAAACTACTTTCTAAGAAGATATCCTAATCAACTATTTCAAAACTTTTAGATGCATTTGACTCAACGGAGAGAAGGGGAACGATCGTAATAGAGGGATGGAGAGAGAAATGAAGGAAAATAATTTTAATATTTTTTTGTTTGGATTGATGAAATAGGAGGTGAGGGATTTTAATATTATATTATTTAGTTTAGGAGATGATATGAGATAAAATATTTATACATAGACAATTGTGAAATGTATAATGAGTGTTTTAGGGATATTAAAAAATATCATAGATAAAATGATCAAAACAAAGTAAAATATTTAACTTTTCTCCTAAATCTTTTAATTTTGGAGGGCAGAATTATGAGGGTAGGGGATAGAAAATCTTAAAAAAAAAATTATTTCCCTTGTTTTTAACTTATTGAAAACGCGTGCTACCTGACATAGCACATACATGAGCTTTGGAACATAGATGTATTAGTGTGGCCATTTTTTATGGTGTATAAATACTCTCTTTTTAAAAGTAATAATGTTTAAAGTGTTGTCTGATATTATATTTTTTATTTAGTATTATTGGGCACTAAATATCAAATGATATTGTCAGATACTTTTCTTATTAAAGATTTGATTTCAGCATTGTAAAATACTAACTTATTTTGCTTAACCTAACACCTATTGTTTGGTGTTGTTATTATGTTTATGTTCTCTTTCATAATTGTTATGCTATTCTTACAATCGACCTTACAAGACAAAACTAGTTTTACTGTTGTCATGTGTTCATAGTCTTTTTCCTTGGGTCTGGTATCTTGTAACCCAAAAATAAAACACATCTTGAGAAGTGGGTATTGTAGTTGGGTTGGGTTGGGTTTGGAGAATATGATCTATGGTGAACATCCATGCGTCCCATCTTTCCAAACGAAAAGTAAGATATATAATTATTTATAAAATATTTAATTTAAAAAAATATTATTTTATTATAATTTTAGTCATAATAATTTTTAAGTATTTAAATTCATATTTAAAAATAATTGATAATTTATTTTATTTAATATTAATATTATTTTAAAAAAATAAAAATTTATTCTATTATTAAATTATAGGTAAATTTAATCTCTTTTAAAAAACGTACGTAATAAAAAACAAATGGTTAAAGTCCCACCCTTAATCCATTCTAGCCCCTAATGGCTAATCCAGTGACTTCCCATGTAACCACCACGACCCTTCCTCAGTATTTATTTAATCATCACTATTATTCAAGGCCCCCATCATCATTCCCCAAATTTAGTCAAATCCGCTGATGCCCGTAATCTACTTTTGAATTCAGGATTCATCATCATCATCATCCCCAGCTTTGAACCGAATATTCTCTCCACTCTATTAAAGATTTCCCCCCCTTCTATTGATTCACTCGGTATTCAGAGAATGAAAAAAAAAAGTAGTATTGAATCACGAACCTTGCTTTCCGAACGTCTCCCTAATCCCCATTTACCATATTTTTCCCCGGCAACATCTGAATCTGCCTCCATTCACAAAAGCAAATCATCGTAATATTTTTTTTTATTGTCCACCCGGTTCACCGGAACTTTGTCCCGACTATATCCGGATTCGACCCGCGTCGCGCACCTGGCTATGGTGGGTGAGTCTCCCAACGGGAATTTTCTGCATTCGCCAAGACTCGAACTCGAGACCTCGCTTAAGCGATACCGAGCCGTTTACTACTCAGACCAACCCGTTAGTAAATAATCGTAATATTAATTCACACAAATTGACAGTCATACCAGACAAAATAACACCGTCTGTTGGATCCAAATTACGTCCCTTCCAACACATATTCCTCTGTCTTGTATATTTCGCAATACATTATCAATCCATCTCCCTTTTTTAAATCTCACAGAGGTCGCTCAATGAGAGCCACAAGTTAATTTTCTTTTTAATAAAATCTAAAATAATGAGGTGTTCATTAAAGAAGAAGAAGAAGGGAGGTTGAAGGGTGAGACTAGATATGGGAAGCGCAAGAGCATGTGATCCATTAATGGCGAAGGGGACGTGTCGGGTGGAGAGTGAAGAGCACGTGCGAGGGCAGTTACGTGTGGGCCCCGCTGGGATCACGATGCCTCAAGGGATAAATCCACGCGTCCCTATGTGCCCTGAAGGATCGGCCATGAGATCACCGTCGACTGCGATGAGCCCGAGCACATACCCCAAAAACTCAACGTGAAATGCGGAATCATATTCTCATTATCGTATTCCATCATCTAATTCAAATATTCAATATTCCACCTGTTTCTTAAGTTAAACATGCACTCTAATTATAATCTATTGACTATTTTAGTTGTTTCTAACCATTTTTTTTTATTTATGGGTTTTTTTTCTTATAAATTATGTGGGTGTGTATATTTTTATCTCTCCCTCTTTCTCTTTCTGGCTAATAACCCTGGATTGCTTTTCGATATAGGGTTCCACTCGTTTTAGCTCCTCGCATTTTTCTCAAGCTGAGCAGGGTGTTCAAGGCATTTTCTTTAATTATAAACATGAAAATCGTAACTCACAGAATATATATAATTTTATTTTTGGGAAGATATATTTTCAAAGATCTAATAGTATGGTACAAAAAAAGGAAAACAAGTATAATTTATCTACTGTTACTTTTTGTCTTCCTAATTCTTAATTATTTTTACCTATGTAATAGTACTTTTAAGGTTTTTTGTGAGTAAATGTATTATATTTTATTGAAGATAATTTTATTCAAAGTATTATTATACACTAAATATGAATACATCTTTTAACAAATATTTAAATCTTAGCCTGTCATGATTTAAGAGACTAGCATCTTCTGTTAAACTTAACTCTAGTTAATATACTTTTTAACTTGTTAAATAAAAGGGATATAACACTTGATTGGATCTTTTGCAGCTAGTTGGCTAATCATTAACTAATATTATTAATAAGTGTGTGGAATTACAGTATCAGTTATAGACTGTTGGAAGCATGGAACAATTAAAGCTCGGTGCAAAAAGCATTCAGGTTGCAGTGGAGAGAATGGTGGCTGGCAGTTTCGTTTTCTCACATACATACTAGGAGGGCTTAATAATTAACTTAGTGATGGGGGAGGTAATTAATTAGTGTGCAAGAACACATGGGGAAGTGACGTTTTCAATATGGCGGTGGTTGCAATTGCCATACCTCTCTGACTTAGAAAGGGGACAGACACATCACACAAGACGTGGAACTGAACCATAAAACATAGAATAACATAAAGTTAGCGCTTTTCACTTTTTTTTTCTTAAAGTACTTCTTGATGCCCAGTAAGCTTTCTTTTTCAAAACAAAGGAGGGCGAGAATAAGATTGATCCACACATTTGATCATTGAGATTGAAAGCCAGCCAATGGGAATGCCGTGGTACTCTCTTTCTTTTGTTACACCCACACCCTAAATTCATGGTGATTAAGGCGTCACAGCATTTGTATACTGCTAGATATCAGAGAGAGAGATAGTCATTTTAAAAGTCAAAATAAAATATTCACAAGTTCTTACTTGGGACCATCAATGATCTTATTTTTTAGAATATAAATTTAAATCTTCAAAAATATATAAATTAAGAGACGTGAAAAGTCCGATTAAATAAAAAAAAATTCAGAATGAGACGGGAGTATATTAGTTTAACGAGCATGATGAGAAGTTTGGGAGAAAAGAAGAGGATGGAAGGGGTGCGAATAAATAATAAAATTTCCCCACGGGAATGACGGAAGGCACGAACTAGTCATAGCAAGATGAAAGAGAAAATATAAAATCGAATGAGAGGGAATTCGACTCTCGTAGGAGCCACTGTGTGCTTACTTCATATTCAGAGTGAGAGAGAATGCAACTCTCTCGTCTATGATGAGTGGGTGCAGGTATGACTTATCCACATCCCTCCGTCAATCATGCTTCCCCTTTAATTCTCAACTCCGGTACCCACCCCCTTTCCTCTAAAAATCTAAATTAATATCACTTCTATTTCCTAAATCCTTTCCCAATTCTCAATTCCCTCTTTAGTCTCTAAAGTATTAATAAATATTATTAATAAAAAATTAATTCATTATTTAAAATATCATAAATTCAAATTGTTAATCTATAATATAAACTGTCGAAGTTCAACTCGCATAAATTTTTACTGATAAAAAAAATAGTCCCTAAATTTACTTATAAGTATTTATAATTTATTGAGTTAATAAATTATGGCGATTGGATTGTACCATACCAAAAAAATGCAAAAGACTAATTAAGAAATCATAGAGATCGGATTGTTTTGAGTGAAGTTTTAGTAATTTAACAATCGATAATTAAAAGCATCAAATGTTAAAAATTATATTTTTTTCCTAATTAATTAAAAATGGCGCTAGAGCGAGATTATCGTGGTACATGCAATCTTCTTAATGAAATAATATAGGCCAAAGTCCCCTACCTAATATATACGGAAAATAAAAAAGAAAAAGATGAGCGCAATTTATTCACGTAATTAATTGGGTTCTAGATTCAAAAGAATAAAACATAAAAATATTTTTATAATTAAATATTTAAATGGCACAGACTACAGAGTGTCCGTGTGAGTTACTGTTGGGGAATGGAGCTATTTCGCCAACGCCCCACATTTCTCTGATGGGACTTGAGACGCTTTCTTTGAATTTCCCTCCTGAAAACACTAGACATAAGTATTATTGTTTTTATTTTTTTATATTGTTTTTATAGCCGGAAGCCATTCATCGTTTAAGTCGTTTCCACACACGTGACTAGTAGGATCTTCGTGAAATTCTATATTACCGTTATCTCGTGGAAGAAACAGTTAATTTATTCATCTAACTAGTCACCTTTTTTTTTTCTTTTTTATAAAGGTAAAACAGAGCCCGCTTGCATTGTGAAAGATTATATGAACAGAAGAGGGGACATGGAATCATTTTAAAATTAGTATTCTTTCATATAAAGACTGGCAATTACATTTTCCCCCAGCAGCTGTCCATAGCCGTTCAGGTTCTCATTTATGAGCTTGTGTGTGTACGTATATATATATATACTTTCAATAATACATTTGGTAGTTTAATTTAATATTTGAAGGCATATGCAAATTTATTATTGCCCAAACAAGAAATTCTTATACAAATTCGCTTCGTTCACTCCTGGTGATGTTTGCCCAAAAATATTATTCACGTTACGTGAAACACTTCTTCATGTCAGAAAAAAATATAAGGGACAAAGAAAGAAACAGAAGAAGATAAGCTGATCCACTTCCGTGTGAATGAACGGCATTCTTCTAATTAGCAGAGTCGTTAAATGAGATATTTTAATTAACAGCTAAACTAAATATTTAGTTATTAATATAATATAATAATATTATATGATCTATTTTAATTATAGCAATTTCATTATCATGCTTCATTGATTGAGACGCTGATATTCATTATATAGTCATATAAATAGTTTTTTCAGGTTTTAATATTAAAATTTGTAAGAAAGTTATTACATATCATGATACGAGGTAATTTTTCCTGATTAATATAATATTTAGTTTTTATAATTTTTTTTATTTTAATTGTAATCCTTATAGCTAAGTTTAAGCCATAGATTTTAGTATTTAATAGTTGGCTAGTTTCTTATTAAATATATACCAATAACGAAATTTCAACAAAAAATATAAAATTAAAATTTGCAGCAAGTGACAACATTTATAGAATATATGGACAAAATTACTCTAAATGGGAGTTTTTTTTAAAATAAACTATACAGTATTTTTTAGTCGATAAATTAGAGATTAATTATCTTAAATTATAGAGAGTAATAAAATAGATTTTATCCCTCAATAAAATATTTTTTTATACGGACAGCATAATTTAAAAAGCTCAGTTAGGCATGAAATCCCGCATGAAGGGTATTGAAAAGAGACAAATTTTTTTTCCATAAATAATTTTTTTAAAAGAGACAATTGAAATTAACAAATCCCGCATGAAGGGTTAAGGCCCACATGGAGTGAATGAAGGGAAGAAGTTCGCAAGGCACGCTTCCAAAGTAAAGTTTCTGATTGTGTCGCGTGCGAAGGATCCCATATACACCCCTTTCAATTCATTACAACCTCAATCCATCATTTCTCGCATGCAACGCAGTTTCCCCTGTCCATTTCCCCCCTTTCCTGTTCCCCATTTTTAACTGTATTTTATCTCTCCCCTTTTTTATTTTTTTTATATATAAAGATATTTTCCAACATATACTTGCTCAATGCATTTTTATATACTCTTTCTATGTATTCGAAATTACTGACATTTTCAAATTTATCTGTGATTAAATTGGCCTTTTATAAATATAAAAAAATATATTTTATAATAATATTAACTACTCTCTCCATTCCAATATATAAGTTATAATTTTTTCGACAAAGTTGCTCATCTTTATAACCTATACTCTCTAGATGTCTGAAATTTTAGTTCACCTTTTCCATTCTTATCTCCATTTATGACATATCTTTGTATTAATCATCACATATTTTTTACCATTTTCTCTCTCTCTTTGCTGACTCTTCCTCATCTATTTTTTTTTTTTTGCACATTTTCTTTCGTTTATTTTTCCACTCACCATCTCTCTCTCACACCTTCATAAATATATACGGATGCATTTAGGAAAAATACATTTCTGATTCATTTATTTTCTTTGACCAATTTTAGCTCGCTTTTAAATCTATATAATTCAGTTATTTGTAATTTGTTTGTATATGTTCCGGGTAAATATTAAATATTTTTGGTGAATCTAGTTAAAAATGATTTATAAATTTGAACAAAGTGAAATGAGTATGTTTTTGGGGCAGTGCAAAACAAGGTGGGCACACCAAGAATGTAGGAACGGGAATTATAGAAAAGCATAAGGAAGAAGTGGGAGAAGCTGAATTGCTGGCGGAGGCCCACACTCTACAGTTAATATAAGAGCCAGCAATAGCTAGTCTCATTAGTACTACATGATCCTGCACTGCTGCTCCTTCTTGTGCTTCTGTCTGAACATGGTGGCCCATTCTAACCCACCTCTATAAATGCCGCCGCCCCCTCAACATATCTCAACTTCAACTACCATATCCCCAAACCCAGCTGATACGTGGCCAATTTCACAATTCGCAACTCCACAGTTAAATTCTCACAATACAATTAATGTGATAGGAATCCTGGAATAAATGAACAAATCTGACCAGTTAGTTAGTAAGGATTCATTAAATTTTAGGTTTCAATCGGCCAGGTTCCACCGTTAAATGTTCTTGTTCATGTATAACACGAAAGCCATTATTATTATTATCGCATTATTTCAATCCTGTTGCCGAATTTGTTGGGAGCATACCCACCCACTCCGAAACAACGTAACACAACACGACCCCGTTGCTTGGGAAGGCGACTTTTATTTGCACAAGATACGGCAAAGCGCAAGTGCCTTGTTAACGCACTGTTTTTTCACTCAAGTTGGCAACGTACGTACGTGGTCTCTGAATCTCGGTCACCTAATTTAAAGATATCAAACGTACGTATTCCATATTGTTGATCTTGAATACTAGTATTAGGACTAGGATGTGATGGGACTGTGTGTGTGTGTGTGAACTGGGAAGAAGGTGGTGGTGTTGGGAGAGTGCCTAAATATTCAAAAAGTGGCCTAACACGCACTCAACCAAAAGTCAATACTTCTTTTGGGGGCTTATGTTAGGGTTTCCACCAGCACATCATGCTAATTCCACTAACTGTACGAACGAACCATCTCATTCTCTTCCCCTTAGATTCCAGACCTCGCCTCTATAATGCCGTGAGCACGGCACTTTATTTTGTAACATGTTTGATATTTAATAGAATTAAAGATTTTCTAGTCTAATAATATCAAAGCTTTCTATAGATAGAAGATTACAGATTTGATCCCACCCATAACTCTACCTATTATTTTAAATTAAAAAAAATATCACAATGGTTTGTGAGTTGTGACGGTGGAAAGCGTGGCCGTGGTCATTACTCGGTCTTGGCGGGAACGTGCGTCCTGAACTTTATGGATGACGTGGCATATTGTTCTGTTTACGCATTTTACTTTTAAAAATGACTTGTTAAATATATTACCCAATAATAAAAAATAAGAAACGAAAAAGTAAATGAGTGGACAAAGAAATTTTTGGGGGGGGGGGGGGGGGGGGAGGAGGGGGTTGGGGTTTTGCAATGTCCAATCAGATTTTCGGCGGAGGCCGTTGATTGCGGTTGGGCATAAAGCGCTCTGACATGGGGACAACTTACCACATCTTCCTTTGTCATTTTCTCTTTCCCCATTTTTATCCCCCACCAAAATACATAATTCCTCCATTATTCTTAAGATAAGAGTGCATCCAACATCCTAAATTAATTTTAGAGAATCAATTAATATTCTAAAATATTTAAATATATAATTAGTACCCTGAACTAATTTTGGAGGTACAATCAGCACCCTAAAATATTTAAAAGTATAATTAACACCCTAAACTAATTTTGGAGATGCAATCAGCACCCAAAATATTTAAATTGGTGCAATTTTACCTTTTCACTAACAAAAATACTTATTTTCATTTGATACATATCACATAAATTTTTTTTTAGATATATTATTGTTTAAAAGCCATATGTATAATATTATTTTAATAAATTACACTAAATTTTTTTAGGGTGCTGATTGCACCTCTAAAATTAATTTAGTGTATTAATTGCACATTTAAATATTTTAGGGTGCTGGTTGCACCTCTAAAATTAGTTCAGAGTGCTGGTTGCACCTCCAAAATTAGTTCAGGATGCTAATTGCACCTTTAAATACTTTAGGGTGTTAATTACTCTTCCAAAATTAATTTAGGGTGCTGGATGCACCTTTACCCTTATTCTTATAATTAAAACAACGTAGTAAAATGACCAGGGTTATACGAGGTTATTACGGAAGAACCAAGGGCTAGACCGCAAGAGAGAAGAAGAGAAGGTATTGTCGGTGGGCAGAGACAAACATATACTAGAGAGAGGAACAGAGGAAGGATCCATGGGTTAACACTGTGGGTTGTCGGGTAATCGAATCCTGGGTACAGGTCAATCCTCTCTGACCATGTTTCCCCTAACCCATGTTATACCGCTCCTCCACGTATCCCCTCCTCCATGTTCCTCTCCCTCTTTTGTCTTCTTCTTCAAATCCTCTAATATTTCCAGCTGTTTATATATATATATATATATATATAATATGTCTGTGATTAGTTTACTCACTTGCTAGGCAGCTTAATTACCTTATGGCATTGCTTGGAACCAAATATTATTCCACGCAATACGCCATGAATGATGGGGTAATTGTACAATTAAATTCAACGCAAGTCAAATTTTGTTTAGACTTAGTTGGCAAAGAGAAAATCTCAACTTTATAGCACGTACATGTTTAATCTTATAATTAGTTTTTTGTATTTGGGCTACACTTGAAGAATATTTTTGGGCAACTAGCCACCCTTGGAGAATTTAAAGAAACACATACATCTCATATTCGTGTAAGAACCTCCACGTGTATCTTGATCCCATGCAAGATATATAGTGATACTCGTTATGTATTTTGGAACAAAAAAAATTTCTAACATAAAAATAAGCGAGAAGGCATGTGGCCGGGCCCGGGACGCAAATTATAGAGCTGCATTTGTCCTATGTGTCGAGCCACGAACTATCAGAGGAACACGGGACGGCGCCACGATGATCATTTGAGTCTAAATTAACTAATATTATTATTTTACCTCTTTATTATTAAATTACCATTGACTAATATTTTACCACTTAACTAGGCCAATGCCTGTTTGGCACACAAGAAGTAAGTCATGTGCTCTCAAAATGTGGGCCTTTGATGTTGAAACCCGTCTGGGGCAGTATGGTCATTTCGCAGTGTGGACCCTTTGAACCAGAATTCCTTGGAATTCAAACTTTTTGACTACTGTAGTACTTTAACCGCTTTAAGTTTATTCTGGGTTCGCAAGTTGTGAATGGGCCTCAAACTGGTGTTCAACAATTCTCCTCAAGACCACAGGGTCCACACCCAAATCCCCCAGTCAGAACGCTGGTTTTACCCCAAAACTCTGTTTTTTTTTTATTATTTTCGAGTATTTCCCGAAAATGTAGAGCAGTAAATGTTATTTCTGACAACTGCTTTACCTCCTCACCGACCTCCTTCCTGCAAATCCCACATGACATTGTTCCTTTCTCGACCATTTCCAGCCTCTTCAAAATACCCAAAAGATAAGGAAAATTAAAATAATCAGGAAAATGCCAATAAACAAACCTAATTTATTAAATCACTGTCAATTTCTGGGTTCCTTGATCCCTTCCTTTTCCGCTATATAGATAGCTCCTCGTTCCCCCTAGTTTCTCAGTCCCCGTACTCTCTCTCTCTCCCTCCCCCCCCCCCCCCCCCCCCAAGATCCCTAACCTTACCCGCATTGCCCTTTTCTCTCTTCTTTCCCTGAATTAGTGGGGAGGGCAATGAGCTTTTGCTTCCTGCTCTGAATTTCGCTGCAGCAGAAACCCAGTTCCTCCTCCTCCCTCTGTTTTTAGTTTACTCGTACCTTCAAACACTTCATACTCTGTATTTCATATTCAGCCATCATGATCCAGCTTGCGAAATTCATTTCTCTGTCTCCTTTTCTTCTGCTTCTTTGCTTCCCATTGGCTCTTGCCGGTCATGACTACGGCCAGGCTCTGAGTAAGAGCATTCTATTCTATGAAGCACAGAGATCTGGTATTCTCCCCAACAACCAGAGAGTCTCATGGAGGAGTCATTCTGGTTTGCAAGACGGCAAGGCAATCGGGGTAAGTTGCTTCCACTCAAATTTCCCCTTATTCGTACCTCAATTCCAATAATGCGAATGGTCACTCGTATGCTCTGCCATTTCCATGAACATCTTTTGACATCAATACATGTTGAGGTTATGGGGTTCATTTTTGTGGCGAATTGCAGGTAGATCTAGTTGGAGGGTACTATGATGCGGGGGACAATGTGAAGTTTGGTTTGCCCATGGCATTCACTGTTACGATGATGTCGTGGAGCGTGATTGATTATGGCAAGCAAATGGCTGCAAACGGCGAGCTTGGCCATGCCATGGAGGCTATAAAGTGGGGTACCGATTACTTCATCAAAGCTCACCCAGAACCCCATGTTCTCTACGGAGAGGTACGACCTGGTCGAATTTTCCCATCTTCAGCCACCGAATTTAGTTTCTGTGGTCATTGTAATTCATAGTAACTTGTCGGTTTCAACAAGTTGAAGTTGGACTGCGAGGAGTCTTACATAGTTAAGAATGTTAGTCGATCTTCTTGTCTTGATGATTTACAATTAGGTGGGAGATGGTAACAGCGACCATTACTGTTGGCAAAGGCCAGAGGACATGACCACCGACCGAAGGGCCTACAAGGTCGACACCAGCAATCCCGGGTCGGATCTCGCCGGAGAAACCGCTGCCGCAATGGCCGCCGCATCCATTGTCTTCCGACGCTCGAATCCTGCTTACGCCGCCGAGCTGCTCCGCCATGCTTATCAGGTCCGTTCGACACGCGCGCGCTTTTTGAATAACTTTTAGCGGAAAGTTATTTAATTATATTTGATACTATGATTTATTTAATCAACCTTTTTAAACGCTAACTGAGGCCCAACCGGTACTATTAGCAATCGCTCAAAGGACAGAGATAATGCGGTAATTAATGTAAAGTAAAAACCTAAAGCGTGGTCCTCGTGGGTTAGCATTAGTACTTAGCCCGAGCGGTTGGCAGTTCGATTTTTAATACGCAGTCACACTTTTATGGTTCTTCTGTCAGAGTGGTCGCTGGAGGGTGCAGTACGGGGTAGAACCACATTTATGGTGCATACTCTTTGGTAGGATTAAGGAGAAAAGAGTGAAATGAATTATAGGTTTCACCTATTTAATTAATTTTATTTTTTTGATTTAGATAAAGTTTATTATTTTATATGAATATGATTCAAAGCACAAAAAGGAACTTAGGAACAAACCAAAACGGCATGTTTATGTTTTACCATTATTTCTTTGTGTGGGGTCAAAGGCGAAAATTACGGATCAAGGGGTGGGGTTTATTTACGCACTGTTTTATACGAACCGGACTTTCTGATTTGTGAAGCCCCCGATCTAGGTGGGGTACGGATCCTAACCGTCCTCATGAAAGAGATTCACAAAACAAAAAAAGAGGCCCACTGGTTGGCACGTGCCAAAACTGTCGGCGCTTACCTTCTTAATTAACTAGCTAACCCACTTGTAAAAAAAAAAAAACTAGCTAACCCAAGTGCTTGTTCTCGTCGGCAACTAATTAATCTCGCTGTTGTTGCGGTTTTGTTCAATTTCAGCTATTTGACTTTGCGGACAAATACAGAGGTAAATACGACCGCAGCATCACTGTCGCCCGGAAGTATTACCAATCTATCAGTGGCTACAATGTAAGTATTATGCACCATTCATTATCCGCAGACTTGTTCCATTTATCTGGTAATTAGTTTTGTGAGCTGAACAAATGTGCGTGTATATATATGTGCAGGACGAATTACTGTGGGCTGCCGCTTGGTTGTACCAAGCAAGTAACAACAAGTATTACTTAGATTACCTCGGAAGAAACGGTGATTCCATGGGTGGAACTGGTTGGTCCATGAATGAATTTGGCTGGGACGTCAAGTATGCTGGTGTTCAGACTCTCGTCGCCAAGGTAACAACCACTAACACTAATACTTTATTTCACTGAGTGGGTGGGATACATGAATGCCGTCAAGTGATAACAAGGTGAATTAATTGTGTGTTTCTGTTATTGCAGTTCTTAATGCAAGGCAGAGCTGGTCATAATGCAGCAGTGTTTGAGAGATACCAAGAGAAAGCAGAGGACTTCATGTGTTCATGCCTTGGAAAGGGACGTCGCAACATGCTGAAGACACCTGGTGGCTTAATTTTCCGTCAAAGATGGAACAACATGCAGTTTGTTACGGGCGCTTCCTTCTTAGCCACCGTCTACTCCGACTACCTGGCGTCTTCCCGCCGATACCTGAGATGTCCTTCCGGCAATGTCCCTCCTGCTCAGCTTCTGTCCCTTGCTAAGTCTCAAGTTGACTACATTCTTGGAGACAACCCTAGAGGCACCAGTTATATGATTGGTTATGGAACCACCTTCCCTCAAAGGGTTCACCACAGAGCCTCCTCCATTGTCTCCTTCAAGGTTAATCCTACATTTGTCACGTGCCGTGGAGGTTATGCTACTTGGTTTAGCAGAAAAGGAAGCGACCCCAATCTACTTACTGGTGCACTTGTTGGTGGACCTGATGCTTATGATAACTTCGCTGATCAAAGAGATAATTATGAGCAAACTGAGCCTGCGACCTACAATAATGCTCCTCTCATCGGTATCCTTGCTCGATTGAGTGCTGGCCACGGTGGCTATAATCAGCTCCTTCCAGGTATTGCCGCTTATTAGAATATATTGAAAAAGAGTCCCACTTTGACTAATTAGAGAAAGAATTGTAAGTATATAATATTAAAGGAAATCCTATCAAATTGACTCTAGTATAATTTCTTCTTTGCAGTTGCTGTTCCGGCTCCAAAACCTGTCATCACCAAACCACAACCAGCTCCCAAACCCAAGGTTACTACTCCAGCTCCAGGTACTCTTGTTTTGGCCTTCTTTGCATTATGCATTCATCATAATGATATTGTTTTGCTCAATTTTCTTGAGTGAGATCATAAAAAGCTGACCTAGGAACTCCTCTTACAGCTTCATCTTCATCAGGTCCAATTTCGATTCAGCAGAAGATGACGAATTCCTGGGTTGCCAATGGAAGAACTTACTTCAGGTACTCAACTGTGGTGACTAACACGTCTCCCAAGACTCTCAAGTCTCTCAGCCTTTCAATCTCTAAGCTCTATGGTCCACTCTGGGGCCTCACAAAATCTGGAGATTCCTACACTTACCCGTCATGGATCAGCTCTCTGTCAGCTGGTAAGAGCCTCGAGTTCGTGTACATTCATGCTACTTCTCCAGCAGATGTTTCTGTCGCCAACTATTTACTGACCTGAAAAACACCAGCTTCATCAAAATGAAGCTGGTGTAGTTTCTATGGTGTTGCGTAAGAACTGTGCAGCTATACGAAAAGTGCAGTGGGAAGAAAGCTCTTTTCGTTTTCGTTTTCCTTTTTGAGCCAAGTTTACTTCTTTCTTCACTTGTTTCTGTTGCATTCTGGTAGGAAGTTAGAACATATTATGTTTAGGGCCAAATAAGGTGTAAGGTCTGGAGAAGAAAGGAGTGAAGAGACAACAAGATGTAAGTGCTCATCCTCTTTCTCCTCCATCTCGCAGCTTATTATATATAGAGAGAGTGAGCGATACAAGAAAGAAACAGCGAATAGAGAGTGTTGAGAAGTGAAGAAAAAAGAACTTCTCAATATATTTCAAGGCGCCATTTACTTGTATTTTCAAACAGCTTTGTATGTCTTTTTGTGTTGTGATTTTGTAAGCTTTGCAACATTCTTCTACTTTTTATGAAAAATAGTGTGCAATAGCTTTGTTACCTTTATTATTCTCTTGCTTACTTATTTACAACAGAAATTTGTATTATGCTCAGCCTTGTGTTGTTTATTAGTTTGTTCCAAGGAGTTATCCGCAAATCTGCAAGCAATATCAATTATCATCCAATTTCAAATGAAGATTTAATGTTTGCAAGCAATTACACGAGCAGATTAGGGATTTTGTGAGCTGTTTAGAATTACTCACATCACATCTAATCAAATTCCAACTCTGTCCATCCAAAACATCAAGCATTTGGATTATCTGGATCAACTGGATAGAGGTTGTTCTAACATAATCAGAGGTTTCAAATTCGAAACTATGTAATAGCGTAGGTAGTGGAGCTAGTGTCCCCTAAAAAGATCCCCACACAGCTTAAATTCAATTAGTTTGAACTTGTGGAGTCCTCAAAAAAGAGGTTAGCATGGGATATCATATGTTAAACATTATGAAACAGCAATTACATGATCTATAAACGAAGAACTTACAGAGCAAAGATCAATTAGCTGCTAGCAAAGTTGTTTCCTTTCCTGGGAAACACTCAATAAAAACCTCTCTAAAGTATCTTCTCACAATTCCTCAAGCAAAATCGTATGATATAATAATACGACATCCCATACAACGTCACTTATTCCAACTATGTAACAAACTCACCAGCCTCTGTTCACATCTCATATTAATGTTCAGATGAAATTTGAACGGTGTAAATTTTCTTTTCTAATAAATTTCAATAATGTTTTATTAATATAAAATAATATATTTTTTTAACTATTAAAATAATATTTTAATTTAAAATACAAAAATAATAGAACAGGTCAACTTCAAAGTTCAAACCATTCCCAACGATCAATTATCCTACAACAAGGAGATGTGTCTCTATCTCAATAACTTGCATGTCGCTCTTTGCATGAGGTTACAAATCGTATCTCTCCCTCATCATTTATTTTATTTTTTACATTGAAAAGTTTAAGTATATTTGACATCGGTCTCTCACTAAGGTTAAGACACAGCTCAATGTTTACAAGGGACTTACGAGATCACCTACTAAAGAAACTCTCACGACGACAGCTGGAATCGAACTCGTATCCTTATAGAATACGAGTTTATTCTTTACTATTTGTGTCAACTCTCATTGCCTGATTATTTTTTTTTTGGTATAAGAATTTTTAGAAAGAAGTTGGGCTCACCTACGATCCAATGGGCAGGACGAAATCTCTCCTCTTAGGCGATACTAATGGGCGAGTCGTCTATTACCTTTAAACGTAAACCTAGGTACTCAGGAGCTAGAATACCTTTCTAAGTGTCATGACTAAAATTGCAATAAAATAGTACTCCCTAAAATTTAAATATACTCTAGATAATTATATGTTCCGTTTTGTTGTCAGTTGAATCTACTAACATTGATGGGTACAGCAAAACCTTGGAGCAGCCAGATTTGTTTGAGCCCAATTATCCATAATAGAAGCCCAAAACGGTTCGGGGCTCCACACCGGAAGCCAGACCCCGCCAACGGTCAACGGTGAAAAGTGGAGTGTTGCAGAACGGAAGCTTCGAGGTCAGATTCAGGCACCGTTTTTCTACTTGCTGGGCATCTTCCTTTCGTCTTGATCTGTATGTTTTATGCCGCCTTAGCTAACTGCTTCGTCAGATCAGAGTGGACGAATTTGTGCAGAGGTAAACCGGGAGTTATTTGGGGAAAGCACAGAGATGAGCAACCATTTGGATTTGTTGACGCTATGCATTGAGGTGGCGTGTGAGAGTAGAGAGAGCGTCGACAAATGGCGAAGGCAGAGGCGTAGTCTGGAGCGCTTGCCCTCTCCTCTTGCCGATGCTCTGCTCCGCCGCCTACTTGGCCGTCGTCTCCTTTACCCTTCCCTCCTTGAGTATGCCCCTTTTCTCAACTTTTATTTGGCTTTGAAGATCGATACATAAATTGCCCTCTGCATTGGATTCCGAAAGCCTCTCTCCAGTCATTAAGAGTTGTAACTTATGTCAATATGTTCTAACTTCTGGGATTCCTTTGAAATGTGAAATCGATCAAACGATAAAGCTATTTACTTTGTGCTTTCTATTGGACTTTATTGGTGCCAATCCAGAAGAAATGAAATAAATGTTCTGATCGAGATATAATGAGGAAACAATGGTTTGGCGCCAGGCTTTCTGTGGTATGAATATAACCACAATTTCCAACAAATACACGATCTGCCTCGCCCTTTGATTGCTAAAACGAAATGAACACGCAGAATTTTACTATGCTACATGGTTGGAGATGTTCTTTTTCTTCTTTTATCACTAGGCAATGCGTATTTTGGGAAATAAAATTGAAACTGAGTTATTTTCCTATCCAAAATTCCATTTTCCCATTCGTAGAGTTTTCAAACGCTGTGCTGAAGAGATTGATGTCAGAGGTGAAAACTTCGTGGATGAGGAGTGGATGGCATATTTGGGTGCATTTCGCCACTTGCGTTCCTTGAATGTTGGAGGCTGCCATAGAATCACCAGTTCTGCCTTATGGGCTATTGCAGGTTTCATTAATAGTTTTGTATTGTAAATCCTATGAAGCCATTATATCTTTCTGGTCAAATGGTTAAGCAGTAGTTTATATTAAAGATATTGAACTAAAAAATTGCACTGAAAGATTGCTGAAATCATATGAGAAACATTTGTTTAATATACTTATCTAATGGAGGAGAAACTTTGTTAATAGCCAATTGATTAGTACAAAAGGGGTGACTGCTCGACACGCATGACTGATTTTCCTAATGTTTTATTGGTTTTAGGAATGAATAGTCTACAGGAGTTGGATCTTTCAAGATGCTCGAAGGTCAATGATGCTGCTATTAAGCACATTCTTTCCTTAACAAATTTGGAGAAATTACACATTGCTGAAACAGGTGTGACAGCAGAAGGGGTCAAACTTCTTGCCTCCCTTAAAGCCCTGTCTGTTCTTGACTTGGGTGGTTTACCTGTAAATGATGTGGCTTTAAATTCTTTACAGGTAATTTCTTTCAGTATTGTAGCATGAGCCATTGACACATATTTCTAAGATACTGATTTATTGCATTTTGATGGACCATGTGTTGATTCTGAACTCAGCATTTTCTGTACAAAAGTAGTTTGTTTTATGTTTTTTTGTCCGACTCCACCTAGTGGGATAAGGTTTGTTGTTGTATGTTTACTTGTCATTCTTGTATAGTTTTGGTTCCATATTCCATTAGAGGCTTGGGTCTCTACTATACATTGTTTTTCTTTGAACATGTATTATTGTATGTTTTACCAGTTTCTGTTGCCATTTATTATCCATCAGTAGTGCCAGTTGTCAAATTATAAATATAAGCATAAGCTTCTATTTACTTTTTAATCACACTTCACTCTTTCTTTTTTAAACTATATCAGGTGCTGAAAAAGCTACAATACCTGGACCTTTGGGCTAGTCAAATTTCAAGTGAAGGTTCTGCTATTCTCAATATGTTCCCCAAGTTAAGCCATCTTAATATTGCTATGACCAGTGTCACAAGATTTCCTAATTTATTATCTCTTGAATGTTTAAACATGAGTAATTGTACTATTGACTCAGTACTTAAAGATGATAAAGCTCCTTTGGCAAAGCTTGTTCTTTCTGGCACTACGTTTCTGAATGAAGCTGATGCCTTATTACATCTAAATGCAAACTTCCTATCTTTTTTGGATGTATCAAATTCATGCCTTCACAACTTCTTCTTCTTAAGTAAGATGAAAGTAATAGAACACCTGAATCTCAGCTCATGCATGATTGGAGATGATTCAGTTGAAATCGTTGCACTCATTGGTGGAAACTTGAAAAGTTTGAATCTCAATGGTACTAGAGTTAGCTCTGCTGGAGCGGGAATTTTGGCTGGACATGTTCCCAGTCTTGAGATTCTGTCATTATCTGAGACACCAATAGATGATACTGCCATCTCATATATTGGCATGATGCCTTCATTAAAGGCTGTGGACCTGAGCCATACAGTCATAAAAGGTATAATCTATTTGATGTATTTGCTTTTGTTTAAGTTCACGTTTTGCAATATATGCAGTGCCTGAAATAATTATCTGGTCCAGTTGCATTGAGCTGATAAATAGCCTGATAGCTGTAGCCATTTGTGGTGCTCTGCTCACATTGTCATGTTTGTCAAGTTGATAGGTAGATATACTGGAAGTGTTTAGTGGCAACATTTCTGTTTATCCTAAGCATCGACCTGGTCTGAGGATTTATTTTATCCTCCATATTTCTTGTCATGGCCCTTTCAGTGCGTTTATTTCGGCTTTTTAATTTGGAGGAATAATTTTGCTGTTAGTTTGAATAACCCTGAAAATCTGATGGTTTCTCTTACCAATAGTGTGATTTGACAGTGGTGCTGTATATCTTCTTGCTCAAGGCCTGTCTTCTCGTTACTAGATCTTTAAGATTCATATATGTGCTTTGGACTCAGGTTTTGTGCACCAGGAAGAGGCTCAACTAGATGCTCCTCTCTCTCTAATAGCCCTACAGAATCTTAAACAATTGGAAAGGTTGAATTTGGAGCACACTCTTATTAGCGATGGAGCTTTATGCCCTCTGTCAAGCTTCCAACAGCTGAGATACATCTCTCTGAAAAGCTGTTCACTGGCTGACATATCGCTTGATTATTTGTCAACAATTCATAAACTGATAAGTCTTAGCTTATGTGATACCATATTGACAGATTATGGGCTTGAAACTTTTAAACCTCCAGCGACTTTGAAATCAATGGACCTCTCTGGCTGTTGGCTCTTGACAAGAGACGCTATCTTATCATTTTGTAGAATTCATCCTCAAATTGAAGTAAGACATGAACTTAGTTCTGAAGTCCCTGATGACCGAAACAGGCCTAATAAGCCTACTTCATCTCGATTGACTTCAAGGTCTGTGCCAGGGGCGAAGAAGAAAGAAACCATGGCCGTGTCTCCAAGATTTATAGCTAATTTTCTTCATATATCTTAAGGTGAAAGCTTAGACAACCATATCTAATTCTTAGTTTCATTTGTTCTGAAATAGATCAAAGAGTGAAGTATACTAGAGACGAGTTACTTGCGTTGCAGTCCATGTCCTTGGTCCTTGCATCTGATGACGAGAGAGACACTGTAGTGTCTGAGAAGCAGTTAGATTGAGGGGGGCCAATTTTCTTCTAGACAACTACGTATGTTCGTGGTCTAAATATTTTTTTTCTCTGTTTATGTTTGTATCTGACGATGATCAATCTGTAAGCATGTCAGCTGTGTTGGTAACCCGGTTCAAATTAATTATTTCTTACTTCTCATATTAATTGAGCGCTATTAGCGCTTCTGCATATGCTTGCCTCTCAAGTCTTGATGAACAATGGGGTTGTAGATTATATCCATTACTGTTAATGTAAGTTTAAATTTCTCTTCCTAAAATGACGCAATACATTGAGAAGGGTACGTCATATGGCTCGAGCGTTCCTTGTAAATGGATGATATATGTATATTCAACATTGAGATGTGTCCTACTTAAGGTCGAAAATTCTTATCCCGACGAAGGATTCCCTATCGATTATCGAGGGATGTCCCTAATTTACAAGGTTTTTAATTGCAGAAGTTTAGTTATCAACGTTATAAAAGTAACTCCTCTGGTCTTATGAACTGCATTTCCAAGGGATCAACATATTCTTCTGAAAGTAAGAAAAAACTTAAAATTTCATTAACTGTATTAATTCAATTTAATCTCGCTTATTATTCATGTTTTCACACTTTCCCAAGCTTCCAGAATCTGAGGAGATGAAACGTTTTAATTAATGCTTTCAGTTTCTTTTTATATTTATAATATTAATGTAATTTTATGAATATTGTTGTAAAATTATTTTTATTTATTATCAATTGCATCAGCTTATTTTACCTCTCATGACGATGCTCAATTTAACAAAAGTTTAAAAAAAAAATCAAAAATTACAATTTTATCCCTAATTTATTGTTCTTAGACTTTTTATTTTTCACTCATTCCTTCAATTAAATAGGGATAAAATTATTAAATTATTAAATTTTGAGATAAAGTTAATAGGGCTTTAAGGTTTTTTAATTTTTATTAAAAATATTAAAAATGACTTATAACTGAATAAAAAGAGTACATTTAACACTTCTAAACCCTTGAGATATTTTTGTTTCTGTTTCAAAATAACACTAGTACTACAAATATCTTCTCATTGAAGGAGAAATTATTTATATAATTCTTTTATCAATTCTTTTTCCTTTTTAATTAGAAGAGGGCTAAACTAGTCTTGTGGGGACTTGAGTCCACCACCTCCCCGAACAAGGGATCACTTTGCCACTAGGGCAATGCACTGGTGTGCTATCAGTGTTTTTTTTTCTGGTCATCCATTATTTTGTCACAGTTTAAATTCGGGTTTTATGTCTTGGCCAAAAAAAGATACGGGTTTTATGAATTCATTTTTATAAACACAGAAGATCCAATTGGAAAGTATATAGAGTCAACACAAATAAATAATTCTACAAAGATACTTTACTGACTAGTATATCAAGTCTCCAATCAAATTGCAGACGACAAATAATCTGAGTCTCCACATGAGCTTAGGCACTGGGTTTACTTCCCACTTTTGTACATGTTATCAATCGCATTCTGCACATAAAAGGGAATTTCTGTCAGTACTCTAAACTTTTCCTTTTATTTGCCTCCAAAATTGAAAACACAAGAGTATCTACCTGGTAGTATTTGAGCATTTGGGGCCTCTTCTTCTTATAAGTTGGAGTGATAAGGTCACGTTCCATGTCAAATGGCACAGGATCAAGATGAACTTCTTTTATAAACTCAAAGCCTTTCAACTGCCAAACAACATATTCATGATCCAAGAAAGTTTGTGTGTGTGAGTGCATGTGCAAGTACGCGTACTGCTTGGTAATTGATGGTTAAAAAAGTAATAAATAACTTAACCAACCTTCTTTTCCTTTGCAATCCTTTTGAGCTCTTCAAGTATGAAACTTTTTGCCCTAGAATCTTCCCAGAGAGAATTGAAGTCCTTGGTTATACCATTTTCTTCTGCCCAACCTTCAAGCGCTTCTTTCTTGGGGTTAACAACTGCGACAAGGAAGGACTCAAAGCTGTTTCCATAGACCCATATCTGAAAAAGGAATCACGAGAAAGTGCATATATCAGCATGGAAAAAAAGAACATTTTTAGCTCATTAAAGGAACCTGAATCTTGAAACGAATTATTATTATTGCGCTAAATTAAACCTGATGATATCTTTTTGTATCCTAACTAGAGTGGACTCCATGCATTTGAATGAAACCCAAGATGAGCATAATGGATTAAGGCTTGTAAACAATGCTATTTCCTACACTTTTTATATTTAATATTGATTGATTGACATTGATGACACAAAAATAATAGTACAACCAAGTGCTGAAGAATAGTCTTGAATATGACTGACGGTTATACTGAGAGACATAATCATGACACTAACTTAGAGGCATAACTCTACAAGAATCACTGAGCACATGTCGTTCTTCCTTTTTTTGTTTTTTCCTTCTCTTTTTCTTTCTTTTGGCTAATGCTGAGACCATGTAATTTGAGAAACAATAATTTCTATCACTTTTTCCCCTTCTATATGAACAGAATATCACCATCTACATATTTTTCCAGCTGTCTAAAGGAAAATAAATATTATATGCTAGAGCTCCAAAGCCATCAAATTCAGGACTTACAGATTCAACAGCAGAAACTTGACTATAAATGTTCTCCAAGTTTTCAACAGCAACATATTCTCCTTGTGAAAGCTTAAATATATTCTTCTTCCGGTCAATAATTTTCAGGCTTCCATCAGGTTGCCATTCTCCAACATCCCCTGTCGAAAGATTATTTATGAATCAAATCAACAAAGTAAACCAATTGAGCAGAGTATTTGCCCATCCATGCTGGAAACCCTAAAAAAAACTAACCAGTATGGAACCATCCATCAACCAACACCTCATTCGTGAGGTCTTCTCGTTTGTAGTACCCCGAAAACAAGGTTTTCCCCCTAAGACATACTTCTCCTCTTGGTGTGCTTGCAAGGGCATCATATCCCATTTCAGGAACAGATTGTAGACACACATCTATATTTGGCACAGGAGGGCCCACTGTACCAAGCATTGCGTGCTCATTTGGTAAAGAGACAAAGGATCCTCCACAGGTTTCAGTCAAACCTATTTTCATGGTAACAAAAACTCACTGAAATCCATATTATATGATACAAAGGTCCAAAATATTTGTTTTTTAAAAGGCCCCAAAAGTGCACATTTTAATAGCAGCATATGAAGATCTAGTGCAAACAAATTCACACACAAAAGTAACACAAGTCTTTTGGACACACCCAGAGAAGGGAAAAAACCATAAACAAACTTCAATATGGGAGGAGGGAGGTCATCTTTATTAAGTAGTACTAACATCATTAAAGTATAGATATTTTTAACATGTGAAAAAATGCATTAATTGTAATGTGTACTAATAACATATGCTCCTGCAATATTCTTATCCAAAGAAAAAACCCATAAGCCTCTGTAGGTTCTTAGATAGCTTTATTTTTCACTGTATGATAGATAAGAAGTAAACAGGCAATAGTCACAAAAAGGCCATCATCGTTGACCAAATTGTCAAAGCTAGTCAAGCTTCAGAATTTTTTTTAAAAATATACATCATCATCATAGTGTGATAGGTACTGTTCAAAATTTAAAAAAGAGATACCGTATCCTTGTGTGACATGTGCACAAGTCACCACCCGCAGGAAAGCTTCTACATGTGTAGATAGAGGTGCTCCTCCAGAGAGAATAAGACGTACATTGCCCCCCAAACCTTGCTTTACCTGATTAAGTTTCAAGAACTCATTAGTTAAAAGGATATAGTAATATGGTAACAGTTACTCTTAATAATTCTGTGGGGCTTCAAATGTATAATTTCTGCTACCTTATTAAACACAAATTTGTCAAAAAGTGGAGCTGCATCGGTATGCTTTAGACCTTTCTTCAAGTTATTCAACTTGCTGCAGCAAAGTTTCAGAATAAATTAACAATAGAATGATGCAATTTATAACAAGGAATCACAAATAATTAGGTATCATAACCAAAACTTTATCGAAAGAAAAGCAAAAATCAAGTCTAGATGAAATTTGTGTGTAGAAACACTTCTTATTTCAATGATGGTGAGCCTATGAGGTTATGACAGTTCATTACAGACTTATCATAGCTTAAGACTCAAATAAAATGTCACAACAACACATATCACTTACTATGAGTAAGCAAAATTAAACAATGTCTGCTTTAAGAAGCCTCCTGCAGAAATCTTCTGTATCAAACCTGTGTATCAAATGAAGATTGAGATTCTTAATTCACAATTTTTTGGGGAAGGAAATGTTCAATAAAAATGGGAAAGAAAAGAGAAGACCAGTAACCTACAAATAATCTATGCAGCTGTTTTGCCCTACTTAAACTAAAGCATTCTTTTTACCACCTACATGATAAGATGTTATCATTACCTGAGTGTACCCTCTCAAGAACACGAGGAACAGCACAGAAAATAGATGGTTTTAACTCTCCAATGTCTTCAATTAATAGTTTGGGATCCTGCAGCAATTGCATTAATGATGATTATATTTAATATATTGGACCTTCATTCATTAACGAGAGATATAGTGCTACTTACCCCACGCCAGAAACCTATTGAGGCACCATGCCATATAAATAGCTCCTCAATGACTCTATCAAAGATATGTGCAAGAGGAAGATATGAAATATATACATCATTCTCAGTCAACTGCGAAGGAGGAAAAATGAGGGAGTTGGAAAAGACAATGAAAGGATAACTGAATTGACAATCACAGTACCGAAACTGAAAAAATAGTCCCTGAACATTAGAATCAGACAATCCATTTATCAAACATCAATGGAAAGAAGTTATATCTCAGGATTTTCCTGTATATCCAAGTATTCAAATGAAGTTTGAGAAGAAAATTACTTACACGTTCATGTACACTCTCTAACACTCGCTTGACGCCAGCTAAGAAAGTAATAATGCTTTCATTGGATAAAAGCACTCCCTTAGGATCACCAGTGGTTCCACTGGTATACATTATTGTACAGATGTCACTTTTCTTTTTCACAGGAAGATCAAAACTCTGACCATGACCCTGTAAGGAAGCTGAACTAGGATTGGAAACCACAAATTGTCCCCATGAAAGCAGAGAAGGAGCCATAATTTCCAATTCTCAAGATTGAATTGAACTTTAGAACAAATAAACGGTAAAGTGGAAGATTTACATATTCAAACTAGCTAAACAACACAGAAATTTCCATACAATAACAAGCTTTATCCCACTAGATGGGTTCAGCTGCATGAATTGCACAACACTACTGTGCTCTATCAACAACTAAATCTTTAGATCAATTGCTAACCAAAATATCTTATTCAATAACTCTATAAAACTTAACAAGAAGGTTGTGTTAATCTTTCAACAACTAACATAAAACTTTATTGAATCTTCTATAACACAAATTTCCGTATGCAAGAAATTTTCAATTTCATATTTAATAGAAGATTCACATTTCATATTGGAGTAATTAACAGCAACAAAATTATAAGTCATATGAACAACCCACCAGCCGTAGAAAATCATCCCATGAATATATTGTTGATCCAAACTGTTCAACTTCCTGCTTTTGTGCAGTTGTAACCTTCCCAAAGCTCACAAGTGCTAAACAAAGAAGTAAAGGTGAGTGCATGCTTATTTCAAAAATATCAAGAAAAGTAACTAATAATTATAGAAACTAAAGAGACTTACTCCTAAGATACTTTGCTGCTGTTGGAAAGGCCTTCAATAACTGATTTTTTTTTGAAAAAAAAAAAGAATTATATACTGTATCTTTAGGATAAATTGAAAAAGCTATCCCTAATCCTTGCCCCAAAAAAGAACAAGGTTATATAACATGGATGAATATAATAGGCGAACCTCAGGAATCTTCTTTTCTTCTGCGAATGTAATTGAGACCTCTGAATGGCATATAATAAACTCTACAGCCCCAGCACCTAAGTCATACATTTGACAAGAGTGTTAAACCCGTAATAATTAGAAGCATAATAATGTCATGCATATAATAAACTTCAGTTGAGAGAGAGTGTCACTATATTGAAATAAAACGTCCAGTAAAACCATCACTGCATACCTAAGGTATCATACAAAGGAACACAATAAAGTCCATGAGCATTCAAGGCCTGCATTCATTTTGCAGAGTAAGTCAGAGACTCAGAAAATGAGACATTGCCCAATTTTTTTAAAAAAATATTAATTGAAGAAAAGATGCTAATTAAGAAACATGTATGATGGTCTTGGCAAGGCGGCCAAAGATTCCTGCCACATAAGCATGCACCAAATAGTAGCAGTGGAATTTTCCATGTAGGGTATATATCCCATAGAAGGAAAATATCAATATCAATATATATAATATAAATCTATGTGAAGCCGCATTGCTCATAAGCCATGAATAATGTAGCTCATCTCAAACTCCATGTAAAACACATGGCTCACAATCTAGTTTTAATATAGAAATGGTTAATTTTCCCTCATATTCAACAGGGATCACAAACAGCTAAGAATACCTACATACACAAAAAGATGTTAAAACGGAAATAATGGTTAATATACAGCAAAAAGATACATACATAAATTAACATGTAAATACAATAGAACCCTTCAAAGAACAGAATAGGAAATAAATCTGTAGAAAGGAGGCAACAAAAGAAAAGAGATTTTCAATGAAATATACCTCCATGCTTATAATCCACTCTGGGCAGTTGGCACCATAAATACCACACTTTACACCCTGCAATAAGTAAATTTAAGCTTAAATATTAGAAACAGCTGTCGGTAATAGGTCTGCAAAAATTAGATACCAAAATCATATAACACAAGAAGACCACTTATGCAAGCTAAAACAGTAGTCCCATGAAAATGCCAAGTATTTGAACTCAAGCACCCATGCTATCCTATAAGTGCCTCATTATCAATCTATTCATATAGGTTCAGCTTCATCCAATCAACATACTTTCCAGAAAAATTTTACTGAGTTTAAAACTGTCTTCAATTTGGCAGCATGCGCAGAATGTTGTTATTCTTAAATCACTAAGGCGTCATTCTAAATAATAAAAGGTTTTGTTTTGATAGAAATTATAAGACAAAACTCCGAGCATATACTGAGATTCCAAGACAGGATTTCAGCTTAAAGAAGACAACTTTTTAAACTACCGAAAGTAAATTATGTTACAGTTTGTGGTAAAAAGGACATAGATGACTTACTTGCCCATAACCACAACTGCGGATGGAATTTCCAACCTTCATCACCAAGTCATATATTTCTTCATAACTTTGCCACTTGTACTTACCGGGCTATAAAAAATCAACGAGAAGTGAGCAAATAAGTGATGTCAGACGGGATTACATGATGGCTGTGAAACTTGCAGAACACAAATAAATCTCTGCAATGACAGGGAGTTTACCTTCCCATCTATGATTTCTCGGCGACCAAGCATTGGTTGTTTGGGATATTTCTCAACAGACAAGCTGTCAAAGGACAAGACAAACAGAATTCAGAACTAATATGACTAATCTTCTATCAAGTAGACTAGGACATATCCCGGAGAATGTTTCAAGTGATATCAAACCATATATCTAAGATATAAATTTCGTCTCTCAATTAACAGTAATAAACTATACTTTCTGAAATAACAAAAATGAATATGAGAACGAGCTCTCGATCTCTGCTTGGAACGATAATTACTCTTCAGAACATTATGGACAACTAAAACCGACTTCTTACTACTTTAATTTTTCTCTTCTATGTTTCACATTTGCGAGAATAATTAAAAGAATAAGCAGAGAGCCTCACCGGAAAACATCCCAGCAACTATCAAGACCTTCGATCGGAGGTGGAAATCCATCCTTAGCAAACAGGCTACGGTACACAGGCCCGAAAGATGGCTTCCCCTCCGTCGCCTCCTTTGCTTTCTCCACCTCAACTATGTATCTCTTCTGCGCCATACCAGAAGATTACGATCTCAATCTCTCTGCTCTTTGCTACCGAAGCTGCTGCTGATAAATGGAAATAGACACAGCGAGGGATAAATTAAGTCTAATATACAAGGAAGTGGTTGAGGTTGGCCAGAGTAGTAGCTTCGGAATATATCAGTCTTTGACTTTTGGATTTTTGTGAGTATTTTAATGAGCTGAATGACGGTCTTGAGTTGAGTCACAGAAACGTGGATGAAGAAGCTTCCGATTTTCCTTATTAGTTGGATTGGTCAACAAATCAGAAACTATTTTTCTGTTGTCTTCAACTCTAATACTAATAGTTTCCTTCCATGATAATCCTCATCTCCATCGCCATCTTCCATTTCCTCTCGTCGGGACTCGGGACTCGGGACCATAATTAGACAATTTTTTTGTTGCTGTAATTACTTAGGCTTTACGCTAATGATATCATTCATGGTATGGCATTGATAAGATTAACAGCAGTAAGCATTGCCCAGAAGAAAAATCAATAGCAGCGATTAGCGGGTTCATGGTGGGAGCAACGTCCCTTCTTGTTGCTTAGTGGTTGTTTTAGTGATTTCGATTTATCTTTAATGAAATGACTAATAATAAAATTGGTTTAGCGCCAGAGACCAAAGGACGGACATAGCAAGGAATTAACTTATTTTTAGAGTTTTGACAATTTGACCCCAAAAAAAAAAAAAGCAATATAGCGCTGAAATTCGTTGGCGATGGCTTGGCATAGATAATCTTAGAGAATTTTATTTAAATTAAATAAATAACTCTTTCATCACGAACGAACAAACGGATATAGTATAGTATTTGTTTACGTACTTCACACGCAGGTGTACGTGAAGGAATGTGCAGTCACATGCACACGTGCTTATTTTGGTGGGGGAAGGATACGAAGGAGGTGATGAGGGACATGAGTGGAGTTGCAAGCAATCCCATAATGAGAAAGGAAGGTGTAGCGGTTGAAGGTTGAACGGTTATCTCTACGTAGGTTGATACAACCATCAGGGAAGTGCGACAGGTGGTTAGTGATAAGATAAAATGCGGCAACTCTCCAATATTAAACAAACCCTTTCTGAACAACACAGATATAAATAATAAAGGAGGCGAGATGCTTGAAAGTTCTTGAGCGGCGTTTTGGCACAAACTCGATGAGTTAAAATTTAATTATTTATTAAAAAATATTTATATTTAATACTTAATAATATTTTAAATAAGATAAATTTTGTCGGGACCGCCATTTTGTATTGAATATATAAACTTATTTGTTTACCTACTTTTCCCCAATATTTATTATTTCCTGCAGTTTTTTTTTCTTAATATTTTTTATATGAGTTGCGACCGTGATTAATTTTTGTTTGGCAATTTAGCAGCTAAATTTACCGGAGTCTTTTAAGGAATAATATAATAAGGTTTAAATGATTATTGATTCAAAAATTAATCATTGTTGCAACTCATAAATTAAATATAATTAAACTATACCCGTTGATTCAACCGAAAAGTTAACCCATAAATTTCTACATGACCCCGTTCAATTAAAAAACACAAATGCTTGTAAAGCTCAAAAAAGAACTAGTCAAGCTTTGATCCTCATTCCTCTCATGTAACCATTCCAATGCCTCCTCTCTCCTTCCCCAACCAGAAAATGATTGAATCCATATAATTATATTGAAAAAAATGACCGAAAAAGACTCGAGAAAATAGTAAATATTAAAGTAGGATTTTATATTATTAATACTATATTTATTATTATTAACATACCTACTTTAGAATTTATCATTTTTTAGAGTTTTTTCTATATTTTTTTAATTATATTTCCTCTCATGATTATGTGATAAATGAAGAAACACTCAAACAATTGAACTAGTTCTCATTTTATCCACCATCAACTTGTTCTTATCTACTAAACTCCTATTGGCACATATACTCCTTTATTATGTATGCATAAATATTGCCATTTGAGTTTGAGAAAATGAGCAAAAAATCTCTTATTTAAAAATTTTATTAAGTACTAACACTCTCTTTTAAATTTTTCCTTCTCTCTCAACTTTAACCTCCCCTCTAAAATTAGGAAAATTTAGAAGGAAAAAGTAATATTTTTGTTTTATCATACTAATATGTCTATAATTTTTTTAATATTCTAACTTAGCTATATATTATATTTTATCAAAATATTCTATAAAATAATATAAGGGTAAATTTATCGATATATAAATATTTTTCCTCCTCTCACTTTTTGATCCAAACAAGGTAATATTAAAATATCTCCTCTCCTTTCCTTTGATATTAATCCAATCAAGGTAATAATAAAATTTTTCATCTTCCCTTCCCTCCCTTTTCCTCCATTAAAATTTCTCCTCTCCCTACCATTGAGCCAAACACACCCTTAAGAATAAAAATCTCATGTCATTTGTCTTGTGCAGCACGGTAAGGAGATAGGAAGAGAGTTAAAATTCATTGGCAATCAGCATCAGGAAACTCGGCACCGCATAAAATTGATATCTGCAATTTATTTTCTTTTGATCTGCTGCAATTTATTTTCTAAAGAAGTTTATCAAAGACCTAACTAACTGTTATTAAATGAATATTTTTTATCTCATCATCATTCTTCACATATAGATATAATATAATGTTTAAATATGTACAATACAATACACAAGAGGTGCGTACAATATACTTTTAATTGCTCGTAATATTATGGCTCATTATTAATACTCATCTGCTTTTAATATATAATCTATTTAAATAATTTAATTAAAATAATAAAATTAGTTAAGTTAATTAATAATATATATTTTTTTAAAATACCTTAATTATCTTAATCTCCTCCTTTTCTCTCTTAATAATTATTAAGAGAGTATTAATAAGAATAATTAAAAAAATTAAAAAATAAATCTTATATTTAAAATAAAAATAATTTTTTAATTAGATCCTATATATTAAAGAAAGAAGAGTAATATATAATCTATCTCATTTGTTATATGTGTGACCTAAAGCCTCTATGTATAAGGAAGATCGAGTGAACGTTGGGATCAAATATCTTAAACAGCATCACTATTCAATATTAAATTTATAACAGATTATATTATTAATACTAATCTCCCAATGTTCGCGTAAAAATGGGATAGGAAGGTGACTTGGTAGATCGAATGATTAGCTTCAGAGAGAGAATGGAGATGGTCGAAAGGAATGCATGCAAATCCAAACTTTAAACCGACAAGCCAACCCGGTCCATGTTGACTGACGGGTTCATCAGTTCCCCGGTTTGGCTTAGGAAGATTAAAAAGACTATTTTTAATCAACCGTATAATCCAAGAGAAGTGGTGGACAAAATATAATAATCCAAGAGAAGAGAAGTAACAACTCACTGAGACAAACTCATCTTCCGTAACTTCAATTAACAAAAATATACCAACAAAAGTTAGTCCAAGTGGTAAGCGGCTTAGTATCGCTTAAGCGAGATCTCGAATTCGAGCCTTGACGAATGCAGAAAATCCCTGTTGGGAGACTCACCCACCATAGCCAAGTGCGCGACGCGGGTCGGATCCGGATGTAGTCGAGGTAAAACTCTGGTGAATCGGGTGGGCAACAAAAAAAAAATTAACAAAAATATATATATAATTATTTAAAATATGTTCAATTTTTTAAAAATATTATTTTATTATAATTCTAATCATGACACTTAGAAAGACATCATAACTCTTAAATGCTTAAAATTACGCTAAAAATAATAGACAATTCACCATACCCAATATTAATATCGTCAAAAAAAAAAAATTTGTCTCACCCTTAAATTATGAGTGAGCAATCCTTTCTAAAAATTTTTATAAAAAAAAAAAACTCAGCTGAGACGAGAAGCAACCACATTGAATTGAAAATGAAACTGAAAATATAAAAGTAAAGAAGCTGGAAATTGCATGTTAAACTGTTTTTGTTCTGAACCACAATATATCCCATATCCCCGTCACCCGCTATGCTAGTGGGGGTAAAAATATACAATGGGCGTGCAAGTGAACTGCTAAAAGAGCATGCAAGTGAAAACAAAAAACATGTCCATGGAAAAAATAAAAGCAAAAAAGGAACGAGGTTCTGCCTTTGCACACTTCAAATTCCAATATGCATCATCAACTAACTGCGGTCAAGGCGAAATTTCCATCCAAGACAACACCACATCAGTTGCCAAAGCGATTCCTTCCCCATGGGGGGATCCTGGGCCCACCTCCTCCATTGCGCTGCACATTGTTATTCGGCCTTGATGGACCTCTCATTCTTTGCTCCTTCATGTTTGCAAACAGTGAATCCAACGTTTGTGGCCTCTGCTTTGGCATCACATTCAATTCCTCCTGCTGCTGCTGAGGAGAAGCCCGTGGCTGCTGTGAACAAAAACAAACATTCAAAAAAATTCAAGCTCTGGTTCTTTCAAGTGAGCTAGAGAACCTCAAATTCCATAGCCTCCTTATCATAAAGTGATTGGCCACTAACAACTAACTATACATGAACCCTTGCACCTCAGTTGTTCAAGCCCCCCGTCAAGTCCATTTCTTAGTTGCGTAGTAAGATCACATACAAAGAAACCCACAAATGCTCATTAAGTCTAGTTATCTTTCTATTCATCATAAAGGAATTTCAGCTAATCATGAATGACAATTATTGCAAGTGTTCTCTCCAAAATGTTCAGAATATTGACCTATGAATGTAACAGGCATAACTCGAAACCAGACAAGATTAATGTAGTCACACCTTTAGAGCAAAATTTCCACTAGCAGCCCTCCTCTTACCCGCTGGTACCCCAAACCTGCACCCAGAAGGAAAAAGAGATGATTGAAGAGAATAGACACAATACATTGAAGATACTTCATCAAGAGCTTCAAGCAGAATCCAAATTGCCCAGCACCATGAACCATTATTAGTAATAGGAACATTACTCAATATATCTTTCACTTAGTTGGAAGTGTAGCCACTCACCTCAGATTCTATTTGTATCCAACTAGGAAAGAAAAAAAAAAACGTAAGGATAATGGTACCCTGGATACAAATTCCAAGATCACATCAGAACAAAATTAAACAATTTCCATGTAATCCTCCAAGTTTGGATAATGATCTGGATTTCAATTAGCACCCAATCGTTTGTTGTGTGACACCTCACAGTCATAAGTGTGAAACTTCACAGTACACAACTGGAAACTTCACAACACTATCATTCTGTAGACCATTGAAAGAAACCCCAAGGTTACCAAACCAGTCTTCACCTCAAAGATCAAATCAATGTCAAGTAGTAGCCACAAAAATTTATCTTCAGTGACCAGCGCACAATTCTCCTCACCAGAAAACATAGAAAGTCACATCTGCGGAGGACTAGGAAAACTTGAACTCAATCACGTATAGAGAGCAGCAGCATCCCCCACAGTATTTATGAAACCCAGAAGTATTCTCCATTGATTTACTTGATTGTGTACCACAAAAACTTTACTTCATAGAGACAAGCCCCAACAAAAGGATCCGCTGATTCTTGGCCATAAAAAGGAATTTCTTATTCTGTAATTAAGAAAAAAACCATTTTTCTGGCCAGTGGTTGACAATATCAACAAATGAAGAATCAGTCAACATGAAATACAAAAGTGGCAGGTTGCAATTTATGAAAGGGCCTAATTAAATAAATGATTCCATAGGTAGTGCATGCATCCCGTAGCATTATCTCAAACCTTGGAACCATTATTGTTTTGAAGCAGGGCACATTTAATGCGAATGGATACACCAGCAAGAATCACAACCCAAGAGCAAGGAATACCAACAGCCAAAGAAAAAGTAACAACTCTCGCTCAAAACGAAGGCAAGAGTCTACAGGGTAACCATATATGCAATAATATCATGAGATCATCCCTTCGAAATGACTAGCAAAAAGCCTTACATAGTTTAATGCCACTATAATTTATATTGTTTCTAAACAACAGAGCTGTTTTCCTTGGGAACCAGCCACTAAATAAGCACACCGTGTATGTCTGGACTTCTGAGCACATCTGATGATACCCTCTTCAAACTTAGGGAAATGTACTTCAACAAACAACCTTAACATATCTCTTCTAGCATCTAGTTTCGAGTGAATTGGATCCATTTAACTTATACTCCAATCCTATCACCAGTAAACTCAAATGACTTAACTCCAATTCTCTAGCATGAATATCCATACCGACAATAGATTTAAATCAACTTGAACTGTGAAGAGAGTTTGCAAAACCATGATACGAGGTTATAATGCAATCATTCAATTCCGCAATCTCATTAACAAGTGGCTGGTTCCCATTAATCATGCCAAACCGGCTCCTTTTGCAGAGAAAAAAATCAGAAAGGCACATCTATGGTGTCATCATTAGAACAGACGGGCCAAGTTTTACCTGCAATAAAAATATAGCAATTATTGACATCAATAACACTATATCTTCTAAAGTACAGTGCCCACACGTAGCTCTTCACCCATCCTAACAATCAGAGGGAGACATAAAAAGTTAAACAAAAATCAATACCTTGCTTTATTCCGGTTAGCCATCCTACTGCTGTTTGAAGCTCTATTGCGTAGAGAAGCAACTGCAGCTTTTTGTGCAATCTCAGCTGCAACAGGAAATTGGTTTTCCCGGAAATTTGTTCTTCTCTTAGCAAGAACCCCCTGATCACAAATTGAGGACATTCAAATAATTTTAAAAAGTTAGTGAGAACAGCTGCACGACAAGAATATTTTTAGAAACTTGGGACTGAGGAGACCTCATAAGTTGACAAACCTGTCTGACAGAAGATCTCGACTCCATAAAACGTCGCAGCTTTGAAGATTTATCCTGAGTAAGACCGTTTGAAAACTTCTGGCCTTTATTCTGTAAAGGCGTGGGAATCACATAAAATAATAAGGACCATTAGTATTAAATGCAACAACACATGACAAGGAAACTAGAAAATGATCACCCAAAAAATACTTACCGGAACTCTCCTTTGCCTCTTAGTCTTGGAAGTACTTTTAGACATTCTGATTATATCATCTGTTGATTTTAACAGCATATCAGATAAAGTACGAACAGGAGTAAGAAGAAAGGCTTAAACACAATAGTTCTATCAAGCAAACCTAGTGTCATGTCCATTTTCTTCTCTGTAAGTGCAATCGCCTCAGTTGAGAGAGGTTTAGTTGCCATCTGTTAATGCAAAAAAGAAATTAAGACAGCACTACACATATCCTTGAGAGTTCTAGTTCTCAAGCCAACTACCAATAATTGTACGGAAGTGAATGGTTGCCTATAGATTTGTCAATAACGACTAAAAAACCTACACGAAAGTTAAATTTTATGATGAAGAGATATTAGAATGAAAAGAGAATTCAACCGAGGGGAAAAAACGGTAAAGAATCAACAGAAGAGCAACTGCTTCCCTCCAAAGTCTTCAGAAATATATTGAAAAGATAATTCAATCATAAAAAGAAAATATAGAGCGTTCATAGAATAAATGAATACCTTCCCAACCACACTGTGAAAACCAACTAATGTAAAACATGCCTTATAACATTTGATTATAAGAAAAGATACGCTTTCAATCCCAATAGTCGTTTTCCTCTCAGAAAATTTCAAAATAAAATAATCAGAAGCTACGAACAAAATATCCGCTGTGTAGAATACTCTAAATTTTGCCGTAACAGAATAAACTAGGATGCGACTATAGATCTATAAGATAGTCAAAACCCAGAAATCAAACCAGGGCTTCAAACACCACATACGGATGACGCCATATAGAAAATCATGCAAGGAGAGAAAGAAAGAAAGAGTAGATGGAGAAAAGGCATACTCTTAAGAAGCTGAAATTCAACGATGATGCGATCGAGTTACAAGAAGCTAGGGTTTTGCACAGTACCCAGAGAAACAGAACGAGAAGCAAAATTTTCGAATAGCGAGAGATTGATAGGGGGTGTTGTATTAATCGAGGGCGGGGGCGCCAAATGAGTCGGCGGACGCGGATACCTTTTATGGATCCTTATTCCTGATTGAGCCGATTTCTTCTATTTTTCGCCTCGCCTTACTATAAATTAACCCTTTTTATACTTCCGCCTCGTTGGACTTGCGTCGAAACCACGAGGAGTGACTAATTTTATTTTTTTCATTTTTGTAAACATCACAGACTCAAAAAATAATAAATAAGTTGGATTATTTATTTAATTGACTAATTTTATTTCTACGGATGATGATTAGTAAGTAGTAGTAATAATAATAGCTGTGTCGACAAGAAGATCTCTATCCCCAAGCGCCTAACTCTTTTTATCCTCATGCTGAGCAGGATATTTTCCTCATGTTAAAATCTTTTTCATTAGTCTCTTTTAATTTATGTAGCAGGGAGTTCTTCTATAATTTATCTAATTTAGGTCCGTGTTAACTTACTTTGTACTCTAACTCTAATGTTTAATATAAATCATTTTGTGTTTTCTCAATAATAATAATAAAGAACCAGAAAATAACTTGAATTATCGGTTCAATCATCTATTTTGAAAGATATCAAAACATTTATTGTCTGATATACTATTTCAATCCTTAATAAAAGTTATATTTAACTAATTTAATTAAATTAAAAAATTAATTAAATTAGTTAATATAATATATCTTTTTTAAAATACTCTAATGATATCTATTGATTTTATCTTTTTCTTCCTTACATGATTAGATATTCAATAACAGTGTATAATATGATTTTTTTAGGTAAGTTTTTCATATATATTCTAATATTATATAAATTTATTCTTGTATATAATTATTATTAATAATTATAAATTTGCTTATTGTATATTATCTGGGTTGATTGTGAATTTTTTGTTTCAAATTCATTAAGCACCACTCCTGTATAGAATTTTAAAAAAAGTTATGTTATTCATAAATTATGAATAATAAAATTCACCTCAAATTTTATGTAACACGGAATAAATTATAGGTAGTGCTTCTATCCACACAAGTTGACAAGAGTGGTAGAGACTTAGCAAGGGGTTGGGTTGGAATTCCAGCTCTTATATATGTAGTAGCGCATTCGAAACACTTAAATGCGTCCTACTGGGTGACAAACTTTTACGGAAAATGCCATAAGAAAGACGAATGATGTTGGAACCCAAAAGAACGAGAAATTGAAAGAGGCTATCTGTGTAATTCGAATTGAAAAGATACAGGAGAGAATATTTAATTGAGGAAAGAAATCGAGAGAGACAAGTGAAAGAAGACAGAAATAGAGACAGGCAAGATAACACTAACAAAAGTCTTATCACTATTTCCTTCTTTTTCAGTCACTGGATAAAACACGAGTCTAAACTGAACACGTTGAAAAAAGAAATAAACATGATTAACGTTAATAGCAAGAATATATGATGCATCTACATTTTCTCTGGAATAAATTCAGAGCCAGATGAAGCGAATTAATGTTGACTGAGAACTGAGGAAAATATAATACGGTATGACAGTCCGGCAATTCATACAAGGCTCTCATACAACATTCAGGAAAAATACCCTGTGAATTCGTGGTGGGTGATCCTTATTTCATGTCGAAAATGGAAGTAACTAACAAAGAACTAATCATGGATTGACAGCGCCTGACTTGGTGTGAATTCAGAATACAGTAAGATATATGATTTGGTAACAATACTATTCTCAATTCCGCTTATGGATTCAAGAGTAAATGTTATCTCTAGCCACTCATAGCTTATTGCAGAACTCACGCTTCTTTCCTGCTAAGGAAAAACCGGATGGCTCATAAAAAAGAATCAGTTTTCACCGTAAATCCACTTTTCTGCACTGCTCGTGTAATTTACCAGCTCCTCTGGCTTAAACCACAACTTAATTTCGTCCTTGGCTGTTTCTGGTCCATCACTCCCGTGGATGATATTTCTGCGCGTATTATAAGAATTCACAGGTTAGCGAATCAATGTGAAGAAACTAGCCAGTCGTGATTTTATGAAACTGTACCTTCCAACAACGACAGCCAGATCACCTCTGATGGTGCCAGGCTCAGATTTCTGTGGATCAGTGGCCCCGATTAGTTTTCGGCCATAGGAAATAACTCCCTGTCCTTCCCAGACCTATGGCATCAATTTTGGGGAGAAAGAAAGACGGTTAGGTACATCAGTTTGCATAGCAATCCGTAAAGGATGAGAGATTGAGTCAATTCTAACCATTGCAATGACAGGACCAGAGCTTAGGAATTCACAAAGCCCATTGAAGAAGGGTCTTTCCTTCAGGTCATGATAATGCTTCTGTGCAAAATCTTTTGAAGGAATCACTACTTTAATTCCCACGAGTTTGTACCCTTTCCGCTCAAAACGATATATGATCTCTGAAATCTGAAATATAATATCTCGTCAAAAGATATATATTTATATCATCATTGATGTAGTGGGGAGAAACACCATGATTTAAAAGGCTGTATTGTACTAACAAATTGCCTGACAAACAAATCATATAATTATAATTTCACTTTACCAGCCCTCTTTGAACTCCATCGGGCTTAATGGCAATGAAAGTGCGCTCCAGCTGCGCAGGAAAAGAGAAGCAAATTATTTGCGCATTAGCATAATTAGCATAAAGAAGGAAAAAAAAGGTGAGATTCAAACGAAAATGAACAAAAATGTAGTCGAAAAAAAGTCAGGCGTACCTCAGCAGCATGTGCCTCTTGATCTTGGAGCAAGTAAGCTACGAGACATGGGGGAAGAAAATTTACAGAAAACAATTAGGTATTGAACATCTACCCAAATGTGCGGACTCTACATTTATGCAGCTATGCGAACTAACTGATAATCATAAAATTCTTCCCATATAGCAAACTGAAATATATGACCTTACATACTATTCGGTAAACTGATGTGCAAGATTAAAGACACTAGTACTCAACAAATAAATCCACAGACGCACAACCCACTCCCGTATATAGTGCGTTCTTTTCAATTTGAACAGCCAAAAAGTTAAGACAAAATTTTGAAACAAGTGTAAATCTTGTTCAAACCTGCAGAAGGAAGAGCGAGAACCCCTGAAAGCCATGCTCTGGTTCCACTTCCAGATTCAGAGTTCCCAATGTTTGAAGCAAAAAGAGGTACTTTCCTTGTGATTGAAACAGCAGCAGCAGCTACAGTGCTTCCTTCTGTTAAGAAAATAAATTCAGTCATCTCTTAAGAAATTTAAAAACCTCAAAACTACACATGTCCTGCACACTGCAGATAATCCTCAATCGCAACCCTTTGTTTGGGAAACAAAGCGAAAGGGATGAAAATTGTCAATATATCTGGATACATCTCTCAATTCATTGCTAATCCTAAAAAGCATAAGAAAACACAGATATATTCCAACACACCCCACCCCACCCCCCACCCCACCAACACAAACAAAAGAAGAGAAATATAGCAATATTGTTCTGTCCAGATTATCATATGGATACACGAACGATTGACAAATATCATTTTCCTGACATTCTAAGAGGAGATCCAATATTTTTATATTTTCAATCCCCAATATCAAATTGATTAGTCAAGGAAACAGTGGCTCCATGAAATCAGTAAATACAAAATAGAGTGCAGAAACAAATAATATTAAAAAATGTCGAAGAGAAAAAAATAAGACATCACCAAACCGATATAGTATATACATACATATATATAACCTAGAGCCCTCATGTCAACAGGCAGCCTATATCAGTTTGTGACATCGAAGCTCAGAATAATTAAGATCCAAGAAACCAACAGCAAAATGAAATTGGATCCGGTAACATATAAAAGAAAACAATAGCTTAATACAAGGGGGAAATGCCGTCTTTGATCTCCCCGTGGTGAAGAAAAATCCATAATAGATTCATGGAGGTGAAGGATTATCATCGGCAAAAAGTGTGTAACCAAAGAAACAAAAACACAATTCAGAGTCAGGCACTGCAGCTCGGAATTTATAATAGCAATCAATTCACAGAAGGAACAAAAAAGATCATCAGAGCATTATGAAGCAGATAATGAAACCAAAATAGTGGGACACTGAATGGAAAAAGTTAAAGAAGAATAATAATAATGAGGGAGAAGAAAGTACCGGAGTAAAAGCGAGAGCCCTTAGAAGCAGATAGAAAAGATCTCACCGCTCTAGAAGCGGATCTGCAGACTTGAGAGCTCATCTTGGAGAGGGAATTGAGCTTGTGATACTGATTGAAGGGAGAGGAACAGAGATAATGGAGGTGGAGGCGCACGACGTGTGACAAATTTGTCTGTGATGGTGGTGTATATAACTTGACACCAGTAAGCTTCTGATTGGTCCCGTGCGGCTCGCGTTATTCCGTTTTCGTTTTGCTCCTTTTTTTAATATAATGTAATAATTATTCTCAGTTTGGTAACTTTGGTAAATGTGCGTGGCTTTGTGGCTCGTAAGCACGTTGCGGTTAGTTATGACTGACTTTACCGGTTATATGAGTCAAATCGTAAAGCAGGAACTAGCTGCATGAGATGCGTCCACGTGATTTTAGGCGAATCTGATCTCTCTCAGCTAACCGCACCACAGACTCCTCTCAAGTGATCATCTCCGCGGTTTGTTCGTTTGGAGACTTTATGGTTTAACCGGAAGAAGATCTTCTCAAAAGTACCCTCCCTCCTCATAAGCACTCCTCTTCTTATTCACTGCTGGAAAATAGGCTTTTTAAAGCCCTATTTTTAAACCGGTCACTGCGGAGACGGTTTAAAAAAAATGACCGGTGGCATTTTTGTAAATAAGATGAAATATTTACACCGGTCATAAAATATGACCGCTGTAAAAAGTAATGACCGGTGTAAAAAGTCATGAGCGGTGGCATTTTTGTAAATAAGGTGAAATATTTACACCGGTCGTAAAATATGACCGCTGTAAAAAGTCATGACCGGTGTAAAAAGTCATGAGCGGTGGCATTTTTGTAAATAAGGTGAAATATTTACACCGGTCGTAAAATATGACCGCTGTAAAAAGTCATGACCGGTGTAAAAAGTCATGACCGGTGGCATTTTTATAAATAAGGTGAAATATTTACACCGGTCTTAAAATATGACCGCTGTAAAAAGTCATGAGCGGTGGCATTAATTTTTTACGATTCCCTATCTTCACAAATCATATCGTCGTCCCTGGAGAAAACTAGCTAAGGGAGAACACATGGTGACAGGAAGCTCCACCTTCGTAACACACTGTCTAAAGCTCGCCGAAGAAGAAGACCTAGATATGCGATGACCCATACCTGTACTCGTTGTTCTCTATTGTTGAAGTCAGTCGTTGTAACCTCTAAAGCTCACCAAAGAAGAAGATCTAGATCTGCGATGGTGGGTGTCTATTTTTTTGTTCATTTCTTTCTCGATTTTGTTTAAATATATTTCTGTTCACTTTTAACTGGGTAAGTCGGAGGAATTATGACTATGTTTCTGTGATATCTTTAATTAGGTAACGGCGTTTCTAAGTTTTCGTTTTTATATATATATTTGAGTTTTTACCTCATTTATTTCTGGGTTCTGTTTAAATATATTTTTGTTTGCTTTTAAGCAGGTAACCAAAAGGAATTGTGACGATATTTTTGTGATATCTTCAATTAGGTGATGATGTTTATGGGTTTTCATTTCTGCGCATATATCTAAGTTTTTGTTTCTTTCGTTTCTGGGTTCTTTAGCTTTTTCTTTCTTCCTCTTTTTTGTTCTCTGCTTGCATTTTACAGGTACCTATTCTTCTTCATCACTCTTCTCCTCCTTCAGATTTGTGACGAAGAAGAAAATAATTTTGGATCTAGAGTTTTTTTATTCTGATTTTTTTTTATTTTTACATTACTTTTTAAACCGGTTGTATGAAATAACCGATTTAAAAAAACTGATTGTTTACACCGGTCATATACAACCGGTGTAGAATATTAAACTTTTTACACGGGCTGTTTCTACACCGGATCAAAGTTCGGTGTATAAGTCCATTTTCAACCGATTTAGAAAGCCTTTTTTCCAGCGTGATTTTTGCCTTTGTTTTCTTTTCTATTTATTTCTTTCTACTGCCAAATTATAAAAAAAAAACATTTTTTTTTTAAAACGCTGTAAAAGTGAGAAAAAAAAGTGTTTTTTAAACAACACTGTAAAAAAGTGTTTTTAATTTTTTTTTAAAAAGAGTATTTTTAAAAAACACTTTTTTAAAAGTGTATTTTAGAAGTCACTTTTTTTTTTTAAAAATGTGTTTTTTAAAAATACTCTTTTTAAAAAATAGTATAGTTTGGGCAAGAGAGAAGCAAAGAGAGAAGAAAGCAAGAGAAAGGTAAGGAGAAGAGTATGAGGGATGGTGCTTCTGAGAAGATCCGGACTCAGTTTAACCTAATTAATTTATTGGCCCTTATTGTTTTCCCTCTTTATTTTTCTAAATATTTTTGTTACGAGAAATCAATTATAATCCTTTCTCCTCCTAGATAATCGTAAATATATTTTTTTAATTATAGATATTTTTGTCTTAGAAATAATTATATTTAAGATATTATTAGATACTAAGTATAGATACATCTCCTAACAATAATTCGAATATTGATTCGTCATATAAGAGACTATTCTCCTACTAGAACTAACTTCATTGGTAAAAACACTATATTTTTAATGTCCTTTCTCTTCTAGAATGTTGAGTTGAACTCAACAAGAATGCATATTCCATGATGAACTAATAAAATTATACATGTTACATTGTTGTAGCCTGAAAATATAAAGATAAGAGATTTGGCACTTCATCAAGCATGTTACAGTTGAGAAGTAATGTCAGATCACTGTTTTAGAAACTGCCGAGGAAGGTGATGATGAAGCTTCTTTAGTTGTCAATACTTTACTTGCAGCGTTTGATTGGAGAGAAGGAATCAATTCCATTTCCTCTCCAGATGGAAAGGCCTTTCTCAATGAATATATAAAGGAAAGAGGGATGGAGAAGAAAATAGATTATAGAGATGCTAATTGGGGAGGACAAAGGTCCTTTTGAGGGGCCTACCCCAATTTATTGTACATTTTTTTGGGTACAATTTATTGAACATGGATGAACTCTTTAGGCCGAACATAGAGAGAGCTTCAAATGTGGGCCTACTTTATAAATTATTACCCCACAAGAATATAAATTGGTAAGCTATTGGACCCAACGATAAGGAAAGGCACATGGAGCCATATAGAAGAAAAATCACATGAGACTGTTACTCCTATCTTAAATATAAGAGCTAACAAAAAAAAAATCTTTCTAAATTTATTATATTTGACACATGTCTTTCACATTTGAGGCACTTAGTAAATTTTAGGGGTGTGCATGGGCAGGGCTGGGCAGGACAACCCCCTACCCGATACCCTGCCCGAAAAAATTATGGGCTACATTTTACAACCCGATACACGGCTCTACCCTGTAAAAGCCCTAACCATTTTGGACTGGACATGGGCGAGCTAGGTATAGGCGGGCTTGTATGCCCAAATTGTGAAAAAAAATCTACAATCATTAACTTATAAAATAATACCATATTTATGTCTTCAAGAGTTAAATAATATATATAATTTATTAAGAATAAAGTAACAAAAAGATAGTAATTAAAGTCTTGAAGTACATTACATATATAAAAAAAACTTGCAATCTGTATCAGGGTCGGATATCTGTAGAAGTATTATAACACTTATAATTGAATGTTTAGTAAGTAAAGTATCGGTATCTACGTTAATATAACATTTATATTCAAAAATTTGAAAATGAGCAAAGAAAGTTGTCATCTAAAATAAAAAGTGTATAATTACAAATAGAAGAAGTTAAGAAAAAAATAAAAAAAAATTAATATATATATATAGGGTCTGGCTAAATAGGTAGGGCGACATACCTTGCCTGATGCCCTGCCCTGCCCGACACTTGGCCCGGCCCTGCCTTGCCCAAATATATTTTGGGCAACATTTTTTGGGCTGGGCCGGATGATTTTTTTTGAACTCAAGCGAGCGAATTGGGTCACGGGCATTATGAACACCGCTAGTGAATTCAAAATTACTAAGATTCAATTCCTCAATAGGTTAATTTTCTTTATCTTTAAGTTTCGACCTCTCATGTACAAAATAAAAATTATATAAGAACTAAATAATTAATTTATAAAAATTAAAAAAATTAATTAAATTGGTTATTTATTAAAAATACACTTTAATTTACCTAAAGTACTTATTCTCATTATTTATGAGTATTTGTTTGTTGAAAAACATTCCTAATATGTACAAACAATAGAAAAAGTTTAAAAAAAATAGTATAAATTTAAGATATAAAGTGAATTGAGAATTAAGATCTTATATATAAGATTAAAGTAAATATTTTTACTGACTCTTATATTTAATACCGGAATAAGCATTAAATTGTAAAACTTAATGAGGCAATCAAAAGTCATGGAATGAACTAAATGACAAAAAATCATAACCATCAGATAATAATAATAAGAACCATTACACCAGTGTCATATTTACACGAGTTTTTCTCTCCCACCTACTTCAAACTGTCAAAACGCTGAGTAAATTGTATCACACATCAATTGAACCGTTAGGAACTGATGGATTAAACACCAATTTGCAATCAATTCGTAGAGCTGATAACCAAGAGTCCACCTGCCAGAAGAAGAATAATGAAGGGCAACTGAATCATACTTGGAAAAACTTCTCGTTACAACAACTAAAAATCCAATATTATGTTGAACATATGCAATAAAACACATATATGTACAAGTTAATGTCATCAAATTAAGGAAGCAATTATTTTGAAACTAATTTTGAGTACTTTAAAGTAGACAACCCTGTATCTTGGAACTGCTTGAAAACTCATATCGAAATCCTAAACGAGATTAAATATAAAAGGCATATTGTGTCTGATCATCCTACAATTTAACACTCGGTAGCAGCCCCACTTCAGTAATATCAGATAGTGAAGTGGTGTCTTGAGGACTTAGATCTGCATTTTGTAGATGATTCAGTATAAGATGAGTTGTCAGTGAAATTTCAATCTTGCATATGTTACTGAAGGCAGAAGAGCCTCATAATAGTTCATTTCATGAGAGTTCAATTGACTGATAATTAGTTCTGCAGCTGCATGCTTGGCAAACCGCAAGCTTGCTTTTACCAAGTTCTGATTGAAATGATGGAACTTTTGTTGACAAGAGATTATGTATAGAGTCATTGTCATTATAAAACTCATAGTAAACAAAGTTAAAAGATAAAATCTTTCCCTGACTGCCACCAGTAAGGGAACCCCATGACAGAATCCTCAGAGAAAACAAGTTCAACATGAAGACTGCCTCTAATATTTTGACTTCAGATACTATGATGAGTTACTGATTTCAAATATGCTCAATCTCTTAATGAACACTTTTGGGTTGTTGTTTTCAACTTTTCTTTTTCCACCAGGAAACATTACCTCAGATAATTTTCCGATCTATGCTCTGAATATCCAGTGTTCTGTTCTCAGGAGATTTTACTGTAAACGATGGGGCTTGGAACCGATCTGTTTTTCCAAAGAAGGGAAAGCCTACATCTGAGGAAAGAAAAGTTGATTAGAAGGGAAAGGCTACAGAATCATACATATGACTTGTTTCTCCAATAATGTCATTAACCATACTACCATACAATGCTGACCAAATTTGTTCAATTTGCAGTCCAGAACTTAGCACGTACAAGAAGGATGGTTCGCTCGCACACAGAAATGTATATTGGTTCAAATAAAAAGGGTGATAGAGAAAGGTTATTTTTAAGATTTGAACCATGACTTTTAAGTCACATAGCAGCAATCTTATAATCACGCCAAGACTCACTTTCTAAAAATCAATTTTTGCCCACTGTGGGGCTCAAACCCACGACCACAAGGTTAAGAGCCTTGCGCTCTAACGACTAAGCTAGACGGGCAGCTTGTTATCAAGATAAAATGTTACAAAATCTGTTCAACCAACTAAAAGTTACAAACACAGATATCCTGGCAAACTTGCTGTCAAACTATTAAAAGCTTGAAGATGACAAGTTTGTTTTCTCGGTTAAATTAGACGACGAGTCCGAGTAAAATCTCTTATTCCAATAGATTTCATTGAACTGAAAGGGGTAGGTGTAAAACATTATATTGGTTGCTTAGCTCATTAATAATTTAGCAATCGCGGAATCTATTTACATACTATCTCTAATTTTAATTATAAGACTTAGTTAACTTTTTTAGATAGATTAAGAAAATCAAATAAATCAGTTAATTATAATTAATATAAGAGTTACTTGACTAATTTGAGTAGATTGAAGAGTATATACTATAAATTCATATTGAGATGTTAGATTTAGTTATAATTAATTGATTTATTTAATTTTTTTAATCTATTAAAAAAGTTAACTAACTCTTATAATTATTATTAGAGAAGTATAATTTTTCATCTCTTTCCCTCTCAAATATAACAGAAGCAGCTCTTCCCTAACGATCAAACAAAGCACATTAGGACACTATCCCAGCTTAACAGAAACCAGCATACAGCTGCAAAAGATTTAATAAACAGTGAAAAGCGAAAGTATCTAAACGTCAACATAATCAAACTAGATAAATTCACTAATTCACTAATTTACATATTCCAAATTTCCAATTCTCTAATCAAATAACCGCATACGCATATTCATCAACTGAAAATACATATCATGCAAAAAACTTCAGCTTGTTATAAGGAGTTCCGGTAGGTATATGAATACATAGACAAGTAAACAATAAGCGAACGAGGAAATTTGAAAGCTCATGCTCGTGGTAGTGGCAGATGGCTTAAAGAAAGCAAGGTAGCTAACGGGTTCCGGGAGGCATTTTCTTTCGTGCAAGAACGGAGATGTGGCCCCAAAAAATTAAAAAAGAAAAAGAAAAGAAAATAATTAAACATGGTAGAATTATGGTTTGGTCCCATTTTTTTGTTTAAATTTATCTGGGGATAATAATTATTTTCTTTTAACTTTTATTTAGGTTATAAAATTAAAATTAGGTTAATCTGATTATTTCAGATAATTTAAAAAAATAATATTATTCACAACGACCAATACATCATGATTAAGATAGATAAATTACTTAATTATAATAAATATAATATAATCTTTTTAAATTATCTCATTATAACATTATATTATATATTATTTTATAAGTTATATAAATTAATTTAGAAAAAATTAATAATAAATCTAAAAATAAAATTGATTAAGATCTTATAAAATTAAAAAAAAATAGCTCCTATTCATTAATTAGGTTTATTGTTTTGATATAGTATTGTTAAAAGAAATTTTAAAAATAACCTTAATTAATGGTAATATTATAGAAATAAAATAATTGAATCAATTGATAAATGAGAAGTCCCTTTGGAAACTCAATCAAACTTGATCGTGGCCGAAATTAATCGAGGAATCTTTAACAGATGGATTTACGACCAGATAGTTCTAGCGTGAAGATGAGGCTATAATAGAATATCACTAGCGGCCAAAATTAGACTATGAACTCATAAACCCTTCCCATACTTCCCTCTATCCTCATCCACTCATGCCAGCGTCTGTTTGGTGTTTACTAAACATTTAACCCTGGCTGCTTTTCTTAATCTTCACAGTCTAAATGGCTCTCTTCTCGGATGCCAATTCCTTGGCCAAGACCACAAAAAACAACTCACATTCCACAGAAAGGCAAAACCATCCACAGTACAAACTCGCGCTAAATTCGACATGGCAGAGATCTTGGGAGGCAGAGGACTGTGCAGCGGAGAAAAAGGTATTGAAAAAGAGCTGAATAAGCAAGTGGAAGAGAAAGCACCACCAGCAAGTGAACCAGAGCAAGAGAACGGGTCTGCTCAGTCAACAAGTGTTCCAGAAGATGCATTCGAGAAAGAAATGATGGGGTTAACAGGGGGATTTCCTGGAGGAGAAAGGGGTCTGAAAAAATTTATCCAGGAAAATCCTCCTCCTACCAAACAGTCATCAACAGCTAAAATAACTGACCTTACACCCCAGGAAGCCGAAAGCACAAGAATTGCCGCTCTTGTTGCCGGGGATGATTGCAATAGTGAAGAACGAAAATAACCCATTTTACATGTACTGTGGCATTGTTCAACGGATCACAGATGGAAAAGCACGGGTTCTGTTTGAAGGAGGAAATTGGGATCGCTTGATTACCTTTCGGCTGGAAGAACTGGAACGCAGGGGAAAAGGTCCTCCAATGAAAAACCCCAAGTCTGCTGTGCTCGAACCATTGCTCGAGGAGAAGAAGAAATCAGAATAGCTTTGGTCTTAGTTCTCTGCTGTAAAGAATGTTTATTATTTATAGAAGTATGAGAGTCATTCTACCAATAAAGATTTGAGGCTTGGACTAGAATTGTTATAGTCACTATTTTGCCAAAATCAATCGTTCCATTACAACAATTACATCAACGTGCAAATATCAACCGTTAATTTTCATTCCAGTTCTGTGATTAAACCATTATTCACAAACAGGAATAGTATGCTGTTCTTACATGACACAAAATAAATTGGAACGGCAGTACATCAAGACATTAGAGCCGCCATCCTCCTAACATAAGGACATGCTTAGAAGCAGCCACCCAACTGTCAAAAGGCCAAAATGATTGTATTAGCGATCGAAACATCATAAAAACTTGAAAGAAAGTTCGATGAAGAAGGGAAGGGGGCGAAAACAGAGAGCAAGAAACCAGTCAGAGACGCCTAAAAAGTAGGTCATGCAATTAGCAGACAAAAAAAACAAACCAGAAAATGAATTTGTTAAGAGCAACAGTAATAATCCTATTGGCAAATGTCAATATCAGTGGAATAAACTCGAGTGGAGATATCTATCGTCCGTAGGTTCAACTGGCGGAGATGTGAGACATATGACTATTTAAAGCGTATTCAATCCCTGAGGAGTACCACTTTGTTGTGGTTCCAGTCGTGGCGCTTAGGGAGGATCCTAGCTCTTTGATGTCTAGGTTTACGCCTAAAGGTAACTGACAGCTTACCCTACCTAATATTAGTATCTCCTATAAGGAAAGAAGATGTCGCCCTGCCCTCAAATCGTAGGTGAACCCAACCCTTTCAAAAATTTATTTACTAAAAAAACTCAGAGAGGAGATTTTTGCCTACCAAAATTGCCTCAATCTCATCATTGGACACGGGAGTTCTTTTGGGCTGAAATGAGGCTTTCCCTCCCACAGTTGATGGAGCTTTAGAACTTGAAAAGAAAGGTAAATTGGCATCACTTGCTGAAGCTGAAGCCTGCGTCTCAGATGCAGAACCTGCAACGATTTAGATCAAAATCGCAAAATTTACTTATCACCAACATTTGGAATTCAAAGAATTAACTGACACTATCACTAAAGTCCAACCATTAATAAGCATAAGAATGAAATTTTCACTAGAACAAAGATCCAAAACTAGGAAAGCAAACGTAAATCACATGATACACCTGACACACGATTATCACAACGTTTCTTACAGAAGTAGTACGCTTCTTCAATTCTTTGCACTAGAATTTGGCAGTTGAAGCTGTTTGTAAGATGTTCCTTAATGATATGTCACATACCTTATCATTGTCAATGGATGAAGAACAACCTTTATTTAAAACCAAAATGCATATGGATATCCATGAAAACTTAGATGTTGAAAGATACTAAATACAAGATCACTATTCACTATCACAGAAAATCATATAGACTTAACGGAGTTATCAAATATACAGATAATCTGGAGTAAAAGGATCTCCAAGGAAACTGAAATCTATAAAGCTTGCAACCGGCCAAAATATCAACCTATTTGCCATATTAAGCGAGTGGGAGCGGATGACAAGGAAAACCTTTATTAAGCGATGCAAGAGACTCACGGATATTTAAGGATGCCACTACGTCTCATAATTAAAAATTCATTCGTGCAAGGAAATCGCCATCCGAAGAGAAGCAACTAATTCACATTATGCATCGAATTTGCAGCAGGATTACGATTCAATCATTGATTAAGAGGGGATTATTAGAGAGATATATCAAACCATACAATTAAGACCCAACATGCCCATCAAAAGGAAAGTAGCGCACAATTATAACGCGGCGAGGAATCTGATCTGGCCAAATTCGATATTTGAGAAACTAAATTGCTTTATCATGTAAATACGATATTCGCGAATGACTATAGCTCATTAATGGTAGCCTCATATCTAAACAAGTTAAAAATAGACGACTGAAAACCCAAAGGAAAAATGTTGCCAAAAAAACGGAGAACAAAAGGATGAAGACGAAGAGAGAACGAGAGACCTGAGGGCTGGGGATGTCTCTGAGGGAACTTGATGCGAGGGATTCTCTTCATAGCCTGAGAAGCACCCATGGCCCCCTCTCTCTTCCTATGAGTCTTCTCCTTCGGTATATCTGTGTCGTCGCCGCCGACGACGATTTGGATTTTAAAAGAATTCTGAACTTGTCTCGCGAAGATTGTCGAAATTTTAAGCGTCCTCGGACACTAATATCATATCGATGGGGGTTGAATTGTTTTTCTTGCCAAAATTATAGTTTGGATGATTATAAATTATGATTTTGTATAAATAAAACTTATTAGCTTTATTTTTAGATATTTATCAAAAATAATTATTTCAACTCTAAATTTTTATTATTTTTTTATTTTTTATTTATTTTATATTATTTTTAATAATTTATTTGTAAATAAATTATTTTAATAATAACTATTTAAATATTTATTTTTTATAATTATTTTAAAATTAATTTTTGTCAGAATATTTTGTTTGTACACAAAATTTTTAAAAGGAGTTGGGCTCTAAAAACAGTGCGAAGTCTACTTTCTTCTTAAACGGTATTAATGTCAAACAGACCGAATCGTCTATTACTCTCAAGTATAAACCTAAGTACCTAAAAATTATGATATTTTTTTAAGCACCGTGACTAGAATTATAATAAAATAGTACTCCTCAAAAATTAAACACATTCTTATGTGTCACATCTTACCCCTTAATTAATTAAACTCACAGTAGATGATGGGCATTTGGGCACAGCGTATTGTCTTGTAAATGACCGAAAAACATTTTGGGCTGATGGGCCATTATTAAAAATCTGTCGTCTACAACGGTTAGATTTGAGCCCAAAAATAATAATTAACAAATAATTTTATTGATAGATTGTATAATATTTTAAATTTTTAATTATATTAATAAATAATTATTCTTTATTTTAAAAAAATTGAGTCCCAAAATAGTAAATAATAAGTAATTTCAGTGGATGATTATATAATATTTTAAATTTTTAATTATACTGACTATTCATAATCATAAATTACTTTTATTTTTAAAAAATTTTAAACTACTGTAATAGTTAATCAATAATTTTATTAATTAAATATATGATATTTTAAATTTATAACTATAATAATAATTATAAATAATTAATAAATTATTACCTATATTTTCTTCTCCTCATTACCCAAGAGAAATATATAGTTCATCATTCAAAATCTATTATCTATAACTATTCAATATAAATGAATTTTACCATTAGTAAAATTTGGCATAACTGATAAATAAATAAGCCCTTTAAACATGTTGCCTACATTTAATACTTAAATATAATTTTCAAGAGTGTTGTTTCTTTAACTATTTTGATGGAATGTATCTTTCCATATTTCATTAAAGCGAAGTTTTCAATAAAAAATATTATTATAGCTTATCAAACATGTCACCAACAAGCGAATAGTTAGATTGGTAAGCGCATCCAACTAATATACACTAGATTTTGGATTCAAATTCTAAATATATTAATATTAAATCTTATTAAAAGAGCTTGTCATTCAAAATATCTCATAAATATTCGATCCTAATTAGTAGGTTTGAATACTTGATGAAAGAGTATAAGAAGAGTGCCGGATAGTAGATGCCCAAAGGCATATAAAGGGAAAAAGAAAGGAAGCTTATCAAACACGTCAAAAAGGTTTCCCTCCTTTTTCTTGAAATTCCTCTCTCCTATCTATCAAACATGTAATTAAAGCATATATTATATATAGAATAAGGTATTCTTTTGAAGTTTGAACTTCGTAATAAGAAAATCCTGGGAATTTGACGGATTCACGCAGTCGGAGTTGAAGGGATGTGGTACTTTATTATACCGATTGGTCCATTATGTGTGGATTCATTGTCAGAACAATTTTATAAATGATTTTTTAAGTAGGTTAGTGTTAGTTATTGAGTAAACCATAAATTCAAGCAAATGGATTATCCAAAATATAGCAAGCGCGGATCAAATTGAGCCTATTTAAATTTATGTAGTGTATATATTGGATCATACCCAATAGCTTATTGAATATTGAATAAAGACCCCGACCTGCAATCAGTTACATTTGTTTAGTTGATAAAGATCTCAACCATGCGTCTTTTGGTTGGAATAGACAAATATAACTATGAAATTATAATAGACATAATATGTATATATATATATATATAAGAAAAGAGTAGAGAAAATTAATTAAACTTTGAATCACACTTTTTTATTTTTTTTAATATTAATTTCGTTAAAATTTATCCTTTCCGGCCCTCCATTTCCCTCCAGGCTCTCACCAAACAAACAGTAAAACAGCCAATGGTTTCTCATCACTAGCCTTATCACGTGAGGAAAAAAAAGGTGTGCTTTGCGATATTAATTAAATATATTTGATAATGATTTTATTGACCTTAATGTATCCCCATAGCCCTGGAAAGAGTCTTTGCCAGATAGTAGAGGTGGAAAGCATCACACCCACGAGCGCATGAAGCAATCCTGGCATATCTGTTTTTTTTTTTTTTTTACAATTAGCCTCTATATTAAAAAATACAGATGATTTCTTATCTGATTCTGATTTTTTTGCAGAAAATAATTTATTATGGACACATATTGAAAATTTAATTAGTGTAAATCATTTAAATTTTACGGTAAAAAAATCCATTTCCCTTTATCTCTTTAAACGAGAGATAAAAAAAACTGTATTTATTTTTTCCAAGTTTAAAATGGTATTTTGTGCCCCCTCATCTTTTAAAATTATGTGCTTTAATTTAAGTCTAAAATTTGACTTAGTCTTCACCTCCATAATTCTACTCAAAACCGTGTTATTTGACTCCTATTTACGACTAAGTCCTCGTATCACTTTCCGATAAGACGCGCTTTTGTCCCTCAACGGAAGACATGAGAAAAAGTGTAGAGTAGGAAATTAAAAGTTGACGCCAGTGTCAATCCTGACACTATTTGAATAATATTACATCCCTCTTTAACATAAATTTTACGTATTTAATTTAAATAGATTAATTAAACTAATTAAGTTAATTATTTATCATAATTATACGTTAATTTTTTAAAAATATATATTTTAATCATGTGTATTTAAACTATTATTAATATAAATTATAATTATATAGGGATAATTTAAGGAGAAATTGTAATTTTAAGAGATAAAGTATATTAGAATATTATATTTAGGACTAGAATAGACTCTTTATTTATCTCTTATATTTAGTACTAGAAGGAGAAATATTGATCCCTACGTAAATAAACATACTTTAACGTCTAGATTTCGTTGTAATCATTTCCCCTTTTCAACACGGGCTTGGTAGAAAATTGGATCATACATAAGTCATAGCCGTGCTTAACTAATACCTCAGGTTTGTTAATTATCTTCCTCCATTAGTTTCTTGTTCAAAACTTCAGCAGTACTATAATTTACCGAGCCCTTTGACCTCTAAGAAGTTTACCAAAGAAGGAAAATTTTGCTACCAATCAAAATTAGTCTGGCGAATAAAAATATTTTTTTTATAAAAACATTATTAGTAAGTAATTTATAAATATTTTTCCAAACTTGAGTCTTAAGTTTTTCAAATTCAACCCATTTGTTACTCGGCTGGTCTTTCACGTTAATTATATGAATTCATTTTATTTAGAAGATCAGATAAAGCTTATATTATTGTGTGGCTCAGATCTGATTATCTACTAGGCTTTTAATTACTTTTTATAATCTTAATTATAAAAGTCAATTGATATTTTTTTAGTAGATTAAAGAAATATAATAAATTAGCTACTTATAATCAAATTTAAGCTCTCAAGATAAATTTATATTATATACTATTCAATCTATCTAAATTACACTACTAGCTCTTATATAAGTTATAGTTAACTGATTTATTTAGATTATTTAATTTATAAAAAAATTAATTGACTCTTATAATTAAGACATGGGGTAGTTAATAATTAATTAATTGATCACTATCTTGAACGGGCCAAACTGGAGAATTGGTCACGATTCCCTCAAACCAAAGGGCATTGGCTCGACCAGTTCAACCTTGCAGAAAATCATAGTAATTTTGCCGTTTTCTTACGAAAAGACACAAGTTATTAACAACATTGGAGGGACCATTTCCTTTGACAGTCAAATCACTTACTATCTTGATTTGTTGATGCATTACCATAACTTTTCTACGCTGACGGATATAGGTCCACCATTTGGCTGCTCATGTTCCATTCAATGAGCCCCACTTCATGCTTCTGCTCTCATCTCTTAAACTGCTATAAATTCACTCTACTTTTCCCTCCACTTTGCCCCACACGCACATACCTCTCTTCTACTACTATACCTATACCTTCTCTTTCTCTCTCCATTAAAGGAAAAAATGATGCAGAGAGTGTTTGGTTGCTTGAATAGGCAAGTCTCAGATGTGAAATTAGTAGGAGGAGTAGAGCCAGCAGGCCAAGCAAAAACGGCTGTGTATATAGATGAGTTGACGAAAAAGTCAGCACCCAGAAAGGCAGCAGTGAAGAAAAGTGTGAGGTTTGCTGATTCTGAGCCCACAATTTTAGGAGATCATGAGTTGGAGAAGGAAAACGAAAAGGAAAGTGAGAAGAGAAATAGCAGTAGTGAGAGAGAAGGGATCAGAGTGAAGGTGAAGATGACGAAGGAAGAAGCAGCAAGACTGCTATCAAAATGCAAAAAAGGAGGATTTCTTGAGTTCAGAGACGTTGCTCGTGAGCTTGTATCCATCCCAGTAGGCCGTGTTTGCATCGTCGCGCCCACTTCCATAAACAAGATCGAAGAAGAAGCCACTCTTGATGACATGACTGAGTAGTTTTAAAGATGCAGCAGAAAACTATAGCCCTCTACTCAACTTACTATTTTTTTGGGACAATTACTTGACCTACGATATCATATATGTGATATATATATGAAGTTTAAGCCAAGCATGTCATGCTTATATAGACCTCCTTTTCATCTTTCTGATCTTTGATTGAAATGATTAAAGATGTATTGTAGGAAGCATGATCCTGTGGAATAAGGCCTTAGATCAATTGTTGGAACTGGAAAGTATATTGAAGAGGGCCTCAGATGGATTAGGAGCATAGTGTATATATCTCTTTTTGGCAAAGTATATAATTTAATACTTATTTATTTTTTTCTTATTAAAATATTTAATTTTACTCCGCCGTTAACTCTTATAAATTTGTTATGTTAACATCGTTAGCCTCTATACAAAAACTAGTTGTGTTAACAGACCAAAATTTAAGAATTTATTATGGAGAAAAAAATTATATATACCAAATTAAAAATTGAAGAAAAATATATGTATATGTAAAATGATTTTCCCATTAATTTATAAGATTTAAATATTAAATAAAATTAGTTTTAAAAATTTTAAATGAATTTTAGTTCAGTAAAAAAACCGACATGTTGATTAAGAAATTGTATAATTTTCCATGCATACAAAAAAATGGCTCCACAGAGAAAAAAGCCATGCTTAAATTTAATTTTCTAATCAAAACAATCTTGTCCAACCAAAGGGGTTTCTTGACCTGTTCCAGGTGATGGAGAATCTGAATTCCAAGTTCAACAAATAACACCACGTATGATATGTCCAACGAGAACGTTGGCATTAATATTTCTTTAATTTCTAATAGTGATATTAGCCCATCCTAAACGCTGCCCTTTAATTCACCGGTTAACTTTTGCACCCAACGCGGTTACCCTTTAAATCTTCCTCTATGCTCTTTGTAACTCTTAATTTTTAAGGGTGTGTTTAGATTAATTTTTAAAGAATAAATTTTTGAGAATAATAAATTTTTGGGAATAGAGATGTTTGGATGATTAGTAGTAGAATCATTTTTTTATATTAGTAAATTACTAAAAAGGGTATGATTTGATTAAAAGTATGATAGAGAAGAGAGGGCAGAGAAGAAAGAGGAGAGAGGAGATAGTGTAGAGAAGAAAGAGAAGAGAGTAGATAAGAGATAGGGTAGAGAAGAAAGGGAGAAGAGATGAGAGAGTGTGTAAGAAAAAGTAGAGGTAAGATAGTAATTAGATATTCCATAAGCTGTTTTACTATTCTAAAAGCTATTTCAATAGTTTATTTAAAACCATAGTTTTGCTCAAAATCACTTATAGATAAAGATGACTGTTTGGTAAAAAAATTTCCAAACTAAAATTTTGCTAAAAATCTATTTTTAAACTACATACCCAAACACACACTGAATCTTCCTCTATGCTCTTTGTAACTCTTAATTTGCTTCTGAATTAAAGAAATAAACATTAATAGCTTCATGTTATACTCGTTATCCAACATACAATCTCTCACTTACAACAAAGTTTTAATATTATTAAATCATGAGGTCATTTGTTTATAACTTTTGCTTGGTGCAGTCAAAACTACACGTTATGTACTATAGGGACAGTAAACCTATGTTTAGATAAGAATAAAATTATAGAGAAAATAATTTTATGAGGGGAAATTCCTACAAATATTTTTTTTTTATTTTTGATAAATTTTCTTCCTAATATTTCTCTTCTTTTTTTTTACTTTTCTCTCCATCCAAACATATCCTAAGAGTATACCTGCTGCTTGACACATCTAACGCCTTTGTATGGTTTGATATTTGGAGAGTTGAAAAGGTTAGGGCAATATAAGAAGCCATTGGGTTACTAATTAAGTTGGCCTTGTTTGTTTTCCTTTGAATTGTAAGTTGTCTTCTAGTTTATTATTTCGTTGGTGCTATCTCCATATTCCTTTCAGTACGGTCCAACTTCCCTGAATTAGCTTTAGGCCCAAGTCACAGTCACCATATTATTAACCGCAAGGGTTCAATCCCTGTCGCTCCCCTTTTGATCCGCAAAACGGGCAAACACATAACATGGGCCGAACAGAAGAAAAAAAAATTATCCCTACAATAATCGTGAAGATTTTTTTAGTACATGATCTTATAAATTTTTTATAAATATTTTTTAAATCTTAAAATTATGTACTAACTTTGATAAAAAACCAGTGTTCACATAAACTTTCATATAACAGAAAAAAAAGAGTGCATACACATATATATATATATAATTAACAGAATTTTGTCTAGTAGAAGAGGATAATTCTTTACCATATGACAAATTAAGAATTGAATTTACACAATAGAAGATACTAATATTTAGTGTTTAATAATATCTCAAATAAAATTATATCCAATAAAAAAATATTTACGCCTAACAAAAAAAAAGTATATAAACTTAATATAAATCATAATCAAGCATCTTAAACTATTTTAGTACTTTTCACATCCTAAATATAAAAGATAAATAGTTAGTTTGTAGAGATTGAAACAATTAATTAAATTAGTTACTAATAAAAAAATATGTTAATTTTCACAAAGTATATATTTTAACTTATTTATATTGAAAAATACTCCATTAATTGAAAACTTTTTTAATATATATAATTAATAATAAGAGTTGGAAAAATTATAAATAGGAGAGACGGTGAATTGAATTCTTACATCCTGGACTCAAGTAAATCTACAATAAATAAGCCTCCCCTACAAAGACATTGATGTGTGAGACTATAGGAACACAAACAAGGTAAGAAGAACCGCACAAATTTCTTTCCAAGCCACCTACTTCTCCAGCCAAAAATAATGAAGTATGACGCATCAGAACATGAAGCAATAATTACACGGCAAATTATTTGGATTATAATAAATAATAATAAATGTTGCTTGCTTCGCTATACTCTTTTTGTCCCCCTTGCTACGAGCCCTTCCTTTCTTCCTTCTTTCTATGACTCGTGTTAAAGAAAATGGCAGCAAATGAGGTTACTTCCTATAACGAATCTTATTTGCTGTACTACAGAATCTGTAATCTGCTGGGTTTTCATGTTATTACAAAGGAAAGATCGCACCGTCACAGAAACTTCCCAACATTCTGTATTATTTGCACCAATTATATATATATACCAAAGTCGAACGCTATGGGCCAATTATTTCAATTTACAACAGTTGTTGTGTCTTCAACGTTCACTGTTCTTGTCTTTGCACTTCATCTATCTCCCCAAATTCAAGTTTTTAAAACATCAACACTTTGGTTTCCCATCTTGGGGAAGCTTTTTTTAATTTCTTCACATCAAAATAATACATATCTCTCTTTCTAATCATTGATTCTTATTTGGGATACAGCAAATGAGCTTTTCATGCCCAACAAACACCCTCTGTTCTTCTCTCATTACTTTGCACTTCTCTCTCATCATTGCTTCTACTGAATGCTTGAAAATATGGATTTAGAACAAAATATAGTAAGAGTGCTAGCTAGTCCAAGAACTGGAAACAAAAACCATGGAGGAGGAAACGGACATACATACTTAAGAAAATAGGGTTAGTTAAGCTTGAAACGGGGGAAGTAAAGGAAGGAAACAGGGGGAAACTTTTTGCTAAACCTCGAAAAGGGAGAAATACTCTTCATTAAATTAAAAAAAAGGGAACAAGATTGCAGTATTCATCTTTAGACTCGTCATTTCAACTAAGATTTACAAATGCAGTTATTATCACGTATATTACAAAAACCTAGAATTAAAAAGAGAAGGAAAACAAAAATGAGAGAGAGAAAGAGAGAGTCATCTGTCCATCTCAGGCGCTTCAGGAATTTCCATGATACTCTCTAGAGAAGGCTTCCATGCTTCAACTTTGTCTCTGTTTCTCTGTATCTCTTCAAGTACTTGGTCTAATCCCATGCCTTGCTTCTGGTTGAGTTGAAGTATAAGCCATTGTAACTCCTCTTTCGTCAGCACAATCTTAACCCTAACTCGCTTCTTTCCTTCACCATCTTCTTCTTCCTCCTCTACCTGCTTATTCTGCTGCTTCACCTCTTCTTCTCGCCACTGAATCTCATCCCTAGATCTCTCCATGCAATTCCCCATCAAGTTAAAAGCCCTTGAACTTGACCTTTCTTCTTTCTCTGCGAACTTCTCTTTCACTGAATGAACACAAATGAGAGACGAGCTTTGAAGATTCAAAGAGGTTAGTGCAGAGCATATGGGGAGGGAAATATGGAGGATGGGATGTATATTTATGGTTCGTTTTATATCTAACTGAGAAAATGGGGCTCATATGGTCACGGATAGTCAACAAAAAGACAAGGGAGATTTGTTTCGACGCATTTCGTCTTTTTAAAAATTGCTTTAAGTTTTCATATTCTATTGCTCTGCCATCTGTATTCGTTTGTTTTCTTGTTTTATTTTAGGGCTTAAATGATTACCCTGAAGGGACAGGAGCGGAGCTAAATAATGGAGAAACAATAATGGGCCGCAATTAGTGGAACAAAGTAAATTATATCTTCTTTATCTAAAAAAAAGATTTATCCTACCGATGTGAGTGAGCTCAATTTTTTTTTTAATTTTTTTTAGTGGAACAAAGTAAATTATATCTTTTTTATCTAAAAAAAAGATTTATCCTACCTATGTGAGTGAGCTCAATTTTTTTTTAATTTTTTTTAAAAAAATTATGTATTTTGAAATATTGAATAATATGATTATATATTTTGAATATTTGCTCTTTTTTGGTCCTAATTTAATTATTATAGCCTTATAGGGTCCGTTATTGTTTTTGTGATGGTTGAAAATGTAAACTAAAACGGAAAAAGGTGGACAGTGAATGTCATCTGAAAGGCAACGAACAATAATGTGGGGATTCAATTAGTTAGCTAGTGATGGAGACAATTAACTCATTGTTTGTCGGGAGGAAGAGCCGCTGTGAACTGAAAAAAATTGCTGATCATATTTTTTTAATAATATTAATATTAATATTAATATTTAATATATAGTATTTTGAAAGGGATCCATTTGAAGGTCTCGAAAAAGATTTCATTCATGATCTCATCCTGCGCTAATGAAGCTGCTTAAGAGCTGAATTAAAATATTAAGAGAAAAAATGTTCAGAATTTGCAGATTTTGAGGCAAACTTTCCCATGAAGGTTAATTATATATATATTTTAAAAAAAAAATTGTTGTAATAAATTGGACGAAACTTCGCACTTTTCAAAACATCAAATCAGCGTAATTAGGCATACGCAAGAAAAGTCGACAATATATAGAATTAATCAACGTAACAGAAACACTGATTATTTGCTACTAATAATTATTAATCATTTGACAAGAGAAAAATATAATCTGATTAACCAAGCTTAGTATATGATCAATAATTATAATCTCAAGAGCTTTTCGCCTTTGCCTAATTTCAACAACCTTTTTGATCGACGTTACTTTTTTCACGTCATTATCCATTTTGTCTGTGTTTGGCCCTCATGAGAATGAGGCATAATTTACGTTCCCTGTCTCAATCTTTTTCCTAATAAATGCCAAAAATGTTCCTTTCTCTTAGATAATAGCCCTAAAATCACCCCAACAAAAACCTAGAGTCACGATGATATCATATTGACGCCAAAACCATGTGACAGATCATATGACAAGGCACGTTAATTAGTTCATAAAAAGTTTACCACAGGAACTGACTCTGCATGTGCGATAGGGAGAATAATTAATTAATGATAATTAAATTAATTAAAGGGGGTTAATTAAATGTATTACCGTGTTGTCATCAGGTATAAAAGACGACAACAAATGCTTAGAGGGTGCTTAGGTAAGATAATGACTGGATTCATTAAATACTAAGAAGACATCGTCACGAGAGGTGTAAGAATGCAACTGTAGATGCACATGCAAATTATAAAGAGGGTGGATCCACATAAACCTAATCCTGTCCTTGCCTCTTTAAATCGGTTGACTAACTCGCCCTTGATGTTGAGTCCAGTGAGCGAGTCAATGCACGTATCAGGACCATAGATTTAGGGTAGCCCACCTCATTATGGATAGCATACCTATCTTCCAACAGTTCCACTATTTATGGCACAATTAAAAGCATATCAACTTATTATCAATCTTCTCACGGTCCATATATGGAACCATATATGGAACGGATTGATGGATTATATTATAGAAGGAATTGAGTCTGTAACAAGCATCGTCATAAGTTCCACCTCTGGGAGGCTATCTTGAATTAAAGAGCCTCTTAAACTCTAACGGCTAATTTTCATAATGTGATTTTCTTAAAAATCTGTGTTCATTGCATATACATAAACCAAAAGGCTGAAAAAGATGCGCGGCAGCCCAGGGATAAGAAGAAGAGAGACCTCCTCATCACTGAATTTTAAGTTTTGACATTTTAACCTGAATTTTACGAGACAGGGTGCTGTTACAATTATCTTTTCCTGCATATATTTTTCTAGCAGCAAACCATCTGATATTTATTTTCAAGTGAAATAAAAATCTAATGTTTGGCCTCTTAATAAAAAAAAAGGGTTAATGAGTCATGGGAATCGTCTAATTTTTTTTTTGCTAAGTATAAATATATTTTTATTAGGAATAATTTTATTTAAGATACTATCAGACATTAAATATAAACACGATCTTCTAACAAAAATTTAAATATTGATCGCCTTGTCATCAAAAAATCATCTAATTTATTTCCATAGTTGCAAAGAATCAAACGTGCCACAGTCTACAGAAAGAAGCCCAAACCAATAATAGATGGAGGCAGATAAACAAGCAACCTTTTAAATTCTGGGTGCTATTATTGTTAAGGCCCAAAATAAGCCTCCTTCCAATTTATGCATGGGCTTTAAAGCATAATAATAGTGTTCAATATTGTACCCAAACAAAAATAGTATACAAATATATAGTTTTATTTCCTCTCCAAATTCTACAACAACTTCACAATTAAAAATGTGATAGGATGTAACTCATCTTCCGTAGATTTAAATTTAAGCTAATGAAAAGATAAGATATACGATTATTTAAAGTATATTCGATCATTAAAAAGTACTACTTTGTTATGGTTTCAGTCCCGACATTTAGATAAATATCATAACTTTTAAGTATCTAAATTTATATTTAAAGATATCGTTGGTGAGTTAAATTCTTTTAAAAAAAAAATTGTATGTAAAAAAAATTGATAGGATGCAAAACCCCGTCCTTTCTAGAAGTCTAGCCAGTTGACATGGTATATACATCCCAATTACTAGCTGGTTCCAAGGATATATATAGAATGTGCTCAATAATAATTTAACCAAAAAAGTTGAGTGTCGACTTAAAAAGAGTCGGTGTTGATAATCTTGACAATTAAGCGAATTTAAAAACGGAAGGACCCCTATTAAATATTAATAAAATAATTATTAGCTCATCAAAATTCAAACACATCATATTTTGGATTACAATATAATATAATTATATATTCCGTGCTAATATGATACCCAATAAATACTAGTACAATAATCTTTGAATCATTCTAGCTAAACCTGTCGTTTTCTATGTGATACCCAACTCAAAATTCGTCTTTAGTTCTAAACCGATTATATTCCGTGCCAAGGACGGTATTGACATACATGTGTGTAATTAATATATATAAAAATTAAATGATATGAAAATATAAGTTCAGGAAATGCTGCTATCTTGCATCTGGAAAAGTATAGATGCTCCTAATTAGAGTCTATGATTTTTGATAATGTGAGATGCAAATGTATTAGTAACTCGAGAAATTACCCTTTGGGTCTTTAGGCTTAGCCTATGCCTCCCTTTATATATATTCCAAAAGGCAGTAATATATGGACGAAATAATATATGATATATACGGGTATGTTCTGGAAGATCACGATTGTATATATTGCTGATGCTATTATAGATACATTGGCATGTTAAGATTTGAGAGATGGGTCTATCATTGAGATTATAACTGGCTAGGGTATTATCATTAGTTAAGAATTAAAGATGGGTTTGGTGGGATTCAAGCTTATTCAGATATTCTGCGTACAATCAGGCAGCTTGAGGTACGAGGCTCGTTGTTCGTAAATTGTGTATCATCCTTACGACACCCGACGACCCTTTGAAATTTCAGATTTTTTTTGAAAAATACTCTGTAACAACTTATTATCTAAAAGTATATGAGATTACGAATAACTCTTTTTTTAATTGAATATGTAATATTTCTTTAGTTACATATAAAAGTTTTCCGTTTTACATATATATAGTTAAGAATAGGTAATACACAATTGAAGAAAAATTGTATCAACTGAAAATAAATTAAATTTTTAAATAAATTTTAGATAATGTTAGGTAATAAATTTTATAATTAGAGATTTTTCAGCAATTTTTTCTTAAAATTTTGATCTTCATTTCAGCAGAGTCTCGGTACGTATTATTTATTTATCACACAATGCCGTTGACTGAAGCAATTCGGGTTAAAATTCTTGCATTCGAATTACGCAATTTGATAGTGTCATGTTTGAAATTAAGTTTGCAAATATGATTATTAATGAGGAACTTAATTGAGCAGTTTTCTTTGACGGTGTGATGTTGATCTGTTTGCGTGCTTATTAAAAAAAAATAACTTTTTGTCTTTTTTTATCACAAAAGATAATGTTTTGTTAATGTGCTGGTAACAAGAAACTAGCGATAATAATTAATAAATATTACTAGTACTAGTAAGTAGTAATTACCAAAAAAATAATTTATAATTACGGCCATTTTGAAGATGGTATCTATCAATGGCGAATTTTCTGCATATATTAATTACCCACATACTCAAAGAGTAAACACCTGATGTAATCGTGAAAAGCAATCATTAATTAATTATACGTTAGAAAATGATTTATATTCTTAATGAAATTTACATATTTATTAATTACGAATGATGCAAAATTGTGGATATATGGTGTGAAAGGGAACGAAACTTATATATGTTCGTATAACTCAGTCACTCTTTCTCAATGGCATGTCTAGAATCATGTAGTAAATGAGATTTTTCACAAGTCACTTTCCAAAAATCATGTTGTAAACATGATTAACACGCACTTATATCTCCATGCACGAAATTCCCATGTAGGCTATAACCCTCCTTTGACCCCATTATATATACTACCTCCAGCCCTTATATAATATTTATTATTATTCTTAATATAAGAACTAGTTGATTTTTGTATATAGATTAAAAAATAAAATAAATTAGTTAATTATGACAAAATATAACTCCCAAGACGAATTTATATATTATATATTTTTTAATTTACACAAATTAGTCAATTAACTCATATATCAATCCTTAATCTATATAAAAAAATTAACTAACTCTTATGTTAAGAACCGAGGTAGGGACTAGATAACTAATTTAGATATATTAAATAAATTATGTTAGTTATTCGTTATAAATATGATATGGTTTTCTTAAAATATCATCTTTCGTTATGACTACCATAGAAACCACTTAATGTGCACAATCAATATGAATAATTTGAGAAAAAATTATAATTTTAGGAGATAAAATAAAATAAAATTTTATATTTATAATTAAATCTAACCCTCAACTAGTTATTATATTAAAAATTTGAGAGAGGATTATAGAAGAAGAGAGATTGTATCTCTCTGAATCTTAAGTATTGGAAATTTAGATTCAGTAAAATATTAATTTAGTAAGAGACTATATAAGAATTCATCACAGTCATATGTTCACACATGAACGATGCAACAGAATATTGTATGTATGAGCCAATAAGATGCAGCTTTTTCACTAAGAGGCATATCCAATAAGATGCCTCATTATATTCCAACCGCTCATATATGCAACTAATATAATAGACAAAATTTAATTATATTTAGTGCGAAACTCCTTCACTTAAACCCTAATCTGTAACTTTTCCTTCATTTTCATTGGAAACATCACATGATTGAAGATGCATTGAAATCATCTAGACGGCAAGTATAGTTTAAATTCTTGTAATGAATGGTAGTTTTATAGGAAAGGGATTTAAGCTCAAGTAATCCAAATTTGCTTAGTGGGATTAGAAGATGCGTTGGACGACTAAAACTAGATTCGATACAACAAGATTGTGGTCTCTGAATGAATTCCTGCGACATCTATCGATCGATCCTGCCTAGCGTTGGATTTCATTTCATTACAGTCTGGCTAGCTAATAATGGCTAACTTCGCAGGTTGCTTCTTGTTTTCAACACTAGTTTTCCTTCTTCACATAACAAGAACCACTCAACAAACGTGTGAAACAAGATACTGCGGAGACCCTGCATTTGGACCCTCAATTCAGTACCCTTTTTATTTGAAAGGAGTTCAAAGCGATGGTTGCGGGCACCCAAACTTCGGAGTTTACTGCGACAACCTTAACCAGATATTGATCACACTCGGAGATGCTGGAGATTTTGTTGTCAAAGAGATCTCTTTCAAGGACCACGAAACTTGGATGAATGACCCAAATCACTGTCTTCCCTCACGCTTCCTCAACGGCTTAGACATTCAACTTCAATCTTCGCCTTTCCGATGGAGCTCCGATTACTTTAGTTTCCTCAACTTCGACTTTCTCAACTGTACTTCCCCAGTGCCTGATGACTCCGTTCAGTTCGCTCACAAAATAGCTTGCCTCAGCAGTGCCGACGACAGTGACCATTATTTCTCGGTTGTCGCTGTTTTGTCGGATCCTTCCTTTCCAACAACAACGATCCGAGGATGCCGGCATATTTCCTCGTCTTTAGTTCCAGTTAAAAGTTTCGAACCCGAGCAATTATGGAAGAACCTTTACTCCGATATTCGGTTGAAATGGATCGAACCTAACTGCATGCTCCCCACGAATCCGGCTCCTGACGATGAAGATACTTGCTATAACAATTCTCTGTACCCAGGTACGTACGAATGGAATCTATCAATCCGAATACTGTTCTTATAGATTTTTTTTTTAGAGAGGAACCTTATAGTACCATATTACCATGCTTGCACTGTGTGTGTATGTACACGATCAGCTTTTGTTTTCTAGTTTTGCAGTATGGGTTGTTTGGGTTAAGTTTGCAAAAAAAGTGATCTTAACTGCATTTTGTAGAGTGAGGTGGGGTCAAAAGTCAATTAACATACTCCTATTAGATTCTTCCAACTTATTTCATCAGAAAAATCCAAAATCCTATTATTTATATCCTAAAATTTAATAATTTTTTAATTTTATCATATTTAGTACTCTTTTTAGTCTATAATATAATATTAATTTATAATATAAATTAAATTTTATATCAAAGAGTAGTATATACTCTACCTTATGGTTACAAAATCTATATAATAATAAGTAAAATATAGTAAAACTATAAGTTTATATAAAAAATTTAATAATATAGTTATAAATATGACGAAAAAAAAAAACCCTTCTCTTTTAACCAGATGAGTATTGTGATTTATGTTTAAACAATTTTTTTTAAAATAAGTCAGTTTAAATACACATTTAGCTTTCATAACCCCAAAAGCTCCAAAAATATAGCTTTAGTCTAACTTGACTTTTTTCGGAAAAGAATTTATTTGACATTAATGTCATTCCAAACATACAACTTTTAAATTGGCTTTTGGGGCTATAGAAGCCAATCCAAAGTCCAAAAAAACTCTTATATATACCAATGAAAACGAATCGTTTGATGTGCATGTAGAACCTCCACATTACAAAATTTACCAAATATTAGCAGTGGGAGTTGCTGGAACGGTATGCTTTTGTGTGGCCGGACTGGCACGTTTGTTAGGGGCTAAGGTGGATCGGGACGGTTTGCCACGGCAGCGGAGGATGAACGTAGAGTTAGAGAGGAACACGACGGCGGAATCCGTTGACATGGGAATGGGGCTTGATGAGTCAACCATTGAACAGTATCCGAAAACACAAGTTGGAGACAGTGGAAAATTGCCCAATCCTAGCGACAACGTTTGCTCTATATGTCTGAGCGAGTATGAGCCACTTGACACATTGAGAACCATTCCTCACTGTAATCACTATTTTCATGCCCATTGTATAGATGGTTGGCTCAAGAAGAAGGGCACGTGCCCTCTGTGTCGTCATCTTCCTACTCATGCTTCTTCATTGTCCCTCACCCCCACTTAAATATATATGTACATATACATGTATGTTTTATACATTGGCCATGTAAATGTCTTGTATTAGCTACACATATATGTACACAGGAGAAAAATTATGCTTCCTTGGGAATATATGATTCACATCATATATTTTTATTTATACTATTTTCAATCCTTAATATAATAGCTAATTAATTTTTTGATAAATTAAAAAATTAAATAAATAATTTAATTATGATCAAATTAAACGACTCAAAACAAATTTATATTATATATATTTTAATTTAACTAAATTGATCAACTCTTATATTAATTATAATTAACTGATCTATTTGTCTTTCTTAATCTATCTAAAAAAATTAACTATGAGATAATATATTTAAAAAAACAATTTTATATGAGTCTAGAATGCTGTTGTATGCTGGATTATTTGGAGAAATAGAAGATACAAATATAGTGCCCGTTTGGGAAACCCCAAAATTAAAGTTTTAAAAAGATTTATGGTCTAAAAAATTTGCGAAAATTTTAAAACAAACAGCTATATTTGTCCAAAGGATTTTTGGACTAAACCATAGTTTAAAATTAAGATTTTGTATAAGCTATTGAGACTAGTTTCTGGAACAGTAAAATAGTTTATGGACTATTAAATTATCATTTTACTTTTATTTTTTTAAAACCCTCTATTTTCTCTCTTCTTCACCCTCTCTCATCTCTTCTTCATTCTCTCTCATCTCTCTTCCCCACCCTCACTCATCTCTTTTATCTACTATTTTTCTTTTCTCATCTCTCATATGTTTAACAAAATTATAATTTTTTTAGTAATTTTTTAATTATAAAAAACCTTTTAGTAATAACTATCAAAATACTTATTTATTTAAAAGTATTTTTTTTATAAGCTCTTCTCTAAAAGATATTTTTTAAAAGTAGTGCAAAAGTTTTTTTTTTTTTTCTAAACTTTTATCTAGGCTGTAAGGAAACAAACTGCGAGAAGAACGACGATAATATGAGCGTACGGAACCCGCCACTTTAGTAAAGACAAAATAAATAAAGGTCAAACCTTTTGTGAATGGCTTCGGCTTCTTTTACTAATCTAAGGGTGTATTTGGCAGAAAAAAAAGACACAAAAATAAATTTTAATATTATTTTATTTAAATTGATAAAAAAAATTAATGTTATATTATTTAATTTAAGATAATTTTTTTTATAAAAATAACTATGAGATACTAAAAAAATATTTTAAAAATATTAAAAAAATATTATAGTTATAATAATTAAAATAAAATAAAAAATAATTTTATAATGAAAAAAAAAAACACAATTCCTTCCCTTCCAAATCTTTCCACGCACAAGCTCCAACCTCGACCAGAACTATGCGGCGGTCGATGTCTTGTCGGGTCCTCGCTTTTCTACGCCATGGGTCGCATGGGGCAAACCTATTTCCTCTGCTTCACTTCCTTATTCTCTCACCTATCGATTATACTGGATGGACCTGAACGCTGATATAGGCTTGCAATGGAACACACCAAACTGTGGAAACTGTGTAGCGAGGAACGGCCGATGTGAGTTCTTGAAGGTCTCGAAATCGCTTGCTATTTACCACACCAAGGTGTGTATATATATATCCTTAATTCACACGAATAAATATAAGCATCTTTCAATGGCTGATTATGGATATACTTGTGAAGGTGGTATTTCAAAGTTTAAGAAGTATGGATTAGGCTTCGGCGTGGGAATACCTGGATTGCTGTGTGTGACTGTGATCGTGTATTTGTCCAAGGGGAGGCGAAGAGAGAACGAAGAAGAGCGAAGGCAGAGGAGCGATATTGAACCGAATAATAATGTTGCAGGGCGGTCGTCTATGGTGGTGATGGGGCTTGATGGAGCAACTATAGAGAAGTACCCAATGACCCGGATTGGTGATAGTGGACGATGGCCCGACCCGAATAACAACGTGTGCTCTATTTGTTTGAGTGAGTACCAACCCCAAGATATCTAAGGACTATCCCAGATTGCATTAGGAAATAAAAATTGGTTACGACTAGTTAGGCTGCCGATCAAAATAAAATCGAATCGGTCATGCTCATCTCCTCAGTCCAAATACATGTTTGAATAAAAAAATGTGACTAAGAAATGCAGACCTTGTAATTAGGTAGGAAGATGTTGGTCCAACGGTCATTTGCTCTGTTGATGGCAAACTCGTCATTTAGTTTCATTAGTCAGAAAGACAAGCGAATTATATAATTAAAAAGCTGACATTGACAACAGATCATGATATTTTACCATTAATAGATATCAATTATGAAAAAAGATTGACGTAACATAATATAAGGAAGGGGAGAGATTAGAAACAACAGAGAAGAAATTATTGAGGAGAGAGAAAAAAACGAAGAGGAGAGGGATTAAAGAATAGAGGATATAGAGAAAAAGCAAATTAATATAATTTTAACCCAATATTCAACTCTGATCTAACAATTGTATTACTACTAATAAGAGTAATTAATAATAAAATAAAAATAAAGCTAATCCCAATCAGCGTATTAATCAAAATAACATAGAGATAATAATAAAATATGAAAACTATTTAGATATTGTTTCATCATATTTTTATCCTGTATTCCACCAAAAATATCATATGACTAATAAAATTACCAATATTAAATTAAATTATCATTGTAGTTTGATGACATGTAAACTTTCTTTAATTTACAAAGGTTGCGAATATTTATCATTAATTAATCAAATACAGAGGATGAATAATAAAAGGAAGAAGGCATGATCAGTTAGATTCTTGAATATTAACATCTAAAATTTCCCAATCACGTGCCGTACGTGGGATTGAACTCCAACGCGTAATTGACCTACTTCAAGCGAGGTTTTGAGATTAAGGTAGAAGTAGAACACAGGCTTTGACTTCATATTAAGATAGCAAGAACTAGCTAGCTGGCTGTTCCAGAACTGGAAAAGAGAGAGATTGCCAATCCCCATATTGACCAGCGGCGGTAGGTAGGTTGGGAAAGCAGCTTACTGAAGAATTATATCCAAAAGGTTAGCTGTGGGGGTAGTTCCTCTGGAACAAGCAACCTAGTTAAAATATGAATTAGTCAGAAATTGATCATTTTAGTCTATGTCGTGTTTGACGTGCAGGACAGTTACTGGGCAACTCCCACTGTTGCATTGAATTAATCTATTCATGTCGACATGGACACACCACAAATAGAATGATTTTTGAGGTCCCACTCAAGCCTGTCTTCAACATCCCCCTCTTCCCCTTGTTTGTATTAGAGCTACATCCATAGGCAACTTGGGATCATCTCTCTCAAATGACAACCTTATTATTATTAGCCTCTCTGTCATTATTGGTGATAATCCAGTGCGTAAGTGGGGCTCAAGTAGAAGCTTGCAAGAGCAATTCTTGTGGAGGAATCGAGATTAAGTTTCCTTTCGGTTTAACGGAAGCCAACCAGAGTCGTCGATGTGGCTACCCTAACTTCAGTGTTTCATGCAACAATCAGGGTGAGACCATCCTCACGTTACCAGAATCCGGCGACTTGGTGATCAAAGCCATCGATTACGCCTCACAAACTCTTTGGGTCAACGATCCGAATCAATGTCTACCCAGAAGGTTCTTGCAGGGTCTCGACCTTTCGGATTCGCCCTTCCGGTTCGACCCGGGCCTTTACAATCTCATCAACCTCACTTTCCTTCGTTGTCCTTCCAACCTCACGCAAAATTGGCTCACTTCAGTTCGTTGTCTTAAGGATCTCGCCAATTCCTCTTCCACTGTCACTTACTTTTGGAGGCCAACCATTCCTCCGCCCTTGAATGATTCTTGTGAGGTCATTAATTCTTCGGTTCCCTACCCGATTTCCAACATCGACCCGTGGTCTTTCTGGGTCGATATCGGCGATGATTTGCAGTTGACGTGGGGCAGGCCCCGTTGTTCCCGCTGTGAATCTCGAGGACAAGATTGTGGGTTCGCTCAGAATATGGGTCTCCGAACCGGATGTTTCTCTCGTCCCCAAGAAAGCTCAGGTACCTCTCTCTCTCTCTCTCTCTCTGTTCTTATTGTTTCCTAAGATCATCGTTTTGAACGCCTAGGTTTGTTTGATCAGTTGGACACTCGACACAGCAAAGCTTATAGCTACCTTGTTTTCTCCTCCGTCACTTAGCATGTTCCGGCGTTATTAAGTTCTTTCTCAGTTGATTATCCCCGGACTCTGTTTCTCGCGTATGAATTTTATAACATAAAAAAGTAACCAAACATTCGGTTTAATTCATGATATTCCAGAAGTTCTGAGCAAATTTAATTTATTTGTCATCTGTGTAGTTCAGTAGTTAGCGTCAGCTGGGGACTAAACTGAGGCAAGTGATGCAATTTTGAATTGTTGAAAATTCATGAAGTGGGTGGAGATTATTGAAGTGGTCATGATTGTTTTAAATAAAAAGGGAAGAAGGATCATATAATTTAAGTGAAGGTTTGCCGTGAGATATATGCTATACGAGCCAGCGGGACCCATGAAAATTTAGAACCCTTCCCGTTTTTAGGTTGAAAATTGAGAACTTTGGCTTGTTTGGCTGTGGTCAATTTGCGTACATGGCTTTTATTTTTAATTTTTTAACCTCCGCACAAGTTGTTGACCATAGGAAATTCCACGCCGGCACTTAGTATATGGAGATATAGAACAATATATATCCACACCTCACCCAACCATTGGTCGTTGGTTGTGTCGAAGAATTTTTTTTTTTATAATTTTACAAATTTTTTATTTATTTGAATAAATTGAAGTCTTGAAGTTCTTATTATTATTGGACTGATAAATGACGCATTATTTTTTGTTGGTGACCAAAACAATGAGTCCCTGATTAAGACTACATTTGAGAGTTGAAACAGGTCTTCCAAGAGGTGTAAAATATGGGCTAACAATAGGAGTGGGAATACCCGGGCTCCTGTGTTTAATTGGGCTCACTTGTTACATGTGTGGCAAGATACGACAACGTCGCAATCTCAGGCCCAGCATAGCTCTTCCCATCACGTCATTTGTGGTCCAGTCCGGCCCATTTAAAATGGGCCTCGATGGGTCCACAATAGAGAAGTATCCCATGACTCTTCTTGGAGAGAGTAGGCGGCTACCCAAGCCCAGTGACAACATTTGCTCAATATGCCTGTCGGAGTATGAGCCCAAGGAGACCTTGCGAACCATACCCGATTGCAATCATTATTTTCACGCACACTGTATAGATGAATGGCTCAAGATGAATGCCACGTGTCCCGTTTGCAGGAATTCACCTTCTTCTCCTTCAACTTCTTCATCCATGTCTCCTTCTTCCTCCTTAGCCTCTTCACATTAGATGAATTTATGTTCTCCCCTATTGAGATTTGGGACGCATGTTTCTGTTTGTATTATATGCCATACAGAATATACCACGATTTATGTGTATACACTAGCATTCAGTTGATTTTCTTAATCACCCCTGTTAATTTATCATGCTCCATATGGTGAAAGAGGAGAACTGTTTATAAAATCAAGCTTATAAGTGCATTAAAATTATTCTATACCAAAGCAAAGTAGTATAATAATTATAAAATTTATTATCTAGAAATACTTGAATATGTAACTTATTTTTTGATTGATGTAACTATTTTTTAAGTATAAATATCTTTTTATTTATGCACAATAAAAAATAAGTTATATATAATTAAAAAAAATATACTTATTTCAAATATGTTACATGTGAATACTTGATTAACAAATTTAGACAAAGCAAACAATTTGATAATTGAGGATTTTTCAACAATATTCTTACCATAGTAAGACGGCCAGAATTTCATATTAGTCTTTTTTTTAATTCAAAAAAAATAATTGACGGATGAGATATTTGTCGCCAGCCTATTGGACGGCTAAAAATTCTACCCCACCGTTATCCTTTTGTGCCTCCGTACTCATTACATTCGTTACTTGGCTTGGCCTGCCACCTCTCGTTTCTGATCTCCAGCAACTCCCAGGATGGAGCAACAGCGAGAAAGGTTAGTTCAGTGAGACTTCCGTTATCCCCTTCCAATCTTCTCCATTCCTGCTATGACTTTGACCACGTGCACTCCTCGCTTCTTCCGGCTTCTCCCTCCTCCTCCTTCTCCTTCAAGTCTCCCTAAACTATGCGAAACATGTGCTGTTCACTGTGACAGCACTTCTTTTCTGCCTCGCCTCCTGGGGAGTTCCTCAGTTTCGTTCAATATATCGAAATTCATCAAGGCTAAAGCTTCTGTTAGCGAGAGCGATCATGAGATTTCAGAAAACAACGTTTCCGAGCTACTGGACCAAGAGTTTTTGGCAAGAATTGCTGCTGCTGAAGACGCCAATGAGGCATTGCCGATGATCGCTGAAAAGTCTAGAAGAGATGAAGGTGTCGTTGGCACGAGTGATTGTTGCTCCATTATATCGGCTGCACACTGTGACAGCACTTCTTTTCTGCCTCGCCTCCTGGGGAGTTCCTCAGTTTCGTTCAATATATCGAAATTCATCAAGGCTAAAGCTTCTGTTAGCGAGAGCGATCATGAGATTTCAGAAAACAACGTTTCCGAGCTACTGGACCAAGAGTTTTTGGCAAGAATTGCTGCTGCTGAAGACGCCAATGAGGCATTGCCGATGATCGCTGAAAAGTCTAGAAGAGATGAAGGTGTCGTTGGCACGAGTGATTGTTGCTCCATTATATCGGCTGCACTTAATCGAAACAATGCGGAGCTGGCTTTGTCAGTATTTTTCGCTATGCGCGCTAGTTTTAATCAAGGTTATTATAATGCTTCACTCTTATGATCACAGTTGGTAACTTTTCCTTCTATACTCGATTTTTATGCTCTACGAATAACTCTTTCTTGGCCTCAATAGAAGAGAACTTCCCAAGGAAACCAAAAATTAAATTTAAACCAGAAAAAAAGGGGGACAAAATAACAAAATAAAGACGACGTAGCTCCCAATCTAGCTGTTATCAGAGATCGCAATGAGCAGTTATACATATTTCACGGTACAGATATATACAGTCCAGCGTGACCGCTCAGGAATCATAGCTAGAAATCAAGAGCATGCCGTAACTGTTTTGGAAGATTTGCCTTCTTGCCTTTGTTATTAGCCGGTTATAATATTTGGAACACAATTTGCTTATCTACATTACAAAATACAAACTTGAAACCGTAGAGGTTTAAATTGCTTCTGGTTTAAGATCTCTTTTACCGTCCTATTGGTTTAAGATAATATTCTTTGTCAGCTGAAAGCTGATTTTCTGAGACCTTATGTGGTATACTAATATTGTGAACTCACTTTGTTCTTTTTCTTTTTCTTTTCAATTTGGTAATGCTGATGTACAATGATCAGATGCTGGGAACGGCCCTTTGGTTAAGAAATGGAAGTGGTCCAGGCCAAATGCACATGTTTACACATTGTTAATTCAGGGTCTTGCATCAGCATTGAGGGTTTCAGACGCTCTTAGGGTGATTAAATATATTTGTGAAGTGGCAGTATCTCCTGGTGAGGAGGTATGATCAAAACATCTCTATGTCCTGCTTTTGTGCCACATATGTTGTACTAGCCTCATTTATGAATTTAACTTAAAAACATCTCCCACTTCATTGATGTTTCCAAAATTATATTTTTTTTATGGATTTATTATCAATGCTTTTAGAATTACTGTTATCACAATTCTGTAGATATTTTTGCAGGTGCCATTTGGAATGATAGTGAGATGTCCTAGTTGTAGGATAGCTGTTGCCGTTGCCCAGCCACAACAAGGTATTCAGGTATTTCCACGTGTTCTGTACATGTTAGATGCCTATGTCACAAATTTCCATGTGTTCTGTGCATGTTAGATCTTCATGATGATAGCCTCTAGGATAAGAAAACTAGGTCATTTTTATTACTTCTTTGACATATTTTTTAATGTATTCATCCCTATCTCTTTGAATATCTTGGTAATTTTAATCATTGTAAAGAAACACAATCACACCTCACTAGGATAATAAATTGAGAATAATGGTAAGCTTAGGTTAAGCATCCATCCAGTGCTCTAGTAAAAACAGCCTATCCTCTTCCACCTCTTCCACAAATAAAGTGATAATTCATTAATCCTAAACCTTGTCAAACTTTTAATCTTAGTATGCTTACATCAGCTCAAACATACTATAGAAGTGCCTTAAAAGGAAGACCCTGAAAAAGAAAATCTAAACTATAAGCTCATAGAGGTTTCATCTTTAAATTACTCCCTTTCACTTACGTTCAGGTTCGTTTGAGAATGATTAAATATACTTGTGTAACTAGGGTCATTTATGGTTATTGTCTCATCAGCATAATTCTTACATGGAAATATGGAATATTGTGATCCTTGGTTGACATAGAAAGCAGTACTATTTTATGGTTGATTCTCTGAGACATTTATACGTGTATAAAACTCTGCATAGGGTTATTCAGATAATATCTTTGGCATTAACTGCTCATAATTATATGACACTTCTAAGGACATAAAATGATATTTCTATGCAGTTGGTATCCTGTGCAAAGTGTCGCTACCAATATGAACTTGTTTCTGGTGACATAATAGGTATTCAATCAGAAGAAATCAGGTTGGTTAATCATATCTTTCTGTCTATTATTTTCTCTTTCTACTTAACTTACAATAATTCTCCTAAAATTAATTAAGTTTGGTGGACATGGCTGCTGTGTTTTGCCCCCTAAACTTTATTATTTGTTTATGTTTATTTTATCGAGAATGAGGAGGATATATAACTTCCTTTTTAAAATTTGAGTTTCTACTAGTCCACAAGTCCAATAGTTTTAGCAGGAAGCAGCACAATTGAGTTTTTCCACCATATTTAGTTTTGTTGATTGAACAATATGTATGCGTAGTTAATCAAGGAATACTCACTTTGCCTAAGGATCTCCTCATGCCGAACGCAGCATGGATATCACACCATGGGAAAGAGGGTTAAAATTCCTTCAATTGAAGAAGCAAAGCACTCCTGCTGCAGTTCATTCTATTGTGGTATATACTTTTCTCTCACTTTTGACATGCATTGGGACCTTTACTTACATAACATGTCCATGTTGATTATTAAGTCCAGAATCCAGCTATAAATTAATATCTTTTGATGCATCAGCTTTTCTAGATTTCTAATTTATAATATCTAATAAAACAAGCACATCCTTCTACTGGTTTGGTAAAAAAAGTTATGACCTTCACAAAGGTTCTAATCTTTGATGTTCCTGTCTTCTAGTAATCTCACTATTATTGGTAGCTCTTTACTAAGAATTTGAAACATCAAGAATGGCTGCTTCATTATAGAAGTTGAAACTTATGATTTCAATCATTTCACGCCAAGCAGGATCTCATTTGGAGGCACCTGGCCCAGTTGAAAAGCTTTTTTCTTGGTAATCTTTAAAATACAGGTGCCATAAATTTGTATGTCCTGCACCAAATTCTTGTTTTGTGGTGTATGTTTCCCATCTCCATTGGTCCATTTTGTCTGTCCTTTCAGTTGCTATTATGGTTTCTTATCAAACCGTGCACTGGGCTCTGAAATTTTCCTCATGTCCATTCTTCTAAATATTAGTAGTCATTTCTTAAATTATTTTCATTAATCCTTTATTCTCCCTCCATCTAGGTGCAGACCCCTTCAGGTATGGCGCGTACACATAGATTTGCAACTGAAACAGTTGATGTGCCAGCACAAGTAGGAGAAAGGGTAACTGTTGCTGTGGCAGCTCCATCAAATGTCTATAGAGCGGTGGGCCCCTTTAGATTTAGTCCTAGGGCCCCTGATTTCTATCCTGGTGAGGCTATGTGCTTGACGAACCACAAAGATGGCCGAGAATCACTTCTATTAAGAGCCCCAAGAAAAGAAGGAAATTCATCATTGCTTCAACCCTCTTTCCTCTTTCCTCTTCTTGCTGTCTTTACAACTGGTGATGCTGCATCTGGACTTATTGACCCCAGCCTGCCCCAGTTTATATCAGTTGTTGCAGTTTCATCTCTTGCTGTTGGGGCAACACTGAATTCTTTTGTTTTTCCCCAGTTGAATCAGGTACTTTAGTTTTCTTTTTGTTTTGATTTTTCACTTTTTTCATGCGAATCTTGTAATTTATTGTACTATTGTAATATATTGAAATCAGAATGGCTTCATTTTCCCTTGCACCCACTGCTCAGTCGCCATGTATCCTTCAATTTATTCTGAATATTATAAATAAGACCTCTGAATTTAATATACATCTATTTATTTTTTACGTTGGGGAAGCTTCCACAAGGATCAGTCGAAGCAATTGCTATCAAACAGCAACTTTTATCTCAATATGATGTTCTTCAGTCTCGCATCAAAGACCTAAAAGAAGCTTCTGAAAAAGAGGTGTGCTCCTTGCATGATTTTACATTAGCACATTGAATTCTACCTTCTTTTCTAAGTCTTTCTCCTTCTGAAGTTTTGAGCTATTCTTCCATTCCAACTTTCCTTGTACAAAAAAATTGGTTAGCGTACATTTCCTCCCTGGACACCTCTTATTCTTATATTTAGAACGCGGGTGGGTTTGTTTGGGGAACCTGAATAGTCATTGAGGAAAAATGTTACGTAAAATGCTCAGACATGGGATAATTATGATAACGAAGTCTATGCAATTTAATTTCTTTTCTTTTCTATTGTAATAATGAGAAATATTGCTTTAGATCATCCAAGATTGAAATTTAAGAACAATACTAAAAAAAATGGTCTTTCAGTCGGCTCCTAACATCAATTAATATTATTTTATGGATAAAATAACACATAATATCTTGATCTTATTTATCAGGTGCGGCCAATATCGTAATCTTATTTGTAGTATAATTTTACTTATAATTTTTTAATTTAGTACAATTTCACCTATAATCTTTTTAATTTGGTGCAATTCTTGGTACTTGAGAAATAAAATTATGGGTAAAATTATACCAAATTAAAAGATTACGGATGAAATAGTATTATAAATAAATATAAAAAATAAAATTAAAAAATTAGATGCTTCTTTACCCTTATTTTATTCTAAGTTCACTCTGAACTTCCCGTCATGTTCAAATATTAGCTTTGTGTTGTAATGGGTCTTCTGGATTTGCATCGCACATGCTCACCCGACACCAACAGGCATCTCTTTGTGTATGCATAATGTGTTCCGTATGGAAATCTGATGCATATGTGGAAAGAGTATAAATTTAATCCACTGCCAGCGCAAAACTCCATTCCCTATCTATAAACGAGAAAGTGCCACATCATTCGAGTTATGATGGCTCAAGGTATTTCATTTGCCATGATATAGCTTTATCAGGCTTTTAATATAGGTGGCATCGTATGATTCACTAGCAATCAATCAATCATTTTCCAAAGACAAGGTGTTAAACTTTATGATGCAGAAATCTATCATTTTAGGTTATATACATAGATTAAGAGAACTATTAAATAGTCTAGATTGTAGCAAAATCTAAAGGTATTTGACTAAAATACCCTCATTTTTAAATATTAGAAATATCATGGCACTTAAGCCTACCTACCATTATTTTCATTAATGAAGAGTAAAATGGCACAAAAATTGTTTGTTTCATTGAAATTCTTGAGCAATAATTATTTTGAAACAAGACTAAAACTCAAAAGATATGATTATTTTGAAATGGAGGGGAAAATACTTTGTTCTTTTTCTTCTTTTTGTTAGGCATGCATTTACCTTAGTTTGAGCTATATAAATATAATTTTTCTCTGTAGGTATGGATGTTGGCTCGAATGTGCCAACTGGAAAACAAAATTTCTGTTGTTGGAGAACCTTCGTATCGGTGAATTACCACCACCTTCTCTTCTCAATTCTCAGTGTATTACTGAAATTACTTCTTATCCTCTGTAGTTAACCATTTATGTTGGTCTACTTTCAAGTTTTTACGTTTTTCCTTTCCCCTTCTTCTAGGGCTCGTAAAACTAGAATCAAAAGGGTGCAAGAGAGCTTGCAAAAGTCCCTCAGGGGACGGATTGAATTGATTGACAGCTATGCCAGAGTAAGGTTTCTCTGACAATTAATTTAATCTTGTATGGTTCTGTAGGTTAGGGAACCAAGCTCTCCTGGTTGTGTTTTTGAATCAGTTCCATCAAAAGATGCATGTTGATAGTACTTTTTGGACAGATCTCTTCAATGATTGAAATTGAGGTGGAGATGGACACTGATGTTCCTGCAGCTGAAACTGCCAGCAATGCGGTAATTTTTAGTCATATTTATTTTGGGCGATGACTGATGATATATAATATATTGATATGACTGGTGTAAATGTGTAATTACTCAACTGAGGACATCTGTGCAGGATAACATCATGGAACAAATACAACAAATCACGGAGCTCGAAAATCTTGAGGAGGTATGTTCTTTTTACATGGAAGCTTCTTATCTGACATTGTAGACCTGAAGATGGCCTCAATGATAAATATTCACAAAAGCGTTTGCTCAGAGTGTGCTGTACTACTTAAAGAAGCGAACTAACAATATTCTCATCAATGCTAACTTCATACGACAAAAGAAGAATTAGTTTAATAACAATGTTACTCTTCTCTGATGAAACCATGTGCCAATTCTTTCCTTGCCACTAGCCTTTGCCCTTTTTTCCCAGCGACCCCACTAATTAATGCTGTGGTGCAGAGATGGAAAATACAAGCCGAAGCCAATGATGAGGCTGAAAGACTTCTTAGTTCGCAGTCCTTACCTAATGAAGAAGTTTAACCATGTTCAAAAGCACAAGTCTTTATACATCTGCATCATTAGATGAGTGTCAAATCCCAGTTTAATGATCTTCACTTGACAGAATAATAATAGAGTGCAGTATCTTGTTCCCTCTGCCTTGTAACAAGTAACGTTAGACAAGTTGATTTCTGACAGAACGGTCTCTGTTATGTCTCTCATAGGAAATTGGAACGGAATTGTATTCCGATTATATGGGATCTGAAAAGGGCCGCTGAAACGGGCCAAGGGTGGATCACAGTTCACACAGCACATAGTGGGTAACTTCATTTTAAAAATCATCTTAGTCGTAATATTTTACAGATATGAGCAGGCCTTTTAAAGGCATAATGTAGTTGGGATTATTATTTATTATCAAGTAATCGTTGTTGATCTTTCCTATCATGTGCAATTCTATACCCAATTATTGCCCATATTCAAAAGTGGGGTTCCTCCTGGTTGTACTTTTAGCTATGCTTATATTTAAGACAGCAACGGTTCCTGACTCAGTGACCACTGACCAGTCTCGTACAATATATTCCAAAAGTTAAGTAACGCTCGTTCGTTCTTTAGGTGGCAACAAGCTTTACGACATCAATAATTAATAATTGAGCGATTTAGTTATGAGTTTTCTAGTTTGATAGAGGGCTGATATAATCATATAACTGCCGGGCTTGCAACTCGCAGTTGTCCTGGGCAAAAGCTGATTTCCATTTCCAGTAGTTTAAATGGGAAAGAGGAAAAAAATAAAATTTATAAAAGTTACATATTCATAAATTATGTGTAGTGTAATTTCTCTCAGTCTCTATGTAATTTTATATTTTATTCTTAAGTACGGGCTTGGTACCTATTAGGATCCCAAATTTAATGAATAAAAAACTAATGTTAATGGGCGAGTTGATTTTCATTCAGTAAATTTTTTATAAAAAAAATACTTAAAAGCATGTCAGTAAGAGATTAAAATTGCACATTTATGTTTACCAGAACAAAATTCTAAAGAAATTAAGATAGCATGATTCTATTTCATTATGTGGCAAGTCATTCTTTTTTTTTTTTTTAAGAATAAGTATCCTTCTATTTAAAGTACTCTCGGATGCTAAATGTGAACATATTTTCTAACGAGGATTCGAATGGTTCATCACATAGTGAGAAATCAACCCGTTTCATTAAATTTAACTCCCGTTAATTTTTAATTTTTATGATTTGAATTTATATTTTTTTTCTTAGAAGGTGCCAAGGTGGGACTGTTTAGCATTTTTTTTTGGTACAACAATTTTTATAAAGAGTTTGAACTCACTCACGATCTAAGGGTAGGGCGAAGTCTCATTTTCTCTTAGACGATACTAATATCAAGTAGGACGAGCTATCTATTACCCTCAGGCATAAATTTAAACACTTAAAAATTAGAATGTTTCCTTAAATATCATGATTGAAATCATAACAAAATAATATTCTTGACTGTTTAGCATTTCAATAAGTCACTTTTTAAAAAAGAAAAGAAATGGTCCGTGAATACAAAGTGATATATATACAAATGAAGAACCTGAAGGCAAAACCGAAAGAAGAACCTGAGAACAAATGGGGCAACAATTGAGATGCCCCAGTTGGGCCCGGCTTGAAACACTTGAACTATTGATTAGGGCAATAATTCACAGAATCATTGAAATTTTTTATCAAAAAAATTCAAAAAATGTGTGGGCCACACGTGTCTCATTACATGTCGGTGGGGTGGGTGTTTATCAAACTCTACAAGGGTCAAATATGTTCTGCCAGAATCTATTGACGTTTGACAGGTGGAATCAAGCCACAATTTCTTGTATGCCCCCAATAATTCATTGGTCTTTGCCTAACTGTATCATCTTTAACAAGTAGTTAGGGAAAAAAAGGAAGTTTTTTTCACAAATAAATATAAAATTATGATCGGAAACTTAGAAAAATAAAAGGTTACAAGTACTAATTAAATTATGTGATTTTACTCGTATGAATTTATGTACCAAATAGAGACACAAATAAACATCAACAGCGTATTGATGGGAGAAAGGTCGCAAAGTAAAATGGATGTCACATGTCTTGTTGTTGCCGGGTTGGTTAACCATCTTGGAGAGGTTTCGAGTGCTTACCTGATTTGAGATCAGCAAATATATATATATATATATATATACATATACATATACATATACATATATATGTATGTATCAAAACCTTCACACAAAAGTTTGGAAGTCACAAGTGCATTGTCGCAAAATTGAGTAGAATTCTTTAAAATCACCAAATGTGCTACAATGAAAGCCTCTGAAATGGTTATTAATAATCTTATAATCTAGTGGCATAAATTTTATTTTATAAATAAAATAAGTTTAATATAATTGTTGATCCTTTAAATTTATATAAATTTTAGTTTTAATCTCTCAAATTTTAAATATACGATTTTGGTCTTTTAAATTTAATCTGTTATATACCATTAGTTCTCGCTGTTTATAAATCTTTAACTCGGATAATATTTTTATGAGATGGCAAACAGAAATCTTATTTGGTGAGACACACCATTTTTCGTCTTTTTTTTGTTGAATATAACTTTAAGACTTAAAAAGCGTTTACAGAAATTTACGAGATTGTTAACTTGAAAAATTCTCATAACGATAATAGAAATCGGACTCGCGTATCTTTATTTTTAAATGCACTTGAGCTTTGAACTGACAACAAAAAGGCATGGCATTGCATCGTTGAGTCAAGCGCGAAAGCGAATGGCATTCTACGATTTTCTTTGCTTATCTTCCGTGTGAGCTCTGTTGAAACTTGAAAGTGCTAGGGCTTGAAAAACACAAAATTAGGGTCGACACTCTTCAAAGTAATATGGGGCAAAAATTTCACTACCTTTAAATCCTTACAATACATTCATGCGGTGGATTGAAAGACAGATAGATCAATGAATGAATAATAGATAAGAGTACTTAATTTCTGTATTATTGTGTAGAATCTTACGTGGTTTTCATGGCGTTCTTCCTCTTTTGTAAGCCAACATGTCTTCTATTCGGCGTCCTTTAGTTTCTTAGCCTAGTTTTTATTTTCTGTTTGATGCCCTGTTCTCATAAAAAAAAATAATGAAATGAACATGAAGGTGATTATATCTGGTTAAATGACAATGAAGATGGCGGAATGACGGGAGGGGAAGGAGGCGACCATCCCTCCCAACCCCTTGCCTAGTTTATTTATCTATCTGACGGAAAAAAAAAGCTCATTAAAAATTTATTATTCTGGTCATAAATTTTCATTCTGCCACTGCTTTTATTTATTTAATATTATTTACAAAAAAAGAGGGTCATGAATTTAACTTGTACGTTTTACAATTGCGTGGAGCCGCTTGCTTTCGGGAGTCAGTTGGGATCGTAGTTAGTATTTGTTTTGCTCTAAAAAAGAGATAATGGATTTGGATGAGTTGGAAGTTGGAAGTTGGAAGTTGGAAGTTGCTCTTTCGTATTTGGGAGTTTGCATGTTTTGTCAACAAAAGGATGCATTCCCATATATGAGTCATCCCACTTCCCTCCTTGACGGTCCAATGCTAATCCATTTGCATGTCATCCTCCACTCGCGCCATGTCACATCATCTGCTTATCCCACTGATTTCATTATTTGATTTGATTTTATTATTAAATTAATAGAGATAATTACAATTAACGAACACAGTTGGCTCTTTATAATTGGGCATTCTCAACCAAAATTTCCTCATAATACATTATTACTTAGTATATTGGAAGTGACGTATCATTTATGTTAGGTTTAATCCACAAGTTCAATTAAATTAATTCATAATCATTTCAATTTTTTAACATAAGTATACTCTCTCTCTCTTCATATTTTTATTTTATATTATCATATTATAATTATTTTTTTAATCTAAGGGTATCCCAAGTCATTTAGGTATGTAATTAATCTATTTCTAGACTTAGAACACAAAAAAAAAAATCAATTCTCTCAATAGGTACATTTTTTATAATTTAAATTTGTGTTCTACTTTTTATATAGTAAAATTATTTACTATCTCGATCAATAATTTGTCAGTTAATTGAATTGTTTTATCAGTCATGTTTTGATATAATTAATACTAAAATCAAAATACAACCTAATTAAAATATTGAGGGTAGTCGAGATTTAAAATATTGCAGCATTAAATAGGGAAAAAATAATTTCTCTATAATATATAAATTTTGACTATTCCATTGATTTGTGTGATTTATCATATTAAGGACTTATAAATAAAAATAGAAAAAATAATATTGGTTATTGGTTATTGATTATTGGAGAGTGTAGATGAGAACGGGGTCTGGAATTCTAGAAGCATGTAATAGAATAATCTTTTCCAACTCCTATAATTCCACCTAAAATTGATCCCCGGATATATATATATATATATATATATATATATATATACACACACACACATATGTGTGCTGTTTTGGAATTTAAGATATCATCACTCAAATTAAAGATAAAAATAAGTAATATATATATCTCGGAGTAGATAAGGAAGGGCCCAGTAAACATATATATATCCTCGGCAGTTTGAGGTTGAACCCCATTTGGGCGGTGAAAAAAAAATTATATATATAATATTTATAATTAGAATTGAAGATATATTAATAAAAGCGTGTTCCCTCACGCAAAGTCAAATAGTAGTATTTACTCTGCTTATGGAGAGCAGACTGACTTCAATTCCAATTTCTCCAAAAGTCAAAACTACGAACCTAATCATTTTTTTTTTAGTTTTCAAATATAAATAGCCTTTTATGGGCGGCAAGCTATATTATCCTACCGCATCATTTTCAGAACCATCCTCTTTTTTCCGCTTTTCTCACTGTTTTCTACCCAATCCTGAATCCACACACAACATAGTTGATTCCATCCTGATTCTTGAGAGATTCAATAAGGTCCGGTCGGTTTGAATTCAATATTCCTTATCCGGTCGGTCTGTAATATTTTCAATTTGGTATCTCAACAGATTATAAGTCTCACTGCACATTAATTCCGTGACAATTTATACCCTCGAGCCTTAAATCTTCAACTCCAAATAGATAATTTTATTTAGATTTAATTAAATAATGGCCATACGTTTTTAATATTTATACGTGTGGTCCCATATCATCATAGGCTGAATTTTATTCTAACACCGTAACAGAGAGAGAGGGGGGGATTTTTTTTTTTAGTTGCCCACCTGGTTCACCGGAGTTTTGCCCCGACTACATCCAGATCCGACCCGCGTCGCGTATCTGGTTATGGTGGGTGAGTCTCCCAACGGGGATTTTCTGTGTACGCCAAGACTCGAACTCGAGATTTCGCTTAAACGATACCGAGTCACTTACTATTCGGATTAACTCCCGTTGATAGAGAGAGAGAGAAATTAAAATGGTGGAATGTACAATTATTGAAAATTCAAGAACCGATGACGTATACAATGTTAGCCGTAGAAGAAGGCGGCCCACGAGACAGCCCGATTTTGATTACTTTTCCTCACCTAAGGTTGCATATAAAGTTGTGGAAGCCTCTTCACATTCAACTTCACCTTGAGAATTAACGAGAATTAGTCTGAGTGATAAGTAGTTTGATATTATTTAAATGAGATATTAAATTTGAGTCTTGACGAATGCAGAAAATTTCTGTTGGGAGACTCACCCACTATAGCCAGGTGCGCGACGCGAGTCGGATCCGGATGTAGTCGAGGTAAAATTATGGTGAACCGGGTGAAAAAAAAAAGAATTTTACCTTGAGAAACGTTATCTCGTGATAGTTTTTTTAACAGTGATTTTTTAATTTTTAAAAATTTTTAAATTATATTTTAGTTTTATTAAAAAATTAGTAATAAATTTATCTAATTTTTTTTATAAAAAAAACTTCACCTTAAAATGAGTGCCTTCATTTCATGGATATTAAATTCTTTATTCTCCTTGTACGGATATTAGATTTAACTGAATAAGATATTCTTTCCCCGCATAATAAATCTATATTTGAATCTTTATTATTGGGATAAATACTTATATTTTGTAAGCAAGTACAGGAGAATATATATTAACAAATCCTAACAGGTCTCGTGATTTAAAAAAGTGTTTTCAGAAATATATTTTACATATTATTTATCGGGGAGATTTTTAATTTTCATGATTTGACTTAAATTCACTCTCTTTATTTCTCATAAGAAACCGAACCACTGAGAGAGCTTTTGTTTGGTTCTTATGATGTTTTTGTGATGCTAAAAATTGATAATTTTATTTAGTTTTTAGAGCATATTTAAATACTGTTTAAAATTATGTTTTTAAATATAAAATTATAGTTTTCCATAAAGTAAATTTTGTCTACTTTTTTTTAAATAATTTTCTATTAAAATTATTTTTATAATTTTTTCTGTTATAATTTAGGGCCTGTTTGGATATGATTTTAAAAAATGGCTTATGAAAAAAAATGCTTATAAACATCTTGTAGAAAAAGATTTTTAGAGAAGAGTTTATGAAAAAAAAATAGTTTTAAATAAATAAGTGTTTGGATGACTATTTTTAGAATGACTTTTTATATTGATAAATTACCAAAAAAGATATGATTTGATTAAAAGTAAGAGAGAGGAGAGAGGTAAGAAAACGATAAGAGAGATAAGAGAGGGTAGATGAGAGATAGTAGAAAAGAGAGAGGGGAGAAGAGAGAGGAGAGGAGTATAAGAAAAAATATGGGTAAGGTAGTAATTGAATAGTATATAAGCTCATTTACTGTTCAAAAAATTATTTTTAATAACTTATTCAAAACTATGATTTTGCCTAAAAATACTCATAGATAAATATGACTATTTATTTTAAAATTTTACTAAACTAAAATTTTGCCCAATTTTTTTTCTAAATTATAATTTGAATAAATCCAAACAAGCCCTTAATCGCTAAAAACTATTATAAACATACTCCTAATTACTTTAATTTTGCAATTTATTCTGTGATTTTCTTCCGTTCTGATGATTCTTGTGCTCATCGATTTACGAGAGCACTCTTTCATTTTCTTTTTAAAGTAAAGTTATTTTCCCCCCAAGAAAAGACATATCATATGTGCATATGAGCTTATCCATCGCGTTTTGTTATAAATGGAAGATGACACACAGCCGAACATATTAGACCCATTCAATAAGCCATAATAAGGAGAGAGACAAGCCCATGCACAACTTCACATCTATTCTAAATTTTATATCAATTTAATATTTTTTTTTATAAAAAAAAATTAAATGAGTTCAACATAAGTTGCTCACTAAAATTAAAAAATAATTATATAATTTAGAGAGTATTTATAAAAAAATTATAATATTATCTATTAAATAAATTTTTATTACAGTATATAAAATGGAATTTATATTCTTATAAAATATAAATATTTTTTTATTATTTATATTAATTTTTATTAACTATATGATCCAAAATTAATTTGTTTTAGTTTCACTTACATTCTGAAAACAAAATCTGCAGCATGATTACGAAAAATACTGATTTTACGGTGAAAATCATGTTAAGATTCCAAGGCGAGTACTATATTTTTCGTCTTGTATGAGTGAGCACATGCGTCCAAAATTAAAAAAGTTGAATCGATAATTATTAATTACTATATTTTAAAAATTATGGTGAGTTATTTTAATCTTAAAACAGAAAGATTTTGGGAATAAATTTCATAAATCGGTAACGTTTGTTAAATTTAATCTTTCAATTACATCTCATACAAAAAGAATAAAATAATCGTACCATCTCGAGGAATTATATTGTTTTTTAAAATTTTGAATAAGTACTAATGGAAAGAATCAAGAATGATTCCACGTGCCAAAAATATTTGTAATTTGCAATTAAAGACCTAATTTAATTAATGAAAGGGGTGACCAATAGACGCCGGTTGTTAATTAGTTGCATTTTATAATAACCGCATAGCTAACAAACAAAATTTACACCCGATATTTGTTTTTTTTTTGTTTATAATAATCCAATCATTAGACGGGGATTTCTATCACATAATTCACGAAGCTGTGCTCCCGTGACCTCAGGTCCATGTATTACCCTACTCCTCGACTCGTGGCGCTCTCCGAAACAGCAAAAGAAAAACGGTTACAGTAGGTTGTAGAGGATTCCAGAGTCCGCTATTAACTACTAACTGATTGGCTAATATTTTACGTTACCGTGCAACGGCCGAAATGGTTATTTTTCTATTTAGTAAAGTATCACAAAATATCTTAATTTTTTTTTATATTTGATTAGTATTATAATTTTATTTATAATTTTTTAATTTAATATAATTTTATCTATAATTTTTTTAATTTAGTATAAATTTATCAATAATTTTATTTCTTAAGTATTAATAATTACACTAAATTAAAAAAATTATAGGTAAAATTATATCAAATTAAAAAATTATAGATAAAATTATATTATAAATAAGATTAAAATACTGATTATATATAAAAAATAAGATCAAAATATTAAGTATTATTTTATCTTTTTTTCTGAAACCAACATTGTTGGAACTTGATTTTCAGGACCTGGAATTAGTTTTAATTTTTCTTGGAATTGATTAATTTAAGGACAAAAATGGTGATGGTTAAAATTAAATATGTTTTTATGTTTTTTTGCGCCAATTTTTTTTTTATGATTTAGTATTTATGTACTAGCCAAAAAGTGTCTTTGTTGGTAAAATAACATATTTAATCTTTCTTGGACTTAATCTTAAATTTAAGTAACCTACCATTAAAATATCAGAAAGTACTAATTTCACAGGAACTTCCTCTCGAAGAAAAATATATGTACCTTTTGCGAAATAATGCTTATTTATGAAGAAATTATTCAATAGAGTATAAAAATCAATGTAAATGAATGATGCTGAATAAATACTAGTATTAATTGTTGCCAATAGAGAATTAGACCGAATGGTTCAATTGTCAACTGAATTCCACTTGGTTTAAATTAGAAAACCCTCTTTATAGTTAAATTAGGTTATATTAGAATTGAGCTACTATTTAGACAAAATATCGGAATTGTTTTTAGAAAATTAAATGGTGTTTAGGTCTAGGCGAAGAAAAAGCTAAAAGATTAAAAAAGTATAAGAAACTATTTGTAGCTATATGATATTATTCTATATATTGTAACGTTTTTAGGTTAATAATTAGATTTATCATATAATTATTTCTTATATATATCATGTATATATTTTTTTAATCAATTCGCCCTTATTTACGGATGGAATCACAAGAATTTAGAACTGTTGATCTTTTTGGTGGCCGGTTTGGATTAGTTTTTAAAAATAGGTTATAAAAAATTAAGTGTTTAGATAGTTATTTTTAAAATAATTTTTTAAGAAGATAAATTACTAAAAATAGTATGATTTTATTAAAAAGATAAGAGAGGAGAGAGGGTGAGGAATAGAGAAGAGATGAGAGTGGGTGGAGAGGAGAGATGAGAGAGGGTAAAGAGAAAAGAGGAGAGAGGGTGCAAAAGATAGGAGAGAGAGGAGAGATAGTGTAAGAAAAAATAAGGGTAAAATAGTAATTGGATAGTCTATAAGTTGTTTTATTGTTCCAAAATCTATTCTGACCAGCTTTTCTGAAACTATAATTTGACTCAGACTGAGATTTTGAATAAAAATAACTGTTTATGTTAAAAAATTTTAAACCGAAATTTTTCCTAAAATTAATTCTTAAACCACACAACCAAACAGTGAGGCAAGTTTTAAAACATGGAATGTCCCATAGAGACCTAAAGTTCTGGTCCTGATGAGGCAAAGGAATGGGCAATTAAAACCGAATTAACACTATGACAGGGATTGGAGGCTAAGTCTAAGCAATTTAGGAACAGAAAGAAAAGAGTCCAGCGCCATATGCGAAGTGGACACACTGGAAATCCACGTGGCTGATCTGTTGCCCTCCCCCAATAAATATTCCCGAAAATTTCACTTTCAATTAAAGTTATTTCCTTTTTTTATAATTTTATTTATTTATCTTAACGTGTCACATATTTCTCGCCGCCTCCGAAAATGTGCCCGCGCGTCTTCAACTTCGCCACCTATATATAACTTAACCTCTCTTTCCCCCTCCCTGTTGTGATTTCAAAGCCTCCGTTCATTCCTTCTTTCCCTCTAAATTCCCCCTTTCTTCTTTCTGTTGCAGTTCTCCTCCTATTATGGCGACCAAGACCGTTCTCGTCACCGGCGGAGCTGGTTACATCGGCAGCCACACTGTTCTACAGCTCTTGCTCGGCGGCTATAAGGCCGTCGTCGTCGACAATCTCGACAATTCTTCTGAAATTGCCATCTTCAGAGTCAGAGAACTCGCCGCTGAATTCGGGGATAATCTCTCCTTCTACAAGGTTTCTAACCTTTTTATTTGCTTATGCTTTTTGCTTGATTTCCTTGCATGTGCTTCTGGACATCTTATGCCTTTTACTTATGCGCTAAGGCTGATTCTTTCAGGCTTAATTCTTGATTTAGGTCTCCAAGTTCACGCTTCTTGCTGTAATTTTGAATGTTGAGATTGAATTTGACTAAATTGGTTCAGTTGGATGTTGCGCTCCTCACTTCTTGTGACTGCCGCAAGTCCAAAAGCCAAAAGTTTTGTGCTTTAGTTCTTTCCGCTTCTAGTTAAGAGGTGTCGGCTGTTCGAAATTATATTTTCCCTACAGTTTCTGTCTTTATCAGTTCGGAGTTCTTTTTGATCTGTTGTGAGTTTGGAGAGCGAATCGTTTCTTCCAGTCCTGGATCCAAGCTTGTTTTTATTGCGTTTTTCATTGTGATAAAATTAATTTGAATAGGGAGACTTTCGATAATTTTCTTCTCTCGCACCAAATTTGTTGACTTCATCCGCTTTGCAACTAACTCAAGCTTGGCCAAGTTTTAAACCGAACGGCGCTAACCTTTTTTCTTTTCTTTTGGATAAAATCTAACCTTCTTTTTCCATCTAGGCCATATTTGGCCTGTTCAGTTACTTATTCTGCTTAAGTGTTTATGAATTAATGAATGTTAATAGTAATTTTTTCCCTATAAAAACGTCAGCTTATGAGTCAACTGTCACTTGGACTTGCATAATATAGTCCGTCAGTGTTGAACATGAACTACATGTACTTAAAATGCTTATTTTCACATCTTATTGTCCAAAAGAAGTCTTGCATGTTTTATGTTTAAATTGTAATTTTTGACCTATTGACCTGTTGCGTACTTTATTTTTTGCCCATTGTAGGTAGACCTCCGGGACAGAGCTGCTCTTGAGAAAATTTTTTCTTCTACCCAGTAAGGACTAGGGATTATGACATAAGATTCTGTTCAAAATGATTATTTTCGTTCTGCTTGATGCATAATGTTTTTTTTATACTTTCATTCCATCACCGCTAACTGTTTATTATCTCTACCTTTCTCTTTAGATTTGATGCTGTTATACATTTTGCTGGGCTGAAAGCTGTTGGAGAAAGTGTGCAGAAACCATTACTCTACTATGACAACAACTTGATTGGTACAATTACTCTGTTGGAAGTAATGGCTGCCCATAATTGCAAGAAGGTAATTTTGCTTTAATTTTCCTTTGGTTATTTTTTTGGTTGACTTTATTGTAGTGTTTTTCTTTATGGAATTCTATCTTATTGCTAAATACTAGTATAACATATTACAAGTTGTCTAAATTAAACCGAAGGGATTGTCTCATACATCTGTGAACAAAAGCAGTTGACGTAGTCGCAACTGCTTCTCTTGTGATTATATTGTTTCTACTGCACGCTCCCTTATGCAGTGCCAGTACTTGATTATGTGTGAATTTTTTTTTTTAATTTCTTTGTCTTGTCATGATATTTCCAGTTTGCTGCAACCATGTTAAAATATGAATACGGGACTCAGTCCCCTTCAGTTTTTCCAATAAGTTAAAAGAGGATGTTAAGAAAAGAAGCTTCTACCTGCGTATATGTAATCCCGTTGTGCGATGAGGTCAATCTGAAAATGAAGTTGTTATAATGGTCATTGAATAGGTTGAATAGGTCAATCTGAAAATAGAGTGCTAAACTATCAAGCCATTCAGCTGCTAGTCACTATTGCATAGGTAGAGTTGAAGATATTGTCATCAAGCTATTCTGGGTTGAAGTTTTGATTACACGTCTTTTAATCCCTGATTATGTTGCAACCTTATTGTCTTGTACTCTTTGAGCTTGCTTATATATTATGCTGCCTTATTGTGCAGTATGCTGATTAGACTAAAGTACTAAACACCTCTTTCTGAATTGATCTCAGCTTGTATTCTCATCTTCAGCTACTGTATATGGTTGGCCTAAAGTGGTTCCATGTACAGAAGAGTTCCCTCTCTCTGCAATGAACCCGTATGGGAGAACCAAGGTATGAGTAAGAAACTGTTATTTTTATTTTTTTTGGGACCTTGGAAGAACCATGATTTGGATTTGTATCTTGTCTCTTTACCAAAAGACTTTGTGTTTCACAAAATGTTTTTTTTTTTAATTTCTTGGTGACTAAATTATAGATGCTTGTGTTGTAATCTAGTAATGAGATCTGATAAAGTTTCTGTTTTCAGCTTATCATCGAGGATATTTGCCGTGACATTTGCCGTGCAGATCCTGAATGGAAATTGATATTGTTGAGATACTTCAACCCTGTTGGTGCACATCATAGTGGTAATATTGGTGAGGATCCTCGTGGAATTCCAAACAATCTTATGCCATTTGTTCAGCAAGTAGCTGTTGGCAGACGCCCTGCACTGACTGTTTTTGGGAATGATTATAATACAGTTGATGGCACTGGTGTATGTTCTGACTCTGTTGTCTAGTCACTGATTTTTTCCTTGAAAAATTGCTTGAAGCTTTACTGAAGTTCATGCTTATTATTTTCCTTTTCTGATAATGGATCTAATTCTTCACGTCTTCATAAATTATCTAATTGAATGAATGTTTTCTTTCTTCTCAGGTTCGTGATTACATTCATGTTGTTGATTTAGCTGATGGGCACATTGCTGCATTGCGTAAACTAAATGATCCTGATATAGGTATTACTCCAAATTTATCTCTTGTAATAATTTGTTCTCATCAGATTGTGAGTTCTCTTGCGGCAGCAATGTTAAATTTTAGAGGCTAATGGCATATTTTCTCTCGATCTTTTACAGTTTATGGTTATAAAATATCATCTACTACAGAATTCCCGTACCTTGAATAATTTTTGTGCTGCATACAGGTTGCGAGGTGTATAACTTGGGAACAGGAAAGGGAACTTCAGTTTTGGAGATGGTTAAGGCTTTTGAAAAGGCATCTGGAAAGGTAGGAGACTAATAGTTATATTACTTATAGTTTGTTTCTGAAGGCCCTTTAACCCTTGCTGTCAATTCTGTTTACTCTTAAAACACTTTTTCCCATATTCATGGTGTTTTTTTCTGTCTTGCTGAGAATTTAGCGCTTCATGCCACAAGCTTAGTATGGCTGCATTCTCAGTTTCTGTATCATTTTGCAGTTTGTGTTATGTCCCAAAATAGTGTATTATGTATACTAAATAATTTATAGTCTTGATTTTGATGCTCTTTTGACCAATTCAATTTCATGTTTTAAGTATGACCAGAAACAATTTTTTGCTCCATCTCTGAAAGTTGAAGCCTCTTATTCTTTATCTCATTAACCTGTTTAATTATTTTGTTATCCAGAAAATTCCACTTGTCATGGCTGGCCGAAGACCTGGTGATGCTGAAATTGTTTATGCATCTACAGAGAAAGCAGAAAAGGAACTAAAATGGAAGTAAGTTTAAAAAATTTCCTAATATAGAACTGATCTTCAAGCTTTACTTCGTTTTTTTTCTTTCAAATTCTTACAACATTGATTTCATTGCAGGGCAAAATATGGCATTGAAGAGATGTGCCGTGATCAATGGAACTGGGCTAGCAAAAATCCTTTCGGCTATGAATCACAGGAGTCCAACAATCATTAACTTAGTTGCATACATATTCTATATTTTCGCTTTTGTGAATCCTATCACATCATAGGCTATATGAATTTAGGAATCCCTTAGTTCTTTTCTTTTTTAAATTTAAAGTTGGCATATTCTTATTATTTCTAGTTACATGGAAAATAAGGTAGTGGTTTACTGTAATTAAGGCTTCTCTAGGTTCCTTTTCACAGTCGTCATTTAGTGCGAGGTAGCTCGTATAGAAAAACATGACAGTACCCTGTTCTGTATATCTAAACTACACAATTCTATATATAGAATATGACTAACAGTTTCATACTGTCACATTGTCATTACCAATGCTCAAGTTACAACTCTGTATTGGCATTTTACTTTTACCTTTCAGTTTTCTCTTCTCTCCCCCTGCAACGATATGAGCATCTCATTTAAGTTGTTATTCGACATTGTTTGAGTAGAGAAGATGAGGCAAAATCAAGGATAAGAGATGGGAGGATATAGATTCCAATACTCGTGAGGCTCTAAATAATGAAGTGATCATTTATCAAGTTATTCTTCGTATTCAATGACCAATATCGATAACTTGATTTGGAAATGTAAGACGGGGAAAAACTACAAATCATTGATAAATTTTAATAATTTGGAAATATAACAAAAACGATGAATAATCAGTAAATTCCCCAATGCTTCGAAGCCCGTATGTATTGTTTTTTTTGTTGCTCACCCGGTTCACCGGAGTTTTACCCTGACTACATCCGGATCTGACTCACGTCGCGCACCTGGCTATGGTGGGTGAGTCTCCTAACGGGGATTTTCTGTATTCGCCAAGGCTCAAACTCGAGACCTCGCTTAAGCGATACTGAGCTGCTTACTACTCGGACTAACCCCGTTGGCTCCTGTATGTATTGTTGTACTGGGCAAAATAGTTGCAAGTCCAAACTTAATGTTCACTCCAAAGTCCATCCTTTGAAGCGATTAAAGGCATATTTAAATAAGAGTTTAAAAAAAAATTATAAAAAAAAATTTAGATAGTTTTTTTAAAAAAATCTTTTGGATAAAAATTTATGAAAAAAAATAGTTCTTAATAAATAAGTATTTGGATAGTTATTATCAGAAAGACTTTTGTAATTGAAAAATTACTATAAAAGGTATAATTTTATTAAAAATATGAGATAGGAGAGAGTGGAAAAGAGGTAAGAGAAATGAGAAAGGGTAGAAAATAGAAAAGAGGGAGGAGGGAGGAGGTAAGAAAAAGTAAGTAAAATAGTAATTGGGTAGTCCATAAGCTCTTTTACTGTTCTAAAAGTTAGTTATAGTAACTTGTCTAAAATTATAGTTTAGTCTAAAAACTCTTTTAGACAAATATAACTATTTATTTTTAAAAAAAATTAAATTAAAATTTAGGAAATCCTTTTAAAAGCCCGAGTTCGATGACAATGCCAGCAGCTCAATCACAAAAGTTTAAATTTTTTGTACCATAAAAATTAAAAATAACATCTGTTTGCCAATAAATTTCAACCTCTCAAATATTATCCGTCAATGAAGCCCAAAAAAGAAGCCCTACAGAAACAATCCTTAACTAGCTCTCTTCATCTCCATGGTCTCGGGTAGACTTTTTCCTGATTAAACGGAGTATTGTGTAATCACCGGACCCCCTAAATAACATGCCATAAAGATAACAATGGGGTTGGATCTAATAAAAATAATTAATTTTTTATAATATAATAAATTAATATTTAAATATTTATTAAAAATATATCTATATTTAGTATATAATAGTATTTTAAATATAATTATCTTTAAAAATATATATAAAAAAAAATATGCCATAAAAATAATCTTGAGATTCTTGAAGCAAAGGCCACAACTTACGATAACCGATTCATGAGGTATACTATAAAGTTTTAGTGTATCTATAGATAAGATTTAAAAAAAAAATTTAGGAAAAAAATAAATTTTTAAATAGTTATAGAAAATGACTTTTAGAAAAGAGTTTATGAAAAAAAGTGATTTTAGATAAATAGATATTTGGATAGTTATTATAAAAAGAGATTTTGTAATTAAAAAATTACTAAAAAGGGTATGTATAAGAAATGAAAGGGGAGAGAGGGTAAAAAAGATAGAGAAGAGATAAGAGAGGATGGAAAAGATAGAGGAGAGAGAGTGTAAGAAAAAGTAAGAGTAAAATAGCAATTGAGTAGTTGAAAATGACTTTTACTGTTCCAAAAGTTATTCTAACTAACTTATCTAAAACTATAGTTTTAAACCATAATTTAGTCCAGAAACCCGTTTAAATAAATATAGCTGTTTATTTTAAAATTTTTCCAAATCAAAATTTAGATTATAAGTATTTTTAAAATTACAATTTTACCAATTTTCAAACATGCCCTTAATCTCAATCTGTCAATCTGTCATGGTGGTCAATATTCATGGACAGGAAACATAAGTTTAAGAAGTTTCTCGGATTTGGAGGGGTTAAGGATTTGGGAATCTGTGGGAAAAAGCGTGGCCGGGCTCTTTATTCTAATCCTAATTAAACACATATCAATTCATTATTCTATTTTAACTTGTTATATAGCAAATAAAAGCTAAAAAGGCATATTTATTTTAGTGATTGTTTCTTTTAAATAAAAGAGCAAGATCAACGTTGGAGACAAATCATATGCTTTGTTTCTTTGAGTCCTAAATTAGTCGTTTCAAAGCATGGTCCTAAAATTTCAAGTCCAAACAGTAATACTATCCGTTGGGAAAAGGGAGTGCAAGCAAATCCTTAACCAGTCTCAGAAAAATTAGTGTAAAATAATAAAATTACCTCATTGAAGATTTAGAAGTTGACCTCACAAAAAGAAATTGACTACATCAGATCAAATTATAAGAGCTCAATTTAAACAAAATAAATTATAAAGATTTAACTTAAAATTGAGTTAAATCATAAGAATATTTAAATTAATTTTTCCTAACGAAAATTAAAAAAGTTGAATAATAAGCTGAGCTGGGGTTAATTTCTCGAGCCGCCCCGTTTAAATCAGTGTTGAGCTTAAGCAGGGAAGTTAAGGAAAAAAAAGAAAATATCAAAAAAGGACACGGCAACGAATATCTCGCGAGTTGAAAACTTGAACAGAAGAAGTAATAATGACCCGTCATTCAAGTTTAAAAAATTTAAGCGAGTCTTCTCGGCAGAAAGGGGTGGCCGGCTGTGGTTGGGTGCCGTCGTTTCAAAACATTTCTTACGGTGATACGCGCTCTCTACCTGCAAACCCATACAGCCTTAGCTCTCTCCCTCCGTCTTTCTCTCTCTCTCGTCTCTCGTCCGCAGATCTCTATCAGTTTGGTGATTAGTTCTTCAGATCCAAGCTCCATATCTGTCCGGCTTTCTCTTTGCTCTCTTCTCCGTTTCCTGTTCTCTGACGATTCCAATGGAGAATCTAATTTCTTTGGTTAACAAAATTCAGAGAGCTTGTACTGCTTTAGGTGATCACGGCGAGGGTAGTGCACTGCCTACTCTATGGGACGCCCTACCCGCTATTGCTGTTGTCGGCGGCCAGGTTGGCTTGATCCCACTCTTTTTGTTCCGCTCTTGTTATCTTTCTGTTGATCTGACCTTATGAGCTGATGCGTTGAGTCAAGAATAAGTTCCCCTTGGATTGAATATCTTTTTCTTCTTTGGTGACATATATTGGTCTATAGTCAGTCATTCGTGTATATTTCACTTGTTGGTTTGGCCAAATCCAGGATCGTGATTTTATGTTATGGCCTATCTAACGGTCAAGCTTGGTTGAATTACTGGACATTTAATTTGAATTTTAGATCGATGATAAATTTATGACCACCATTTGAGTGCCACGATCTTATTTCCTCTGTATCGGCATAATTTAGGAGGGAACGGTTCCATCTTTACCTTGGGAGGGAGCGGTGATCTTATCCCCTTTTTAGCTGCAAGCCAGTGTTTGTAAGATTGAAATTACACTGGCATCCCTTAGCTCATTTCTTATCCTCTTTTTTGTTTTTTTTATCCGGCTCCTCCGGGGTGTGGGGGATGCAGTAAAAAAATTACCATCAACCACAGCATGGGAGATACTAGTGTCTAACTAACTAGCAGGTTCAAAATGGCATTGAATCCATATTTAGTTGTGTTCAAATACTTTCCGTTCCCCACTTTCTCGTTCTTTTGCCTACCCGTTTTCACTCAGCCAACCATATCCGAGGGAAGGCAAAACTTCAATAACGAGTAGCGCCTGGCATAGGAGAAAGCTCAATGAGAGAAATGGAACTTCCATTTATATTGGAGGATCTTCCTGTTGATTTGCTTCTTGATAAACATGGAAGAGTAAATACTGGTAGGAACTTCCCAAGATAGTGCCTATAGTTTTCCATGATCGTTGCTAGATGAATAATGGTATCTTACTATCTAGCAGAATCAGAAGATCTTGGATTCTGCCATGCATGTGATATAGGGAAATTGTCTCCTAAGTTCTGATATGGTGCTGTTTGACATGACACATTCGAATTTGTTTCTTTGCATTGACCATTATAGTTGTCTACTTGTCTAATTGAATTCTTCATAGCAGCGTGTAATTCTTGAGTTCAATATGATTTTTCGCCTACTACGTGTATCAATCATATTATTAGTGGGAAGACATGCATTTTTCCTTTTGGTATATTGGGTTTGTGTATCTTTGATGTTGGTAAGGAATTATGCTTTCCTTATATGTATAAATATACAACCTTGGTTAATCATGTTCACCATATCTTCTCTTAGAGTTCTGGAAAGTCTTCAGTACTGGAGAGCATTGTTGGAAAGGATTTTTTACCCCGTGGATCAGGTAATTATGGAAATAACATTTGGCTATGCCTCTTACTTTAATCAGTCTTTGTAAATATGAGAAAGTTAATGTATTAATAACATTTTCAGGGATTGTTACCCGGCGACCTCTTGTCTTGCAGCTTCACAAGTCCGAAGTAGGCAGCAGGGAGTATGCAGAGTTTCTGCACCTCCCAAGGAAAAGGTTCACTGATTTTGGTAAATTCGTCACTCTCAAGTTTGATTACTGTCATACTTTAGTATGATGCTGTGCTATACTGTTTTGGTTTTTGATAAGTCTGTCTTCAGGTGTGCTAGTTTAAACTATTAAACCTCATTTCACCATTTAGATCTCAGAATGATATTGTTTACACTACAAACTTATTTGCACAAATTTGTGCGTTTCTCCATATTATTGATGATCTAATTTATGTAGCTGCTGTGAGAAAGGAGATTCAAGATGAGACTGATAGAGAGACTGGACGAACCAAACAAATTTCGAGTGTCCCAATTCATCTTAGTATATATTCTCCAAACGGTGCGTTTGAATTTCATTGTTCTTTATACCTTATGATCTGTTGTTAGTCAGAATACCTATCATATTGCATAAGATTTTTGTCATTGTACTTCTTTACCTACTTAAAAATTTTGTGACACATTGGACCTTTGCAGTTGTTAACTTGACACTCATTGATCTTCCTGGACTTACAAAGGTAGCTGTAGGTAAGCAGCCTATTGACATGTATTTATTGTCCATGGTTTTCCTGCAACTACGTGGGAATTGTTCAAGTTTTATAATGAAGAATGCGGTACTTACTTATGGTTGTCTGTTATGCAGAGGGTCAACCTGACAGTGTTGTACAGGACATTGAGAATATGGTTCGATCCTACATTGAGAAGGTACTATACATTCTAGTGTTTAGACTTCTAATATGAAATAGCTTGGTCATAGAGCAAATCTTGCGGGGAAGCATATAACATTTTACTTTCTTACCATACATTATATGATGGTATCCTGCAGTTAACGTTTTAAATTAAATTCCTGTTAATTTGCAGCCAAATTGTTTAATTTTGGCTATATCACCAGCCAATCAAGATCTTGCTACATCCGACGCAATTAAGATTTCCCGTGAAGTGGACCCTACAGGTAGTTTTAATAGGTTTTTTTCCCATATGCATTTATTTTTCTTGTTCCACTCATTTAATGAGTTTGTTCATTGCTCTCTAAGAAACAAATGTGAACTCTTGAGTGGATCCAATGATGTACCAGGCTTCATGCTTCATTTTAAACAAGTTTTTCCCCAAATGTAGGATTGGGTCCTTTATAATTTACAAAATTTAGGCCTGAAGCCTGAACTGTGGTTGGTCTAATCTTTATGCAATTTTCCCTAGCTATAACCACCATCCCACTCATAGTGACTTTTCAGTGACAGCAAGTTGATTGAATAACTTGAAGTAAGTAGTCTATTGTGGTTCTAATCCTTGATTTATCGGTTACATTTTCCAGGGGAGAGGACATTTGGAGTCTTGACAAAGATTGATCTTATGGATAAGGGTACTGATGCTGTTGATGTAAGTAGATTATTTCTTAAAATCTACTAGAACAGCTTGTAATGCCTTGGTGAATTGGTGATACTTCATTCTACTGTTCATATGCTAAAAACTATGGAAAGTGTCTAAAAATCTTTCATATCTGTGATTGGCTCTACTGGTTCCCACTTTTGAGATTAGCCATCATTTGATGGATACTATAAATACTGGCAAAAACTTAGTGATTGGTAAATACCAAACTATTGTTTATTTGTTTGACAATATTTTATTTTAGGAAATATAAATACAAATGTTTTTGTTGTAAATTTTTTGCTGTGTCTGGGAATGTAAAGTTTCTTAATTTTCTTTCTGCGCAGTCAGAAAGGCATAAACATAAAGCTTTGGCTCACAGCTATATTGCAAAATCCAGCTACTTGATATTATACTGATCTTTTTTATTGCTTCAGATATTGGAGGGGAAACAATACAGGATGAAGTATCCTTGGATTGGTGTTGTGAACCGATCCCAAGCAGATATAAACAAAAATGTTGACATGATTGCTGCCAGGCGAAGAGAACATGAGTATTTTGCTAGTTCCCCTGAATATAAGCACCTTGCTCACAGAATGGGTTCTGAGCATCTAGCGAAGATGCTATCAAAGGTAGTCAAAAGTCCTTCACCAATCAGTATTTGTTAAATATCCATTTTTGTTTATTGCATGCAATTCTTAGTGTACTGGTTTCTAATAATTAATTCATAATCCTGAACGCTTCAGCATTTGGAGACTGTCATCAAGTCCAAAATTCCAGGCATTCAATCTCTTATTAACAAAACAGTTGCTGAACTTGAAGCTGAATTGAGTCGTTTAGGAAAACCTATAGCAGCTGATGCTGGGGTAAGTTTTTCTCTTTAATGCTCAATTAGTGTAACACTGTAAATTCATCTATCCCCAAAGACGTGCATTTCATTTTGTAGTGCTGAAAAAAGAGATTGCTTCTCTGTTCAACTTCTGTTTCTGTATTCCATGCCCCAGAAAAAACTTCTGTTACTGTCTGAACACTTGTGCATATACAATCAATTGTTTATTTTATGCAGGGCAAGTTGTATGCAATCATGGAAATATGCCGTTCATTTGATGGAATATTCAAAGAACATCTTGATGGCGTGTATGTTCTACATTTTTTCATCTTTTATGTAGTTTGGTGCATTTTACCCTATCTTTCACAATAACCTTTGTTACTTATTTGTTTTATTAATAATTGTCAATCCCTCCTACAGGCGGCCTGGAGGTGATAAAATTTATCACGTCTTTGATAATCAGCTCCCTGCTGCTTTAAAGAGGTTGCAGTTTGACAAGCAGCTTTCAATGGAAAACATACGGAAACTTATTACTGAAGCTGATGGGTACCAGCCACATTTAATAGCCCCTGAGCAAGGATACCGTCGTCTAATTGAGTCTTCTCTAACTACTATCAGGGGCCCTGCTGAGGCAGCTGTTGATGCGGTATGTGTGAATCAGAGAGAGGCTGCACTATCTGTTATAAGACTCTGTGACCCTGTTGCAAGACCATATTTTTTTTCATAGGACTGGATTGAAACTTCTTTGTTATAGAACATAACCTCTTTATTGATAAGAAGCCTTAGCGAAAGTGCCCTGGCTCGAGCGGCCCTTCTTGGGGATATAAGAGCTAGGGGGTCCAATATATGTAGGTTTGATTCCCACCCTATCCTTTCAGAACTCTCAAATTTCTAGGGCCTCGTCTCTTTTGTAAACCAAAAATAAAAGTTCAACCTCGATGTTAAAAGCCTGTGCACTAGTGAAATATACATTTTTGAGCTATTGTGTATATTTTCACTCACTACTTAAATATGACTTTTCTAGTTTTCTTATTATTCATGCTCAATTGATTGATCACATTGCATTGTTTACTTTCAGGTTCATTCCTTACTTAAGGACCTGGTTCACAAGTCTATTAACGAGACTGTGGTATGTTCCTGTCAATACTAAGGTTCATTGTTTCCTCTGTAATTCTTGCTGTGACTTAACTTTTATGCTTCTTGGTGTTCAGGTTTGTCTTATTTAATCAGTGAGTAATGGTTTAATTTGCAGTACCATGGAAAATAAATGGCTTTTATTATTTTAAGTTTAAAAATGCAGTTTCAGGATGGATGCTAAAATGTACATTGGCATCTATTTCCATGTTTTTGTGGCTTTCTAAAAATTATTTTTGTCAACACTCGCGTTATGCATTTGAACAAAGCCTACCAAAATCCTGCCTTTCCATTTCATTTGCTTTCAGCTTCCTAAGGGGAGTTGGATATGAAATAAAGCTGTATGATATTGTTTTATTTGTTTTTATAGTCAAATTATGCGTGGAATTTTCCCCTTCAAATTGTTCCATCAAAATGAGTTGTGAATGATTTGGGGTTCATAATTGTTTCTGCTCACAAGGTGTTGGTTCATTTGACTTTCAGGATTTGAAGCAGTATCCTGGTCTTCGGGTTGAGGTGGGAAATGCAGCAATTGAGTCGCTAGAAAGAATGAGAGAGGAGAGCAAAAAAGCAACACTCCAGCTAGTTGATATGGAGTGTGGCTATCTGACGGTCGATTTCTTTAGGAAGCTTCCTCAAGATGTTGACAAGGGCGGCAATCCTACACATTCAATTTTTGATAGATATAATGATTCATATCTTAGGAGAATTGGTGAGTCTTGTTAAACTCAATAAATTTTGATTTTAAATCACCTAGCTTGATCCAGTATGCCCTTCCTCACAGTGAAATGCGCTAAATCATTTATCATTTGTTCTCTCCTCGTATGAACAGGCACAACAGTTTTGTCTTACGTCAATATGGTGTGTGCTAGTCTGCGACATTCAATTCCCAAGTCCGTTGTCTATTGCCAGGTGCGAGAGGCAAAGCGGTGCCTCCTCGACCATTTCTTCACTGACCTAGGCAAAATGGAGGTGAGAATAAATCAGTTTATGGCAGATGTTACTCATTATGTTTTTTTTTGGGAGTTGGTTTCATGTTTTTCATTCGGTTTCTGTTATATTTGCCAAAAATAAAAATGTTGATGTCTGGGTTAATGAACTTGGCAGCAAAAACGTTTGTCATCTTTGTTGAATGAGGATCCTGCAATTATGGAACGGCGTAGTGCCCTTGCAAAGAGGCTGGAGCTGTACAGAAGTGCACAAGCGGAAATAGATGCAGTTGCTTGGTCTAAGTAGAGGGCAATCGTGTGCATTGCGTTTATACATGGACAGACTCTACTTATATAACACGTCTGTTGAGCGTGTAATTTTTTTCTTGTATTTGTGTGCATCTTCTACTTATTAAAGATGTACTTTCGTCTATGTCTTATTCTCACAGTAGAACTGACATTTTCTTTTATTTTTTGGGTTATATATCATTTTTTTTATTACGTGTCTTCACTTCCTCAACAAAATTCTTTCCAACAAACTTTCATTGGCGTCAACATTTAATGCGCGCGTAAAGTCCAATAGAAGTGAAATCTCTCTTAGATAGAAAGGAATTTATTGAAGATATTACAAGCTTCCTAAAATAATGAGATTAAATCAAATGAATTTTTAGATGGTAAATTTATTTGAAATTTTCAAAGCTAAAATAAAAGATATTAAACTAAGCCTTGGATCTCTTTCTTCATGATCAAATGATGACTACTTGATATCAGTATTATCTAAAAAAAAGAAAAAATTTATTCTGCTATTAGATTATGATGAGCCTAACCCTTTTAAAAAATTTATATATAAAAAAAAACCTAAACTTTAAAAATGGAAGGTGCTCTAGGACCTCAATGAATCCACGATCCGTGTAAACGACATTGCTTATTTCCGTTCTACAGTAACAAAATTTTGTAGCTTGTACCTTCAAAAAAGTAACCGACAAAACTGATGCGCGGAATCATCCCAACTTTAGCATACGACATCGTCACGCTAATCTCTAATGTGAGCATCTCCATAGGTTGCGTTGCCAAGGTCCGCTTCCTGGTTCTGAAAGCAACCTGAGGGGGGGAGGGGTGGTGTGGGGGGGGAGTTGGTCCGCCCCGGTGACGTTGGCTGGAGCCATTCATTTCCTCCCCATTTTAATGTTGTGCTTGGATCCTCATTACTTGCGCTTTGCTGTTCTGCTTCCTATCCGTCACCTGTGATCTACATTTTCATTATCACCTATTTCCCCCAAGGTATATTCTTCACTCTGATACCAAATGCTTTCCAGATCTCATCTCATGTCTTTAATTGCCTTGTTTAATTTGAATTTCTACCCGCAGCATTCATCTAATAAGCTGGGTATGTTTATAAATTGATCGAATCTAAGGGGTCTTCCATTGTGCGAATTTTTTAATTTATTTTTGGGTATGATTTCGTCGCATCCAGATGGAGCGAAAAGATTTTTTGCGTTTGTTTTTTCATGCTGTTCTGGAGATTTGAGTCCGGAAATGAACCTTCTTTTTCTCAAGCTTGTTTGGTTCGCTGTTTATGGTCGTTGATGCGTTGACGATTTATGTGATAGATGCTTTTCAGCTTCTCAGGAACTTCGTGATGGATTATTGAACAAGACATGCATTTGAGTTTAAGAAGCCATATGTTTTGAAGAAAAGGAGAAAATTAGTGTTGTGATATAACGTGCTTAAAAACGGAATATGACGCAAAATATTGTTTTAAGCTCTTTAATGTATTCAAATCGTAGTTCCTGTTTGTTTTCCCCGTTTTATTAAGTTTCATACCAAATCTGCCTTACCAGCCTAGTAGACTCTGCGAGACGAAATTGCCATGCAGGTTGAACGAATCATTATGCTTGTTACATATAGCTGATAAGCTGTCATTGTTCTTTGTCGTTTTATCGTTGGCAAAAGTACTTTGGTTCCTTTGTTAACCATACTTGCAACTGCATACTAACATTTTAGGCTTCAAAAGGGCGTCTGCAATCATGAAAATTTACGAACCTCATCATCAGGTGTTTGATACTTCTGACGCAATTTACGAATCTTCTTGCTAGAAGTCAATATAATTGAATGTAAATTAAAATTTTAATTTTTGTTAGAAATTTTATGCTTTGTTTGCCTATGCATAGAGACGCTGACAATTCGATTGTTTCCTGATGATTTCCACATCGATCCAATCCATTTCTTTCCTTTTTGACTTTTGTGACAGGAGTTGTGAAGATAGCGAAAGGGAAGACAGCCAGGAAAAAAGTATAGGGTGTAATGGCCTCTGAGAGGGAATGTTTTGACCTCTCAGGCCCCTTACATCTTACTTTTGTTGACTGGTAAAGCCTATTAATTTCTTTTTGGGGCCAAGTAAATATATATTTCTGTGTGCTTAGATTATCTTGCTTCCTCATCGTGTGTAGCATGTGAGTGTAAGTTATTGATTATCCAGGACTGCACATGTTCAGTTGAGTATGTTGGATCTTATACCATGAACGCAACCTAGTATAAATCCACGTCCAAATATCTGGAAATTTATTGATTTTTCTTTCAAGAACAGCATTTTTTATCTTGAGGTATTTAGGAATATAATTAGATTTTTCTTGGATACGGTGCTTCAGAGAGTAATGAGAAGACTTGTTGACTGATAGCCTTGAATCTTGATGAATGTTCAGCATTGTATTTTTTCTGTATTTTGTGATAGAGTATATTTCTGATACAAAAATAATATGCTATCTTTTCGCAGGGACAATGCATATCATCGAATGTCAGTTGCTGCTAGTTTAGTCCAAGGTGTTTACATACTAGAAAGGGATAGACAAGAAAATCGTGTAGGACCCAATGCTCTTGCACCTCCTTGGTGGACTTTCTTCCATTTTCAGTTGTTTCGTCTATTGATAGATGACGTTGATAGGTCCATCTTTGGAGCCACTTATGAATTCAAGCCTCCTCCCTCTTCTAAGAGTAATGGCGCTGTATATAGAGTCCACAATATGTGATTGCGTTTCGAGGCACTCTAACAAAGGCAGATTCAGTTTCTCGTGATATCGAATTGGATATCCACTTTATCCGTAATGGACTCCATCAGACATCTCGTTCTGACATTGCTATCCAAGCTGCTCGGAACATGGTAGCCACTGTAGGTGATTCAAATATCTGGTTGGCTGGTCACTCCTTGTGATCTGCCATGGCAATGCTTACTGGTAAAAGAATGGCCAAGAGTGGCATGTTTATCGAATCTTTTCTTTTCAACCCCCCTTTTGTTTCTGCTCCAATTGAGAGAATCAAAGATAAAAACTTGAAACTCGGGCTTCGAATCGCTGGCAGTGTGATAACAGCCCGACTCACCCTTGCCATGAAAGCTAAACAGAAAACGGAAGTGTCATTGGATGATCAGTTGGATCCATTTGCTGCTTTGTCTGCCTGGGTCCCCTGTTTATTTGTGAATCCATCTGATCATATCTGCTCAGAAAATATTGGATATTTCGAACACAGGAAGACGATGGAGGAGCTCGGTGCAGGTGAGATCGAAAGGTTAGCGACTCAAAATTCAGTCGGTAATCTGTTGATGGGTGCTTTTGGGAAGGAATCAGAAGCCGTGCACCTCATTCCTTCAGCTTCTTTCACAGTGAATTTAACTCCTGTTGAGGATTTCAAAGCAGCTCATAGCATTCACCAGTGGTGGAAACCTCATTTGAGTCTTGAACACAAGCTCTGCAAATACAGGTAGTTCTAGTTATTTGATTTTTTATATTTATTTGGCGCTGCCCCTTCTAGTGTCCCATGTGAATGTCTATGTATTTATTTTTAATTTGTGAGCTATGCGTATGTATTTATGTATGTATGATTGATTGATCCGCATTTCTTCTGTAAATTGAAGCATCGGCTGTTCATGTATCTTCACTGATTGGTAAGGCTCACGTTGTGTTTTTTGGTATATGGAGACACAAATCCTACGTTTGGTATACTCATTACAATGTAACCATGGATAAGCTTCAAAACCGGACAAAGGATAATCTGTCATAAAAATATTTACATATAAGATGCAGGTGGGATTACAAAACGAAATTCCGGAAACTAAAATATATCCGGATACCAAATAGGCGTAATAGATTGAAGGGAAAAAAAGGGGGGAAAAGACAAAGCGGTAATGACAGTGAAATCCTAAGGTCCTAAATGAGACTTGAAAATAAGTCACATAATGGAGCAGACGGTCTCAGGAGTGTAGAAGGGATGAAGCTGACGTGGCGGTGGCGCTTGAGGGAAAGACGTTACCGGAGTCTCGTAGAACGATTGGTAGCAACTATAGGAATCTGTGTCCCCAAAACGTAAGCTGCCATAGTTATTGAATCCATCTCTGTAGCTTAAAGGAGCCCTCGCCACATATTTATCGTAGCGATAAAGCTCTGGCCTTCCGTACAGGTACGGGTGATAACCATTATGGGATTGATACGGGTGCCCATACCCATACCCATACCCGTATCCATACCCATTATTTAAAGGTCCGGAATACCCATAACCGCCACGAAATCCACCGTTGCCATAAAAAGCTTCTTTCTTTCTTGCCTCTGATTTCTTCTTGGACGCTTTCTCTCGTTTTCTTTGATCGCAATGGCATGCCTTCTACAACGCCAGAAATCCAACAAGAAAATAAAAAAAAATCATATTCAGAAAGCAGAAAGACAAGAAAATGACAGAGAACTTGGTGTGTTAGGGATGAACCTTATTGGTGCAGGTCTCCATCGCTGAATGTCGAGTGTATTTTAGCTTCGGCTTTTGACTCTTCAACTTGAGAGGCTCTGGTTGGCTCCAAGATGGTGTGGTCTTTCGTTAGCTTTATAGGCAGCCGCTAAGATCCCACAAATCGTAATTTATCCGTACGTTTTTATGTTCTACCCATAAATTTGGGACTTTATTTTGGAAAATATTGGAATACATTTTTGATGAGATATGGCCTCACAAATCGAATCAATCAAATGCAGGTTCCTTTTATAACCCAAGCGTGATTGCGGAAGTGTCCTTTTATTTTGGGTTTTTTCCCTTGGTACGTTCTAAAGTTTTGACTTTAGACTTTAGACTTTAGGCGTATTTCAAATAAAATTAACGATAAGCAAATGTTCCTACGAAATAAAAATGGGCACTCTGACTCTTTTTCTGCTTCCAAAGTTAGTTCTAAGTTCCAACCTCATCCCCTCCCCTCGACTTGATCTTTTGAGGGGTCGAATCACTCGGATGGATTTATGCCGAAGGAAGGAGTGAGAAAGTAATAGGACAGTCAGAAGTTGGCACAACTTTCAAATGAGCACTTGAACTCGCTATGAAGTGTAACAAAATAAAATGTGACGATTAGGTTTCCATTAGCTATTAACAAGTTTGAACACGTATTTTCTTATTTGTATTCCAAGTTAAATAAAATTTCAATATTTATGACATTCACGGTCAACATTTATCCATGCCTTTGTTTTGGATTACGAATTTTGCACAATTTTACCAAAGTGTAATATGGCACCCGTCTCATTACATGTGAACCATACAAGACTTGATGGAAAACAAGCAACAATCCCCCACACGCTGTGCGGGATGATTTCACTATAATACAACATTCCATGGCATTTTGACACCATACTTGAGTTAAGGATGGTCCCCATCTCCTCATGAAATACTTCCCAATCATTTTGGCACCGTAACCCTTTAACTTTCTTGCCTGGACCTATGAATAATTTTCACTTATATCTCTTTTGCAATTTCATTTCGGTAAAATCCATTTAGAAACTATAAGGAGGACAAGAAAGGGGTGAAAATAAACATCATCCATTTTCTAGGCACTGTACTTGGTACCTTGATACTATAATTCTTTTTTCTTTTTTTTTTTTAGAATCAAAAGTATAACCTGACTAATCATTATAAGAGGTAGAAATCTTTTAATTGCGTTTTGCCTTTGCCAACAATATTTTGTATACATACGACCTAATTTAGACATATGATATTATGTTTAAAGACTCAACTATCTAACATTGTAGAATAAAAAAGTTTAGGTAAAACCATACAATAACAGAAAGACCATGTGGAGAATATTAAACAATCTGTTTATCCAGAACTCCACTCTCCTCGCATCGCAAGTGTATAATGCAGAAGATATGTGTTTGGTGCTTTGTTCAACATGCCTGCTCATCCAAACAAGGAATCCGCAATATACACTGGCAGTATCTTCCAAATCATGTCCCTCAGAAAAAGCCGCAATTCCCGTTCTTTGATTTCCCACCTCCACACTCATTCATCACCAACTCCACCCTCTTCCTCGATTTCCAATTCTGAGCAATCCGATTGGCCCTCCCTTTCCCTCCAATTTGCCAAAAAGCTCCCATCATTCCCATAAATGTAGTAGTCTCTCTTTTCTTCTCCCCAAAAAGAAGACAAAGGAAAAGAAATTCCCCACCTTTTCCTTTCATAGAGACCCGAAAATGACCACTACCTACGACTCTAACTACTACTATTGCCTTCAAAGCCTACCACATTTCTGATTTCTCAGATTTACCTAAATTTAGTTTCGTTACTTCAAATCACAGTCCCATTCCACGTTTCAACAAACCTAAGAACGACGACGATATGTGAGGGAAAAAATATTATGATTTTTACAGTTTCGTGCCATTACCTCGCATTATACACTTGACAGACACCAAATCGGCAATTGTGGCCCAAAGACTAAGAATTAATAAAAGAGCTAAAAGTTACCTCAACTGAGCAAGAGAAAGAATTAGCAGTGAAAACCTAACACAGATCCGTCGCTGAGAGAGACGGCCACCCTACAATCGGCTTTAGCTTCCACGTGATGGCTGAAGAAGTGCAGCACCTTCACTCGTCCGGCAATCTCCATCCGGGATTCGATCTCCATGGTGGGCCCGATCCTCGGCCCATTAAGCCCCGGCGGCAGAGTTGGGAAGCCCATGCTCGACGGAGTGGAGAGGGGAAAAGACTGGACGGCGAACGAGGCGGCCATGAAGATGGTTCTCCCGGCTTCGATCTTGCCGGCGGGAATGAACATGAAGCCGATTTGGTTGCCGACATAGAGAAGCTGGAGCGAGCTATCGTAGTGGGAAAAGGAAGCTCGGTTGGGATTTCTGACGGAGGCGTATTGTGAGAAGGTGAAATTAACGGAGGCGTTGGAGACGGAGAACGACGGAAGCTGGATGGCGCTGACGGAAATCTTGGGATCCTGAGGTTTGAACACCATGAAGTAAACAATGCAGACGACGATGATGAGGAAGATCAAGAAGATGGTGGCTACTATACAGGAAGCAAGGTTGGTTCGGCCGGACGGCCTGTGAGGTTTACTCATGGCTTTAGCTTAGCTCCCTCCTCCACTCAGTGACTCACGCGCGCACAACACTCACTGGATCTAGTGGCCTGAGTGAGGATGCGCCATTATAATATAGAAGGAAGAAGACAAATACAGAGTGAGAGAGAAAACTGGGTCGCTAACACACTGTGAAAAATTGGACTTTTTTTTATTTTATTTATTTACTTGCTAATTTTGTTGCCCCCATTCTTCTTTGTTAATCTTTAACTCTGCACCTCTCTCTGCCTTCACTTGACTTCAGAGGGGCGCTTGATTTGAACTGGACCCTTTTTCTGAGCCCATTTGGTCCCACTTGTGGTTTCATGGTGATGATGCCTGAAATTTATTATTTAATATTTATATCATCCCATTTTTCGTATAAAAGTGGAAAAGAGAAAAAAATGATGGGAAAAGAATGTATATACATTCAAAAGATAATAAAGTGGTTAATGAAAAGAGAATATACTTGCACCGAAAAGATAAATTAATTATTTATTAATTTGATTTTAATTTTTTTAATTGGATAGAATATTATAAATGATATGACCCTTCCATGTATCTGATTACTTTTCCTCCTTAGTCCTCCATGATGTTGATTAAATATCACATTTGTTTTCCGAAGCATGAAGTTCGATTCCGTCCGGGCTGATTATTCTTCAGATTAAATTGACATAATTGAGGTTTTATATTTTTTATAACAACGACATTCTTATTTTAAATTAAAAAATAATAACATTTTAAATTTAAATTATCTAGATCAAATCTGAATAATTTTTTTTAAAGAACACAATAATGATCTAAAGTCTAAACAGATGGGTTCCCAATTCGGGCACGCTAATCATTGATTTTTTTTCTTTTTCTTTTTTGGGTACAGACGAGCTAGGCCCTGATTTAACTAGTGTCGTTAAAGGTAACGAGAGTATATATAAATGATAATAAATGATCTTATATTTTATAAAAATATAAAAATATGAATTCGATTTTTATTATTATTATGATGATTTTTTTATTACGCGATCTCGTAAGTCTTCTGTAAGTTTTTTTTTAGTTATGGGTTATGTCTTAATCTTAATAGAAAATCGGTGTTAAATTTAACTAAATTTTTTTATAAAAAAAATAAAACTAGGGCCATTAGAAATAGCTGGGAGCATACAAAAGATGCTCCACACATAGTGCATTGTACTAGTGACAAAATAGTTCCCTTACTGCACTTGTTATATTGCCCTAATAGTAAAAGTAGTTTTTTTTTTTGTATAAGAATAGTAAAAATAGTTCTATTGCATAGAGGAGGTGGAGGTAGAGGTAGTAACGCGGATCAGGTTATGGGCTTGGACCCGCCTCAAAACGGATTGAGAGTGGGCTGAACCAAGCTCAGCATTGTTTTCAAACTGCTATAACACAAATCTAAAACAAAAAAACAAAATCCATAGAATCTTAGAAGAATATGTATACTTCTCATCCGGAGACATTCTGAGAGATGCAAGATGAATATATGAAGGGAGAGATACGTAAGCCTAACCCTTCTCTAAAAATTTCAGTATAAAAAAAAACTTGATATTATAAAAAAAAAAAAAGGTTGAGGCTTATCTTATGTCCCTATAAAACACACAGCCGTCGAACTTTTTCCATACAACGTGAAAAGCCCAATATATAGTTGAAGGGAGAGAGAGAGATACATGGATGGGTATTGTTAAACGTGAAAAGCCCATCCTAAACTGGACTAGCCACTCACTTTAACAATACCTATAAATATAAATCCGAAAAAAACCTAACTTGCAATCTGCTTTTGTTGAAGATGGGAATCCATGATCTGGGAGATTGCTTCAAGAAATGCAGATTCACTCATGCCTGGCAACAAGGAATCCCGAGCCTCCTGAATCATCTCCTCTAATTCAGATTCCATGGTCATATTTTTCCTACACATTATGCTTCCGATGGCATAAGGAGTCAGGCTCCTCTCAACCCCTTTCTTAAGCAGCATTGTTGAAATTCGAAGCACTCTCGCACACGCCATTGGAATATCCCACCCATAATATTTCAACAGTTCTATATCTTCCTCAGCATCCATTGATTTTATATATTCAACTGTTTCAGGAGAGTAAGGTTTGCGTGCTTGTGGCCAGTAAAGCCAATCAAAAGTGCAATCTTCAAACTGCACACACATATATCATTCACAGTTAATAACAAACTTCTTCCAGTCTCCATCAATATAGCATGACTTAATTCAATACACAAAAAAAGATACAAGTCAGATTTGCTTACTTTCTCTGGCAGACAGTAACCATGATCAATTGGAATGAGGATTGTTTTATCTGTTTCTGGTTGTTTTCTGTACAATATGTTGCCAGAATGCCTATCTGCATTAGCCATTCTGATGTCAAGCACGGTGATCTTATGCACCTCATCAACGGGAAAAGCCCCTGGTCCAATGTCCTCACAGTTACCATCGTTGTTCATGAACATCTGAAGAGACCCCATCTTCACATGTTTTGATGAACATTCAAACCCTTCTGGGTGGTTGAATCCTTCGTGCAAGCACTTGACCATGATTGTGGGAGGAACACCTGCAAATCCCATGGCTTCACCTGATTCCTCTCGTCTTCCTCCTTTTGGATGGTCTAATATGTATGCTGCTACTTCCCTCACTGCTCCTTCTCCTACCTTCGTCCCTATTTTCAATCCTTCCCCATTTATTGATCTCTGAAGGTCCCGTGGGTTGTTCACTGCCATTGGTTCCTCATCAATGGGCTTGAACACTGCAACATACTCTTTTCCTGTTTCATCTTGCATGAAGTATGTCCCTCCTGTGCCCTCAGAGGACCTTACTGGCTTAAAACCTTTCTTCAAACCATTATACGTTGAATTCATCATCTCCCACTGGAAAGGGAAGGTTTGGATCTTAGGGTTCACGATTATTGGTTCTACTATGAAATCTACACCTTTAGCTTCTGTTGCTGCCTCGAGTTTCTTCTTGTTCTCATGGACATTTTCATCTGAAGTAGTGGAGGCCACAACAGAGATTTCTAGATCTTTCTCAACTGGTTTAGCTTTAACCTTGGCTGATTTTTGAACCAACAAGTGAATCACGTCATGGTCGCTCTTGCATACGTCGTGGAAGATTCTCTGGTCATCAAGCTTCTCGCCGTTGCAGAAAAGGTCTTGATTATCTAGATCAACGAAACATTTTCCCTTTTTGATGCGTTGCTTGAGGTACCCAACGCTTCTATGGCGATCGATATGAAATTCAAACTCCTTGCCACAAGTGGTTCTAACGACGACGAAGAGGAGATCGGAGAGCCGGAGAACCAGGTGAAGAACATTGCCACCGGTGACACCGTACTCCTTGATAAGAGTACCATTGCGGGCCAGCTCTCTGCCTTCAAAAACAAGCTTCTGCTTCTTCATCTTGAATCCCTTGCATTTCTGAATCCTGAGTTTCACCGATGCTATGGTATCGGACTCCAACACACGCATAGGGGTCAAAGCTCCGTCCACAGCGAGGTAAATCAAGATGGATTTACCTGAACAAGGTACGAGCTGGCCTTGGAAAAAGATCGATTCTGGACGAATCGGAGTCCGAGCAACATCAGCAAGTGACATGCTCGGATATTTTTCCCGTAAGGGTCTCAACAAACTGAAGACCTTTCAGGATTTATTAACGGAATACTTCCATCTACAACCACCACCAAGGTCTTTAGTCGAGGCTATCCCAAGATCCCGGATGAGATTAAAACCAACAAACACTATGAAAACAAAGCAAAAGGGGGCAAAAAAAAAAACAGAGAGAGAGAGAAGCAAAAAGTGGATGAAGAATTTAAAACATAGACCTGAAAGATGTACACTGTGAAGGTTAGACTCAAAATAGTGATGAGAATCGGTTGGGTGAAGAAGCGATCATGAGAAAGTAAGGCGCAATTAATCTCCCGAGAAGAAGCATGAAGGAATGCAAGAGAGATAGGGAGAGAGGGAGAGAAAGAGTGGATTCTTACCGAAAGGAAAGAACCAAAGATGAAGGTGGGAGGAGAAGGGAGCTTTAATTACAGGAAAGAGAAGGGATTTCAGAGGGAAGCGATGATTTCGCCGATGTTGCAAGAGGAATAAGTGACAGAACGGCATTGTCGCTTTTCGGCTTTTATCGAGCTTTGTTTTGACCCCCTACGTACTTCCCTGTATGTAAATGTAGCGGCAACATTTTCAAATTCTGCCTTCATTTTTCAAAACCAGGCTCTGTGCTGGCTACGCGTCACCTTCAAATTTGTTCTCGTCTTCCTATACTTCAGTGGCATTCACGCCTCTAGCCCTCTGCTCACAATAATAAAGTACTCCAAGTATTTTTTTTTATTGTCCACCCAATTTATCAGAATTTTATCTCGACTATATCAGGATTCGACCTGAATCGCGCACTTAATTATAGTGGGTGAGTCTCCCAACGAAAATTTTCTGCGTACGCTAAGGCTCAAACTCAAGACTTTATTTAAACGATACCGAACTATTTACTATTCAGACTAACTCTCGTTTATTACTCCCAAGTATATTATATACAGGCATGGCTCCTCCTGTAACACGTATTACATAAAACATAAAATACATGGATATTTTTTAGTTGTCCCAAAAGGCTCCTAAACTATCATGTTATATATAATTTTTATTGATGGAAATAATTTTAATTAAATCAATCTTCCACTCTTTTTTTAAGTGGGCACATCTTTCCTTCTTATAAAAAGAAAATTGCTAAAAAACTTCTCCATCAAAATTTTTATTATCTAAAAAATATTTAAAATTTATTTAAAAACCTAAATTTTTAAATAGATTCTACTCTTCTTTAATGATGTACAATATATTTTTAGTTATATATAAATATTTTATACTTTAAAAACTTTTATATATAATTAAATAGTATAAATGTTATATAATTAAAGAAGAGTAATATTTATTAAAGATAAATTATATATAACCTATTTTAAAAATAAAACGAAAGGCATTTATATATTATTAAAAAAACTTATATCTGTTAAGTATGAATTGCACTTATTAATCTTTCCATAGATTTCATATACTTTTGGGTAATAAAAAATTAAATCAAAGTATTTTTACCAATTTTTACTTTAATAAACGTATTTTTCTATTTATGTTCTTCCTTTAATTTTATGTTATTTTTATTGGAAGAAAAATATGAATATATATATATATATATATATATATATATATATATATATATATCTTAAAACAAAAAAGGGCATTCGAGTAGGTTCACTCAGCAAGACAGTGTTGATTAGCTTAATAAATAAGCATATAAAGGTGGGATTAGAATGATAAGCATGAGTAAATAAAATTAGAATATATGATAAAAAATAGATTTATATCTCATAAAGATAAAAGTTTAATTTTTGTTATTATTATGAATATTTTTTTAGTAGATAGTCTAGTAAGTCTCCTATAAACGTTTTTTAAATTTTAAAGTCGTGTCTTAATCTTGATAAGAGATCAATATTAAAATTACCTAAATATTTTTCATAAAAAAAAAAAAGAATGATGAGCATGATCCTAATATCACATGGTGACCGATATAATGCAGAATCCCGACTTTGCCCGATATATTTAATTATGCCTCCTGCATAATTGAATCAATCTCAATTATACCAACTCTTATTAAATCAACATAAATAAACTTAAAATATGTTGTAAAATAAAGCAAATAAAACAATATCATCGAAGTTGTTGTTTTTTCGTTTGATTTAATTTATCGACCAAAATTGTTGTTAGGTGAGTACATTTTTTCTGACCGTTATGGTCGGTGGGACAGTTGCACATGTGTCAACTGTATGCCTTTTCTCTTCTGATTCATTGCACATGCAATAATTTCATTTGGCAAATTAGTTTTTTCTCCCCAAAAATGCTGTTTTTTCCCCTACAAAGTAAGGAGTAAACAAAAACTATATATATTGTGGCAAAAAAAATATCATCATATCTATTTTCTCTAACCTATTTCATGTAATGAGAGAAATACATTAGACTCATAAAAAATGTTATGAATTTTATGGTATGTGTTCATCCTAATTAAATAGAATTGAAAATTTAAATGTTGTATTTGATATGTTGTGGGGCATAAAATGTTTTGGATGTTTGAACTAAACCAACTTACCCAACTTATACCAACGGAAGTTGGTCCGAGTGATAAACAGCTCGATATCGCTTAAACGAGGTCTTGAGTTCGAGCCTTGGCGTACGCAGAAAATTCCCGTTGGGAGACTCATCTACCATAGCCAGGTGCGCGACGCGGGTCGGATCCGGATGTAGTCGGGGCAAAGCTCCGGTGAACCGGGTGGGCAACAAAAAAAAACTTGCCCAACTTATATTTTCTGAACTCTGTAATTAATTATTGAACTTAATAGGAAGTTAGAATCCATTTAAATACTAACGGGGGTTGGTCCGAGTGGTAAGCGGCTCAGTATCGCTTAAGCGAGGTCTCGAGTTCGAGCCTTGGCGTACGCAGAAAACCCCGTTGGGAGACTCATCAACCATAGCCAGGTGCGCGACCCGGGTCGAATCCGGATGTAGTCGAGGCAAAGTTCTGGTGAACCGGGTGGGCAAAAAAAAAAAAGAATCCATTTAAATATTCTTACAATAAAAAAACCAATGGGTGAGGTTACTTCTCAATAAAAATATAACAAAATTTATATTTTAAAAATATACAACTTATAAATTTGATAATTAAAGTATCTTGAGAGTGAAATATCTTGATTATTAAAAAATACTATTAAATATTCATGTAGAATGTTATTATTTTTGGCTAAGAAATATATTATTATTTTAAAATTATTACTCATAGTGTTAAAATCATAATTTAAATGTTCAACATGTATAACGATTAAATAAGTGTCATATATATTCTATAATATGTATAAAATTATTATTTTTAATATATTTAATGGCCAAAAGATATATAATTCAACAGGAAATTATGTGTGTCTATACATATAATTGCTTATTATTTTTAGTATTTTTTATGATGTTAAAAAGACTTAATTATAATTTTTTCAAAAATATAAATTATAATTTTAAGGACTGTTTTAAAATATTATTATAAATAATAATTTATCTTTGAATTTTTTTAAAAATAATTTTTTTCTCGCCAGAAAATTTTGAAGCTGTTCATCCTCTTATTTTACCAGTATAACCGCCATTTCCCCGCCAAACTCCTCAGTCCTTATCGGCTCCCTCACCTTGCTCTGCCTATCCATCTCTCTCTCTCAGTCGCTGAATCTAGAACTGCAAGACCATGAGCATCACAGTTGTTGTTTCCTTTATCTGTACGTTAATAACATCCTTAGCTTTTCATGCCAGAGCTCTGCATTACCAATACCCTGAGGAGTTTTACATCGCTCCGTCGGAAGCCTACATTCCCTCAATGTCACCTTCTTACGATTCTTCGAATTCTCCGTCTTCTAATCCTTTAGCCCCCGCCTTGTTTGTCATCGGAGATTCCTCTGTTGATTCCGGCACAAACAACTTTCTCGGCACATTCGCCCGCGCCAATCACCCTCCTTATGGCCGAGATTTCGATTCTCGCCAACCCACTGGACGCTTCTGCAATGGCAGGATTCCCGTCGACTATCTTGGTCAGTTTTCCTCTCTTTCTTTACTCTCCCCCTTCACTTCTTTATGTTTCTTTTGATTTTCACTTGTTAGCTCTGTAATACTTGCCTTGGTTGTCAAGATTATAATGATCTATCCCAATAAAGCGTCGAAACCTAATACTGTGAAAGAAAAAAAGTTTCCATTTTCTCTATACATTCGTTCAACGAATCAATCAAGTCAATCTTTGGTGTAATTTCTGCGACGGGTATTATTGAATAAGTTGAAATCCGTATTACGTATACCGAATTTATACATTCGTTTCTTTTTTTCTTTCATTAAGCTGGATAAGACCTGGAATTTTGTAGTTGTCATTACAATAATCTTTTTGTTCACTTTGGTACTAGCCCTGCGTCTTGGCCTTCCTTTTGTCCCTAGTTTTCTCGGGCAGACAGGGGATGTGGAGGATATGATTCACGGCGTAAATTACGCTTCTGCTGGCGCTGGCATTATTCTCTCAAGCGGCTCAGAATTGGTATGCTCTTTCCTATTTTTCTACCTCGATGATTCATATGTGCTATTCCACAATTCAAACAAAGTCACAAGTCCAAAGTTCACACCATGTAATGATGCAATAATCACTTAGTACAGGGTCAGCATATCTCCTTCAATCAGCAAATCCAGCAGTTCAGCGACACCATTCAACAGTTCATTCTAAGTATGGGCGAGGATGCTACAACCAAACTCATATCCAAGTCTGTGTTTTACATTTCAATGGGAATCAACGACTATATACATTACTATTTGCTCAATGTATCTAACGTGGATAATATGTACCTCCCATGGAGGTTCAACCAGTTTTTAGCATCTTCAGTGACACGAGGGATAAAGGTGTGTGTTGTATTCTACTCCTCTCTTTGGGTGTTTTTGACACTTAGGTAATGCTCCTTCATTGATGCTTGATATATTTAAACTTGATGACACAGAACTTATACAACCTAAACGTTAGAAAAGTGGTGGTTATGGGACTTGCACCTATTGGCTGTGCTCCGCACTACTTGTGGCAGTATGATAGTAAAAATGGAGAGTGTATTGAGCAGATAAATGACATGGTGATGGAGTTTAATTTTCTCATGAGGTACATGACAGAGAAGCTTACCAAGGAGTTAGACGATTTCAACATCATCTTCTGTGATGTTTTGCAAGGTTCCATGGATATTCTAAAGAACCATGAACGTTACGGTACTACTACTACTACTACTACTAAGTACTAGTGTTTGTTTTAACTCGTAATATCCTTCATAAATCACAAAATGAACATCACAACTATCTCAGCTATATATATATGCATCCTGATCAGGCTTTAATGAGACTAAGGACGCATGCTGTGGATTTGGGAAGTACAAGGGGTGGATCATGTGTTTATTGCCAGAAATGTCGTGCAGTAATGCTTCCAACTATATCTGGTGGGACCAGTTCCATCCAACTGATGCAGTGAATGAAATTCTGGCAGACAATGTATGGAATGACCTGCACACTAAAATGTGTCATCCTATGAACTTGAAGGACATGGTAATCCACAAGGACGGCGAATAGCATTTTATCAATTTTATGTATAATGTATACAAGGTTTACATTGTTCAGTTGTTTTTGTCCGGCCCCTTGAATATATAGGATAATATTAATACAGATACTATTAGCTTGAGCTAGTGTTATCTTTTCGCATGCTGCTTTGCTTGTATCATCTCCTAGGAAATTGAGTATTAAGATCCCTGCAATTTCATGTAGCTGTTATGAGTAATGTATAGTTGAATCACATGTGGTAAAGTGCAAGGTTATGGTAAATAATTCTGTTTATATGCAACTGGATCCAACATATATAGGCACGTTCATGAGACCATGATTAAGACATGAGAAAAGCTTGTTATTACTTGAAGGGCTTGTTTGGGAAACTCCTAAACCTAGGTTTTAAAAGAGCTTTTGGCCCAAATTTCGGTTTAAAATTTTTTTAAAACAAACAGTCATATTTGTCCAAACCTCGATTTGGACTAAACTATATTTTAAAACCATGGTTTCACATAAACTGGTCAGAGTAGCTTTTGGAACAGTAAAATAACTTATGAACTACTCAATTACTATTTTACCCTTATTTTTTTTTACACCCTCTCTCCTCTCTCTTTTTCACTACCTCTCATCTCTCCTCTATCTTCTTCACCCTCTCTCCTCTATCTTTTTTACCCTCTCTCCTTTCTCATCTCTCATACATACCCTTTTTAGTAATTTTTTAATTACAAAACCCCTCTTGGTAATAACTATCCAAACACTCATTTATCCAGAACCACTTTTTTTCCATAACCCCTTCTCTAAAAGCCCTTTTCCATAAGCTGTCCAAAAATCCGTTTTTTAAAATCTTATCCAAACACACTAAATATGGAATAGTCATATTCCTCAGTATGGATGGGTTTTGAGCTGTAAATTCATTCCACTCCTCTAGATCTATCTTCCCGTCTCCTTTTAAATCTGCTTCTTTAAATGCCTATGCAACATCAGGAAAATTAGTATAAAATAGAACATTTTGCTTGATGCTTCATGTTGTGAATATAACTTGAATGCCAGAAGAAGAAGAAAAAAGAAAAGAAACCAAACCTGATCAACGATGGCCTCAATTAAGTCTTCAGAAAGAATCAAATCTGACTCTCTTAAAAGTGCCAATATCAGCTCTCTGACCTTCCACGTCCCAAGAATAATTAAGTAACATGTTTGTAGATAGAATAATCATGGGAGATAAATCAAGTTCAGTGTTTACCTCGTCACGTTCAATGAAGCCTGTTTGCCATAGATCATAAATTTGAAATGCAACTGCGACATTAAATATCAAGACTTAGAATAAGAATTATGGAATTTAAAGCATTGGAACTCAGTCTTGAGAGGAAATACAGTACAAGCTGCTTTCTGTGCCTGTGGTGCAGCTGGATGAAAGACACTCAGTGCTCGAACAAACTCTCCAAATTCTATTACTCCATTTTTTGAGTCAAATAAATGAAAAACCTGCTTGATGAAGTGGTGTCAGATTCCCGGATTTACTTGTTAAACTACTATCCCATCATATTACTTCACAAGGAAACTAACCCTGTCTGCACATAGACTCTGTATCTTGTTACTTCCGAGTAAGCACAGCTGAAACTCATCCTGTAATTCAGTGATGAAGAAGGTTGAGTTGAACATTATTGCTTGTTGTATATTCAAAGTTATATTCACCATGTTATAGTTGAATCAAGTATACAACTTCTAATCGTTTTTATGATCCTATTCTGATAGGGTGAGAATGAACATGTATTTATACTTACTTTGCTGATAAGCCCGTCATCGACTGCAGAACTATTCAGCTCCTTGAACAACTCATACAGTCCTTCAATTTGCAAAAAGAAAACATAATAAACTAAATAAAGAAAAACCTGAAAAAGCTTCAATTGGCAAAAAAATAAGTACAAGAAGAGTAAGCAAGAAGCCTCACAGCAGGTTTGGGTAGCAAGAACTGCCGGATCTTCATGCGCAAGACGTTGTTTGGAGCAAGTACATCCCATTAGTTTCTTTGAGGCTATGAGGAGGACATGTATCATGTATTTACGACATTATTTATAAGGGTTAAGGGTAATTTTTCCCCTGCAAGTATTCAAGAAGGAGTGGAGGTTATCTGAAAATATCTTTATTGGCTCAATATCATTGAGAAGTATTAGAAAAAAAGTAATGTTAGACCATTAACATTAATTTTTTTAACGGTTCAGGTGATATGACTTATTTTTTAATGAACAGAAAAAATTTGAGGGAATTATTATGAGATCTCAAAGAAAAAATTTAATTATTAAAAAATTTTAAGCAACATAAATTTATTGACAATTCTTATATTTAAACTTGTCATTGTTAGATCCTTAAGACTATTAAGTAATTAAGTGTTCTATTTGGAACCTCATTACAATTCCCCTAAAAAACTTCCATTACGCACAACTCCTTTGTGAATATGGGAAAAATGATCCTTAACCCTGTTTACAATGTTGAGTGCGTGCATACTATGGTGATAGGCCCGAGAAGAAATACTAGCTTTTCAATGCAATTTACACCTCCACTTACCAGATGTATGTATAGGTAGGTGCAGAACACAGACCTATGAAGCAGGGATTATAAATTCTAATATTTGTATTATTAACTCTCTCATTTTGAAATTATGGACACGGACAAAGGCGTGATAAGAAAAATGGAACTGGAAGATACGTGAGTGGTGGACAATGAAAACCCATGCTCTGCTTCCACTGATCTGGAATTTGTTCAAAGAGGAAACACGCTCGGTGATTAAGAATTTTGGAGTTCTAGATACATGTGAGAAGAACTAGATGCTCTTGAATTCCGTTGTACTCGTCTGTCTTGTGTTCAATTTCAGCGGGGAATCTGATTCCAAAACCCTTTAACAAGCCATTCTTTCATCACTTGTAGTATGCTTTTGGTTTCACCTAGGAACCCACCTAACACTCTTTTGCTCGCCTTAATTGTGTTGCATGTAGTATGGAAAAACAGTCAGATTAGAAGTAACTGAATTGTTAACTTTATTAGAGAGAAAAATAAGAAGAAAGATGAAGAATCATATGTATTATTTATGAGCTACATGCTCATACAATCATGGTAACCCACTTGGGTTTACACACTAATCTACCCTCACTTGAGGGCGATAAACCAACCCCACTTGGGGACTTTGAGGAGAGACCCAAGTTACCCTCTCCTTCACTATGGTGAAGATTACATAATCTCACACTATTAACCAATATACTATGACCCTTTATATAGAATTAGGGTCATCTAATAACTAAGTGATTAATACTAATCACCTAATTAATTCAACCTTCTAACACCGCCGCTCAAGTTGACACCCCTTAACCTTAAGTGTTCAACTTGCCAACACAATTACAGAAGGGAGTAAGGTGAATTAAACTAAACTAATTTCATTTTACAAAATACAATATGAAAATTTCTTCAAAACTCTCTTCAATCAATACTTGAGTAGCAACTGCAACTTTGTTGATAACAATAGTCTCTAAAGCCCATTCTACTCTTTGACCTCTAGGTAGCTCCATGTCTCTGTCGCTCGTAGAATTCTCTCTGCTAGCTCTCCCACCAAGTCTAAGGGAATCTCAAAACCATCCACTCTCCTCTTCCCGTATATGAAAGATGGTCTTAATACCACACCTGAATTGGGGTATTTGGAGAGAACCTCAGACTCTGCTTTCCTCTTTCCAGTGAAGTACCCACATGAAAGTAAAAATGAAGGTAAGTTGAAATCATGAACTGAGATTAAGATGAATTTGAGAATCCCGTATTCCTTGGCAGCATTCACAGAAACTACATCCTGTAATACTCTGAGTGAAACCAACAATAATCAGCAGAAAAGAGAACTTGGATGGACATGTCCAATTAGTGCAAATGCTGCAAGATTCCCTTGCCCAAAGTCCATAACCTTCCTGATAAGGCTGAGGCCACCATTGATGTTCCCTACAACGTAGTGCCGTTTCTCAAGAAAGCTTACGACGGCCTTCAAGAACCCATGACCCAGTTTCTTGAATCTTCCAAACCCGATTGGATCTTTTACGACTTCGCTTCCTACTGGGTCGGATCCATTGCTTGGGTAGAGAACCAGAGACATGGGTAACATCAAGCGCCAAAACTCATTGCTCGAAGATCTCATCGAGAATGCGGGTGGTTGTGCTGTCACTGATGGAGGCTTTGCCACACAACTTGAACGCCATGGCGCTTCCATTAACGACCCCCTCTGGAGCGCTCTCAGGCCAGCATTCCAGGGTTTGTGTCCAAGGGACTGTCTGTACAAGAAGGGGAATTACTGCTAGAAAGAAGTGTAAAATTGGCCGTTGAGGCTCGTGACAGTTTCTGGAATTCCATTAAGAAAACTTCTGGACATAACTATAGAAGGGCTTTGGTTGCAGCCTCCATTGGAAGCTATGGAGCTTTTCTTGCTTATGGCTCTGAATACAGCGGCTGCTATGGACCAAATGTTACTTTGGAGAAGTTAAAGGAATTTCACAGCCTCAGATTGCAAGTTCTTGTTCAGGCTGGTCCAGATTTACTTGCCTTTGAAACTATTCCAAACTGGGCATCAAGAGTGCCTTCTTCCCCATATTTCTGTCGCCGTTCATGGCCTTCCTGGGACCTCCTTCCGATATGATAAGCTCCGACCCTATGAGGAAAAACCCTGAGAGCTTCACCGTCCCTCCACCGTGGGTCCCATTCCCTACCACCGTAGCGTTTCATTACTTTGAGATCATGAGGATATTCGCGAATAGTTTCTCCGTCGAGCATACGGATATTTCAGATGTATACCGGATCAGCGCGTCCGTTGGCCAACTTCCTAGCACGGCCCATGACGGTGGGAACGAAAATGACGCATGGCGGTGGATGAAAGGATGGCTGGACAAGCAAAGCAGATGCACGGTGGTGTACATGGCATTCGGCAGCGAAGCGAAGCCGAGCCAAGAAGAAGTGAGGGAGATAGCTATAGGCTTAGAGAAGGCATTAACAGCAGCTATATTATCATCAACGGAGACGCATGTTCCCAGGATCTCCTTCACGGTCCCGCTGAGGTCCTTGGCCATCGACCTGGGCCTCATAATTCAAGCGATCTAGATCACATCGTCGAGGGATATATTACCATTGTGCTTGATGTTCTTGGTCTTCTTGCGGTCTCGTTCGGGTTCTTTCAAGGCCTTTGTAAAGCATTGCAAAAGAGAGGAAACCTTGCAAGTTCTTAGATGATCCTTGATCTTGAGCACTCCATTCTTCATCTCAGTTTTGATACCATGTTAACTTTATTAGAGAGAAAAATAAGAAGAAAGATGAAGAATCATATGTATTATTCATGAGCTACATGCTCATACAATCATGATAACCCACTTGGGTTTACACACTAATCTACCCTCACTTGAGGGAGATAAACCAACCCCACTTGGGGACTTTGAGGAGAGACCCAAATTACCCTCTCCTTCACTATGGTGAAGATTACATAATCTCACACTATTAACCAATATACTATGACCCTTTATATAGAATTAGGGTCATCTAATAACTAAGTGATTAACACTAATCACCTAATTAATTCAACCTTCTAACATGAATCCTAACATCTTTTGGTTAAAAAGAAAAAAAAATCCTAACATCTTTCATTAAGTCCTCATTCCTCGTTGTATCTTGAGTTGCCAAGCCTAGAGTTACTTATTCGACGCAAAATTATGCCTAGAGTTACTTACTTACTCAATGGCGTTGTAGCTTAGTGGTTTAAAGTCCTCGTTGTAACAATGACTCGAGAGACTAATGAAAATTAGGAGGTTGCAAGTGTCGCTTTAACATCAGACAATTAGTGCTTGTCCTCCGCCTCCAATTTTAATTATAAAAATTAGTTAATATTTTTTAAATAGATTAAAGAAATAATAAATAATTATTATAAAAATTAATTGATTAATTTAAGTAAATTGAAGAATATATAATATGAATTTATCTTGAGAGGTTGGATTTGATCATAATTAATTTATTTATTCGGTTTCTTTAACCTATAAAAAAACTAACAAACTCTTATAATTATGACCGAAAGGAGTATAATAGCAAATAATCTATTTAAATTTTACAAGATTAAAACAATCAATTTAAATTGGCTCCCTCCACCTCCAACCAATCCAGGGATCATTAAAATCCCCCCTCCCCTCCCTACCCCTTCCCTCCAATTTAGTAAAAACCCTCCCTTCCCTCTGTGGAGCCAACTACAGCGTTGATGTCAATAATTGATTGTTGATAGGAGGGTGAAAACCAATGATTATATATACAGCAATGCATTTGTAGGGAGAGGAAGAAAGATTGTGAGTATATATTCTATGCAGACATCTTTTATTAATGCAAAGGATCTGAATTTCAGTTGCAGTTAGTTTTGGTTTCAACTTTAAATATGGTGTTCATTGAGAAAGTAACAAGTCCTACATTAGCAATCCATCAGGCACGTTTTGCCGATCTTATTCGTGCTCTTCGTCTTCCACCTGGGTTTTCATTATGAAACTAGTGAAGGACATGGTTATATCCCTGTCAAGAAGAACAAGCTCTCATAAGTCTGATAATATAATGTGAAGTGATTTTGCGATATACGATGTAAATACGTGGGAGTTTTGTTTCATAAAGGGCAAAAATGCCTTTTTTTTAAAGCCAAACCAAACACCTCAAGATAAGAATTGGTGATTAAGACAAAACTTCACCTTAGACATGAAAGAGTCATCATCTTTAGAAGAGACGGATACTTTGCCACGAATGCTTTCCACTCCTCTTCGTCGATCTTTCCATCGCCATTTGAGTCTGCGTCCTTTAAGGTCTGAAGTAAATTATTAAATCAAAACAATTGAGACATTGTTAAAAGACCATGCAAAAAGGAAAATGAACAGAAGAAAACTTTATATTGTAATTGTAGCATGGTTAAAACACCTTGTCCACAATTGCTTCTGCAGCATCATCTGAAACTTCTAGTTCTGATTCAGCCAGAATAGCCAAGACCATCTCCTTCAACTTTGATTGTTATGTTATAATCACAAAGAAGACAGAGAATTGAATCAGTTCAATGATGTTTGATTATTCAGGTATAATGTAAATGAAGGGGAAAGATAAAATTAAGCAGCACCAGATACCAAACATGTACCTCAATTTTCAAAAGTTGTCTGCATACAAGTGCAATATTCTTATAATGATTCTATCTTCTTGTCAAATAAAGAACAAGAATCCACAAACTTTGGAACATTATAATTGGGATTTTCATGGTGAAGCCATTTTATTCTCGATGCAAGACAGAACATATTTATACTTGAGATCAAATTTGCCTTATTGGCCATCACCATAACAACTTGTGAAGTTGGCTTAAAGAAAATAGTTAAGGTCCAATTTTACTCTAAAAATTGTCATATAGAAACAATGTTGTCCTAAATTTTTTTTATTCAATATCACTCTGAAAGTATTAAAAAGGGAACAGTATTGCCTCTGCCTTTTAAAAATGTTAACATCTAGTATTAGTTTTTTTACGGTTAGGATGACTTTGCTCTTTTTTTAACGCTTCCAGGATAATATTGTTGCCCCTCCCCGTTAAAAATTTTAACACTTAGAATTAGTTTTTTAACGGTTAGGGTGACTTTACTCTTTTTTAAATGCTTCTAGGCTGATATTGAACCCAAAAAAATTTCGAGACAACATTGATCCTTCGTGACAACTTACGAAAGAAAATTGGACATTAACCCTAAAGAAAATGTCTAAACAGAGCAGCATATTGATGAGATGCTTCCTTGATTTATATCTTTTCAAGTATTGGAGTTTAATTTTGCAGTATAATGAAATGATAACGAAAATTTGCAGTATTATGAAGAATATTAAGAACAGGTTGAAGCTTGAGTGGTATTCACCTCAACACGCTCAATGTATCCGGTCTTGCGAAGATCAAACAATTTAAATGCAACTGAAAGAAATAGATGTTGTAATTAGTAGCTTGACATTATAATCTCATATGAAAGTAAGAATGAGATAATTAAATGGGAAGTTGACTTTTCTGCTGAATATTATTAATAATATCATACATGCAATCTTCATCTCTGTAGGAGCATTTGGATGAAAGATGCTCAGTGACCGGACAAATTCCTCAAAGTCAATTTTTCCAGTACGCTTATTATCAAACATATCAAACACCTGGTTCAGGTTTAATAAGAAGATGATACATTGTTATTACTACTTCCGTTACTTAAATTCAACATTTTAAGACAAATTCATATTATATACACCTTAATTTACCTAAATCAATCAACTAGCTTTTATAGTAATTATAATTAACTAGTTTATTTAGTTTCTTTAATATATATAATAAAATCAACTAACTCTTATATTAAGGAACAGATAGAGTACTATACATATTTAAAGCAGAAACCTGCGGCTAAATCAAAGAGAAAAGGAAACCCATTAACATGTTCCTTCAGTAAGCCTTAGTCAAGTTTAATTTTTTCTGACTGTGATGACAAAATCATAAGGAAAAATCAGTGAAAAGTTCTTATTTAAAAATTTGTTTAGCTAGACTTGATATATTTCATACACAGAAAGTATTAGTAATTCAGATCCTTCTATCTTATAAAATTTTTAAATAGGGACTTTTCACTAGTTTTCCCAAATCATAATCCCATGGTCCACTTCATATTAGAATAAATAACTTAGTACAGTACAAACCCTATCCGCAAATAGATTCTCTTCCCTGCTGTTTCGGAAAAGTGCAAGCCGGAACTCCTCCTGGAGATGGAAATTTGAAGAACTGAGTATTCATTGAGTAAAACACAAACCTAATCAACATAACGAATAGCTAATAGTGTGGTGAAAGATAAATAGTGTGGTGAAAGATAAGTATGCAGAGTGTTGTGATGATATAACAATTTACATATTCCAGAACCTGTTTCCTGGTTTTGTCCCATTCTTGGTTAAAAACTTGTTAAAGTAGTTTTTAAGTTTATTAAGTGGGAATATACCTTGTGAATAAAGCCATCATCAACAATTGAACTGCTTAGTTTTTTAAACAAGTCAAGCAAAGCCTCCACTTCATTCACTGTGACTGTCAAATAATGATAAGGAACATTTCAAGGACACAGGCATAAAAAAATTAGAGTAAGGTAAATCTCAAAGGTATGTATAGCCCTTAAAGCTGGCTAGTAATCACATATAACGTCAGCCAACAATAATTGCATAAAGCACAGAGAACATATATAACGTCATTGTCTTATAGCTACATGGCACGCACTGTCCTTTTTCTACTATAAGAAAAGTTGACAAATTGGACAAACATGTTATTAGAGGGATCCTAGTTTAAAAGCAGATGTGAATCATCCTCCATAGTGTAGAGAATCAAAAGATCATGTGGTTAGAAAGATCAGAATGTGTTGCAGGACAGTGGTATAAAATGACACATATTTTTATAAACCAGTGAAAGTGATCAGGCCAAGAAAATAAAATCTATCCTGTCCTTAATGTAAGAGTTACTTGATTAATTTGAGTAGATTAAAGAAGTTAAATAAATTAGTTAACTATAACAAATGTCACCTGATATTTCTAAAATACCTCTCTGTGACTATTTGAATTTAAGTATGAATAAGGGTAGTTGAAAGAAAAATTATAAAGATGGGAGACAAAGTAGAATAAGATCTTATATTTAAAACTAAAACTAACTTTCTGAATAGCTGCTATATTTAGGATAAGAGGATGAACATTATATGAAATTTCCAGGAACAAGCATATATGTCAAAAGAAGTCCAAAAAACCAGGGACTGGATAAAACAGTATTTGTACTCACACCATGTCTCTGAAGAAAGAATGATGTATTGTTCAAGCTTTGCCTTTTGTCTAATCTTCTTCAAGCAAAAACAGCTCATGTAAACGGACATATTAATGTCAGTGCAAACACTGCATGAAGTAAACTCTCTCTCTAACTGCTAAGTAACGGTCCTGCAATACCAGAGAAATATGCAACAGTTTAAGAGCAATGTTTCCTAAATTTTTTATGCACCAAACTCTGGTCAAGGAGATTAAAGTGAAACACTTTTTAGACTTTCACACACAGATGATCCTGATATATATAATCTTCATGGGTGACATTTGATCTCTCCCTTTTTCAAAGAGCATCGAGGATTATGCTTTTAATCTGCTCAGTGACGGAATTTACAAAAGAAAATACCATAAAATAGAATCTTCCCTCGATAGTTGAAAAGATTCATTACTTGTTCGTTAAATACAGTTGGAAACTAGTAATCTATCTCATGTGATACATGATAGTTGAAAAGATTCATGAGGTCAGGATAGAAGTTTGAAATTTCTGGGTATTTCATATGAGTGAAAAAAACAGTTAATATCAGAGACGATCCAATTGTTCAGAAGTGTTACCATTTAAGAACTCAAGAAGGAAAGACGAAAGTCAACGCAGAATAAGAGAGTTATTTTTTAGTGTGGCAATGGATATAGTTGATGTAAGCGACTTACAGAAACCAGAAAAAAGCTGGCATTCTTGAAAATGTTCAACTGGTTATGACGACAGTTTCATCTGCAGAATTGAGATCTGTGCTGTTATGAATCTGACTTAGTTTTGGCTTTGAGCTTTGTTTACTTTATCATGCTCCACGACGTAGCTAGCTCTATACATATAATCGAACGTTGACTTGCCTCAATATTAATGGCATCAGATGAGCTAGTTGGAAGGAATTACAGCCACGCGTCTAACCATCATGATTCTTGAACCATTGCCAAAAAATATTTTCAACTGGTATACTTGTTTTTATTTTTCCAAACAAAGTAGAAGTATATACTAAGATAATGGCACTTTTCAACTTTCAATAAAATAAACAGTTTAAAATATTAGAAAAAAGATCAGCACGGCATCCAAATCCTGAATACACTGTGGCTTTTTCATTTCCTTATTGCAATTTGGTTGGTCAGTGATCAAGAAAAATACTTGATAATTTCAAGTACTTACTGTGAGAGGGGTTTAATTATTTGTGGCATTTTCTTCACCCGTTCTGTCGAGGGCACTGTTATACTAAAAATGCCTCTTCAATGCTTTAACAAGCTACTCTTTTTTTTAAAAAACTCCTAACAATATGTTCTATTTCATACTCCCTTATTCCTTATTATAAAATGCAGCAACTAACAACTGGTATTGGTTGCTCATATTTAATAAATATAGCAGGAGAAAGTAAAAATTAATATGATAATAAAATTTAGCATAATTAATAAGAATAATATTAAAAATTAGAAATTGTTTAATTTTTAAGACAAATTTAATACTTTTAAAATTGAAGGGAGTAAATAAGAAAATAAAAGTTACAACCAAAAAAGGAAATAAAATTAACATACTCCTCCATTCTTAATGTAACAACTACTTTTTTAAAAAAATCAAATAAATTATTTAATTATAATATATATGACCTAATTTTTTAAATATTTTTATAAAATATTATATTATATATCAGTTTATAAATTAGACAAATTAATTTTAAAAAATAATATATATAAAAAATAAAATTAATTAAAATCTTATATTTAGAATAAAAAATCACTCTTAAACTAAGTTGTACATTTGGGATCTGGGGTAATAAATACTAGGAAAAATTAACCACAAATTTCAGGTAAGAAAATTAAATGCAGAGATGTCTAAAATAGCCTATAACATATGTACAACTTAGTTTAAGAGATATCTAAATTGTATTCTATAATATAAAATTATTAAAATATAAATCTTCCACTAATGCCCTATAACATGTTTACTATAGTTAAAAATAAAATAGCTATATCTAATCAAGTTTGTTAATATTTAAATATGATGTGATAATAATAAACATTAAATAATTAATTTAAATACAAAACCGGTACCCAAACATTTTGTTTCAAGACCAAGCCCTCTTTTTTATTTTTTTCTAAGAGCTAGGCCCTCAGGAGCTTGTATTTCCAAACGGCCCCAAAAAAATTCACTTATTGCGCAATTGCGTGTTGTAGTTTCAATATTATGGGATGTCCCAGAATAAAACTTGTGTATCTTGGAGCCCTTACGGGGGAAAGCCCGAAAAACAAACCGCGGCAAAACGCCCACCCAGATTCGTCGAAACGGGGCTTTGCTAAACAATCGTTGGAATTTCGATTGGGTTAGGGCTCAGAAATTATCGTTTTCCTTGATAAAACAGGTTATGTATTAATTGGATTTTCCTAATCGATTTCCATTCCTTCTATTTGAAATTTTTAGCTTCTTTGTTCTTTCTGCATTATCTAGTCATTCTCCCATTTTCACAAAAATCAAGCCTTCTTCTGACCATGCATCCTGATCATCACTTTTAAAACTGATTTATAACTTGCAATATCGTGTAGATTCAATTCTAGTCTGAGTGAGCTACTTCAATGGAAGCGGATTTCGTCACCAATGGCATGTTCATAGAAGAACCCTTTGAGCCTGATGAGAATGCGAACAATGTAAACTCAACTGCCCTTTCGAATTTCATTATTTGTTTAGTCTTAAGTTACGAAGCATGGGCACTTAAAAAAGGATTTAAATTATGTTGGATGCTTCGGATCTTGTCGTCTAGAAGTCCCCAGTGTGAGTGTCCATGCTTTTGAGCTCCTTAGTTAGCAGTTTATGCTAATTTTGGGTATGAAATATGCAATTTTCAATTTAGACTGGTGTCAATTTGTCTGGCACAAACGAAACGTCGGTAGCTGTTTCTTCTTGTTTTTTTTTAATCCCCGTAAAACCTAATGCCTTTTCAATTAGGTGAAAGTACTAGACGGGTGTTTTGAAACATCATTCAATGGCAAGTTATTTGTTCCCCACTTGTGTGCAATCTGAAGAATATACGTTCCTTAATTTGTTCAGATGCTTCTTCAACCATCGTTGTTTCTTATTTTATGACTCAATAATGAGATGGCGAAAACACATCTCTATTAACTTGACCTTGGAGCTAAACTTAAAACTAAATTCTGTTAACTTGACCTATGCTTTCTTAAACTCATGAAACTGATAACTGTTATGACTTGTATGGATGAGACGATTTCTCTTCAGCTTCTATATTGCTTTTAATATATTCTGGACGCCGTAGGTATTGCAAATAATAAGATAAAAAAGGAATTTTACACTTACATGAGAGCACGTGAATTTTCATAATAGCATTGGAAACCACAGCAATTAGGGGGTAAAAGATTGACAATTAATCCTGATACTCTATGCAATTCACTATAGGTCCACCTTGTTAAGATTTAAATCCTATTCAAAATTGAATTTTATTTGTAATGTACTGCTAACAAATGAAAGATATCAAACATTCAGTATCTTGTCCTTGTCCATAGGGTTTGACTGATACACAAGCAAAGGGGTCATCAATTTACAATTGCTCAGCCACTTGTGTTTATATTTTCATCTGAATACTTGATGTTGTTAATTATCAGGATAATTTATTTACTGAAGGGGAAAAATGTGGAATTTGCATGGATATTGTCGTTGACAGGGGAGTTCTGGATTGCTGTCAGCACTGGTATGTATTTTCTTCCTTTCTTCTTGAAGTATGAAATGCATTGTTTGTGATGTTGTTCTATTAATTCCTTGGTGAACTAAACAGGCTGACTGGTTTTTCTTTAGAAAATAGAGCAATTTATATGTATTTGGATAGTCACTATTCCACCCCTGCCCCCTTGACATGTTCCATTACTCCTCTCAGTTAATAGCATTAAGGCTATTATTGCTCATCGGCCCTTTCTAGTTACTCTTTTTAATATCTCTATAACAGTCAAACATGATCATAGTTTGAAGAAAACTCTCAACTGTGTTGTTTATTGTTTTTTTGATTCATAAAGATTTTAGAGTCAGTAATAGGTCTCCGTATATTGGGTTGCGTTTCATGACCTTTGAAGGAGAATCCTCTAGTTGACAGTGTGTTCATAGCGAACCTTTCTACGCCTATACATGGGGTTTTGTTAGAGTCCCCTATTGAATATGGTATACTTTTTATGTTAACCTCTCTCTAATTTAAGAAATTGTTGATTTCTTTCATTTGGCAGTCTTTGGGTTCAAGTATGAAACTGATATTTTGACCTAGTTTCATTGTTTAATAGGTTCTGTTTTGCTTGCATTGACAACTGGGCTTCTATCACAAATCTCTGCCCACTTTGCCAGAATGAGTTTCAGTTGATCACATGTGTTCCGGTGAGTATATAAAATTGTGGAGTGCTACTTTTTCTTTATTGCTTTAGTATCGCTATTCATGTTACATTTAAATTTTATTAGCCTATCAATACTATTCAGCATCATCCACTGTGTGGTGTTTTAAGAACACTACATAATGAAAATTTTATTTAATCGAAACATTTATTATGTTGAAAATTTTAATAATTAAATGTTGGTGTTATATTATCTCTAAAACATGTGATTTCATGATTGTGAAGGTATATGATACCATTGGAAGCAATAAAATCGAAGATGACATGTTATCCAGGCAAGTTTCTTGCTCTTGTTAGACTTGCATGATTTGCAGGGTTATTTTTTCACCTTTGTTATATGCCCAGATGTAATAAGATTGGGATACGTTTAAATTCATGTTTCTTCTCGTTCTAGAAGAATCCAGCCGTGCATCACTATTTTTCACTTCACTCTGAGTAAATAACTTCACAGCTTTTATTTTTATGCTTATGAAGTTGTAAATTCTAAATAATCTTTCTGTTATCCTTCATGAATGCAGAGATGATGACTGGTCCATTGAAGGGAAGAATAACACTCTGTCATTTCCCTCATACTATATTGATGAAAATGTAATTGTCCTCTATATATTATACCCTGTAGAATTTGTGTCCTCTGGTTAGTTGACACTAATTGCAACTTTTTTTCTAGCATTTCTTGTGTTGGAGGATGATCTTATATCTTATGCAAAACCTTTTGGTTCATATCCTAAGTTAAATTATGATGTTTTCTACCTGCCATAGTTTTATGGACTTGTGTTGTGTTGCAAAATTTGGCAGTTAGATCCTTTTAAGGTTCTCCTATATAGGGTTCATATCCCAAGTTAATTTGTGTCATTCTCAAAATTATTTGATTTTTATGCTATTTTTGCATCACTAATTGTCTTCCTTACGATTAGCACTAATCCTTATTAGCTTCATCATTGTGTAGGCAGTTATTTGCTTGGATGGCGATGGCTGCAAAACTCGAAGTGGATCAACAACTAGTGAAGGTGATTTGAGCCTTGATACATCAATTGCTTGTGATTCATGTGACGTATGGTAAGCTTGGACTATCAATTTCTTTACACCTTTGTCTCTTATGATCAACTTTTAATATCCTTCTGGCATAAAGCATGATTAACTGGCTATGGGTATATGTCTACCCAATTTGTTGATAACACATTATCATGATGCACTAAAATTTGACTATCACACTGCAGCAAAATGGTGGGCAATTTTTTCTATCATAAAGAATTGGAAAAGTCACATACATGTGCTTGTGTGGAAAAATTTGCATTTGTTTACTTAAAATCATTATGACTATTGAGAGCATATCAGAATAAATTGTACATGAAAATCATAAAGTGATTGTGATAAAGAAGCTTTGAAGATATACTGTAGATGGTTTACAAAAAGAAATTATGTCTGGGAAAGAATATGAGTCAATTTCCAGGCTATTAGCATTGTTGTTTTCAAACTTCTAACCATAATCTTCAGTTTGATGCTGCTTCATTGTTGTTTGATCATTTCAAAGTTCGAATCACCATGAAAAGGCTGTAACTTTGTGTGAACAAAAAATTGGAAGATGAAAGGTATAGTTTTTTAGTAATTTCAGAAAAGGAAGTATGGGTGTCTTGTATTCTTTAGGAGTGTACGGGAAGCTTGACTTATATGAAAAAGAAACACCCTAATTAAGGGTAATTTGGGGAATTAAATCTTGAAGTTGCTAGAGAGGAGAATGACTGGATACGTAGGACAACAGTGTCAATAGCTAATGCAAATGTAAATTTGGTTGTTAGAAGATTGGTGTGAGTTACATGCACGCAAAAATACACCACGGATTGCTTATTATATTTTCTGTGGAAGGTGATGCTATCATGGTGCAGAGCCTTCTACGACCAACTCATTTAGTTATGTGGTTTGCGATTGCAAGTCACAGACCTGGTGGTAAAGTAGTATAGCTGTATAAGATGTTTTGGTTGTCCCTTTCTTCTTCTTCTTTGCTTCTCCCTTGGGGTGTTTTGGGGTTCGCGCGGGGGGTGGGGGGGTTGTGGGGGTTGTATGATGCTAGGAAGGAGAGGAAATTAGCTCGCATTGATGAATATTTTCTTGTTATGATTCACGAGAATGGTCTCTGATTATTGCTTGAATTAAATTGACAGGTATCATGCTTTTTGTGTGGGATTTGATCCTGAAGGTACATCTGACGGCACATGGTTATGCCCAAGGTAAACTTGTTTTTCTGTTTCTTATGTTTGGTTTTTTGTTGCTGCTAATTATTACTCCTCCTGTCCTTAATATAGAACCTAATTGAGGAATTGATCTTAGTCCTAAATATAAAACCTATCTCCCATATTTATTCATTTTTTCTAAATCATCCCTATTAATACTCCCTCAACAATAATCAAGTAAAAAAGGGAGGGAGGAAATTAAGAAAGATGATTAGGGTGTTTTAGAAAAAAATATGCTATATTAAATAATTTAACTAATTTTTTTAATCTAATCAAGTTAGTTAAATAGGTCTTATATTAAGGACATAAGAAGTAGTAAAGTTGGTAGCCTGGAGTCTTTTTTTTTTTGGTTATATTTTTTAGCTTTCATAGAACATATTGGATACAAGCTTATAAATTGAAATCAGCCAGCATAGAATTTGATAAGTTCTGGTTAGGATTTATTTATTTTTGAAAAATAAAATTGGACTTTTATGTGTGAAACTCTTCGCAATTAGGTAGCTGATAATCTAAAGTCTGAACCATATACCAAGATATAGTTTACTACAAAAACAATTGTCTACATCGTCAAGAGTTTCAAATATAGTGTTATCCGATTTGTTTCTTTTGAAAATAGTGCTGAGCATGTGTCTGTTTACCTTAAAAGTAATCTGCTGAGTACTGATAATGTCATTTTCTAGTATTCTAATTTAGGTTTTATTTTAGATGTGTGCCAGATAAAGTTACTGAAAAGATGGATGCAAGTTCATTAGAGAAGACAACCATGGAAATTAACCCAGAAAATGGTGACAAGGAATGTCAGGCTGATGAATCTTTTTCGGGAAAAGTTTCTGTATCTGTTGCTGATGCTGGAGAGACCGCTGTTGTTGTCTCTTTGGTTGAAGAAAGCCAATGGATTCCGATATCAAGAGAGAAGGGTCAGTCACCCCTTGAAGCTAGCAAGAATCCAATGACTGAATCATGTGCTTCCATATCTGACGCAAATAATCACCAAAGTAATACAGAGAAGACTATTAATTCACCAAGGGAGCAACAGGAGCTGGAGCTGTCCTTATCACACAATGGGGTTTGTAGCATGTCCTCTAACACCTTAAGGCCTGATGATTTGAAAAATGGCACTTTTGGAGATAAGAGTGATCCAAGCAGCTTAAGCGGAACAGAGATATTAAATGAATCCCGTTACAGAGCTAGTACATCTAGAAATGGATCTGATATGGGTCTTCATCTCGGTTTGTCAGTTGGCTCCTTTTTATGTGGTAATCTATGCATCTTATCATCTCCCCCCCCCCCTTTCTTCAGTAGATTCACAAGTCTGATCAGAATAAGCATAGATGAACACACTCACAGAGTATATGTCAACTGCTATATAGCCTATCAGATTTTAATTTGCTTCTAGTTGATGACACAGACATCAATGCAACAAGAGATCAGGAAACTGATCTGCAGCAGTCAAGTTCAGAAGAATTTATTTTGAAAGGTACAAAAATGTCTAGGAATTACAATCCCTTTTTTTTCTGCTTATTATAGGAAAGCAATGATGGATGAATTTGATAGCTAAGAATTTGGGCAAGCTTTTCATTCTATGACCTTACTAATAAAATGCTTTCAGGAGATGAAATGGAACCAAATGCCCTTAAGGACAATGCTGGAGCAACAGGGGAAAAGAGAAAGCATGCTGATTACAGGTAAGAGATCTTAGTTCGAATATCTTGTTGCTGATTTTGATATTGTGCTCTCCTTTTGATTATTGTGCTTGTTTAGTTTAAATATTGTTTGTTGCTCGGTGTGAAGACAAATAAATGAACTAGAGAACTTTGAATTTAGTCTTCTTTCTTTCTTTCTTTCTTTCTTTCTTCAAATAAAGATACACAAGAAGACAGGAAGAATGTGAGCCCAATGAATTGATGCTCTTCTTACTTTTATGTCTGGTTACAAGTGAAGTTCGTTTGTCACCCAAAAAACACTTGGTTGGTTGTTTAATGTCTTTATGTGCATATTCCATTGTGCCTTGCTTGTTTTCCAGTTTTGGTCCATTGCATGACGACTTAATATGCGTACTTTCTTTTCGTTATGTTGTTTTTTAAAATTCAATTTTTCTTGATGTTCAGTAATGATGAGGTTCATATAGAAGTTGATAGAGATGCTGAACTCAAACCTGAAGTTGAATTACAAAAGAAACTTAGAACAGACGGCAGTCTACTGATTAATTATGAGAACGTAGCAGGTGCTCCTCTTTCAGATAATACTAAAACAAACCCTTCTACTACACCCATTTCCAGACACGATGATGAAAAAAATCTTTCAACAAAGGAGAATGCTGCATCAGATATAATGAGTATAGTTAAAGGCACAAAGTGGAAGCCTTCAAAGGGAATTTTTGGCTCCAAATCTTGTAATAAGTTATCTAAAAACAACGAAAATATGGCGGGTTTGAGGGTAAAAAAGATCATGAAGAGAGCTCCAGATCAAGGGGAGTCATCCTTAGTTCAAAACCTAAGGGAAGAAATTAGAGAAGCTGTCCGTAACGAATCCTCTAAAAATTTTGAAGAAAATCTTTTTGATACAAAGCTTCTTGCAGCATTCAGGGCTGCTGTAGCAGGGCCTAAAACTGAACCTGTAAATAAGCTGCCCCCTATGGCTTTGAAGACAAAGAAGTCAATGTTGCAGAAAGGAAAAGTTCGTGAACATCTAACTAGGAAAATTTTTGCTGCTTCAAATGGAAGAAGAAAGCGTGCATGGGACAGGGACTGTGAAATTGAGTTTTGGAAATATCGTTGCATGAGAGCAACGAAGCCTGAAAAGATTGAAACTTTGAAGTCAGTTCTGGATCTTCTAAGAAATAGTTCAGAGAGTGCAGAACCGAAAGAGGGTCCTGAAGGTCAGGCCAAAAATTCTATTATTTCCAGGTTGTATTTGGCAGATACATCTGTTTTCCCACGAAAAGATGATGTCAAGCCACTTTCTGTCCTTGAAACTGCTGCTAACTCAGAGCAGAATAAAAAATCTAGCCTTTCAGGAAAAGCATCAAATCAGTCTCTTGATAATACTCCTATTAGAGCAAAAGAGATAAATAATGTTTTACCAAAGGCCAGAGATTGCTCATCTGAAAATAAAGTAAATAAGAAGGTTGTACATAGCCCAGTTGGTGGTAATTCAGCTTCTGGTAAAGTACCTTCAAGCAGACACTCAGAAGCGGCAACAGGTTCTTGCCCCGGTGGCTCCAGAGTTGACTCAAAGGAGTCATGCGTTAAATCAGATTGTATAAAGAGTGACAAAAGAAAATGGGCCTTGGAGGTTCTTGCAAGAAAAACAGCTGCTGCGGGCAAGAAAATGACAAATGGCAATCAGGAAGATAATGCAATGCTTGAAGGAAATTATCCTTTACTGGTATGTTACAGTCTGGTTATTTTATGATATTATGTTTTTTGATACTTTAGGGTTGGTTTTGGACATTGTTTATCATGGTTCATTATTACTTCTTTCTGTTGAGTGTAGGCCCAATTGCCAGCTGATATGAGACCAGTATTAGCGCCCAGTTGCCACAAAAAAGTTCCTATATCAGTAAGACAGGTATGCTGAAGAAAAGTTTGAATGTATAGATATAAATCTGAGATTGGAATAAATTTCAATGCATTCTGTGAAAATGATAACTTTAATTATTAGAATTATAAGGTATAATGTATAATTAGTACGGGATACATTTGGAGTTGTATTATGTGTAAATTTCATTGACTGATATTAAGATGTGTACTTTTAATTGGTTGCACAGACACAACTTTACCGCCTGACTGAACACTTCTTGAGGAATGCAAATCTGTCGGTCATTCGCAGAACTGCAGATACAGAATTGGCTGTGGCAGATGCAATTAATATTGAAAAAGAGGTGGCTGACAGATCAAACAGCAAGCTAGTGTATCTGAATCTCTGTTCACAGGAGCTCTTGCGCCGTTCAAATAATAGAAAATCCAATGGAGCAACATATATAATTCCACAGGTCTCATCAGCAGTCCCTACTGATAGATCAGAACAAAATACTGATGATGATCTTTCAACTGACTCTGCAGTTCAAATAGCTCTTAAAAATGCTGGTCTTTCCTCTGATTCTCCTCCTTGTAGTCCAAGTGAGGAAAGAGAAATATCCAATAAAGAAGTTGATCTTTCAGGGCCTGATAATATCCTCGAACTGGATTTTCAACCAGAGATGGATATTTATGGGGATTTTGAGTATGATTTGGAAGATGAAGATTACATTGGTGCAGGTGCTGCTAGAGGCTTAAATTCACAAGAAGAAGAAAGCGAGTCAAAAATGAAACTCGTTTTCTCTACCATGAATTTGAAAAATTCAGATACTGTTTTGGATAGTATGGACTCTGGGAGTTTGGAAAACAATGAAGTCCCACGAGATCCCTCCTGCTCATCGAATCATGATGATGCGGCTACGGCCAACACGGACCCTCCAATTAATGCAGAGATTGGCAATCCTCCTTCTGAGGCCCTTCTCAGTGAGCCATGTGACGCAGAATGCGAAGAATTATACGGTCCAGAGAAAGAACCACTAACAAAAAAATTTCTGAATGAGGAATTTATAACATTACATGAAGAGGGCAAGTCAGGAACTTCAACTGAAGGCAATGGCTCTCATAATAAAGAACAAGCATCAGACCAAGGAGTAAATGCATCTGAATCTGGGAATGACAAACTTGCAAAGAGTATGCCGGTCACTGCTGTTGCTGACAATTCATCTAATGCATCCGATACTAGTGAAAATTTACAGAGGAAGGGAGAAAAATCTGACACTGCTGCCGAGCAGTCCGACTCTGCAAATCATGTAGTTAGAAAGGTATTAGAAGGTTGAATTTTCCCTGGTCTCTTATTTTACTTGATCTTATATGCGTGATACTTTGTACGATGAACTACGAAGCACAGCATCTACTTAATCGTTAGTTTTCATTTTCCATTATATATATGTTCCTGTAAAGCTCATGCTTACGTATAATTCATGGACTTTGAACAGGTTGAAGCTTATGTGAAGGAGCATATCAGGCCACTGTGCAAGAGTGGTGTGATCACAGCTGAACAGTACAGGTGGGCTGTAACAAAAACAACGGAAAAGGTTATGAAGTACCATTGCAAAGCCAAGAATGCCAATTTCCTCATAAAGGAAGGCGAGAAAGTGAAGAAACTCGCAGAGCAGTATGTTGAAACAGCCCAACATAATAGGAAAAATTGATTCCTTGTAAAATCTTTTTTTTTTTTTGTTACTGATACCCTTCAGAATCTCGCTCTAATTGTATAGATGTGCCCATATTTTCGATCTAGCCCCAGCTCAGCTTTGCTTAAGATATCAATAGAAATATAATAGTAATTGCACTTAAGCCTATTTTTACTGTTCATTTGAACAGTGCCAGCTCGCCTTGGGCTTGCTGCTATTGTTTGAGCGAGAATATTTCAGATTCAAATTTCAAATTCCCCCCTATAATTTCATCATCCCTTGTCCTATTTTTCATTTCAAAGTCTGCCTTTCTTTTCTTTTTCCCCTCCTAACGCATTGTTTGGCATGGGGTATTTGGAGGGAAGGTAGGAGGAGGGGAGGGATTTTGCTGCCCTCCCCTTATTTGGCTTGTTAAAATATTTAGGAGATGAGGGAAAATTTTTTAAAATTTTCCCTCCCCCTCCAACTTTACTTCCCCTCCAAAATTGGGAGAATTTGGGGGAGAAGTATAATATTATTATTTTATAATATTAATATATCTATAATTTTTTTAATATTCTAATATTATTCTTATATTATATTTTATTAAAATATTATATAAAATAATATAAGGTAAATTTGTCTACATAAAAATATTAGGTAGTAATAAAATTTTTCTTTTTCCCTTCTTTTCTTTTCCCTCTATTAAAATTCCTCCCTCCGTTGAGCTAAACACAGCGTAAAAAAAAATCTACTTTTCGTCTCATGCATCTTTTTTGAGGAACTTCACTCTCACCAACACAATACATCGCTACTTTGTTGATCTATTTTGCTCATCATATGTTCCTTTCCTTGGCGTATTGTACTGTATGCTTTAGTTTGAAATGATTAAATAAAGTACCAAGGATGCTTCTTCTGTTCATGATTTTGGAATTATCTTTCAAGCAACGATTTAAGGCTCTCGATGTGGCAAGCCAGATCGTCGGTTGGAGAGTCTCTCGATCCGTTTAAGGCCATCAGCTTCTGGGAAATGAACTCTGTTGAGCAGCCAACCGGACGGGTGATCAGCAAAAGTAACAGGAGAGAAACGGAAGGAGGAGAAAGAATAAAAGAAAGGAAGAAAAAAAGGAAAGTTCAGAAGTATTTGAGAGCAAAAACTTACTATGAAAGAAAAAAATCATTCATCGCTTTTTAGTTCTTCCAACCAGTTGAAAAAAAAAAACTTTGAAAAGTAAGGATCTAAAGCTTGAGGAGGCCATTGATTCCGTCGAATACGATCGCCGGAGATTGAGAGAAAAGAAGCGAGATTTGAAATGTGAACAAAGAAGATAGAAGTAAAGAGACATCTTGCAGAGAGAAGGATGGCGTGAAGGGACAACTCTGGATCGGCTGACACCTCCCTTGAATACTTTAATTTTTAAATTAAAAAGTTAATGTGTATTTCCTTTATTTATCTTTGCAAGGCCTTGGAATTCAGAGCATTAATAGAGATATTTCTGGTGTGCATATTTTCCCAACATCGATTTTCAATTATTAATACTAATTAATATTTTTTAAGCATATACAATTATAGATTGGAAAAGTAATAATTTCCTTAAATCAAGTTTTTAATTTAACTTTTTATCTTTCTTCAAATGACTTTTTTTATCAGTGTTATTTCATTGAAAACATCATATGTTATGGTGTTATTCCAAACCTGTTGGAGGATATCTAAGGAGCATACTCAAAAAACCTTTCAAGAATTCTTCAATGTTTAGATTGCTTGCGACTGAAATATAGGAACTTGGATAATGGGTGACTAGAAAAATAGTTACCCATCATTCATTAATTTCTGAATATTGTTTTTGTTAAGGATATGAGCTCTACCATTGGTTTTAAGGCGCCTTGCATTGAAAATTATATATTTACTTGATCACATAAATTTATGTAATGAACTGGCCTTAATAGTTATTTATAAGATTTGATCTCTACTATTAGTTTTAAAGAGACGCATTACATTGAAGATTTGATATTTATGTGATTGTATAAATGTATGCAATGAACTGACCTTAATAGTTATTTATATGATATTATCTCCACTTTTAGTTTTAATGGGACGCTTGTATTGAAAATTATATATTTATTTGATCATATAAATTTGTGTATTGAATTGATCTTAATAGTTATTTATAGGATCTTATCTTCACTATTAGTTTTAAGGGGATGCATTATATTAAATATTATATATTTATTTGATAACATAAATTTGTGCAATAACCGACCTTAATAGTGATTTATAGAATCTGATCTCCACTATTAGTGGCATATGTATGACCTGTTACACATATTGCCTATGTAATGCATGACTTGGGTAGTGAAAAAAGGAAAAAAGAAAAACATGTTTTTAGGTTTAAATTTGCCTTTTTGTATTTTGTGAAGGCATATTAGATATTTTTAGGGTTATTTTGTTTCCTATTTTGATTGATGTAAATAGATATTTTCAACTAAACAATATACCTTTGATGCTGATACGTAATTTTGAGTAGTACTTGGTTAATTCGTCATAATTTGTCGCATTAGGATCCAATTTTGAAGATGTGTTTGTATTTGATTGGTGCTACATGAATGTTGGTTACTATTTCTGCCTGGAGGTTTATACGGGGCAATAACTTTATTGTTTGGCACCCACCATAGCAAATATGTGACGTAAGTTAAATTTAGATATAGTCAAATAAAATTCTGATGGGAAAAAAAAACTTTATTGTTTGAACGTTGAATTCTTAGTACTTTGTATCGTGCAAATGCGTACGGATGCGTACGTCCCGTGCGATTTTTTTTCCTTCCTTTTATTCCCCTCAAAAATAAATCTGTTGATAACTGCGTCTACCCGAATTAATTGCTGGAGCTGCATTGAAACGAAGGTACTATTAGGGGCTGTTGGTATGGAGGATTTGGAGGGTAGGAGAAATTTTTGGGAATTAAATTTAAAAAAAAATAAAAAGGTGGGGTTATAACATTTTAATAAAGAAGAGTGATAGGATTAAAACCTTTTAACCTCACTTATTTAATTTTTTAAAATTTAACTCATAATTTTTTTCCTCCATTCCTTTTTCCTCCAAATCCTTTACTCCAAACAGCTCCTTAAGAATGTTGATCTCAGGTTGTTGTATCCTTCAAATTAGGCTATTAGTTAGAGTGGTTGTTCGGAGTGATGTTGTCCTATATGTTCTCTATTTTTATATTTTCAACTAACTTTTTATTAATATATTCTATCATTTTAATTAATATATTTGATTATTTTATAAAAAAAAGCATTTAACTGTATATATATACTTTTTAGAATGAGTATTTACCAATACTTATATTCAATTATATGTTAGAGTTAACACAAATGATAAAGAATGAATTTATTTCTCATAAAGATGTGAGTTTGATTTTTACTGTCATTATAAAGATTTATTTAGTATACGATCTTATAAGTCTCTTGTAAATGCTATTTGAACTATGAGCTATATTATAGTCTTAATAAAAAATGGATATCAAACTCACGTAAACTTATTTGTACAAAAGAAAAATCAATTATGCGCCTTGAAAAACATTTGTAATTGTAATTTGTGGATATGTTTTGTTATGAATTTTGTATCAATATAACATAGGTCATCTCTGTTTAATTTTTGTCAATGAGAATTGGTTCAGTTGATAAGATGCGAATAACCAATATAAATATAAAAAATACTTACTTATTCTAATAATGTCACAATATCTAAATTCTATCTAATTAAAATATAATAATTTAATATATTTTAATCCTAATTGATCGATAATTTATTTGAAATAAATCATATTTTATGTTATTTTTAATAAAAATAAATCTTTTAATTTAATCCAGATGATTTTTTTAAATTAAAATATTTATTTTTCTTAAATTAAGTTATTATATTTTGATTAGACATAATTTAGATGATGTGAAACTTCTAGAGTATGTAAGTATTTCTTTATAAATATATTTTTAAATATTATCTCCGATCCTAATTATAAGAGATAATTGACTTTATTGGATAGATTAAGAAAGTTGAATAAATCAGTTAATTATAACTAATATAAAAGCTAGTTGACTAATTTAGATAGATTGATAAGTATATTACTACCTCTTGTCATAATTATAAGATCTAATTGATTTTTTTTAATAGATTTATGAAGCAAAATAAATTAATTAATTATAACTAATATAAGAGCTAATTGACTAATTTAGATAAATTGAATAGTATATAATAAGAATTTATCTTGAGATATTAGATTTATTTATAATTAATTGATTTATTTAGCCTTATAAATCTATCCAAAAATATCAACTGGATCTTTTAATTATGGCTAGAGAAAGTATATGAATTCATAGTTAAATTTTATAATAATTAATTAATTAATTTAATTTTTTTAAAAAATAAATTAATTTTTATAATTATTAGTCGAGAGAGTAATATGTAAGGACTAAGGACAACGAGACATGATGCATAATACAACTTACCTAAAATTTTCCTTCTCAGATAATCTTTATTTAATTTTCTTAGTTTATTTATATGATTTATTATTTGTTATGAGTATTTAATATATGTGTATGTTCGCGCACATATATAGTTGGGGGAAAATGTATGTGTATACATACATGTATATAATTTATATTAAAAAAAAAATAGACCAGTGTCCATTTGGATAACACTAAAACTATTATTTTAAAGGAATTTCTGACCCAAACTTTAATTTATTTTTTTTTAAATAAATAGATATATTTATTCAAAAAAATTTATAGACTAAACTATAGTTTAAAATTATAATTTTAGATAAACTATTAAGAATAACTTATAAAATATTAAAAAAGTTGTTATCCACATTCCAGTACCTCTTGGTCAGGTCCATGTTCAGTTTCCCTACCATTATTATCCACTTCTATCTTCTGAGATACTTTTTCTAGTGTTGTTGTTCTTTATACCGGACTTACTTCTAATAGATGCTATGGAAAATGAATACATCAAAATATTATGAGTGACAAGAGGCATGTAATGCTGTGTTGCTACTGTAACATGGGAGATTGGTGCAGAGGAGTATGACAAGTTATGTAGAATAATTAAAGATGAAAGGAAGATCAGAAACGATGTTTAGAAATATAACTATTGTTTTGGCCTTCCATCAGATTTATTCGGCCGAAAATGTTTGTCATTGTTATGTTTTAAAGGAGGGAAAAGAGCTTATAATGAATATGTGCTTAATGGACTGACAGACACTATCTCAATTGGTATTTCATCGACTCGATGATGAATCATACACATTCGAACGTCGACCTCAATTATTGCATCGCCTTCGGGTCCACACTGAACTTGTGATTTTTTTTTCCCTTTCAATAATATTATTTATTTCTGAGTTTGAGTCTGTCTTTGGCATACAGGTTTTGCTTGGAGGGAGAGCTGCTGAGGAGGTCATGTATGGACGTGACACATCCACCGCCTCAGTAGAGTACCTTGCCGATGCATCCTGGCTTATTTGTAGAAATTGTAATTGCTTAATACGATTATTGTGAGGATATCAAATTAATCTGGGATGCTCCTTATTTGCTTGTTAATAAGCAATTATTGATGACTTAAACTGGTTGTGAGCTGTCTCTTGCAGGTTCTACTGAATCAGAAGGAGCTCAGGGGTGAGGAAATAGACTTCATTGTGAGCAAATACCCTCCAGAAACTCCTTTAAATCTTATTTTAGAAGAGGAAAATCCTGGGAGCCTCCCTTTCTTCAAAGAACCAACGCGTGATTTGGAGTATGCATTACAAACTCAATCAAAGGAAGAAACCATGTCATGTGACTTCTCAAAACCTCTCTGATTCTCAGCTTTCGCTGCTTTAGTATCTTGGGCATGAGTCTTCCATGAATGTGTGAAGTTTTGCCTAAAATTTTGTTCGTGCCATGAGTTGTAAACAGCGAGCTTTACTGTAACTAGATTCATATGCATGTTTCACCCTCTTTTAAATATCAAAATTCCGAGAATTGAAAACTTCAAGTTAAATGGATACAATGAGGGTGGAAAATCAATGTTTCATCTAGCTAAATTGAACTTGATTTCCATACAACACATTTTGTTTTAACAAGAAGCAGTGACCAAAATTTTCAGCAGAGTCAATTTTCGTGTGATGTCCTATCTTTATGACGTATTTTGCGACCAATAAATAACTTTGCTGTGAAACAACAGCGCTAAACAATTCTACATGTTGCTCTCAATGCGACGCTTTTGGAATGTGATTACATAAGCTATTACTACGACAACGAACGGCTAACTTTAAAACAAGAGAATGAATAGGGTTACACTGCAACAAACAAGTAACGTAACCCAACCTCTACTCGTCTGGCGTTCCTTACCATAATTGATTGCTCCTACCAAAACTATCCTGACAATTGCAAGGCACACAAATAGGAGGCTCACCACTAGCACAGCAAGCTCTTTAGTTTCCAGATTTGCTTGATCACTTGCAATCTTTTGAACATCTAATCTGAAAGGGGAAGCATATGAAAGGCGTGTTAAGCCCCACAAAGAAAAAGAGATAAAAACGAATTCCACAAAGGTGAAGGACAGTAAGATTCGTCTGTCAAATGGTGATAGCGGAAAGCAACATACAAACCTTAGCATGCTATTTTCTCTGACCAATGCATTCACCTGAGATAAGATGGCATCTTTCCATGACTCAACTTCAGTTACTCCTTTTTCCTGGAAAAGAGGAAATCATGTGAAAGTGAGCGTGAAATTGAAAGGGAAACAGGAAAAGGGTAACAAAGTAATGAGAAGGTACCATGTCTGTGTTTCGCTGCCAGAGATCTTTGATATCTAATTTGCTTTGCTCTAAGGATTCTGATAATCTGGACAACTCTTTCTCAAGATTTGGTATTGCGTCGCTTTGCCTCCTGTTCAATTCTTTGATGAACTCCTCTAACCCTGATAAGTTGAGCTCCAGTGACTTCACCTTTTGCATCAAAATCTTGAGAACAACGTCACCAGCTACCCTACCATTTAATTGTTTGAATTCTGTTACAGGACCTGGAAGATGAGGAATCTTATTCACAACGACGGGATTTTTTATCACTCCTTCCTCGAGGTTTTGAGTGTCATTGCTTAAGGTCTCAACGGCCATACCATCTTTCTCACTTTCAATTTCTTTCCCTTTTCTTTCAATTTGACCACCTTCTGGCTTCAATGAAGGGATATCACTGGAATTGTGCTCTGGCGACTTGTTAGGAACAGACAACTCCGTGGCTACAATTAGATCCTCAAGCATCCTCTCAATCGCATTAATCCCATAAACTTCCACAGCACTCAGTGTACAGTAAAACTCTGAACCATAATGACTAAGCAAACTCAAGTTTAAATACCTCACCCATTTTGGTTCAGGCAGCGTAAATATCTGCGCCTGCTTCACATTAGCTGCAGCGAAGTTTCCCAGCAGGTCCCATGATTCACATGGATAAGTCAAACATCCAGACAATTCAAATTCCTTGACATTAGAAGAATAATGCTCAAAGTTTGCAATCTTCACGGAATCAACCAGGGTCTCTTCAGCGAGCTCAATCACAACAAACTTTCCTGCCACAGAACAAGGATTTCTCAAGTACTTGTCATGATCCTTCCCTAGCATATTACTTGCACCTTTTGCCTCCTTATTATGAGCTACCACCTTTGCACCTTTAGATTCAGAGGCAAAGTTGAACTCTGATCCATCAGGTTCAAGTCGTCGGGTGTTGTTAAGAAGCTTTGGTTTCGTGGTACTACCTTCTCCCTGTCCTGTTGCGTTCTGAAATTCATCATAATCCAGATAGGATGGATGATCTTTAACATCAGAAGCGTGTTCTGGTCTCAGTTTAATGTCTTCTAGGGGCCGTAGATTACAAACCAGAGCAGAATTACCTAAAACTTTCCGAAATACTTGATCTAACGTAGTTGTTTCAGGAAGTGAGTACAGGGGTTTTGCAGGTTTCTGATTTGTACTTCTGGGTTTGTCGGAGCTAGATGACCCATTAAACTCAAATCGAGCTGCATTTTTGTAAAAGCTTCGATTAGTAACATAGGAATATGCAATGTTGTTTATCTGATCATTGATGAGGGACAAAATTGGCCAAGGCCGGCTTCTGTTGTCAGGAGGCAACTTCCCTAAACAATATCCAAATAAAAATTTAATACAAGACATGACACGAGGAACAACACGAGTCACTTAATCTACGTATCACGATTATTAATTTTATCATTATTTCCATATTTGTGCCTGATAGTTGACAATGTGTATCAATCCTATATATCAAATTTCTCAGTACAATATTTAAGCAGATAAGGACACGCCCGACAGCAATTCTGCACCCGAGGTAGAACCCAGTAAAGACCAATTAAGCACCCAAACAGTTCGAAAGCCAAATTTCCAGAATTACGGGATCAGAGATTTAGATGGTTTCCAAACCCAGTAAAGATCATCTTTCTCTAACATCAGTTTTTCTAGCCTAAGCAAGTCCTGTGAATCAGTTTTTGGTTTCGAGTCAGCTATACTTTTTTCCTCCTCTCGCGATAGATCAAGTTCTATTTCAAGCAAAAGTTTACTACAATGTCCCATCAGGAATTCTGTAAATCTTTGATTGACGCCTATGTTTGACAATTACTTCGTCAGTGATTAAAATCAAGATACATCATCATCCTGAGAGCTAATTAGCGTTTCTTTACTGGGGGTAGAGAGAGCTAATGAGCAGAATTCCATTAATGTAGGTTTATTTCACTGGTTATCATCATTGAGAGAAATAGACAAGATTAGAAATGAAATGAAGGCAATGATGGAGCATTGGAGAAAAAAGGTGAAAACAGGAAGGGATATACCTCCATTTGCATGACCAAGACCAGGCTTAGAGTAGAAGAGAAAAAGGAAACACCAAAGGGATACAAGCAAGGACAAAGAGAGCTCATAAAAGCTCCTCATATTATTGTCGTCCTTGTGAGGGGGACATTTGAATCTTAAGAAGCTGTGTGTTGTTTGAGGAGGAGGAGATTGACTCTTCATGATTGATTCATTCTAGAGATCATCCGAGGGAAGAAGAAGGAGAAGAGACATCATTGCTTAAAGGGCAGTGTTAGGGTTTGAAACGCACCTAGATGATGTTGCAGGCTTGGACCCTCAGAAAGAGATTATGGAGATGGCAAATTCACAAAACAACGCCCCAACTCAACTTAACAACCATTCATCTTTCCCGTTTTCTGTGGCACCATTGCCCAAACTACTTTTGCTTCGCGCGTCTTCAGAGCCGCTCAATTAGGACGCATCCACATACCTTATTTCATCTTAACCGTCACCTCTTCATTCTCACTCCTATTCTCTCTCTACTCTAACACTGCGCCGTTAGAGATTTGGACATATGAATGAATTTTGACTTATCTTGCATAAATTAAAAAAAGAAATTGTAGCATATTTCAACGGTTTATTTTTTTTTTAATAAAACAAACAAAATTGAGATAACATTGGGTTTAATTAATTTTTAGGAAATCGAATTTTGTTTTTCTTTTATTTTTTTTCCTTATCAACACTTGAAAAAAAAAATTTGATTTTTTGACTTACTGTACACGTCGTCGGCATTTGTTCGAGTCAGTTACTAGCAGCACTGAGTTCACGCCTTTGTGGGTTTCAACATTTAAGCCAGCAAGCCCTTTCCCCCTCTTTTCTTCAAATTTCCTCCAGCCTGAAAAATAAAATTAGGGTTTGGTACGAGGAGTAATGGTAACTCGCGGGAACGAGTAGAGGAAGAAGGAAAGACTACTGCAAGAAAAACCCTTGGAGCGAGTGACTGCTAATTCCTAGGGTTCATGTTTGGCGAAGATTTCATGTCTTATGAATGGAGATTTTCTCTATCTTCGGCATCGATGTCTTATCGCAGCCTTTCGTTGTAGCCGCAACAGTTACTGCGCTCTGTTTTCTGCTTGCTTTCTTCTCCGTTGTCAGATCATTTTCACTCCCCTATTCCCTTAAGACTGTCAGATCATCTATTCACTCGGACGTTTTTTCCGCGAAGAACTCTTGCGATTGCGCTTGTTCTTGCAACGGTAGCGTTGACAGTTCAGATTCTTCATCCACGAGTGCTCTGCCCTACCTGAACGGTGGCGGGGCGGAAATGTTGGAGGCCATGCCCGCTCTTACCCCGACCCCGGCTCTGTTATCAGACCGACGAACTGGTGTGTCAATGATGGAGAATTTGGTTCCGGAGATTACAACCCATGCTTTGAGTTATTTGGATTATCCGAGTTTGTGTCGCCTCTCAATGACTAATTCCTTGATGCGGAAGGCTGCAAATGATGATAATGCATGGAAGGCGCTATATCACAAGGTAAGTTAGCGAACTCTAAGGTACAAAAACTAATCGATTTCCTAGCTTAAGGTGATTGTTATCGTGTTTGGTTAGCTATCGACTTTGTATGGTTGTATATTATTAAAATTAGAACTCATGACTGCTTCTTGTTGTTATGAGCCTTCGCGCATTTCAGCTGCTCTCGGTGGACTGGTTTGCTATTATTTTGGTACTATGTTATGCGTAACTAGGCTCTTGCACTGTGTTTCTGGAAGTATAACGTCCGTTTGTTGTTTGCTTGCTTGTTTTGCCCGCTTGGTTAAACCTATGACCTTTGATTTGATTTCTTGCAAGATCTTTAGGGGAAAACTGGGTTTCGTAAGTGTTATGCTCATTGAGTATTATCTGGATGACAAATTTTTCGAAAATACAAGTGAAAATTTTGCATTAAGCCATTGCCTTGATGCTACTATGACCATGAGGATTATAGGAAAGGAAAAGGCTACAACATTGACATAGTCGTTTCTTCTTTGAGCCATTGATGATAAGAAAGCATATATGGTTCTCTTAAGAATGCCTGAAAGGAGAGAGGGAGAGGAAGAAATTACTCTTCTTCTCTATGATTTTGATAATGAGAACGGGACTGGGTTCTTAACTTTATATTTCGTCATATCCTATGTCCCAAAAATAATTACTTACTATAGGATTTAGGGGAGAGGAGATTGGATTTATCCTTTATCCTCCTTGATCCAGATTAGTGAGTATAATTATATATACGCAATGGGGAATTGATTAAATAGGAGGATAAAGCTAGTGCCTATAAACGATAAATTCTCTCCCACTTTTTTTGTTTTCTGGAATCCTATTAAATTCTGAATTACTGTATTAGTGTAGTTGGTTCAAATTTTATTGATTTCTTGAATATCTTATTCCCATTTACCTCATATGTCATCAGCTTTTTCCTTTTGAAATTCTGTGTTTAGGACTTCACGTTGGAACAAGATAGTGTTACACCAATTAATGGGTGGAAGGCTTACTATGCTGCCACAAGAGCGATTGTGAATATTAATACAGAATTTTACAACATTGTCAGAGAGAAGTCTCTTCAAGCCATGAGTCGGTTTTGGCTAAATGCGGATTATGTGAAGTGTATTCATGCTTCAGGAGAACTATTTTCAGGGTATGACTTTATTTCTATTATCTTATATGTTTAGCCTCACATTCAATTTTAAATTCATCCTTTTGCATTGATATGTCTATTTGTATCTTTTGCCATTTAAGTGGTATCCTTTGAATTTTTACTATGGGGTTCATAGATCATAATATTCAATATTATTCGAAGGTATCTTTCAATTCACCAAAATTTGTGAGGCCCGAGATAGATGTCCATGTGTTGGCACAAATATTCTTTTTTTTTATTGGTGCGTTAAAGTTGCCAAGGTGTATTTCTACAGTTGAAGAGTGAGTTGGACTTGCTATCTTAGAAAAGAACTGATGGGGGTTGAATTTAGTAAGTATCTGGGTCATTTATAATGCATAAAGTTTCATATCTCCCATGCTTCTGCATCATTTGTATTTTCTGAGTGAAGTTGCTCTTTTCCCCCATTCGATTTGCTGGTTGTTTTGGTTCATTTTACAGGACATTATTGTGGGGTCGAATTCATTTTTTGAACTTAGTCCTCTACTTCTATTGTCGATGTATCCTAGATGTAGTAGATGTTTTGATCTTTAATCGAAGATGCCATTGGGACCCTTGGCCTTGGTTTTGGTTTAGTGTAGGCATTGCTGTGATTTTTTGCTGTGGTGGATGTTTGTGAACTCTTTAGGGATCCTTCAAAAAGCAACCTTGGGGAATGAATTGAATGAACAGTAACATGCTAGCTATGTGCTGGTTTACAGTTTCTTGTAGTTTTCTTGTAAGGTTGGAATATGTGGAGGAACCCACGACTTTGAGCTGAGTAGTGCTCCGAAGATGTAATTTTACATGTATGGTGTTAAGAGATAGTCATATAACCGTTCTTTTTCATCCTTTCCAACATTGGGCTGCTCATATATGATTAAAAAGTTGAGTGATATAATCAATTAATCATCCATGCTGCAGGTACAATGCAGTAATGCAGAGTTGGCAGCTTGCTTTCAATTGGGAGCAAGGATTGAACTTTCAGGTGCGGGATGTACGGGCTCGGGTCTCGACGGACACGGCTTGGGTTACCATGAAAACATATGTCGACATGGATACAGGTCCATTCAATGTGACTAACGTCTTTGAGTTTCATAACGGCCGCTGGTATATGGTTCATCATCACAGCTCTGTGATGGACGGGGAAGTGGAGCAACAAATTGTACATGGATAAAATAAGTGAGAGAAAAGATGATGCCTGTTACTTGGTCTGATGCTAGTTGCAAAAGGTGGTTTTAATTCGCAGAAGCAAAGATGATTGAAATTTTCATGATTTCTTTGGTGAATATCCTTTTTAGTTTCCCATCTCTATTTCGCTTTGCATACTGTATATATGACAAGAAATCCCAATTGAAATGGCTCAAGGAAAAAAAAATTGTTATAATTAAGATTGAGCGCATGGAAGTGTGAGACAAGACATGGACAGAAGCGGGGATTGTTATGTAGGGCGAGCCTTAGTCGAAGCATAAGCATTCCATTATTGCCGTGCCTCCTTGTGGGAGTAGCACACTGCATTTTTTACTGTAACACCCTCGTATATTTTATCATAACCAAATGATTTAATTGTAAATTATGGTTACCACTTACCAAAACTGGGGGTCCAAGAATAATTGTTGCCTTAAATCGGTAATAAAATAATGTCGGAATCTTTTAATTGGAAGAGAATCTGCGACAAAGATGACTTTTAAATTTAAATTGAAATATAATAATTGCAGATCGAATGGTTCCTGGACTCGGGGGTGGAATGTGGAAAGATGAACAATGCACAAAACCAAGACGCAATAAAGATAAAAATATCCTGATTCATGTAGCAAGGTGAAGTTCAAGCATGGTATGTAGTGAATCAGGCTGCTTCACTTGCAGCCTCACATTTGATATAACCCGAAGATTTGTGGATAAAAACTAAAGCGTGTGGCACGTTCGTTATCCATCGTCGGAGACGGAGTAAATGGCAAAGGCATTTGCTCTTTTCTCCGTTCCGAGTCTTCCCGAGACTCGTCTGTATAAGCGCAATTACATCTCCAGAAACTCATGGGAAATTATCTCTTACCCGCGTATTAAGCTTAATGCTCCTTTGTGTTCTCCTTCTTCAACTGCTGTTGTGGAAGATGGCCCTTCTTCTCCAGATGCACTCCCCGTCCAATCTGATTCTGCCGTTGGTGACGCTGTAGAGCTTCCTCAGAGGTACCCACTATGTAATTTACTATTGCCTTGAGTGATCAATTTTAGTCATTAAACCATTATCCACTTCAGAGCACCGAAATTTAATTTTTATTTCGCTCGCTATTTCTCCCTCGCCCCTATGTTGCCTGATGAGTGATTGTCAGTTAGTCCTGCTCTTGTATCTTGATTATTCAAGATATCTTTTCGGTACACGAGTATATACTAAAGTTTGAATGATGAGTATTGAAGCAGCATTTTGGGGCGTTTATTTTGGTATCTTGAGGATAAGAGTGTATTGACCCTGTTTATGATGTTCATTTAACTTTAATACATAAAGGAAATGAAATTTTCCGCGCACCGAGCTTTCCATGTTTGGATTGATGATAAAGATGAACTGATGCTGAATCTGTTCGCTTGTTAATGGATTTCTACAGTGGTTGTAGGGCATGTGGAAGGGAAGAAATCGAGAAAGGGTGTAATGGTGAAGGGAGGATCCAAGGTGGGATTGCAACAGTACCAGGATTTGGATGGTGGCCTATTAAAGCTTACAGACCTTGTCCTGGATTCGTGGCTTCCGGTGGGAGGTACAGGCGTCAAGGACAAAGTATGGATGAAGTTGTCTCTGGAGGCGCTGCAAAAGCTTCTTTAAGATCTGGCAGTGACAAGAAGTCAAGGTAATTTTCTTTCTTTTATTTATCAACTCATTATTCCCAAGATTTGGTCTTCTCTGTAGAGCCCTGCTGAATACTGATGGTGCCTGCATTAGAGGATTTGTGATCTTAAAATTTGTTTCTGCATTCATCAGCAAGCTAAAGGTGACATTAGCGGTGTCCCTTAGTGTTCCTCTTTGTACACCTCTCTGTACGGATTTAAACATGGCTCTTTATTGTTGTAGATATAGTTATTTGTCATCAAAGTTGCTTTGGCCGAGTGGTCAAAGCGTGTGCCTCAAGTACATGGGATTTCCTGTGAGAGTTCAAATCTCTCCGGTGACAAAAAAAATTTTGTCAAATCAGTAAGCTTTTTTAACAAGAGTATCCGTGAAATTGTGCGTAAGCATCATCTGGTTATGACTGCTTCCATTTTTTTTATAGAAGTTTTTGGTAAATTTGGATGTCTTACTACACCTAGGTGCCCCTCTGGTTTCCCAGGTAAAAAAGAAAGAAGAGTTATGGTTCTGTTCATTAATAAGCAGACTATTCAAAAGTCTGGACTCGGATCCCCTGCTGTGACTATTCTTATGCAGTGCTCAAGTGGCATGTATTGGGATGAAAATGAATCTATTATAAATAAAACAAAAATATACAAATAACATAAACATGTTACTTTTACAACTTCCATTTATTATTACACAATAACAGGCACAGCAGGGGATCAAGTCCTAAAAGTTTGTTTTAAACAGTTATTTAGAGATATAAAAAAAAAAGTGGCGTTCAATGTCACTGAAATGTGTTTGGGATCATATTCTTGCTGTCAATGAGGCAATTGTTCTTGTTCTCTGCCCGTTGTTTTGAACACAGGAAGCTATAGTTCATGAATCTGAATGAGTGTAGAGCAAATAGTTTTCTGAATCTGAATCAGCGTTATTGCGAGTTCATATTGCCCTGTTATTTCTTCATGTTTCATGTAAAAGCTTCCAATAATAAGCATTTCATGATTGCAACTATTGCAGCAATTAAAAGGAGGGGACGAGAAAATTCAGGAGGTAAATATGTTTGGTGGGGATATACACATCATGCTCATTCCTTTGTTGAGACGGCCTATAAAGAAAATTTAAACCAATGTTCAAGACGGAGACAATGGGGCTTGAAGAAAAGACCATTCTTGCCATATTTTCGTTTGTTATATACAGACGGATTTTGGATTTAAGATGTGGTTTGCTCAAAATTTTATACAATATTTTCCAAGGATGCTGGAAACATGATATAATTATTTTTAATATTATCAACTGGTATCTAGCTTTTTTTTCTTTTTGTATCATATTATTAGATAACTGAGCAATTGACTTTTTAATTTTAGGGTTTGTGGTTGCTTTCTTAACACAGTTATCTTCTATAGTATTTGAACTCAAAATTTAGATAAATTTAATAAAATCTTACACTGTTAAACTAATAAAGATGGCTTCTTCTTGTTGGTAATAATTTCATGACCAAGGAGTGACTGGTGATTGAGAATAAAACTCTTGACATAAAAAAGAGGTTGGACTAAGTGAAGATACTAATATTGTCTCAATAATTTTTAAAAATTTGTGCAAAACATATGATGCCCATATAAATAGGATTTGAAAATAAAAACATTTACTTTATTACAAAGCAACATAATTAAAAATATAAATTATGAATAATGAAAACGATTATTTATTAAACACCAGAACTTTGTTAATGCTATTGAATTTTTCCCAATAAAAATATATTATAAATAACATGTATGAATCTTTATATATATAGAAAAAATAAAAATTACAAAAATACTATTAGTTGAAGAAGAATTACAGTTAAAGTTATGGCTTAATTGAAGTTATCAATTTTAGCTAAAATGAAAACTCCTAAAATCATTTTCTCATCAACTCTATCAAAAGGATCAAGGATTTTATTCCTCAACTAACATAGTCAAAGTACAAGAATCCTTAACAATATACTTGACTTAATCTTGTTTTCTCTTACATGGCGCTGGTGAGCATATTTAAGTAAAAAAAAAAGTGTACAAGAATACTTTGGTAATAAGAAATTAAGCAAATCATGGATGCATAAACTTAACTATATTATCAGAAAAGCTTGAGTCGAAAGTGAAGAAAATTAACATCAAAAGAGCGTTAGTCTACAAAATTCATAACAAAAGGATGTTAGTATTGTACTTAAATAATTTAAAATTAATTAAGAATTAAAAGCTTTTATCCAAAAATAATAATAATTGTCATGTGAAAAATTTTACCATAGGACCTGTATAAACCCCTCTCAGCTCCAAGTTGCCGTCTCCTCGCCAAAATCCCAACATCAGTGACACTGTCCTTCGCTGAGTGCTCCGGTAGAAATGGACGCTGAAATGAAAGGACGAATCGAGACCACTGTTCGGAGGATTCTGGAAGGATCAAACATGGATGAGGTCACGGAGTCCAAAATTAGGAAGCTTGCCGCCAAAGAACTCGACCTCGACCTTTCGCAGTCGCATTACAAAGCCTTTGTGAAGCAGGTTGTGGAGTCTTTCATTCAGGAAAAGCAAGAAGAGCAGGAGGAGGAAGAAAATTCACAAGAGCAAACTGCTCAAGACCAGGAGTACGATGATGAAGGCAATCTCATTATCTGCAAGGTCCATTTCCTCCTCCCTGATTTTTCCCTTTGGTTTCTGATTAACCAAAACTCTCCGAAGTCCGAACAATTCTATTGATTCTTTTCTTTTTCTTCAGCTTTCAGCTCAGAGAAGGGTGACGATTCAAGAATTCAGAGGGAAAACATTGATCTCTATTCGGGAGTACTATAGAAAGGACGGTAAAGAACTTCCTTCTTCGAAAGGTACTCCTATCTCTTCCCAGTGAAATTAGTTTTCCATAAGCTTATCTGTGGTTCATAAAGTCTATATAGTAAGACGATAAATTCATGACTTGTGCTGCCAATTTTGCTCGTATGCTATCCATTTTTCATCTTATCCCACAGATTTGACATAGTGAAATAGTTTAAAATGCTACTGGTAGAGAGATGAGTTTCACATCAAAGATCCGCGTCTTTCAACTGTTGCGAAAGACAGGCTACTAGGCTTTATATCTCAACTCTCAACCGTCTCCTGATTTTTATAATGAACTCAAGCTAATTAGTATAATGGGGCACAGAGGAATTATTACTTTCTGATACTGATTGTATGTAGTATTATAGAGTGACGTGTTTCACTTACTATACCTATTCGTGCTTGTTTCACCTGTCATAATGATTAGCATGCATGATGATGATTATGCTCACCTTCCACATCCTATGGAATTAACCATGTCTATGAAATAATATATGCTGAAGTTCTGGAGAATAGACTTGCTGATTACTGTAATTTAGTTATGGATTGAGTTTAGAATTATGGACCATGGAATATATTGTACCTTTTTTTTTGCCATGCTCAATTTGTCCTTGAAAGAAATTACAATGGAATATAGATTGCATTTTCCCTGCTATCCCCTCTCAATATGTCAATGCATTGATGCAAGGATTATTTGGATTTCAAACTGAGGCTACTTGGAATTGTGATTTACCTGAATCAATTTGCACTGGAGTAAAGGCTTTCTAATGGATAACCAGTTTTTTAAGGTGACGACTATGGAGAAGCTTGTCTAATTTTGCAGGGATAGATTTGTAGTGCTTTCCTCACGTTTTCCTGATCAAAACTTCTTACTTCATCTAGAACAGTACCTGAAAATATAATAACCGTTTGCTGCTACAGATGTCAAGTGATTATGGCAATAGCAGTTTAGTATCATATACTTGCTCAAATAGTCTTTTGATATATGTATGCTTCTGAATGAAATATGGTGGCAAAAAGAAACCTTTTGTACAAAATACGATGCTGCTTGATAATTAAAGGTTTCTTGCAAATTGCAACTTCTATTTTTTTTGTTTCTCAGGAATAAGCTTGACGGAGGAGCAGTGGTCGGCCTTGAAGAAGAATATACCTGCCGTAGAAAAAGCAGTTCAGAAACTGGAGTCGAACATGTGAGATGAAGCAATCTATGTACCCTATTTTACAAGTGCCTCTACCCAGTTGGCAGAAATATGGATCATTTAGATGACAGTTTAGATTCGGAAATGGTTATTATGCTGGGTTTATCCAAAATTTGGTATCATGGAAACATAAGTCCCTTCAGTGTTTTACCGTACTGATATGATCCTTTGAACCTCACTCATGACTGGTTTTGCTTATTTGGGGGATATATAATGTTTATCGGGGTTTTCTTTTGATACTGGAAACTTTTTTCACGACTTTATGATTAATCCTATGCACTGTTTGAGTGTACTGTGCACTGCAAAATAGTCACTTGAGTGCTAATGGATACATTTTGGAAGAGTGTGGAGCAAGGCTGATATAGAACTAGTCACTTAATCGTGAACAGAAGCAGCTTGATCTTCTCTTTCCAAATCCTTCGACGTATAAATTTTGTTTTGTTTTCTTCATCAATTTACGTCAGGATTCGGGACACAGGTTTTTTCCAGAAAAAATGCTATTTGCCGGTTCTGTTTTGTATTATGTGGGGCCCTTTAACCATGCATTGTGCTACATATAGTACGAAAATCTGGAAACCGCAGTTTCGTTCGCTTCCCACAATTAACTATGAGCCTTCTGTGGGAAGCCAACCCTGACGTCAACTCAGTCAGAGTTGTTAACTAGCACATGCGCTAGTTATGCCTAAAGATACAACTTATTCAAGATCCTACTATTACAGTACCGTTGCTGCAACCTACTTCTTATGTTACTATAGCTATAAAGCTCCATTTTGTAAGCTGGAAACCACAGCATTCAATTCAAGCTGCTGTTTTCTGAAAAGGTTGCAAGTCAGCTTTATGTATTATTTATGGATTGAGAATCCACACAACTTTAATCCGCGCCAAAAATTGGCAAATTCAGTAGGAATTAGCCTTAAGCGGCAAATTCGTAAGGATGGATGAGAAATTTATAAAACGGGTCGCATTGAAAGTACTTAACAATCGAACACCTCGATATATATATATTTCAGTCATATTTGGACAGGACATCCAATGAGGACTAGTGAACTTAGATTCAGCTATTGGTTTCTAACTGGTTACAAAGTGCTCTTTTTTTCCCTTAATAGTGGCTGTTTTATTGAACAGAGTTGGCTTCCATCCCAATTTCCAAGTGCTCATTGTACGTCTGCTTCTTGTGGGACTGGACGAAGTTGCAGAAGCAGCCATCCTCATCTTCTCAATTAACGCTTCAGTATTTACCTGCTCTGACAAAATCTCCTCCAATTGTTTCGTGTCGATCACCAACTTCACCTTCCAAACGCCATTGCCGGCCGATGGAAGCACTTCAAGCGCAGACCCATTCGACAAATTCTTCACGTATTCTGATTCAGCTGTGCCCACCGACTTGTCTGGTTTCTCTATCTTCTCAATCTCATTCCTCAACCCTTCCTCTGATCTCTGGACACAACCTTTGCCTTCCACTTTCCTATTTGAATCTCCGGGATCAGTTGAAGTGTTTTCAACTACCTCCTCATCTGGCTTTAAAGGAAGAAGGTAATACAGAAGGCCGTAACTTAACCTCTCATGCTCAGGCAACGGTGACGACGCATGGCCTTGCCGGAAAACACCATAACCATGTTGGTGCCGGAGCACCTCGCCAACTGTTATAGGACCTTTGAATTGTAAAAGAGATCCCCAGTCACTCAGAATCCGGATGGGGTAGTAGTGACATTCCCCAGTGACACCTTTAAGAGAGCAATTCCCCATTACTACTAGACAGATTTCACTGATCGCTACAACCAGCACTCCAGCCTTTTATAGTGATATATAGTATTTGAAATATCTAAGCAGAAACTACACTGTAGTGAAGCTTGTAGTACTGTATGTACATTTAGCGGTGCGCATGTGAAATTTGACCGTTGGGGACAAATAGTGGAATATTGAGTGTACCAAAGGGAAAAAAACAGAGTGTAAGGTTAGATTCCGAAATTTAATAATGCTGCACAAATTCCGGATAATACAGACAGAGTCAGACTGCTTTCAAATTTCCGCGCCACATGCATGATTCCGTTCGCCTCACCAGTTTAATTATTTGCCCCTACTCTTAAACGACACTTAGATAATTCCTTTCTTATTTTTATCCTGTTTGGAGAAAAGGCTAATGGATTCGGTTCACTGTACTTGAACTATTAAAAGGTTCTTTTTTTTCTCAAATCGTTGTGCGTTCATTTGGCCCGTGATGACACAGGGCTTATAGTAAGAGACACGAGGCATGTTCGAGGGCATTGGGATCGTTATCCGAAGCAGGATGGATTGCGAAATTTAATTCACTTGTTGACGAAAACAACGTGCATGCATTCCCCCTTGATGGATTGATATCTTAACATTTACTAGGTTATTGCATTCATCTAGACAACCTTTGTCTCTTCCTCTGATTACTTTAATACTTCAATCCTGCAATCACATGTTGCACCATTTCTTTTCTACTACCTCAACCCTGCCGATGTTTTTTCATGAGAAGAAGCCGACTTATAAACATAAATTTACCTAATCCAAGGAAAAAAATGAGGAAGGGTAGGGTAGAAAATAAACGGCCTTGATCTTAGATACTATTTCTTTAATTCTTAATATAAGAATTACTTGAATTTTTAAATAAATTAATTAATTATAATTAATATAATAACTAATTCACGACAAAGAGTAATTAGCAACAATATGCATAATCATCGACAACCACAAGTGTGGCACAGTAGCAATTCCAAAATAGACCGAGAAAGGGGACCAAACTCAGATATTAAACTCATGTGGCAAATATTTGAAGGCCCACTTAAATACACAGATGCCATACATCATCGTGAGGCCAAAAATGGAGACCCAAATTGTGAAAATCAATACCAGATGGATGATAATCCTCACAGCCAGATGAACGCCACACCACATATCCTCACCACCACTCTGACAATGGCTCTTACTATAAGAACCAGCACAGTGCCACCTTCAATATCTAACAATCCTTTATTATTTTATTAATACTGAAATTCTGTAAAACTTCCTCTGAGAAATAATGGGGTGCGCTGCCTCCAAGCGTATCGAAGCTAACGTCAAAGTGTACCGCCCAGCTCCGGCGAGCTTCGCGGTGTTTGACATCAACGCCATAGAAGAACCATGGCTGAAGTTAAACAACTCCCAGATTGCTCAGGAGCAACAGGACAAAGCCCCCAACCCTAACTTGCCTCCTTCTGTTCTGCAGAAGCTCAACAAGCTCGTGACAGCCGAGGCTCCTCAGTCATGGGCCGAGCTCAGCAAAGCACTCGACTACCTCAAGCCCAACCTCGCAGCCGTCGACGCCAAACCCGTCGTCGTTAAACCTCCATCGTCTACTTCAACGACAACGAAGGAGGCCCCACAGAAAAGCACGTCGTTCCACACGTTGGAAGAGTTGGACGACAAACTAAACCCTAAGCCGAATAAAGACCTGCGAAAGATGGAGTCCATGAGGGATGAACCGAAGAAACCACCAGAGGAAAAGAAAGAGGAGGGAACGAAACAGCAGGAACTTGGAGAAGGATTTAAATCCGTGAAAAACAACATATTCATAGTGAGGGACAGAGAGGAGAGAGAGAAAGAAAGGAAGCAAGCGAATTACGACAGGATAGCGAAGCTGAGGAGGGACCCACTGAGTGACTTCCCGGAGAAGTGCCCGCCGGGAGGGAAAGAAGGGGTGGTGATATACATGACGTCGTTAGGAGGAGTGAGGAAGACGTTCGAGGACTGTAACAAAGTGAGGGAAGTGTTGGAAGCACACAGGGTGGTGTACGACGAGAGGGACGTGTCGTTGCACGGAGAGTTTCTGAAGGAGATGAAGGAGATCCTCGGAGAAGGAGTTACAGTGCCGAGAGTGTTCGTGAAAGGGAGGTACGTGGGTGGGGCGAAGGAGGTGGTGGAGCTGAACGAGTCGGGTCGACTGGGACGGATCCTAAACGCGACCGGAGTGGAGAGAGGGATAGGGAGACAAGGGTGCGAGGGATGTGGTGGGGCCAGGTTCGTGCCATGCTGGGAATGTGGTGGGAGCTGTAAGCTGATAGAGACGACGTCGTCTGGAGAAGATGTGAAGCGCAGGTGCCCACATTGTAATGAAAATGGCTTGGTTCACTGTCCTGCTTGCCTTTAACTTTGATTTTCATTTCATGGTTAATTCTATTATCAATAGTGTTGGGTTTTGCGTGCAAGCCAATAAATAAATAGCTAAATTGGCAGACCAGAAACTTGTTCTTGTGGAAGCCTCATGTTGTTCTGGAGTTATCCTCTGTACGTGATAATTACTTAATTTTGGCGCTCACATTTTATTTTGTCCATGACCTTAGTGTCTTTGTGATCTTGAAGCCTCTTTGATACATTACTGCCATAGCTTAATACTGGTAGAGAATAAATATTCACATAAACATGGGCCTGTTTGGCCAGAAAACAATTCTGGCAAAATGATAGAAATGTTAGGGCCACGAGTTCAAACCTGTCTCCCGTGTGTCAGCTGATATGTCACTCTCCATTCTCTTTATTATTTTAATAACTTATTTAAAAAATTAATGGGAATTGATATAGATAATAAAAAATAAATTTATATTTTATAAAAATACGAGTTTAATTTTAATTATTTTTATGATAACTCTTTTAATAAACAATCTCATAAATTTTTTATAAACGTTTTATAAACTCTGAGATTATACTATAATTTTAATAGAAAACCAATTTAATCTCTTATATTCTCTATCTGCATCTTTTCCTCGAAAACACCCCCTCTCTCTCCTATAACGTACCCACATGGCCTCCCCTAGTCTCTCTCTTCGCACACACTCTCCCTGGCCTTTCCTCTCTCTCATATTTGTATTCCAAAAATTTCAATTATTTAATTATTATTTTTTCCGCTGAGGTAAATAAATTTTGACATGGAAAATTAATCCAAACGTTTTGTTTGCGTAGGTTTGACTAATATAGTAGATGCCCCATATGTGCCCTACTAGAATGAATCATAATTGACAAATTCCGGCCAACCCTCTAGAACTTCAGATATGATAGTCAAGAAACCCGACGCCCAATATAATCTGGCACGTAATCTCTATTTAATACTCCTTCAATTCAATTAGTTGAAATAGTCAGCCGTGCTTTTTTAAAGTGATATATTCTGCATTATCATTATATATTTATTTATGGATGAAAGATGGATTGCTTTCTAAGTTGATGTATAAGGGATTACCAAACCGCTAACCCAGGAAAGACGTGCTTGCCTGTGTGTTGGTCCTGGATTTGGGGATTCGCTTACCAACTATGCATCACCATGTGTTTTAAACCATATTTCTTCAGGCCCCCCAGCTATCTTCACCTAATTCCCTTGAATTTCTTTTCTTCTTTCTCATTTTGCAGAAGAAGACACTTGCAGGGTCTGCAACGTGTATTCACAATCACACTCATTCCTTCTCTGTCACACTTCCACTCATCTCTGCATCTTGCAAGACATGATTCTCCTGCACTGCTGAATAGACCCCCAATAAAACTTTGCACTACCAAGCCAGGCAATTTATACTCAGTTTGAGTCTCTTTTTATAGTGGAATGGTGTATAGACAGAGGGGGCAGACACTAATATAATCTTACCCGTAACAACCACTTATCGAGAATTTAAAGAAATTAACTCATAAATTATAAAATAGTAAGTTCAAATTTCACCTCGAGGCAAGGTTGCCCTAGATAGCCCAAAGACCCAATTCGTACAAAAATAAAAGTACCCACAAGGATCAGACTAACGTCCTGGCCGAACGTTATTCCTTTTGGACCTTCCGAATCTTCCGCCAATAAGTGACAGAATGATACGAGTTATCCCTGTTCTTACTATGGGTAATCCGCCTTCCTAGCTTACTAAAATCTCTTATGATTTGCATCCACACTTGTAAGATTCACTTATTTGATTAGTCAAGTCGTTAGGGAAAAGACATTGGTTGGGCTAAGCCCTGCTGCACCCTTCACCACTGCAGTATCCATAGGGATACCACTTGCTTCATTTCTTGGGGTGAAATTACCTACCTTCCTTCTATTAAGTTGAATACTCACACTTGAAATAATAACAGAATACCGGAGAGTGACAATTCCTTTATCTGTATGGATAGAAAATATTTTCTTTTGCTTTTTCACCTCACAAGGGGAAGCTGCGAAACCTTCCTTTGAAGTTTAACATGATGCTTCTGTAATACAGAACCTATGGGAATGGCTATGTTTTGTGCTCAAGGAATATGAAGAGAATAATGGACCTTAAAACCATTCTATCGTTACAGAGATGCATGGATACCCAGAAAGTGAACCATCCAAACGAGTTAATCCCCCCTTTTTGGAAGGAGAAAAAGTTGTAACGTAATTGTTGCTCTCACACGATAAGTCCTTTCCAACACACATTAATTTCAACAAACAAACTTCCATACGTTATCAGTTTGTACAACAACTCACGGGCAAAATAGTTCGGTGTTATTGTATATTTTCTTATGTCATGATATATATATATGTATATATATATGGCAAAGAGAAAATTGGGCTTCCACCTTACACAGTTACACAACAGCCCCTATACGGAAATCACGGCTACATATTCAGGTTGCGTATTTCATGCGTCCTCCGCTATAAATGCTCCGGACACTCTTTAATTGTAAGTCCATATATAATATTTAAACCAGCCGCTCTGTAATAATTATCTTTTCTTCTTCGTAATTTCTGTTCTTGTATTCTCTTTCTGATCTATCTTCAAGCTGGTATCGCGTTGAAAGCTTCCTTGAAAGTGTCTTGATCAGCGAAAATATCCAGGAGGGACAGTGCCTATAACCAGAAAATGCCAAGGTTTAGTTTGAGAATATATGATTGAATCGTATGATGATTTCAGATTTTAAAATTCGACATGTAAAAGTTACCTCGGGCACATTCAGTTCAAGACGGAACTTAGGGCCGTCGTAGTGGTGAAGAATTGGCCTGAATGAATCCTCTTCCAATGGTTCACAGATTTTCCTGGTAATTACCCGTACCTGTAAACATCATAATTAACATGTTCAGTGTCATAAGCCTTCACAAACATGGTAACATAATAATGAAGATGAAGAAGGATTGAGGGTGACACCTGAGCAGGAAAGCGAGATTCACCAGGGCACTTCTTGTCCTCCCAAGCCGTTGGATCAATATTTTTTCCTCCAAAGCTTGCAGCCTGAACAAATAAACCCCACTGATTATTAGTCCTGAAAATAAACGTATTCCAATCCAAACAAGAAGAAGCGAAACGCAGAAATTATTGCCTTATCCATATTCTAATTCCAAACATAGATATAAGCAGATGCGTAATAAATTAATAAATAGCGAAGACGTGAAGGAATACCTCAAAGATGCCATGGAGTTGGTGGGTGGAATAGTTGTAAAGGAAAAGGGGCAGTCCCGGAGTTATTGCGCGAACTGAATCCCGATATCGTGGGGGCAGGCCTACAATAAATAATAATAAAAATAACAAAAAATAAGAACACAAATTGAACGAAGATATTCATAAGGAAGGGGAGCAATGGTCAAAACTGTTATCCTTTTAGGATCTAATTAGATTACGCCTAATTCTCTGACAGAACAGCGACTGAGAAAAACAGTGAATGTAACAAGTATGGATAATTCAATTTACAGTGATTCTATATAAGAGCGTCCTTTAGGAAGATGGTTATAGTAACTTATAACCCCAGAAGACAAGGGAAAAGGGTTGATTGACGGGTTAACTACTGTAAGTATGATTTATGAAATCTCATGTTTTTTTTTAAGTAAAGAAACCTCAGGTGATCTAACTATTAGCATACTTACAAGCCAAAGATAATAGGAAATTGAAGAGGAATATTGTTCCAAAACACAATTGCAAAGAATGAAGAAGGAAGACTTACCAAAGAGCTGTCTTCTGAGATTTTCAGCCATGGTGTCGTTGTTGCAGACAAAGATGTATCCCCCGATAGTTTCATTTCTGGGAAGAGACTCAGAAGGAGGCAGGGTTTTGAATCTCTTGTCGACGGCAGCCTTAGTATCCTTGTTCTCGTTATTGTTGTCGGTGTTCTTCTTGTGGCCACTGGTATTGTACTTCTTGGCAGCTTTGGGTTCTTCACTATGACCACCGAATTTGTGGGCCTTGGCGTTGATGGAGTTGATGTTAAGATCGAGATAAGAAGGCTTGGAATAAATACCTTTATTGAAGGCTCCGTTGAGGGGAACGGTGTTATGAGGCACAGAGAAAAGCGATCCATTGGAAATCGAAGATTCAGGCATCTTCCAGCCATCGTTGTTGAAGAGATTATAATCCGAAGAAGGCTTGGAATTGAAATTGGTAGTGTTGCTGTTGTTGCTGATCTCACCACCAACCTTAATATCGAAATTCATCCTCTGATCAGTCCTCTTGGTGCCATAATTGCTGCTCCATATCGAATCGTTGAGCGACAGATCCGCCAGATTAGAAGACTGAAGACGAAGCTGATCGCTGAATTGCCAGAAGGATTGCCGATTGTTCTCCATGGCCGGCCTTCAGCTACCCAACTCAATCAAATCAGAGAGCTCTAGAGAGAGAGAACGAAGACTCAAGGGTGAGAGAGAGAATGTGAATTGGAGGAATGGAACGAAGGAGGAGGAAGAGATTATTCAATAAAAAGGGGGGGACTCTGGTAGGGGGGAGGCAAACTTGCATACAAAATAAATAAAATGATGATGATGTAGTGTAATGAAGCTTCGAGGAAAGTTACTGGGGGGATTAGGGGTTGCGTCTTAATTGGTCGAAGTTGAAATTAAAGGGTCTGAGCGCCGCGGTGTGTGTGTGACTGTGTGTGTGTGGAGGGGAGAGGGGGTAAAACGCGTATATGGTGACGTGGAAGATAGAGAAAGAGAGTGCAGTTGGGATTTTCTAGAAGGTGGGTTCGTGAATTTGAGTTCACACTTCGCATACACTCGTCTCGTCTCGTGTCATTTTTTAGTTGCCCCTCATTTTATTATAATTTTATTCCGATTATATCTAAAATTGATTTAAATTATATACTTAATTATAATAAATAAATCTCTCAATAAATATTATATATATATTAAAATTTAAATTTAATATTTTATTTAAATAATATTGAGTTGTTAATCATTCAAAATAATCCTTTTAGTCGTCTCGTGTCATTTGTTTGAGAGCGCAACTTTACTTCGTTGTTAAGGTTTGCATTTAAAGCCCAACTAAATAAATAAATAAAATAAAAGTATGAGCGTGAGAGAGTAGAAGCAGTCCGTGACCGTGAAGAAGCGGCTCGTCTCGCCGGGTGGCGTGTAGAATGAGTCGTGTCTTTAATTTTTAAAATTGATGATAAATACATTCGAAATTTAAAAAATATATAAATAAAAGAAAGTCTAAGTCAATAATGTGATACTGTGTTGGACCAATTATGTGTTTTGAGTCATACTTTTAAGAGCCCGAAGGATAAGAGGAGAGTGATGAGTGGAGGAATTAAGGCTAATGAGAGAGTAGGGTCTAATTTGGAGCTTTGGATGGCCTATTAGTATTATGGTTTTGTCGGGCCTGTTTGTTTTCCCTCATAGAGATGCCCCGCAACAACCGTCTGAAAATGCTCAAGCCTTTGCCTTTTGTTTAAAAAGAAAACATTTTTTTTACCAACGATAATTAATTCGAGTAAAAAATAACTCAATATCGTTTAGACGATATCTTAAATTTAAGTCTTAGTGTATATAAAAAATATCTATTGAAAAACTCACTAATTATAACTAGGTGTATGACGCGAATCAGATCCGGATATAGTCAGGGTAAAGTTCCAATAAATCGGGTAGATAATAAAAAAATATTTTAAATTTCTATTAAAAGATATAATCATATCTGATAATATTTTAAATAAAATTATTTTCAATTACAAGAATATATATTTAACAAAAACATAAATACAGTGTTGTGATATTCTTGTTTGGACTTTCCTCACCCTCGTGTATGTGCATCCTGAAGGACTATATACTCACCGTGTGGATGATTATTATAAGAGATTTCTAACATATCATGAGATTTCTTTTCTTAAAAATTAGACTTTTCCAAACCTAAAAAATAGAGGGAATTCTAGGATTTTTCCATAGGACAAATATTTTTATACATACCTCTTTTGGTTGATCTATTCTTATTTTGTTCTAGAATTTTTCTTTTCGTAGGTCATTTATGGCACATGGGGAGAGCTCAGGCAGCTACAGTGGGATTTGAAAAAGGTATTGATCAGGATTTTGAACCTATTATTTCCATGACTCCTCTTAATTGAGACATGAGATCCCATGCTTAAAATAAGAATAATTTTGATTTCATCATAAATGTTAGGTTGAGTGGAGCAGGTCATATTAAAAAAACATTTCTTTTTTCTCTTTTTTGAACTCATTTATATCTAATCTTTTTATTTTCTAGCTTGGCTAAGCAAATACAAACACATTTATTAATAAGAATTAGTTCTAATATAAATGATTAGTCTTTAGTAATATGATAAATCAAAATTCGAATCCTTGTTAAAAATGCTAACACATTTGCAACTTTTAAACTAATATAGGGAATGCAAAAAAAATGTGATAAGATCTAATAGTCATCATACTTGTACATATAAAAATAGTTATTCGTTAATACTAAAGCTAAGTATGCAAAACAATGTGTCTAAAATTAATTGATCTTATTTTTTATACGTGCTTTTATCGTATGAAATGCATTTTATCCGTTATTTAGATCTTATGTTAGTCTTAGATTGTGGGTGAGCTTAATTTTTTTAAAAAAAAAAAAAAGATCCTACGTCACTAGAGCAAGACTTTAATTTGATGCTCCTGTGAAATATGAACTGCATCTTTGAACTATTAGACTTATATTGGTATTTTTTTTAGTTTAAGTAAGTTTGTTACTGGTTCCTATTAAGATTAGGGCATAACTTTAGGGTTTAGAGAGTACTTATAAGAGACTTATGAGATCGCCTATTAAATAAGTTATCACAAAAGCAGCAGGAATCGAACATACGTTCTTGTGAAATATAAGCATATTATTTACTATATGTACTAACTCTCGTTGGTATTAGTGTATGCATGTGCATTTAATGGCAAAGACTTTTTTTTCTCGTTATAAATGGCAAAGATTTGATTTGCCTTGTATATGTGGATTTTTTTTTATAATTTTTTTAAAAAAAAGTTGGACTCACCACGATCTATGATCTATGGGTAGACTAAATATTTGATTTTTTTGTATATGTACTTGGTGGGCCAAACAATAATGGACCCGGTTCAGGGGGGAATACTGGTTTACAAAAAGCCCAATAATAAATGTGCTCGTTCAAAGCTTCCAAAGCTCCACTTGATTTTGAATCCACCTTGAGCGAGCATGCTACAGTATAAAGTCTAAACCCCTTGTGGTATAAGGGGATTACTCACCACTTCTAACTGACGACAGATACCTTAAACTTACCTAAAAAAATAACATAACGATTCAAAGTTTTAATATCAGTTATAAGATGTACTTACATTTTGTATCCCACATTATCCTAAACTAAACATGATTCAATTTAATAGAATGATATATGTGTCTATGAAAAGAAAAACTTAATTGAATTTGACAGTGACAATGTCTTGAATAAGTTGCCTCTAATAAAAAAATATTTATAAGCAATAAAAAAAACTTAATGGAACATTCTTAAGGGCTCTCTCATACTTATCTTTGTTATCCCAAATTATCTGGAATGCATATTATTGGCCTGGGGGGATATATTTAATGGAAATAATCTTTTAATCTCGGCTAACATATTTAAGAACTCAGGGTAGTACAAAAATCATGTACAGAAAATTGAAGAAAAGAGAGAGAGAGAGAGAGAGAAAGTAAGAAGGTGAGCAGAGGAGCTAAAAAATGTAGAGGGAGGGACATGTGGGCCCAGGTCCAACCGGACATATCGATGTGTGTGGGGTGGTGTTTCAGAGGAAGCCTCGGACCTGTAGATGGGTTTTATAAGAGGAGAACAGCAATGTGGATCAACCATTATTGTTTAGCCCTTTTTCTTTTTTTAATTGGTGGGGTATTCTAGTCACTTTTTTTTTAATAATATTAATCAAATCATATTATTGATATCATAATTTTAAGATTCGATATTGTCTCTCTTAACATAATATCTTTATCTAAAAATTAAACTAAAAATTTTAAAAAATCTAACAAAATCTTATACTATAAAACTAATTTTATGTTGGATGTTCTTTCTATCTACGTGTATAAAGGCAAGTGTGTTTTATAAGGGACCGACACAAAGTTTGCAGAAACTAGAGCACCGTCCACTAACTTCATCGCCCGCGTTCATTATTATTGTCCTTGTCACCACAGTAGTAGTATTTCATTTTGCTTCCTTTATTAGGCTCTGGTTTGGAAGGAAAGAATAATGGAAGATACGAGGAAATAATACTATGAAAAAAATACTATTTTTTGAGGATGTTTCATTATTTCTCTCTCTAATTGTTACCGATCCATCCAGATCAAGAGTTAAAGTATTCGTCTTCTCATACGTATCACGTAGTACGATTTAAAGTTACACCTAAGGATTACCATCCGAAACAAGTGATACTTTCAGGCTACATTCCATCGTCTGCCCCCACTTAGATGCTCTTTCATGCTTGGTTGGGGAAAAAGTAAAGTGAGTAAACGCACGCTATGCCCAGAGATTTTAGCCATATATAAGAAATGTATTTGGGAGCACCTAGTATGTTAGTACCTCCAATGAATCTTATATTAAAGATAACAAAAAAATTACAATTTATTAATTCAACTAATATTAGAATGAATATATTAGTTTATCATAATGAATATAATATATTCTTCAGTTATCATTATACTTTAAAATAATTAATTCATTTATTTGAACCTCAGTCATTCCCATTTTATAGTATTTGCTAAAACCGTTACGTGCCATGTGCTTTAACGACTAAAATCAATGGCTTAAACAAAAGAATCATACGTTATTTATAGTCCGTAGGTTCCTTTTTTGTGTCACTAAAAGTAATGCTATTCAAGATAATATAGAGTACTGAAGCACATATTTTAATAGAAATTTTAACTTTCTATCATCACGAGAGATCATCTCCCAATGAAAATTCAAACTTTTCACCACCACGAGAGATCAAGAGATTTCTTTCAATGAAGTGGGATGTCAAACTCAACTTCATACCAAAGAATATAGTTTAGTTGCCAATGGTCTGGCTAAGAATGGTTTATCTACCACTACTTTATTTGACATGCACCTCAACATACGAGGGCCATGGTTCAAAGAGGCAATGAGGTTACAATCCCTATTATTTAATTTTTTTTATAGGCTTTTAAGCTTTCTTTTGTGCTAAAAGAATTAGCCTATTTCATTAGATTCAATCTACCTTGGTTTTTCCTCCCTTTTTAGTTAGACGGTAGAATTATTTTTTTTATTTTGGTAGAAACTAAGCGATATCTCCTAAATGATAGTTTAAAGACTAATATTTTCGAAAAGTAAAAATCACAAAAGTATTTTTTTTATTTTATAAATACAAAACCTCTATGACTAGTCGGCCCAATCATGGCATAAATAGCAGATATCCACTGGATCACGAAAAATAATGTAGCATTCGGCATTGGCTTGTTTTGGGCCTTGAACATAGAACCAGGCTAAGCCTTGGCCCAATGTCAAACACACCACATAATATATTTATCTTTATCTAATTATTAACATTCAACTTATATAACCAACAGTGGTTGGGTGTAATGGAAGAGTTAGTCCTTTTTTTTTTACCCACCCAGTTCACCGGAGTTTTGTCCCGATTACATCCGAATTCGACCCGCGTCGCGCACCTGGCTATGGTGGGTGAGTCTCCCAACGGGGATTTTCTGCGTACGCCAAGGCTCGAATTCGAGACCTCGCTTAAGCCATACCGAGCCGTTTACCACTCGGACCAACCCCCGTTGGTAAGAGTTAGTCCTTATAATATAGAGAATGTGCCCACGTAAAATTTGAAAGTATCTAGAATAGGATTATCTTCAACAAAAGAATATTTATGCTTCATAAGAAGAAAATAATTAAACTTCTTATGGACAAAAAAAGAAACACCAAGCTTAAACAAAACTGAAAGAAAATTCAAGTTTTTTTTTGTTGCCTACACGGTTCACCGGAATTTTGCCCTGACTATATCTGGATCTTACTATTGTCGCAAAACTTGCTATGGTGGATGAGTCTCCTAATAAGAATTTTCTGCATACGCTAAGGCTCGAACTTAAGACTTCACTTAAATGATACCGAACCGTTTACTATTTAAGTTAGATAACACATAAAGAGGCTCAATCAATTATTTATCTTGATGTTGCATCCATCCAGTTACATATTTAATAAAGCCTCTCAATCATCCGTAAGTTTAACTAGTAAAAAAGTAAAATATGCTATTATTTAGAGCGTGTTCAATCTTTAGAGAGTACTACTTTATTCTAGTTCTAGTCACGGTATTTAAGGAGACATCTTATCTCTTGATTGCCTAAATTTATATTTGAGGATAATTGATAGCTCACATTGCTCAACATTAATATCACCTAGAAAGAAAGGAGATTTCGTTCTATCCTTAGATCGTGAGTGAGCCTAAACACCCTTCTAAAAAATTTTGTAAAAAAAAAAACTGTGTATTAACGTTTTCCTTTTTATGCCAACTTTAGAGTTAGCGAGGCAAATTGATTGATGCTTAAATAAAATGTGATTAATTAATTTTTGGGGATGAAATTTAACAAGCCAGATCCCACGTGATTGGTAGCTTCATGCCGACGTTTTAAAAGAAAACTCGTGATATCGTGTTGCCACTACTTGCAGTCTTATCTTAGCGGACTATTGCGTTAATTAATGATAAATTACCATTAGATTAGATCATCATTAGCTGTCCGTCTCACTATCTTTATGGACAGCAAAAGCCCAATTCCTTAGGGCTCCTCGGACTTAAAAGCAATTAATATCATTTTTTATCACCAATTACTATTATCAACATGCTTCAAGATTCTCATCTTTATACTCATATTACTTCTTTTTTAAAACCGAGCTATCTCTATACACACACATACATAAAAGGGAGGGCTAGTGCCCTTAATAAGATGAAAATTAAAGTAAGTGTGGACCGATTCCGTATAATCTTTGTGGCTCAGAGTTCGCAAATGAAGCGGACACACATTTTTTTCAAGGTACACACACATTTAATAGATCATGGTAATTGAACTCTAATGGATGAGATTCGAGTATTATTAAGTCTAATTAAAATAAATATTTTAAAAATATTTTTTATATTTATATGAACTTGAACTCAATACTATGTATTTAATCTGCTAAAACCTTTCTACTATTTTATTTTATTTTTAGATTATTCATACTACATTTTAGAAGTTTATTTAATTTTACTTTAGAAATTATCACAAATATCATTTTCGTTAGAAGAAACCACAAGAAGAAAAACGTGAGGGCAGTCCGAAATTATGTTTTAGCTGCGGCCATAGGTTAATTCCCCCAAAGTTAGTTTTAGTAAATTTTAACTTAAAATCAAACACGCACTTAATTATTTATACATGTTGTAATTAACTCGCTCATGTTCTCTTAAAATATGGCTACATGGTATAGTTCGAAACAGACATCTCAACGATAATACTAGTGGATGGTATAAGGAGAAGAAGAGTGGTAAAAAAAGTTATATTCAATTATAAATATAATATATTAATATATTTTTATATATAATATTTATCATTTTTACTTATATCAATTTACTTAACTTATAAATTAATATATAATATATTTTCATACATAAATATTTAAAAAAAATATATTATATTTATTATAATTAACTAATTTATTTAACTATCTGAATTCACTAAAATTAATTAATTAAATATTATATTAATAATAGTAAGGAGTATAGTAATTAAGTAGGCATTTATCTCTAAGAAATATGTCACTTGATCATCTGCCCACCAAATCTCTGAGAGATTAAAATCTAATTTTAAAAAAGACTACAACGTTTTATATTATTCAATTATTTTTTTATTAGTCTCTATAAGAAGTGCTTTCGTGACAAGTAATATGGAAGGGACGAAGTCTAACATTTGCGGTTTAAACTTTAAAGTTTAATGCAATTTGGTTCGCTTAACATTTCCTTATTAAAAAAATGCTGGTCATAATTATTCTTTCAACACCCAATCGATACTTTTTTTAATACAAAAATTTAAATAAATTTGACACTAATTTTTTACTAAAGTTAAAGATTAATTATAAGGTTTAAAAATCGTTTATAAAGAATTTACGAGATCGTTTATTAAAAGAATTGTCACAATAACAGTAAGAATCGAATTCATATTCTTATGAGATATGAGTACTTTTTTATTATCTATATCAACTCTTATTAGTAACACTTAATCAATATTGGTTTGACAAGAATGACACTCAAGTATTAGGGCTAAGATATATATATATATATATATCTATCTTTGTGTGGTTCAGCTAGTTAGTATGTTTTCATATTGGTGTTAGGTATGCTCAATATTTTAAACTGAGCCCAAAGAAATTAAAATAAATAAATAAATAAATCAGAGGCACCGATGCAATTTTTATTAAATTTCCTGCTCCCAATGGATTTCGAGAGCTAGTCAAATGGTCGATGTAAATTACAAAAATGATTAAATAGTGGGTCAAATCGATGATATTCTTCTTCTTTTTAGCATGGTTCCGATACAATTATTCCTTTACTTCGTGTTTTATAAATTAAGCTCTGTCGTAGGCAAATTTTGTATAAGAAGACGAAATGAAAGGCGAAATTGGCATTCGCTTTGGTAAAGACGTAAAATAAAATACAGAATGATCAATTACAGGCATCAATAAGAATCCCACTTAGGAATGTTGTTAACCTTAATTACAAAAACTGATGATTCGTAGAATCAAATCTGAAGGAAATAATTGAACAGAGGACGTATATATATGTACCTCAAGTGTGTGTCTGGAAGTTTTTTTTTTTATCTACCCAGTTCATCAGAGCTTTACCCGATTATATTTGGATCTGACCCGTATCGCGCACCTGACTATAGTGGGTGAGTCTCCCAACGGAAATTTTATGCATACGCCAAGACTCGAACTTGAGACCTCGCTTAAGCGATACCAAACAACTTATCACTTGAACTAACCTTATTAATGTGTGTTTGGAAGCTTTTAATTAGGAAGGCAGAAGCCACCGTGAAAATTAAGGGCATTATAAACCTAAAACAAACACTAATCTTGTTGGTGATAGGGCCATCATTGACTTATCACTCTGTCGCAACATGGAATCCTACTTGATTATTACCAGAGAGAGCTTTCTCTAATTCTCTTAATTCGTAATTAAATGGGGCCAATCCTATTCCACCTACATGACTCTCTCTGCTTTTGATTATCTTATTGACCATTTTCTAACCCTTGATTAAGCTCTTAATGCTTTATAGTAATGGTCATCAATTATTTTTATTAATCGTTATTAGATTACTGGAGAGGATATTACTAAAGAATGTCATGTTGATCTAAGAGACCCATAACCTATAAAGTTAAAAAGATGTTAGGCCCTGTTTGTCCTCGTGAAAGAAGGATAACAAAATTCCCTTGCACTCTCCTCACCCGTTTTCTTTTTGTATTTTAAAAAAATTATTATAAGTTCATGAGCAAATAATATAATCATAAGCTACGTATAATAATAAATTTTAGTATAAAAAATAAAAAAAATCCTTGATTGTTCACTTATTCTAAATTTTTTGATAATTATATTTTTTATTAGAATCTTTTGGAGAAACTTTTGCTCCAACCTTTCCATTTATAAATAAGAGCATATTTGTGGAGAATTATATTTTATATATGTTTATTATTTTTAATAGTTTCTTTAAACAAAGCAATTTGATTGTTTGTTTGGATCTTATCTTAGACAAAACAATTCAATGAGAAGGAGGGAGTGCTATAGATCAAAGATTTATTTTAAAAGACCGAAGTCTATATGAAAAATCTTTAAATTATAGTATGAAGTACCATTATACTCAATTTCTCTTGGATATTTACTTAAATTTATTTATAAAAAATTAATCTAAACACTCTCATATGATATATTCTTATAATCCTGTTTATAAATTATTTTTGATATATTTTATTAAATTTTATTAACTCTAATTTAAAGTTCAATAAATTTGTAATTTTAATTTTATTTCATATAATATAATAAAAAATAAAAAGTAAAATTATATATTTATATAAAAAATTAATAATATAATTTATAAATATGAGAAGAGAAACGGAACGTTGGAGATGGAGGGGGTTGGTTGAGAATGTGACAAGTAATGGTTACATGGGACAAAGTGAGCAGGGAGTCTGCAGATGTCAGTAATTAGTAATAAGTGAGGGAGGCGCAGATGAAATAATACTATTACTGGGGATGCTCTTTTCCCTTGGAAAGTGACCAAACACTGCCTCTTACTATGTTGGGTTCATCAGAGGATTAAATAGGGTCAAAACTTACTCACTGCCTACGGGGACCAAATTACCCCCGCTCTTTCTCTTTCTACGACCGACTCTACTTGCCAGGACAATGATGTACTCCTCTATTCAAAATTACATATGATTTACAGTGTAAGTAGCTTCTAGAAGAATATTTTGATCAATAATATAAGTTATTTAAAGAATAAATAATGTTTATTTATCTATTTGGTCTTTGTAATTAATGTATGATTGTTGCTATTTGGTCTTTGTAATTAATGTATGATTGTTGCTCTTTATATTTTTTTCCTTCCTCTAAACTTCATTTAATACTAGTAATGGGATCTCAAAAGTATCATGTTGTAAAAAGGAGAAAATATAAAATCAAGGCGTTGTTTAGTTCCAGGAATTTGAAAGGGAGGGGCAATTTTTTTTTCTCAGTTTGATTTAAAAAATTTAAAAAATAGAGTTATAAAATTTTAATAAAAATAAAATGTAAGATAAAGGAGTGAAAAATTAATTAAAAACTTTTAATTTTATCTTTTTAAATTTTTTTAATCTAACTTAATTTTTTTTCCTCTAAATCTCTGGTATTAAACAAACCCAAGTGAAATTGGGCACGATAAAAAAAATAGGGTGGGCCACATGAATGGCAGGGGAAGCAGAAGGCAATGTAATAACTCTGAACTTATTAATGGATTAGTCCGAGTGATAAGCGACTTGGTATCACTTAAACGAGGTCTCGAGTTCGAGCTTTAGCGTATGTAGAAAATTTTCGTCTGGAGACTCACCTACCATAGCCAGGTACGCGATGCGGGTCGGATCCAGATATAGTCGGGGCAAAACTCTGGTGAATTGGGTGGGCAACGAAAAAAACATTCTAAACTTACTAATGGGGTTAGTTCGAGTGATAAACGGCTCAGTATCGTTTAAGTGAGATTTTGAGTTCGAATCTTAGTATATATAGAAAATCTTTATTGGGAGACTTACCTATCATAATCAGGTGCGTGATGTGTGTTAAATCTGAATATAGTTGGGGTAAAATTCTAATGAATTGAGTGGGAAAAAAAAAATAACTCTGAACTTCAAATGAAATGGCTGCTTTGTGGACTGCAGGCAAGACGGTGAGAAAGGAAGACCAGCCATGTTGGTGTCCACATGGCCTCCTCTTCCTAAAATCATATTCCATATGCTGCGTACCTCTCCTTTTCTCCCACCTTCCTTTTCCTTTCTTTTCTATTTTTAATAAATTATCCTATGCATATTTATATGGGATTATCAACTAATTTAAATTTAAGTCGATTTAGATCTTAATTGAAGTGAGATATTCTACATATAATTATTTTCATTAACAAATTCTAAATATATAAACTAACCAAGAGCTAATTTTGGTCGTAAGTGAGAACTCAATTCATTATCTAATATTATATATTAATTTTTAAAAAAATCTTATCATATTTATTATAGTTAACTAATTTATCCAATAACTATAACTATAGGAATAGAGTTGAGATATATGTATAAGGGAGATAATTTATATTTAGGTCTATCAAGATTAGTTGCATTCATCAACGTATTAAATACAATTTTGTTTTTTAAAATTTGTTATCCACTTTATTCAAGGGTCATTGGCCACTTTTCTCTCACTAAAACTGCAAGTTGAGTGCGGCAGGGTTTGAGAGAAGTAAGGTAAGGCTGAAGGGAAAGCTTCGTTGTCTCTAGTCTGCTTAGAGTTGTGAGGAAAAGCATTCCCGATTTGAGGGGGAGGTGGTGGGCAGAATCAGCAACATGTCCCTTTGAGTCTTCCAACCATAACACATTATTCCCAATCATTATATTCCCATTTCCCATTTCCCATTTCACATCGTTCCCATCTTCCTCTCTCTTCGCCTTTACATATATTTATACAGTGACCTCAAACTCAACAACCTTCTCTCTCCCTTATTTCTTCCTCCAAAGCTATCAAGCCCTCAGCAAATTATAAGTCAGGTTAATCTGAATCTATCCATACCTGCCACTTATACTGATACATTTTTAGATGATTAAACTTGTGACCTTCAGTTAAGTTAAAATAACTAATATTAATTTATTCAAATGTTTAAGAGTTAACTTCTCTCTCCCTTTTTTTTTTGTAAAATTTTGACAATATCTCTTAATTAATAGTTAATTAAATTATCAAAAATAATTTTATCTCTTTTAACAAAATATTTTATATTGACACAATCTACTCCAACTCAACAAAACCTTCTCCCTCTTTAATTCGCCTTTTTGTTCCCTTATCTAACTGGTTTATATATATATATATATATATATATATAAATCAAAGTGACTCCGAACAATTGTGAACTAGGACATCATCAGCTTTATGTGGCAGCCACATTATTTTTCATATGCGAGAACGTGTATGTGCACTATGGTGTAGTTGGATTAAGAAAAGGGAGGGTAACTCTTGGAATAAGGCAAAGGACACACGCACATCCGATCCCTTGGAAATATACGCTACTTGTGAGCGGTCATTATTGGTTTAAAGCTTAGTTTAGTTATTGGCGTAGGACGGACATGAGATGAATAAAGCACTTACTCCTTAGCCTAATTTAAATATATAGCATTTAACTATTTATTTATAAGTACTCCTTTTAATTTTAATTATAAAATATCAACTGACAATTATTTTTTATGATTTTTATAAATAATAGTATGGGAGAGAGTAAAATTTATTATAACGATAGAGTTCAGTATAATTAATAAAATTAATATTAAAAAATATTTAAATTTTATAATAAATTTAATATTTTTAACTATTTTTATTGATACATGTAAATTAATAGTTAAGAGGGGAGTATATTCATCATTAAATGTATTATTTAAATATACATATCTATTTAATATTATTTTATTTATTAACATAAGAAATTATTTTTCTCATGTATATTTATATTATAATTTTTCAAAAAACATATTTTTTACTATCCTCATGGGAATATAATATCGCTAGCCCACTTTTTTTTTGGTAATGGATATATAATATAATTAGGGGTAGAAATGCATCGAGGGTAAATGATGCGTAGCACTAGACCCTTGAAAAAAGAACAAAAGAAAAGAAAAGGAAAGGGGAGGCTTAAAAGAGATGATTAAGAATATGAGCATAAAGGAGGTGTAATGAGCGATAACTGGTGATTGGGGAAAGGCATCTCCCACATATCTCACATATAATTGTAGGGACAAAGAATTTTCTTCTTATTTAATTAAAAACGTGCAAAGTGGGATGGATCCACAACACTATCTCATTAAAATATACGTAACATTGTTCATAATAATACATTAGTCATCCTCTCTCTTTTCTTTGTTTTTTTTTCATTATTGTTCTCTCAATAAAGTGTTGGCAATTAAATTAAAAAACATGTGAAAAAACAGCTTATCATGGCCAAAAATGCTCAAATATTTCTTCATTCCTAAGGCTCATCATACCACCTTACCTACACCCATATACACTATCCGTTTTTAATATCAGGACTAGATAACTAATCTGTATATATTAAAAAATTAATATATATTTATTAATTTGAATCAACAGATTCTGCAACGTTTTTAAATTTAAAAGGTGCAGCAAGCACTGGTTGACCTTTATCATCCCTAGCTTGTGAAATTTGCACCGTTTTGTTTGGAAGAAACTCAGAAGATATATTTTATTCTCTAAAGGTTGTCTAATGTTTAATAACATCTATTATTTGTTCAAATGGATAATCCAATTTCGAAGTTTTAGCATATTCACCAAACCAATAAAAAAATGGAATATCCACTTAAATTCGGAATCTGTAGAATTTTTCTTGAATCATTTTTCTAACAGATACTTTAAAGTTTTTTAAAAACCATTTTTTCTGGAGAACATATTCGTCCGAGTAAAATTATTTTGTAAAGTTTGTTTGTCAATTTAATTTTTTTTTTCAATTACACCAATAAAGCTAGTTTGGTCTATCCCTAGTGATAAATAAGTTGGAGATTCATGTGATACCAACTTAGGTTTGTTAATGTGAGTCAATTTCGGTCCTTCTGGCTCTTATAAATAATTAATTTTATTAATATACTCTATTTAATTATATATATTAAGAGTAACCTTTATAATTTTTTTTTGATATATAAATCGATAGAGATGGTCGTGGAAAACAAGTTATAAAATTAAAAAATAATATTAATTTATTATAATATTATATTTAAGACTGGAACTAACTCTTAATTAATTTTAATATTTCGTATCATAGGGTTATTATAAATTTGTTTAATATATATAAACGCCCACACATAATTCCTCTGCGTGACATTATAGGGAAAAAAGGAGGAAAAAAACAAATCAGAATCTGAGATTAAATAAGAATATTGGGCTAAATATTATTGTATATTGGTCAAACCTACGAGACAAGTGTGAAATGAAGAAAACTCCCAGAGCATGCATTTCAGCATATACTCTTGAAAAAAATCAAATATACAGGTCATATCCTCTGAATCGACGAGGAATCATCCTCTTCTACCTCGGAATATACGATGTGAAGGCTCACGACTATTTTCTTATTCCCTTATCCTCTAGTTATTACTGGTCAACAAATCCTTCTTAACTTTATAATTAGACATATGATCAAATAAAAATATGCAGTGTTGTTTTGAAATTATAGTGGAAATTGTTAGGTCACTTACCTTCCTATAATTCAATTTATGTATGATTTCCCTTGACAATACTCCCAAAGCTTTGGTTCAATTTTCTGGATTATTTGTGCGAAGCTTTCTTACTACATTTATTAGTTCCTAAATGCGACTCTTTTGTTACTTAATCAACTAAATTATTTTTCTTGTCTAAATTATATAAAATTCTTTTAATTTTTGATTCATTTACACATAATTTTTTAATATTTAAAAATTTAAATTAAAGATCATAATATTTTATATTTTAATTATTAAAACATTATCATTAAAATTAAGGATAAAATTAATAATTTTTACTATGTCATAATTTTTATATTTTTTATTATATATCATATTATTCAAAAAATATCACTTTAACAATTTATATATAATTTTAAATAATTTATATTTTTATTTAAATAATACATAGCCAAATAAATATTTTAAATACTTTTTAAAATATTTTATATTTTTTAAGTATTTAAAAATTATTTTAAATTATATGTTAAGTATCAATTATTATTTAAATATTTTATATTTTATAAGTATTTTATTTTAAATATTTAAGAAAAACTTAAAATTATATGTAATATGTCAAATATTATTTTTTAAATGATATGATATATAATAAAAAATATAAAAATTATGATATAGCAAATTTTTTTAATTTAAATAGTAAGATTTTGATAATTAAAATATAAAATATTAGTATTTTTAACTTAAATTTTTAAAACGCACTAACTCACATAAAAATTAATTTAATTTTTTAATATATTTTAGTTATTATTATTTGATCAACATGTGACTTTTATTTTAATGAATGAAGTATTTGGAAATTGTATGTGTTTGAAAAAAAATTGTAACTGGTAATAAACACAGCAGGTGTCAGATCAGATGACATTATGTCGACGCGTAGGGGCGAAAACCTGTGAGAAAAAGAATTCTTCTTGTTTTTTCCCGGCATTTATATTTTAATTTTCATAGTTTGAATACCTTTTATATTTTAATTTAATTTTTACATTTTAGAACTTTATAATCTAGCAACTTACTGGACCCAAAAAAGTTATATATACTCATTATTTTATAATTAAATATTTTTTAATGTAATTAATATCTCATTATTAATATTTATTTAAGTGAGTTAATAATATTTTATTATCTATATTTTCATCTTTTTCGTCAATATAGAATCTACATCTTTATATTTATAATGTTAAGATGATACGTATATAACTAATTAACTATCTATATCATTCATCATAATATTTGCCGGGCTCAATAATAAATAATTTGATTTCAAGTATTTTTTTTACCAGATTTCAAGTATTGAATGCACAAAAAAAGTATTTAAAATTTACCAAAAACAAATAGTAAGCACAGAATTTATAACTTTTAATCCTCCATATATATGATTCGAGTTAATTAGGAATCCACATGTTGATCAAGAATAAGGGATCTAGTCTAAATAAACTTTTAATAGTACTGGTATAAATTATTGAAGTTATCCTATTTACAAAGTTTGAACTTTAGCCAGGCAAAGTTTGAGATCAAGTTTTACACAAATAGATCTATTATCTATAAATTTAATTGATAAAAGGGTAAGACATACGATCATTTAGAGCGTATTCGATTTATTTGGAGTATCACTTTATTGTGATTTTAGTCGCGACGCTTAGGGAGATATCCTAACTCCTGAGTGTTTAAGTTTATGCCTGAAAGTAATAGATAGATCGCTTTGCCCGACATTAGTATCGCCTAGGAAGAAGAGAGATTTCGTATTACCTTTAAATCGTAATTGAGTCCAACTGCTTTCTAAAATTTTCTATAAAAAAAAGTTGAACACAACAAGGAAATAATTTAAATAATACAAACTAAATTAAAGAAATTCAAAATTAAATACGAATAAATAGGTAAAATTTTAAAAATTTTCAAATGTAAAATTTGAGAAATATGAAGGGGGCCCATATGAGCAGTGTGGGAGGATGAGGAGTGGGGAAAAATTATGATTGATAAGTACGCCACTCATACCTGGCAGGTCAAGCCCTCTATCATTTAGTTTTCCCCATCAAAAATTCACAAAACAAAAAAAAAAAGTCCGAGCGAATACCAAAATTCTGCCGGGGTAACTCCAGCCAATCATGTTGCCTGCTTCGAAGCAGACAACGATACAGACGGCACCTGACGGTGACGGTTCTTCCTTAGCGATTTCCGTTACCCCTATCTCACGCATCTCGATGCAACAACCTCCTATTCATCCTACGGGACGTTATCTTTCACGACGTCCCTGACAATTCTGATCCATTACCGTTACGAGCGCCGTCCGGTTAACAACTATAGCTCTGCTGTTAAATATCCTAACCACGGTTTGTGCTGTGTCTGGTAGGAAGGGAAGAGAGAGATATACACACAAAAGTCTCAGACGCGAAACGAGCTGCATAGCGACCTTTATATGTTACGTATAATAAGGCGCGCCAAGTGGTTTTGTTGATTCTTTGTGACGCCGTTTCCTGGATTCCTTGGAGAAAGCTTTGCAATCTTGGAACACTTTGGGAGAAGGAGAGCGAGAGAAAGCCCGACCTTCATTTCTGACTCGAGAAGCACTTCAGCATTAGTGGCTTCGGGAGCTGCCTGGGAGGTTTTGTAACGATTGCTGCGAGTATTTCCGGTTTTGCGTTACTTTTCCGGCAAGGATCGTTACGCGGTGTGTAAAGCGTGATTGTGGATTTCAAGAGTCGGAGCTTTTCTGATTGTTGATAAATTCTTGCCTAACGGTTCTTTCCGATTGTTTTATAAGTCTGATGGTTGTGAACATGTAATGAGGATTCAGATTCGTTGAAAGTATTGCTTGACCTCTTTGAATCTTTGTTGTTGACGTGGGAGTTGAGTGATGTTGAATCGTGGAGGGTCTTTTTCGATGTCTTCGGCTGAAGGTGAGAATCAGATGCTTCCTGCTTTTCTTTCTTTGGATTATTCGGTCAGTTTATAGAAGTAAATCGTCAAGTTTGGTTTCATTCTGCTGTCTGTTAAGCAGGTGGTTGTGGAGGAGATGATCTGTATGAAGAACTATGGAAGGCCTGTGCAGGACCTCTTGTCGACGTTCCTTGCGCCGGCGAGAGGGTGTTCTATTTTCCACAAGGACACATGGAGCAAGTAAGTTACTTTGATAATTTGGACTATTTATGATCCTCTCTGTTTTGTTTTAGGAGGGAAGAATTTTAGCTCACCTATTTTCTCTTCCTGAGGTGGATGTGCCCCCGTTAATTTGCGTTTAAAATTTGAAATTGCCTCCTTATTTATCTCGGAGCTATAAGAATGTAGTAAACTTGGTTCAAGTCTACTTTTTTCCTTCAAAATTTTACCATTTTCCATCTGCTGTAGTTGGAGGCATCAACAAATCAAGAACTTAATCATAGGATTCCGGTGTTCAACCTTCCATCAAAGATCCTTTGTCGCGTGGTGAACGTCCATCTACTGGTAATTTTCTTCCTGGCCCTACTTTTATCTCTCCCCCTGAAAACACTATTTCTGTTTACTGAGAAAATGGTCATCTGAATTCTGGAGCACTATCTATACAATGTGTAGATCCAAGTAACATGTTTTAAACTTCATAGCACCTGCTATTTATACATCAATTAAATTTTATTACTTAGATAATGTATTGGAAGTGAAAACTTAACCTTAAACTTTCATATGTTTAGGCTGAACAAGAAACTGACGAGGTTTACGCCCAAATTACTCTGGTGCCAGAATCCAATGTAAGGATGTAGCTGCCTTCTTTCTGATTTCGAAAATTTTCATGGTCAACCTTAGATTCTTTTTACTATTGCTTAGATTCTAATGGAACAAATATGTTAGCAAAATGAGCCTACTAGCCCAGATCCAAGCCCTGCTGAACTTCCAAAGCCAGCAGTTCATTCATTCTGCAAGGTTTTGACGGCATCTGATACAAGCACCCATGGTGGATTCTCTGTGCTCAGAAAACACGCAACTGAATGCCTTCCTTCTCTGGTGAGGACTCTTGAAATGGTCCAATTTCTTCTTGATTTCTACTTTCTACTTCCAGATCGTTGCCTTAATGACATTTACCATGTGTGGGTTTCATTTAGGACATGTCCCAACCAACTCCTACTCAGGAATTGGTTGCCAAAGATCTTCACGGTTATGAGTGGCGCTTTAAGCATATATTCAGAGGTAAAGGAGATGGGTAGATTTTTAATCTGGCCCTTGTAATTTAACTTTTTGGATGCCTAATTTCTTTTCATTAATGTTTACGTTTGCCACCAGGTCAGCCTCGTAGACATTTGCTCACAACTGGATGGAGTACTTTTGTTACTTCAAAGAGATTAGTTGCTGGAGATACCTTCGTGTTTTTAAGGTTCATTTGCTGTTTTCCGTTGTCATGGTTATATTACTACATGGCTCAGAAATATTGTATTGCAGAATCGTTATTATCTATTCAACTATACAAACCTTAGCTTGAATAAAATTCTGTAATCTTTATATAGAGGGGTCAATGGAGAATTACGTGTTGGAGTGAGGCGTCATGTTCGTCAGCAGATTAGCATGCCATCATCCGTAATTTCCAGTCAGAGTATGCACCTAGGAGTTCTTGCAACTGCCTCTCATGCCGTTGCAACCCAAACTCTTTTTGTTGTATACTATAAACCAAGGTAGACTTTTTACTTGCTTTAAGATCAAGATTTGTGTAAGTATTAGATATCTGGGGATGATTCTTGACAAAGGATTTTTGTTTGCTTATCTTGAATTTATTAGGACAAGTCAATTTATCATAAGCGTAAACAAGTATTTGGAGGCTATCAACAATAAGTTTACTGTTGGTATGAGGTTCAAGATGAGGTTTGAAGGGGATGAGTCTCCTGAAACTGACAAGAGGTACTAAATTTATTGTTGTAGTTTGTTACACTGATCTTTTACATGGAGATTCTGATACTTGGCTGATCAGGTTTTCGGGTACTATTATTGGAGCGGAAGATATTTCTCCTCACTGGGTAAATTCGAGCTGGCGATCACTCAAGGTATTTTCTGCTGTCATTTTGAAGTTGTTTGCCTTCATATTTGAAGTGACTGTGTTGTAATCATATCTTCATATTACAGGTTCAGTGGGATGAACCTGTAGCTGTTCCAAGACCAGATAAGGTTTCACCATGGGAAGTGGAACCTTTTCTTGCTCCCGTCACTTCATCTTCGGTTCAACCTCCCATTGTAAAGACTAAGAGACCTCGACCACCACCCAGTGAAATTCCGGATCTTGGTGAGAAATGATTTTTTTTAACTCTTTTCTGTTCTTATCATTGAGTAAATTCCTCTTGACCCCTACGTTGTAATTACTAACTAGACACAACTTCCACTGCTTCTGCTTTCTGGAATTCTGAGCTGATGCAATCCGATATTACCCAACTCGGAGTTATGGCTGAAAACAATAGGAGGGACAATTCTGGCATGTGGCATCACAGTCAAGCTGACATGAATAGTAAAAGCAGCAGCAACACTCTTTCAAGAAATCAAACAGAAGGGAGTTGGCTATCTTCTCCCCACTTAAGCAGTCCTCCACAACTGTTGCAGGACACCACAGATGACGGCAAGAGTGTCTCTGCTTGGCCTGTTCACTCAGTTCATTCAACACCTCACTCATCGCGACTGAACAATGATCATATTCTTGAACAAGCTGGCAGGGAGAATAAAGTTGAGATCGCTACAAGCTGTCGATTGTTTGGGATTGAGCTTATCGGTCATTCCCAAAATTCAACTTCTATGGAGAAGGCACCTGCACATGCAGCTGGTATGCTTAATGGCCCTTCTGAAAGTCATGTCAATGCCTTGTCCGGAACTGATTCAGATCGTAAGTATAACATCTCAAAGGCTTCCTATGAGGGGAAACAAGAACATCTGCAAGTAAAGGAGACTCAGAGCAAGCAAATATGTTCCAGAAGTCGCACCAAGGTTCCAAATGCAGATTACTTATTTCGATAATAATTTCAATATTTTGTGGTTAATCAGAAATCCTGATGCTTTCGCTGGTGTTCCAAACCTGCAAAAGGTTCAAATGCAGGGGGTCGCAGTGGGTCGTGCTGTGGACTTGGCCATGTTGGATGGTTATGATCAACTTATCAATGAGTTGGAGGAGATGTTTGACATAGAAGGACAACTTAAACATAGGAAGAAGTGGGAAATTGTCTTCACTGATGATGAAGGGGATATGATGCTCGTGGGCGATGATCCATGGCCGTGAGTATTCCTTTGAATATAACTTCACATCTCGAATCCTCATACTGCTTAGTATACTATACTCAATAATGCAAACCTCTTACAATATTAATATCTTCCTTACGAATGCTGTTACTTTCTTGCAGTGAATTCTGTAATATGGTGAGAAGAATCTTCATTTGTTCCAGCCAGGATGTGAAGAAGATGAATACGGGAAGCAAATTGCCTATTTCATCAATGGAGGGGGATGGGACTGTAATAAGTGGGAGCACAGATGAAACCTGAAACAAATATTGATCTTTGTTTGGTCTCTGTTGTTGTAGTTATTTATGGGAAGGATGTTGGCTTTTTAGGTAGGAAGTTTGTAATTTGGACATGAAGGACATTGGCTAATTGAGACTCCAGGCATAGTGGGACTTGTAAGATCTGAAATAATACTATAATGCGTTTATGGGAGAAAGCGACAAATGTAGGCATTATTAGTGTCTATGAAATGTGAATGGTTCGTGTTAAATTCTAATGTGAATCCTAGTTGGTCAAAGATCTGGTGGATATTTATTGCTTGCTGTCGTTTGAAGTTTGACATATGGTTGAGAGCATCCAACCTGAATGTTCAAGGTAAGTCTGGTAATATGGGTTGTGCCAGCGAGTCTAACTCGCCAATTAATTAAAAAATAGTAGGTTGGGTTGCAAATATTATAATCTATTTTGATGTGGGTCTTTTTGACCTGCACCCGCCAAAGCCTGCACCTGTGGCGGGCTAACCCGCCGGGTTGGCGGGTTAGCCCGTTTTTTTTTACTTTTTTTTTATTATTTATATTACATATTTGCACTTTACTATTTTGAAAGTCTTAGCTAAACAAGAGATATTATACTTAATTTATATTAATTTTATCTCATTGAGTCATTTCTTTATATATATTTATTTTATTTTATTATTTTTTTTTGTGATAGATTTATCTATAGATAGTGACAAAGTTGACTAAATAAATATTTTAACAACTTCAGACATGATTCAAATTTAATTAATATTGATATATGTAATTTTTTTTAAAAAAAAATTAGCATATAGATATAAAAAATTATAGCGGTCTCGGGTTGGTGTTACATCAACCCGTCTCCACCTTAACCCGCGGCGGGCCAACCCGTATTAGGCGGGTTGGCCCCATTACCACCCCTAGTTCAAGGTCTAGTGTAGGTGGCAACCAGATTAATCTTGTGTTTGTGGTAAACTGGTAATTACCAATAACTCCTTGTGTAGGTGGCAACCAGACTGTAATAACTGTTGAATTTGAAACTTCCTCTTCTGCATGAGTACAGTTTTTTTTTTTTTGATACAATGCATGAGTACAGTTTTAAATGTTGATGATTCCCAATAATGCAGCAGCAAAGGAAAAGTCATATTTACTTCCGTTAGAATTGTAATGTTGCAGGGTTTAAGGTTCTAGCAAGTTGGAACTTGTCGAGAACCTGGCCATTTATGGAAAGATTTTAGGGTCCAAATGAACACTATGCAGAGGCCATGATGAATGCTGCCATGGATAGAGGCCAGAAGAGGTATTGCGAGGAGAGTGCTTTTTAGGAAGGCTGCCATGTTTGGATGGTTTTGGGCAGTTTTGACTTTTGATAGAGACAGGGCAGCCTCCTCCATTCAGCGCGTGACTTCCCACGTCACTCCCGCTACGTCTCGTCTCATCTCGTCGTTATCAGTACTAAATCCCCACACTTGACACCTGAACCTGACCCTCCAATGACTTCTCCAATTTTTTTTCCTCCAAATTTGAGAACTAACCTATGTTGCAACTTATCCTAACTTTCTAACAATCTGAACACTACTCTCCGGTTGCTTTTACAATATATACTATATAATTGAATTACGTAGATTAAAAAATTTGATTAAGGATAACAAACATGTAAAAAAATCTAATTTATTTTCTAAAACTTGTACAAAGAGGGTGAGCGGGGAGAATAAATGGAAATTATATTTAGTTATGCGAGATTTTTCTTTAAATTTCTAGACAAATACAAAGTATAATTTTTAAAAACTGGATAGATGAGTATTGAAAAAATTAATGTTAATCTTAGTGAATACTTATTTAATTAATTTGATTAGATTAAAAGAGTTAGTTAAATTAGTTAATATAATATATTTTTTTAAAACACTTTAGTTATCTTTCTTAATATGTGTGGGTGTGTGTATATATGTTTCAGGTCAAAATCTAAGAACTAAATTGATAATTGTAATTGCTGGTAAAAAAATTTAAGGACTAAAAATTATATTTTTCCTATATACTCCATCTAGTTTTAATTATAAGAGCCAATTAATTTTTTAAGATAGATATAAAAAACTAAATAAATAGGTTAATTATGATTAAATCCAATCTCTCAAAATGAATTTATATTATATACTGTTCAATTTATTTAAATTAGTCAATTAACCTTTATATTAGTTATAACTAACTGATTTATTTTGTTTCCTAAATCTATCTAAAAAATCAACTAACTCTTATAATTAGAACTTGAGCTAGTAATATATAATAAAGAGGCAGCCTAATGTACGAGGCTCTAGTCAGGTAAGATTAAGGGAATACTAAATGTAAATAGTCTTACCTCATATGGGAGTGATTGTTTTTAGGATTTAAATATATGAACCCTAAATTACAGTACAGTAACCTTCAGGATCACCCCCTACAAGGATATAATATATATCATATAAAAAACGCCAACGGAGACGGGGAAACACCAAGCTACATACAAAAAGAAAATACGTGACAAAATAATAGTAATAATTAATAATTAACAAGTGCTAGCTCAAGGGAGTATAGAAAAAGAAAACCGTGATTGAAAATTTGAATTTGGTTGAACAAGTAACGGCAAAATGGGTTAGCCCCTTTGCTTGCCGGAATGTTCTTCGATCATTACGAGGCTCCTTCAAGTGTATTTCACCTCCTGCTTATTGTCACTTTTGAATATTTCATTTTCAACAATGTAGTGAGGCAAGGGCTCAAAAAGAAAAAAAAGGGGGTTGGTTTATTTGATGAATTATGAATGCATGCATGGAGGCGTATAAATATGAAGAGGTTGAGAAATCTGAGGGATTGAAAGAGACCTTATTTTGTGTTTAGATGGAATTAAGAAGAAGCTTCATCTGCAAGAGGAGGAGGAGGAGGAAGGAGGGGTGGTGGATTCAGAAACTTGGTGGGTGGGATGATGCAACATCTACACAGTGGACAAGTCGTGTGTGAATGAAGCCAGTGGTAAATGCATTCTCTGTGAAATACATGCTTGCACTCAGGAATCTGCAATACCTCATCTTTTATCTCAAATTCTCCCAGACATATGCAACATCTGTTTCGGCAAATTAGCTCAATTCAGAACATGATCATGCAATAATAATTCAATCAATTACATTACAAACAATCACTCCCAAATGATGTTTTAATTTTTTTTTTCTAATTTGGGGAAATTACATTCAGGTGTCATAGAATATAAATTATCACTATTAGATCCTATAAAATCATCAAATTGATATGAAATTCTAAGGGATTTTGGGAGATTTATTAAAATTGTGAAAATGAGACTCTACCTTTATTTGTCATTAGTGACATATTAACTTGTTAATTGAGATGTATTGACTTGTTATTGGTGAGACCGTATAAATAATCAATGACATATTGATTTACATTAATAACATTATGACTTGTTAGTGGCATATTAACTTGTCAATTAAAATTAAAATAAATTTATTTTTTTACAATTTTAATAGATGACTCACATATCTTTTAAAATTTTATATCAATTAATAATTTTATGAACCTTTGATAGTGATAATTTATACAATTATCCTTCTAATTTCTATCCAGTAGGTCGACAGACACGTGGAGGATACTTTATTCCATTTGGGTCACATTTGTCATTGTTCATATATTAAACTTATCTTTCCTTTTGCTGTAGCTCTTTTTGTTGAGATAGTGGATGCCATATATGTGGGATTCTCGGGGAAAACGAAAAGACAAAAAGAGAACGAAGATACTGTTAATATTTTCCCATCTTTCAAAGAGCAACGGTTCCTAATAATTTTGAACTCATCTCAAAGACATGTTTCCTCACTCAGACATGAAAGGTTTTCAATCAATTCGACGAATGCGATGCGATATAATAACAAGAAGCACCTGCTGTTCATACTCGTTTAAGAACAACAGGATATATAGCAAACTATCTATCAAGAAAGATAAATAAAGAGAAGAGAAATGAAGATGGAAACACACATACTGTGAATCTCTTGCTTTCAATTCTTCACCAAATAAAACTTTTGGAAGAGTGTCAAGGAACTGAAGCGTCAGATCCAAACGACAAGGCTGCAAAAACAATAGAGAGAGATTAAGGTACTAATATCAATTGAAATTCCTAGAATTGAATAAAGGCATACATATACATAGAGAGAGATTGAAATGGTATGTAACAGGCTAGAGAGAGAAAGAGAGGTGAAGGAAGAGTCAGACTTACAGTGGAATGAGAGGTAGTTGAAGGAGCAGAGGTGGGAAGAAAGTGAGGAGGGGAAGAGAGAGAAGCTCTGCGCTTAAGGTAGAACAAATAGAACAAGAGAAAGAGAATGATTGAAAATAGGATTGGAATTGAGAAAAAGAAGGCTTGGTATAGTTTTAACTCAAGTTCTTGTGGATACAGATTTGGAGATGTGGTTGGGGTTTCAGGGACACTCATTGTGATTCCTACTTCACTCACTTCACTCTACTTACTTATCATCACCATCTTCTTCATCATATACTGCTTCAGCTACGCTTGTTTCTTTGTTTTTGACGGAGGAGAAAACACAAAAAAGGTCCAAATTCAATTATCTAAATCCTTGTTGTTCTGATCAATTATTATTTAAATTATGTAATTGCTTGGTGGCATCAAGTAGACTTGTGAGATGGATGGTACAAATTCTATCCTTTTTCACAATGATGTAACATTTGCATGACTCTCCACTCAGGAATGGACCCTCCCACTTCTCTGTATTTTAAGCCCAGTTGTCTTTATTCTATAACCATGGGCCCAATCATCTCCCCACATCCTTTTAGTGCTAACTATCTCACAAAGTCTAGCTTTTTGATTATATATTATAATATCGATAAGGACAGATCCTACACCTTCATCTTTATTACCGCTACCACACCGCTACTCTAAAAGGAAGAGAGAGTGATTGGAAGAAAAATTACCAGAGCCAAGCTAATTATGATAATACTATACTTAGTATAAGAACTAGTTGATAAATTTAAATAGATTAAAAAAATTAAATAAATTATTTTATTATAATCAAGTCCAAATCTTTAATATGAATTCATATTATATACTTATTAATTTATCTAAATTAGTCAACTAATTTTTATATTAGTTATAATTAACTAATTTATTTAACTTTTCTAATATATTCAAATTAAGGATCAAAAGGAGCATTACATAAATTAGTGAATGCCACTCTTCAATAGACTATCATTGCGCATACCATATAAATTTGATTATATTTTTTTATATGGCTATCTAATAGGATCAATTTTAAATATTATTAAAATCAATTAAAAATAGTCATTTCAAATATATTTTTTATATTCACATATATTCAAACTCAAAATCTAATACTTCAACAAATTCTGATTGTGTTTTGATTTTAGTGTGTGCAAGTTTATCAATAGGCCTATCGTCATCATCATATCAATTAGCTCAGCCATATCCATTGATCATATATATCATTTAATTAATGATCTTATAAGATGATTAATTAACGTGGAGCATTACTGATAATAATAACAAAAGAACTTATCCTCCTTTCCTGGTTGGCGAGGAATTGGAGACCAATAAGACATATTCCTCCAATAACTTTGCGTTGAAGCGTAGACTTTGGATAGAGTTAAAAAACCTTGCGCTTCATGGACAAGAGCTTTTTGTGAATCGAACAAAAGCTAATGAGCCCCCTTTTCGCTTTGTTTATTTGCTTTGAGTTCGAGAAGATTAACCTGAAGGAAAAGATAAGACAAAAGAAATCACATCTCGTCTTTCAAACTTTAGCTTCATGTCAGTTAAGGAATGTAATCATGAACCAAATACTTTTAATTAGATAAAATGATATCAGGAAAGTTCATAAAGTTGCATGAGAGATTTTCAAGAGAGAGACGCTAGAAAGATTGTTCTGACTAGCCCAAAGCATCTTTGGTCTATTCAATACCGATATGTAACCTTTCTTGTCCTAAAAAAAAAAAAGAATTTGCTTCTGCCTTCCTAATTGCCCGAGATTTTTTATGTACATATTTTTTCCTAGAGCCACCCAATTCCGACTGAGAGTTGCAAAATTGGGTCAACTTTTTCTTCCTTGGCATCTTGTGAAGAATCAAGTTTAGAGATCTATCTTATTGTTGTTAGTGAATACGAAGCGCCCCCCCCCCCCAACACACAAAACCACCACACACACACACACACACTGATACAACTCCCACATTCACTTATCAGAGGCGTAAATTTAGGAAAGCAGTTGAAAGCAGTTGAATGAGTCCCATTTAATTATTTTATTTAATTCCAGTAATTACTTTTTAAACAGTTAGTCAGCATAAGAATAGGTCCACTATGATTATGCAGTCAGTCCACTAAGTCAGTTGGTTGCTTTCATTATTATCCAGTTGTATCGTTTTTCTATAAATAGGCTAGCATACCTTCTGGCTAGCATATCAGATTAATATCATTCATAGTATTTCAGGAGATTCTCCATTGGCTATTGAGTTTACTGAGAGTGAGATCCTTACTTTGAGTGAACTTACTAGAGTGTTCTTACTCCCTTTTCTTGTTATCGAATTCACTTGCTGTGCACATACCATTTTTGGTATCAGAGCCTCGTTCATGATGGTGCAAACACGAGGATCCCAGGCTGCAGAAACTGAAGACAAAACCAATGCGATAGCCACTGACCACCTTGCGGCCATTGCTGCTCGTCTGGAGGTTCTTGACGTTCTGAAAGACAAAGTCACGGCATTGGAGGCCCAGTCGGGGGCTCACGAAAGACGGAGGGGGAAGCAACGTTTTTGGGGTGACGATAGTGATGAAGAGTCAGAAGCATCCAGGAGAAACCATAGGCCACCTCGCACCAAACTCGAATTTCCCAGATTCAGTAGTGGAGATCCGAGAGGGTGGTTACTCAAAGCTGAAAAATTCTTCCGTTATTACGGAACACCCGAAGAAGACAAAGTGGAAGTAGCGTCCATGTATCTGGAAGGAGAAGCATTAGACCTCTTTTCATGGATGAATTCGGAGCGCACACTATTGTATTGGGACGAGTTCAGCAAGCTACTCCAACAGCACTTCGGACCACCGGAGTACCAGAATCCAGACGAGTATCTTTGTAGCTTGAGACAGACCGGAACTGTGCAAGAATACCGGCAGGAGTTCGCGAAGAGGGTAGCTCGCGTCGAGAGATGGCCCGACCACCGCCTTCTCGGTGTATTTCTGAATGGGTTAAAACAGGAGCTGAAGGCCGATGTGCGAATACAGAAGCCGCGAGACGTCTACCGTGCTGCAAGCTTAGCTCTGGAATTTGAGAAGAAGACAGCCCTGACCCAAACCCGGCCCAAACCCGACTCCTCTGGCCTCATTCGAAGTAGCCCAACCCAATACCCATACTCAGCTCGTGACGCTAGACCACACGCAGTAGCTTCATCGTCCTCCTTTCTGGGTCCGAATACACCACGACTCATGGCCACAGATAGCGAGAGACAAAGAAGGAGGGACAAGGGGCTGTGCTACCGGTGCGGTGACGTTTTCAGACCAGGTCATCGCTGTAAATCATCCACCTTCTCTTTAATGGAGGTTGACGAAGACGGCAATTGCATTGCGGACATGGCTGAACCAGTGCATGAAGTTGACGAGGACGAACAGGGGAGCATTGAAATTTCATTCAACGCTATTCTGGGCAGACCTAGCGCGACAACAATGAAGCTTGGTGGAATGATCGAAGGCAGAGAGGTTTCACTTCTAGTTGACAGTGGCTCTACGCACAATTTCGTCTCTGAAGCATTGGTGGCAGCACTGAATTTGAAAACATGTGCAGTACCTGTACTCACTGTTCAGGTTGGGGATGGACGGGTAGTACGTTGCAACCAGATATGCAAGGATGTCGAAGTTACACTTCCGGGTCTGAAAATTACTCAGAATTTTTATCCTTTTTCACTGGTCGGATCTGAATTTGTTTTAGGCATTCAATGGTTAGCTTCATTAAATACTATTCAGGCTAATTGGAATCAGATGTTTCTAATTTTCTGGGTCGATGGGAAACGATATAAGTTACAGGGGATTCCTCGACCAGATAGACAGGTTGCAAGTCTTCATTCTATGTCATCACCTACCCTTCAGTTGGGTTCCAGTAGTACGGGCACATTAGACTTGAAGGATTTAATGCTTGAATTTTCTGAGGTCTTTGACAATCCCACAGAGTTACCACCGTACCGGGAGTACTGCCATGTTATAACACTGCTACCTAATGCAGTACCTCCAAATCTAAGGCCATACCGCTACCCATATTACCAGAAGAACGAGATTGAGCGACAGGTAGATGACCTCCTTGCTAAGGGGTTCATTCGGCCTAGCTCAAGTCCATTTGCCAGCCCGGTGCTCTTAGTTAAGAAAAAAGATGATTCCTGGCGTATGTGTGTTGATTACAGGGCCCTCAATAAAATTACTGTACCAGATAAGTATCCAATTCCGAATATTGATGAGCTGCTTGACGAATTACATGGAGCTACCCACTTCTCAAAAATTGATTTACGATCAGGTTACCATCAGATTCGAGTTACTGATGACGATATTCCTAAAACGGCATTCCGGACTCACCACGGGCACTTTGAATTTGTGGTAATGCCCTTCGGCCTCACCAATGCTCCAGCAACATTTCAGGCTGCCATGAACCATCTCCTCCGCCCTTATTTGAGGAAGTTTGTACTAGTATTTTTTGACGATATTCTGGTCTACAGTGTGACTCCTGAGCAGCATAGACACCATCTCAGAATGGTGTTTTCCACCCTACAACGCCATTCGTATTATGCCAACGCAAAGAAATGTTTCTTGGGCCAATCGCAAGTTTTATTCTTAGGCCACCATATATCAGCTCAGGGAGTGGAGACGGACCCTGAAAAAATTAGTGCAGTGAAGGAATGGCCGGTTCCAACTAATGTGACAGAGCTTAGAGGTTTTCTGGGCCTCACAGGTTATTACAGAAGGTTTGTCAAAAACTATGGTATAATTGCTCGCCCTTTGACTGATCTCACTAAAAAGAACGCCTTCTGTTGGTCCCAGCTAGCCCAATCAGCCTTTGAGAAACTTAAAGTAGCTCTTATTTCTGCACCTGTACTTAGGCTGCCTGACTTTAATGCTGAATTTGTTGTTGAGTGTGATGCATCAATGGAGGGGGTAGGTGCTATTCTTTTACAGCAGGACCATCCAACTGCCTTCTACAGCAAGGGCTTTTCCTTCTCCAATAGGTACCAGTCTGCTTATGACCGGGAGCTGTTAGCCTTGGTGTTAGCCTTGCAAAAATGGCGCCATTATTTGCTAGGTCGTCATTTCACAGTGAGGACTGATCATCACAGCCTTAAACATCTCTTGGAGCAGAGAGTACTGACTAATACTCAACAACGCCTTATTCTGAAGCTCTTACCTTTTGATTTCGCCATTATTTATAAAGCTGGTAGAGAGAATATAGGTGCTGATGCATTATCCAGACGGCCCCAGCATGCTGATTTCCTACATCTGGTGATCCCGTTACCAATAGACTTCTTAAACTTGGAAGAGGCATTGAAAGATGACCCAACTACAGCACCCATCATTACTGCATTACAGGAAGATCCTCTTGCCAAACCAGGATACTCCTTAGTTGAGCAACGTCTATACTACCAAGGGCGATTAGTGATCCCACGAAGTTCGCCAATCCGAGCCAAATTGCTAGAGGAGGCTCATATCACGCCTTCTGGAGGACATGGGGGTTTTCTTAAGACTCTTAAACGCCTTGCAGGTACTGTCTATTGGCATAACATGAAGCAAGATGTCAAACTCATGGTACAACAGTGTTTTACTTGCCAGAAGAGCAAATATGAAGCGTTATCACCAGCAGGATTGCTACAATCCATCCCTGCCCCTAAACAGATTTGGGAAGACATATCTCTCGACTTTATTGTGGGACTACCTAAGTCGGGCCACTTTGACACCATTCTTGTAGTGGTGGACAGGTTGAGTAAGTATTGTCATTTCATACCACTTTCTCACCCTTACAGTGCTAAGTCAGTAGCGGCTCGTTTTTGTGAAGAGATAGTCAAACTGCATGGCATTCCACGTTCCATAATTTCGGACCGAGACCCTCTTTTCTTGAGTGCATTTTGGCAGGAGCTATTCTCCTTGAGTAAAACCCGGTTGAGGATGAGTACAACTTATCATCCCCAAACGGATGGCCAAACGGAAGTGGTTAATCGATGCTTAGAAGCTTATCTGAGATGCTTTGCACACGAGCAACCACGAACATGGAGCAAATTTTTATGTTGGGCAGAATACTCTTTCAACACCAGTTTCCACACTTCAACCAATACCACCCCATTTAAAGTGGTATATGGTAGGGACCCTCCTCCACTTCATCCCTTCATCAGAGGAGAAACTAACATTGCTGAATTAGCCGAACAGTTGGAAACTAGAGACCAGATGCTGCTCTTGCTTCAGCAGCACATCAAGAAGGCACAAGATCGCGTGAAGTCATACGCAGACCAGCATAGGCGTGAAGTCATCTTTGCAGTAGGTGACGCTGTCTTCTTGCGCGTTCAACCATTTCTGCAGCATTCTCTTGCCCACCAGAAGTACACTAAGCTCGCCCCAAGATTTTTTGGCCCATATAAAATCATCAGGAAGGTAGGAGCTGTTTCTTATGAGCTGGAGCTACCAGCAACTGCCCGAGTCCACCCAATATTTCATGTGTCACTGCTACGGCCGGCCCATGGCATACCACCAGCATCCCCCCTGCATATCTACCTATTTCTGCTGATTTTGAGCTCCTGTTAGAACCTGAACATGTCCGCTCTCATCGCTAGAAAGGGCCCCACCTAGAGCTACTGATTAAATGGAAGTCTAGACCGGAAGAAGATTGCAGCTGGGAGGATTACGATTTATTAGCCCTCCAATACCCAGATTTTCGCCTTGAGGACAAGTCGGCTTTTCAGGGGGGGAGTAATGATACAACTCCCACATTCACTTATCAGAGGCGTAAATTTAGGAAAGCAGTTGAAAGCAGTTGAATGAGTCCCATTTAATTATTTTATTTAATTCCAGTAATTACTTTTTAAACAGTTAGTCAGCATAAGAATAGGTCCACTATGATTATGCAGTCAGTCCACTAAGTCAGTTGGTTGCTTTCATTATTATCCAGTTGTATCGTTTTTCTATAAATAGGCTAGCATACCTTCTGGCTAGCATATCAGATTAATATCATTCATAGTATTTCAGGAGATTCTCCATTGGCTATTGAGTTTACTGAGAGTGAGATCCTTACTTTGAGTGAACTTACTAGAGTGTTCTTACTCCCTTTTCTTGTTATCGAATTCACTTGCTGTGCACATACCACACACACACACAAGTGGGTTTGGAAATTGGGATCAGATCCCAACATCACATCATACTGCTAATGCGATCTCATTGATCACATTTATTTCCAGCGCAACCCCCAATTTTAATGCACTTGTAAAATAATCCCCAGAAATAAAAGCTTCCACATTTACTCATCAGTTAAGCTCAAAAACCAGAAAGATGGGCCACATGCTAAGGTGCTGAGCTTGACACAGATGATCCTTGGTGTTATAACTAGAAAGATTATGGTCTAATTGTGAAACCAAAATACCATGGCTTAAGATGGGACAATATGTTAATAAACTCATAGATAAAAATCCTACATTTGCGTAATAATTTCATTGCTCTAACAGATCGAATCTACTTGTCATCAGAGTTTTGAGTACCTTCAAGCAAGTTAATGGGCTTAGGTTTTGTGAATGTAGGTAGAAAGCTGATGCCATCCTACCTAGCATGTGTCATGTTAACATAACTCTCATATCATTAAATGTTTTAATATAATTCATTTATACATTTAAAAAAATCACTATGCATTACCACAAAAGCAATTTAATTATTAAAAAGTTACACAAGTAATCATCATATAATAACACAAGTAACATATTGTTCATTGTAGAATTTTTTAGTGATTTAATTACTTATTTAGACTATACAATAATTCTCCTTTTGTAAAAAGAGTGACATAAAAAATGTAATTTTATTTTATAAAAAATCAATCTTTCCTTTACTTTTCATCTTTTATAAAAAAAATGTAATTGTTCAACGAATAAAAAATCGTCAGATCAGCATATGTTATGTTTTTCAGTAAATTTGTTGTCCTCTCACATGTGGGAAGGTCACAACTCTACATAACTTTCTACCATATCAGGCTTCCGCATAGCAGATCTAAAATTTAACTATCATCGCAAAGAACCATATTCCCTGGGACGAAGTCTCAGAAGCAGAGCATCTCACAAATATATTCATACATGGCATCTGAAATGGATGGACCGTATTACAAACAAGAGCAAGTGAAGGCATCATAATTAAATATAGCCAGAATCATATTTTGTCGGTTCATATTACTTCAGCCCTATCGTTTTCAGAAATGACTCAGGCTCTGCTTCTATATCAACAGGAAATAACCAAATTATGAGTTCATTTTCCAAAACATCGGCACAATTTTAGTTTTAAGCTGCTTAACGGGAACGAGATTGAAGTCACGACTTACCATGCATACAAATATTTAATTTCTCTTTTATAACATATCATGCACAATTATTAGTAGATTCAATTAGTTATTTTATTTCCCTTTTCTAAGCTTCATAAATATTTGTTTGTATACTAGGTAGCATGATAATTCAAGATTTCGATGTCTTTCACTACATTTCCAATTTAAATAATTAGGCAAGGCAAGTGTTTTCGTACCAAACGACAGCAAGCAAGAGGGTAAAATGGTCTTAGACATGGCAAAGAGAAATAAATACAGACCCTTAAAATTACAAAGCATTACCTGTCAAAACCCGAGGCCAAAGCTTGGGCAATCATTCATATCCGTTGTACGCGAGAACTCATCATCATCACTCTCACCTTCGCTGGTAACAGAACAAGATGAATGAGCACCCAAACTTGACTTGGAAAAATCTAAGACTGCCTCCCTCGTATTCGTCTGAGCTTCCTTGCACGGTTTGGGCTACAGAAAACAAATTGCAAATGAAACTCATCAATTCGAGACCGCTGAAGCTGAAGGTTTATCCCCGATATATAAAACAAAAATTCTTCCAACAAACTCTTTCTCTAGACTTTTTGCAGAAACCTAATTTAAAACACGGAAAAGAAAACCTAGACGGTACTACCTATTATTCTGACTTTTGAGGCTACTTGCACATTCTGTGATCTAGATACCAAAAATTCTCAACTATATCTATATGATCTCTAATCCACCATAGGGATCAGCTATGAGATAAATGACACATTGGCACTTGAGGTAATGATAAATAAATTTGCAACTAGACCTGGTGGGAATTTCCGAAGTTATCAGTGAATTGCAAACTGGCACCACCACTTGCTGCTGCAGAGCAACAAATAGCTATGAACATCTTAAAGTTTAGATATCAAGAAATCTATTGTCTTTAAAGATCACAAAATTAATGTGCTGGAAATTCACAAACTCCATCTTCACTTGCCTTTGGAAGAAATAATATTGGAAGGCTTCATAGACTCAATGGATTTCCTATCTCGAATATTTTCACATGAATTGTAATTGGGCGCTGAGGCTATTGTTGGACCACTGCCTATATAAACCCAATATCGTTGTATTATTTTCACCATTAAAAAAAATAGTTGCACTATCATGATCCCTATGGCTTGTAGGTAGCTTGTTTTCTGGTGAGATTTCCTGTCTAACCTGTAATTTTGCTCTTAGGAGCCACAGGGTTTTGTAAAAGAGACAATATTTGATGGGCTGCAGAAATAGCAGAAATCAATCACAAGTATAATAAAGCAACGAATTAAGATAAGCAAAGCTGGTCAATAAGACGAAAAAGAGATTCTTGTGATATCAAAGTTATGTCATGCCTACATCTAAATATACATGCTCCAATTTCGTTGAAGCTCAAGCAGTTTTTGCTGGATGATCAATCCCTCTCCTAATTTTATACAAGTCAGTGACCTCATTATCTATCTATTTCACAGTTGAAAGAATAAACCCCCTCGCATATCTTTTTTTTCCTTTTTGGTCACCAGCATTTGAACCCGTGCCCAAGCAGTTCACTGCTAAACAATGGACCACAAAGGCACAAGTCAGCTGGTACCACCTGGCATATCTTTGAAATAACATTGTCGAACAATAGAGCATGGACAAGTCAAGTCAGTCTGGAAGCTACATCGTGAATTCGAAATCACGAATTTACATAATTCTAAAACACAATTAGTCAAGCCCAGAGAAAATACATGCAAATAAAAGTTCAATGAAATATAATTGAATACGAAAAAAGAGAAGTATGTCACACAAATAAAAATAGAATGACGAGACAATACGCACTGTCACGTAAAGACTTGATTGTTGGGACCATACTGCTTGATTGGATCACGTCTGAGCCAGAGAAGAGGGAGTTCAAATTTGCTTCTTTCGCTAAATAAGCTTTACTGTGAGGCTCCCCTGCTGAGTAAGGCCAAAGAACATTACAGGGAAAAAAATAATGACAAAAAAAGACTTTTTAAAATTTAAAAGAATAAAAAGAGTTTATAAATTTTAAAAAAAATAGATTGGACAAGAGGACTAATCTGTCATTTTTAAATTACTGTGTAGAGTTATAAATACTATTATGGGAGTTGTAAATACTATTGTCAGAGTTGCAAATACTATTATAGGAGTTCAAATATAATTAATAGAGTTATAAATACTATTAGCAAAATTGTAAATACCATTATAAAAGTTGTAAATACTATTCACAGAGTTGCAAAAAGTACAATTTCGACTTTTACCTTAAATTTGCAAATGACTATTTGTAACTCCCATAATGGTATTTACAACTCTGCACAGTATTTGAAAATGACAGATTGGGCGTCCTGTCCAATCTATCTTTTTTAAAATTCAGAAACCCTTTTTATCCTTTTGAATTTTAAATGGTCCTTTTTTTTTATTTTCCCAAAATATATAAAGACCTTAGGTCAAAATAATAAATCAGATATTTGACATTTTAAAAAATATTTAAATGACATGGACAGAACTTCACGTAACTACCTAGTCCACTAAAAATATGAAAAAAAAATTAAGTCAAATACTAACCTTTGACGACAATTGGGTCGGCCTTTAGACAGCCGTTCTGCTCATATCTTACTTGTTTTCCCTGAACAAAATTATCATCAGTTCCTTTCTCATCAGAATTCATTGGACATTGATGGCTTTCTTTGGGATCTTCTACATCGACAAAATGGCCATCGAAATATATCGATTCACCAGGTCTTATAACTTCATCTTTCTTCAAGAACCTGCACTCTATTGGTGTTTTGTTCAAATTACACAGGACAGCCTGAAAGGAAGTGAACACCAGAGGAAGCAAGATTAATAATATCCTGGTGTTCACTCCAATAATCGATAAAAGTTGTAGAATTTAGTTTTGACAATTCAATATTGAAATTAAACAGGAAACGAAACAAATTGACACCATATGAAGCCACTGATGGATTGGGGAAAAGGATGGACAAATTAAAGAGACCCGGCAGAAAACTATGAGAGTGAAAACTAACCTGTCTCCCACGAGATCCAAAAATTTCAAGTTGTAAAAAACCATCGTGGTAAGTCTTGGCTTTTTTAGTTGACCGCGTTGAATATAGCACCAACCACTCTAAATTGAAAATTAGAGAGATATTTGAGTGGCCTTTAAACGAAGAGGGGAAAATGAAGATTAAAAAAAATGGAGAATATAACTATAAACATAACCGGAGGCAACTTACTCCAGAGAAATTGATAAACATCGGCCATAAAGGAAGCTATTATAATAGAAAAAAGCAAGGAAAAGGTTCTCTAATCGAGACATCAATTCTAGCTGATTGATATTAAATTAAGTGTAACATAAACATATGTTGATGGCACACTGCACAACAGCGCAATAAGAATTAGAGCTTTAAATACCCTATGAAGTTGCAATTTTTATGTCTTCTTCAAACTAACAACAGAGTTCTCATTCAATTCTCCTTCGTGTCAGTAAAAGCTTGAGCTAGCTAGTACAGTTACAAATTATAGCTCACACATATAAAGGAATCCAAAAGATAATTATATCAGAAGTCAGCAGCATGAGAATAGTTGATGCAGTTTAAAGTCTAAGCCAGTAAGACTTCATTGGAAAGGTACAAGGCAAACTATATCTGTAAATATTATGAAAGGAAAAACGAAATAAGAAATAGGAAAAAATGATACACCATGAAGTACCCAGCTAAATATTTCTCAAATCAAGTCAACTAACCGCTTTTTCTAGCAGTTACATGGGTGTAATGAGAAGATTGCTGCCGTTCCTGATTTCCTCAGCATCAGTGCTTTTTTTGCCTTGATCATTTGAATCTGGTTCATGACTTCCTTGATTCTCACCAACGTCAACCAAATATGCATCAAATGCTAGTGATTCGACAGGCCTAATTATGTCATCTTTTTTAAGGAATTTGCTATCTAAAAGTTTCTTGTTAGCATCAAACAGCATTACCTGAAATATAGACAAAAACGGGGAATGTGAACATTGATTGTGCTGAATATCTAATTTTGGCTGCAACTATGTATGTGACTAAATAAGGACCTTTAATCACATTATTGGAGTTGGCAAGGGAGCGGACGAGATAGAGAAATTATAAAATAATGCACTTACTAAATGCCCCCCTCACCAACCATCTCCTTAAGTCAGAAGAAAGCATTATTTTTAACGGATATATGTGTAGAAGTGAACCTGTCTACTATTGAATCCACAAACCACAAGTTTCAAAAAATCATCATGGTACTTCTTTGCCTTTTGAGTCACTTCTGTAGTGTACAAAACCTGCCACTCTAATTAGAAAATTAAAAGCGAAAAAGTGTTAAACAGTTAGCAGATAGAATTGTCCGAAAAATGGAACAGCAAGAGATCAAATGATTACCTACAAGGAGATTGAAAGTTGTTTGAACGTAAACCAAAATGCCTTATAATTAACTATCAATTTCTTTGTATTTAAACTTTAAAAGGGGAGGATAGAAGGGTAGAATTTATTCTGCTTAGTGCTAACCCGTTATCCTGAGGCATGCTATGACACTATAAAGAAAGCAAAGTAGATAAGCAAACCAAGTGAACATATATTTGCATTAAGAGACTAACCTGTTGTGTTGGGTTTTGTTGTTTCCGGACTGATCTTTGGTGATCCATACTTAAGAAGCTCTCTCTTCTTAAACTCTGCAATTTTAACTACTATGCAGCTCTAAATTTCATAAAGTAACTACTGCTAGTTTACCATAACAGTTACTTGGCGAATTCCAAACAACTGCATAAGCATGAGTTTTTATAAAGAATGAGTTGATATCGGGATAATGATAGAAGTGGGAAGTAAATATACTTATTCAAGAAAAGTAAGTACCTATAGAATATGCTGAATTTGATAGGAATAGTCAATTTAGGCCATTCCAACCCATCACAAAAGTGTCAACACAATTGCACGTGGATCTTGTGCGTGCGTGTGAGTGTATGGAAAAATATATGGACCACCAAAGAGAAGTTGTATGAATCAAATTATGAAAGCAAGTTAACCTTTAATAATCTTTTGTGATGAGCTGAGCGCATGATGTGCTTTGCTCTCCTTTACATTAGTTTTGCTATTTCCTACATCATAAAACAATAAAAAGGGATTGAATGGAGAAGTAAATGAAGTCAGAAGTTGAAATGTTCATATTTCCAAAAACGGAACAATGCGATAAATCTTCTTTTCCTTTGTAATTAGTGCTATAAATTCTTTAAGATCAGACAACTTATACCTGATGAAGTCCTAAATTTTGATCGATTCAACCTAATGTCATAAATTCTTTAAGATCAAACAACTTATACCTGATGAAGTCCTAAAGTTTGATCCATTCAACCTATTAGGTCCCGTGCAATATTCTTATGTGCTCTTTCAACATTTGAATCAGAATTATTTCCCTCAGGAGCATCGACGTCAACAAGATAGCCATTGAACGTCAGAGTTTCACCAGAGGTAACAGTTTCATCATTCTTCAATAGCTTACATTCCAAGAGTTTTTCGCACTCATCATAAAGCATAACCTGCACATAGATTCAGTTACTCGAAACTTATCAAATTCTGCATAAAAGTAGTAATAACGAGAAGTGCACCAAAAAGCATTAGTAGAAAATGCCGTCACCGTCCATCCAATCTAGTTATATAGCCAGATGCAGGAAGTAATTGAATGCATGGTAGAAAATCGTAGTTAGGACACCTTGTTGGTTGAATCCTAGAGTTCTAGAAAACCATCTTGGTACTTTTTGCGTTTTTGCTTGATTTGCCTCCTATAGGTCACCGTCCATCGTTTCGCGTTCCCCATTGTTTTCTCACATATTGAAAATTTGAAGTGATAAAGATTCTTCGCGGAACAAGGCTGTGTTTGGATTAGCTTCTAAAAAATAAATTTTAGGGAAGAATAGGTTTTAAAAAATAGATTTTAAAAAAAATAAATTTTGGGAAGAATAAATTTTGGGAATAGAGATATTTGGATGATTAGTACCAGAATCATTTTTTATATTGGTAAATTACCAAAAAGGGTATGATTTGATTAAAAGTAATAGAGAGGAAAGATGATAGAGAAGAAAGAGGAGAGAAAAGAGAATGTAGAGAGGAGAGAGAAAAAGAGAAATAAGAGAAGAGAGAGAAAAAGAGAGATAAGAGAGGAGAGAGAAAAGAGGAGAGAGGGTGTAAGAAAAAATAGGGGTAGAATAGTAAGTGGATAATCTATAACCTAGGTTTCAAACCAAAAGCTATTTTCAGTGGCTTATTCAAAATCTAAGTTTTAAATTGAAGTTTTGCCCAAAATTAATTCTCAACAAAAATAACTATTTATGTAAAAAAAATTTAAACCTTAATTTTAGCCAAAATTAATTTCTAGAATTAATATCCAAACACATACTGATAAAAACTACACGACGCGGGAAGATTAAAGTCGTATTTAATTTTACTGTTTGGATGATGGGATTCGGATCGAAACGACGCCGTTGCGGAGATTTATTTTCCTCAAGGCTTAAATTCCGGCCAAAAATTCTTCAAGGTTATGGGTCCAATTACCTAAACTCGTTTTCTGTTTGGGCCAGACTTATTGCCTAAAATCCAAGCCATTAAGCAGTAACCCAATTACCCAATCCAACCCAACTCACAAGGAACAAATAATCCATGACCATATAATGCTCGAAACTTTTTTTTTTACCAAAAAGAAAAAGAATGCTCGAAACTTTTTTATACCCAAAAAAAAACATGCTCGAAATAATTTTTTTTTAATAAGATAATTACCGATTAAGAAATTTTCGATCCACGAACCAGGACCGGAAGTTCCTCTATTTCTTCTTCATTCGCTTCCCATCCAAGCATCTCCGGTCTAGGGACACAGGCCACGAGCAGCCCACGGCACACCCACTAGATCGACAGACCCTGCAGCACAACGGCAGAGTTCAGGAGGCAGCTCCTTCGTCCTCCATCGGTTGAGTTTCTGGTTAGTCATCTAACATACTAACACCTTTAAAATTCTTGAATCATTCAAAAAACGGAGATTTACATGAGGTGTAGAAAGATTTAGCAAACTAGGAACAAGGATTTTGCTCTCCCTCTCTCTCAAATAACATTCTCGCGCTTCTCTTCTTCTGAATTCAATGGTAGGGGTTTGTGCCATTGGCTGTCGGCGGGAATTATATTTTTCCCCTGATCCGTGTTGAGGCGAAAGGAATCTGTCCTAACTCATAAGCCTATAGAACTAGTTTTTCGATTCCCTTAATAATAAAAAGTTCAAGCTTTAATTAATTTTGTCTGACTTTTGTCCCCACCTTCCCTGTAGATCAGTGGGAGACAATAAGCGGTATTGAAGGAAGCATCGGATCAAATTTAAATCCACTTGCTCAGGCATGGTAATGCCACTTCTAACTAACTCTTTCATTTTGTTTTCAACATCATATTATTCAATCTGTGGCTGGCATTTACAAGTTTACTTTTTTCTTCGTGTTTCCCGGTCTCAGTCAGCTCTTTTTAATTTCCATTCGTTTCTGACGGTGGTACTGCTGGTGATTTGTACGTGCACATTTCTAAAGATGCAGTTTCCCACCATACTCGAACAGAAAACTGGGTATGCTTGCTTTCTCTCTCGTTTGTATGATTTCATTGACCCGTTGCCAATTCCAACTTTTCCAGAGATGTGCCACGATATCATCATCATCATCATCAATATCATCTTATCAATAATTCAATATATTTATATAATTTATAGAAAGGAACACCATTCATAAGATTTGGATAATGTGACTCATTTTTCAAACTTGGGGCAATAGGACCTATATTCAGTTGCATTAAATTAAATTATTTACTACATTTAGTTGAATGTAGTTTCCATCCTTTAAATTTCCGATGTAACTCTATTGGAGATTCTAACTTTCTAGGGGAGGGCAATGGCTTGGATTGATCCAGCCTGGTCTCCACCACTAAGCAAATTAATCTAGTTGAATGACTTAAAATTCATATGGAAGTAATCTGTTCATCTCGGTTAAAATTGAACTGATCTATTCAGCCTATATCAGTTTGGATTGGATGGCTGGACTTTAAAGGGGAAAAAATCCAATTAAACTTAATTGCAAATAAAAGCAAGGGAACACAAGAATTATAATCATTTTGTTAAATAAAAATGAGGGGAGGGGGATTTCAAGGTGTGAAGAATGTGTCACTTGTACAAACTAAATTTAATTCCCTTAGATCATTATACCTGAAGATCAACCACAATTTCATCTGGATACATACTGAAACAAAGTGATACCCCATTCTTCCCATGCTAACAGTCGCATGATGAAGTTAGAGAGAGAGAGAGAGAGAGAGAGAGAAATGTCTTAGGTTATAGGATTTAATCCTTTTTCTCCTTTGGGGATTTTCACTTCAGATAGAGTTTTCTCTTTCTCTCTTGTTTTGCCTTAATCAATCTTTGTCCAACTGAATAGGATGTGTGTTCTATGAAGGAGAGAGAATCCAAAGCAGAGGAATGTGAGAGGGAGTTATTATGTGAGGGATTTTTTCCCAACACTGTATCTACGGGAATAAAGCAGAAGGTGAATAAATGAATCAATACCTTAGATTCTTGAGAAATGCTTGAGATCAAATATCTGAAACACCTGAGTGCGAAAAAAGAATGATACAAGGGGCTAGAGGCAACAAGATTAGTGAGCTATGATGGATGACATAGGTGACAGAGTTAGGATGGTGCTAGTAAGAAGAGAGGACCCTTGAGAAAGGCTCCAAAATAGCAGGATTTAAGGAATATAAGTCATCGGCTTAGGTTTACCTGGTTAGTATAGATACAAAATATAAATGTAATATGAGATTAAAGGAGGGCCACTCAGGTGCAATGGAGTCAGATTTTCTCACACAAAGCATCAACCAAAGTCATAAGGTAAGACTCACACAGCAGCAATGGTTAAGATCCTACACCACTCTGGTTGCCAGCACTCATGTATACAGCACTGCCAAGAGCTAGGGAAACAAGTGAGAATATCAACAGGAGGCGCAAAAATCTGTATTCCTGGTTTTGTATTCCTCCACAACCAAACCCCCAAGCAAACATCAATGAAGAGCCATAGCCGATGCACATATTTGTTTGTGGCAATGCTATTGGTGGATGGGTGAAGTTGATTTCAATAAAATAAGCCTTGCTCAACGAGATCAAAGGGTTAACTGAATTTCTCTTGATTCTGTCCTGGAAAGGATGGTTGCATGATATTTGGTGGTGTATATCCCTTTACAAGCAACTGAAATAAAAATAAGTAGTTTTAGCTTGGGGTGCTTTACTTATGGATTCCTTCGTGTACCTTTAGGACTCCATCCGTGCAAAAATCGTGTATTTCTTTAAGTTAATTAGTATGATGCTCAATTTAAGATTTTAATAAACCATTTTTTGGTGTCACCTTGCAGGTTTCGGGGATTTTTTTGGAAGGCAGCTAGAATAGGTTCGTTTTTGTGATTGTTCTAATTATGCCTATAAAATTCAGTTGTATTGACCTCAATGGTGAACAGTTCAATGATGGCCAGTTAGTGTTTTGCTTGTTATTGAACTTGACTTTAACATTGTTCAGTGTTTGCTCTCTGGTGCTTTGTCCTATAAAAAGATGGATCATTACATCAGAGCTATGTTTGTCGCCCTAGAATGTAGTGCTACTTGTGCCTTTCAAGACTCCTGAGCATGCTTTAAGTAGTAGCCATATTCGCATGCATGTCAACTTTTAGGAACATTCATTATTTCTTGGTTTGATTTACTCTTTATTTTTGTTTTCTTCTTGGAAAGATCTAATTTTTATTTGAGTATGTAATGGTGAAAAGTTTGTTGAATTTCTTGTGGCTGAAGGCTTCGTGTTTTGTAGATAACTGATTAGTTTTGTGACGCGACATTGTTCAGGTGAACGTTTGAGCCCTTGGGTGGCAGCGGGATGTTTTACAATGGGTGTGTCAATCCTATTCTTCTGAAAAAGGGGTTTAGTTTGCAAAAGTTGTAGCAAATCTGTCACTTCTTCCATTGACTAGTGTGATTTGTTGAACCCTGTTGTTCCCAAATCCCATTTATGTTATATAATGAGGATTATGGATGCCTGAGTTGAATGGTTGAAGCTTATTAGAGTGTTTTTTATGTAGTATTGCTTCCTCAAGTAAGTTTTTCCAATTATTTGACGGTGAACATGCCATTATACATTTCAAAATGTTGACAATGAATCTGACACAAACACAGCATGGTCATTGATTTTGATGATTATTGGACGAGCCCGTAGCAAGGTGTCAAGTGTTACCGAAGATATTTTACTTAGTTGCACTCAATGAAGTTTAAAATGTATATTGCGCACTTTGGTAATGCGCAATTGTGCTAAAAAGACGTACTCCTTAAACACAAAAGTTAAATAAAAAATTTATTTTAATTTTAAATATAAAATTTTAATTTATTTTAAATATCTCTATTTAATTTTATACATTAAAAATGTGTTTGGTACGAGAGATTCGGAAGGAAAAAAAAAGAGATTTTGTCATTTTTTTTTTGTTTAACATCATAATTTTTAAAAGGGGAGAGAATTTTTTTTTTTAAATTTTTCTTATCTTACCCTCTAAAATTAGAAAAATTTAAGAAAAAAATTAATTTTTTATTTTATTTTAACTATTATATTTATAATATTTTTTTTAATTTCTTTAAAATATTACTTTCACATCTATAATATTATTTTTTTAAAATTAAATAATATAACATTAAAATCTCTCTGCTCTTACCCCCTTCTTATTTTTAATTGAAATAATATTAAAATTATTTCTTTTCCTTTCTCTTTTTTCCCATCTATTAAAATTCCTCCTCTTTCCTTAATTGAGTCAAACACACTTTAAAAGTGTTTATTACATCAATAGTAGTTCAAATTCACATAATTAAAAATAATATATTAGGAAAACTAATATATAATTATTATGAACAACTAATTTAATTAATTTTTTTAATTTATATAAATTAATTAAATAAATATTATATTAAAGATAGAATGTAATAATAACTTTGTTTTCAAATATTTTAATAACTCATTTTTCACAAGGGACAAGTGGGTTGAATTACAGATTGCCTTATCTAACATGGAAAAATTAGTAATATAATGAGAAAGGTATCTATATTTAATCTCTAATAATATCTTGAATATAATTATGATACGTATAATTAGAAAACAAAAAAAATAGCGTCCAAATCACTCAATATATCTTGGAGGCAGGGATATGAACAATCCCGCTTTCATTTATTTTAATTTTCTTGCTCAGCGTTCAAACTGGAACACAAAGCTTACATGGGGAGGGGATTAAGCAGGACTAATTATGTATAGAGAAAATTAGAAAAATAATGGTGGGAAAACAGCAAACTCATGCTTCGGCCACCTTAAATCCAGCAGGATTATTAGATTTTTACATAAAAGAGAAGTCTCTCTGTTCATCATATTATTTGGGAGCAGCATCAATCTTGTCTGGGGCCTTGCGTACCGTTACCGACCACAACCTCCGACAGATTCATCTCTCCTTTGGCCTTTCTCTCAGCCATCAACCGCTTTGTGTTCTTGTAATATGTAGCATACAGAATAAGCTGCGCCACCGCAAATAACGTCCCAAGCCCATTCGGTACCTGAGAATTAATTAATCAGAAATTAACAAACACGTTCTGCAAGAATGATATATCAATTTTGAGAGGAACAAAGAGAGAGAGATTTATTTACAGTGACAAAAGGATCAAAACGAATGAGAGCGTAAGTGGTCCACGCGACGCCGTTGCCAAAGGCGGCGAGAGAGATGAAGAAGGGCATGAACTCAACGCTCTTCGTGGCGATCACCAGTTTCTGCAGCTCAATTCAAATTAAATGATATCAACGTGTGCGTGTGTGTGTATATAAGAGATGGGGATGAGTTTATTAAGAGTTGAGAACGAACCATGACGGCTAACGGGGAAGCGTACATCATGATGTTGCAGAGAATGCAGAGGGTTCCAATGACGGCAGAGCGTTTCTTTAGAGAATGAGTGAGAGTTAAAGTGAGAAGGGTGAGAGCAATCATGAAGATAAGCTCGAGGATGAACCAGGCGAGGACCTTGACTCTCTTTCTAGAAGGAGAGTGGATGAGGAAGAGGACGATGTAGACGACCTCGATGACAACGCCGGAGCCGTTGATGGTGGAGATGAGGATGCTATGAGGGTGGACGATCGGAAGGCCGTACAGCGTCCAAACCATACAGTTCGCCAGCGTCGCAAGGTACGGTGCCGGCGAGAATTCCTGTACCGACCCTTTCTTCCATATTCCCACAAATGTTGGCCTGTCCTTACACATTCATTCATCATGCTTTTCTTTAATTTTCAAATTTTGTATAGATTATAGACACTAGTGGATTCATCTGAAGTTTGTAGTATTTATACTAACAAAAATAATGCGTATTTGAAAAAAAATGAGAAATAAATATGAAAATAGTTGTAAATTATAAGTGTAATTTTTTAATACATAAATATAAGAAAATCAATTTTAAATTATTTAACAAATTATCTAGTGCTTGCTCTACACCCTTCATTGCCTTCATTGTTTTTTTTTACTAGCTATAGTCACCCTTTATTTAATGTTATCTATTTAAAATATTATCATGTATTAAATATGAATATTTTTTTAATAAAAAATTAAATATTAATTTGCGATATTATAAAAAATTATCTATTTATGTTAAATTTATCCCTGTTAAATTGTCTTTTGTCCATTATCAATTAATTCAAAATTATATTAAAAAAATCGATTAAAACTCTCTACTTAAAAATTTTGTTGATAAGAATAACTAAATTTAAGTACTATTATTTTTTGTTTTAGAGTGTTACTATTTTTGAGCATAAAAAAGTATCAAATCTTTTTTATTAATAAAATTTATTGAGATAAAATTTTCATCGATTTTTTCAATTATATATTATAAGAAAAATGCGCCTGCCATAATGCTGTAGCATGCTTCAATCAAGAAATCAATAGGACACATGCCTTGTAAATAATGGGGCTATTCTACACTGATGCAAGCATATGCTGGCCCAGCGATTTTACTATAGTCAAATCAAATCCAACACAAGAAAGACAATCCACTTCTGTGTCTAATTTGAATTGGATTACGTATCGTTAGTCAAAACCATTATTTTCTAGTTAGGGAGGATGACCTTTTGCGCCAAAGTATCAATTTAATTACAGGTACATTTTGATGAAAAAAAATTAAATAATAACTTGTAAATCTCGATTTAAACATATGCATTTACATAGAAATCTCAATTACAAATTGAGAAATATATTTAAAATATAAATATTTGATTTATAATTGATGAGACTTTTGAATTTAAAACAGTTTAAAATTTTATTTTTAATTAATTTAATAATAGAATTTATTAGGAACCTAGCCGTAATTAAATTAATATTCTGAGACTTAACTTTCATCCTACCTTATTCATAGTTATATATATAAGAGTAAAGGTGTATCCAGCACTCTAAATTAATTTTAGAGGAACAATTAGCTCCCTAAAATATGTTACACCCAAATTAATTTTGGAAGTATGACTAACATCCTAAAATATTTAAATTGATATAATTTCGCCCTTTCACTTACAAAAACATAAATTTATATTCGATCCATGTTACGCAAATTATTTATTTTAACACATTATTATTTAAAATGTTATACGTATCATATTGTTTAAAAAAGTATAATTTATTAAAATAATATTACACATATAGCATTTTAAATAATAATGTATCAAAATAAAAAGTTTATGTGGCATGTTTCAAACAAAAAAATATACTTTTATTAGTGAATGAATAAAATTATAATAATTTAAATACTTTAGGGTGTTAATTGTAATTCTAAAATTAGTTTAGAGTGCTGATTGTACCCTTAAATATTTTAGAGTGCTAATTGCTCCTCTAAAATTAATTTGAGCTACTAGATACACATTTACCCTATATACAATCTAAAGGATTCATTTATCTTTTTTAACTTTTTAACACCAAGTAGTGATAAATAAATAATAGTTAGCAAAATAAATAATAATCCACGGTGCATGCCTCTTAAAAGGTGTCAATTTAAGTTAAAAAAAATCATAATAAAATCAGAAGAAAAAAGCACAAAATATTGAACCGTTTGCGGGGGAGGAATATGATGATAAGCTTAGGGAAACAGAAATGAGATCTTACGTACACTGGAGACAAGAACAGGAAGCCGGAGATGATGTTTCCTAAAGGTAAAAACAAACATGCATATACACAAGTAATCAAAATCTCAGAAAATTTTAAGAGTTCCATGAATTAATCAAGGGTTCGATATATGAATGAGATCATGAGAGGAAACACATTAAGGGGAAGCTAAACGCACCTAAGATACCGACAACCGTTCGAGCAACATCCGCAGCAGCAGTCATGGTGGCCGCCGGCGATTGATCAGTATCTCAGAGAAAGAGAGAGAATAAAGAGTATGTGAGAAGTAAGAGAGATAGACAGTGAAAGAGAGAGGTATAAATAAGAGGGGGTTAAATGGCGTTTGGAGGTATGTGAAGGTGGTAGAAGAGATGCATGACATGTAAGGAAATTGGGTTTGTGTGACTTACGCATGCACGTCTTCTTATATAGAGCGAGACACATAAACCAAGGTGCTTTCTCTCACATTTCTCTAGAAAGCCACTTGCTAAATTCCTCTTCTCAGTCAAGGATACTCTCAGTATTATATCTTCCTTTTTTTTTTTTTAGAATCCAATCTTTATTGTTAGATTAAAATATCAATGGTTTAAAATTAATATTTTATTTTTGAATCTGATAGTAGAGAGTACTGGATTCTGAGATAAATAGAGAGTGGGATACTGACAGAAATTCAATCACATATTTATTTTTTTTATGTCTTATCTTCCTTTAACCCTTACTTCATCATCACATACTCACGGTTAAAGGACTCAAGAGTGGCCCGGTTACTAAAATTTTGGTAGAATTAGTGGTTTAATCCAGAGTGAATAAATTTGACTAGGGTGACCTGCCCAACCTATTAGGTTGTGCCGAGTTAATTTCCGAGTTAACCGAGTTGATTCTAGTTACTTATTTTTTATTTTGGGGATTGATTGGACTGACCAAATAACCGGTTCACCGTATCATTGGTTTGGACCAAATTTTAAAATAATGCTCATGAGTCAATGCAAATTGTAAGACAACATGTCAACTTTCACATAACTAGATTCATCATGAAAATCTAGTTGATACATAAAAATTTATTTTGCTTTCAGTTATCATTCAGAAGTGCATCTTTATTAAGGAAGACGTGTAATTTTAATTCTTTATAAAAAGTACTCTTCTATTCCTTAATATATAATTTATTTAACTAATTTAATTAGATTAATTTATTTAGTTAAATTAGTTAATATGATATAACTTTTTAAAATACCTTAATAATCTTTTTTAATTTCTTTCATCATCTTTTTATTTGACTATTGTTAAGAAAGTATCAATAAAAATAATTTAGAAATAAATTAATAGATATATAGATATATAAATATATTATATATTTAAGAATAATATTAACTCTTCAATTGAGTCATAAATTAAAGATTAGAGGAGTATTATCTTAAAAAAAATGTTTTAATTACATCTAAACCTTTCTAATGAAACCTATAACAAGGGACACAACAAATCTAAGTTAAAAACATAGACTTATGATTAGGGACAGATGGAGCATATTATTATAACTCCATGTGCCTCTGGTTTTCTCCTTTGACTCTTGCATCCCTTAAGAAGTGAATGCAAATTTTAATTTCGCTTGGCACACTGCGATTCCATGTATACAAAATTAATCATGGAAAGTAGTAGAAAGCTAGGTAGGTTTTTTTACACGTTGATAACTATTTTTTCTGAGAATCTTACTTTTAATGGGTGATGAGCTGAAAAGTGAATATTGGAATGTGCCACTATATATATAATACTCCTTCGGATCATTAATATAAGAGTTATTTATTTTTTTTTAAATTAAAAAAATTAAATAAATAAGTTAATTATGATTAAATATAACTTTTGAAGACGAATTTATATTATATACTATTTAATCTACCTAAATTAGTCAACTAATATAATATTCAATCTACTTAAATTAGTCAATTAACTCTTATATTAATTATAATTGACTGATTCATTTGACTTTTTTAATTTATCTAAAAAAATCAATTAACTCTTATACTAAGAACATGGGGTAATAGCAATTATGTCGAGTGTCATTTGATTAGTGCGGCCAAAGTGAGCAAGTCATCCATATGTAGACGTACTCCATTGGGTCTTAAATATAAGTGTTATATATGAAATATATTTTGATCTTAAATATAAAATCATGATCCATTTTGTTTGTCCAAATTTTATTTTATTTTTCTAAAATATCCCTCTATGATTGCATATATTAAGAATTTTTTTATCAATGGTAGTTCAAATACATAGGATTAAAGAGGGTATTTTAGAAAAATTAATACATAATCATTACGAATAAATAAATTAACTAATTTTTTTAATCTATCTAAATTGATTAAGCAAATTTTATATTAAGGATTGAGGTAATATATCACTGAATATCACACGTTAATAATCTCACATTAACTCCACCGCCAAGAAACACAATAATTTTTCTGTTGGGTCCACTTAATAATTTCTTCCACTTATTTGCCATTCAGAATCTTAAGACGAATCCTATGTACTGGTTTGCTACATCAGATCGATGGAGACTTTAGAGAGGATTGGAGACTTCACGGTTCAAAAGGTTTATCCATTTACCTAGTCTTCTAACCTAGAGGAACAACTGGTTGAATGTGGTTATAATTGAAAGGTATACTCAGAATAGCAAAAGCTAGACAATATATCAGTTTTATCTGAAAATGGAGAAACAAATAAGGGGAAAAAGCAGAGAGAGAGAACCAGTAATTCATAACTCTATATTCCATCCGAATAAGGTCCTTTCAACCACCTTAGCATAACCAATAAGAAGCCGGATTAAAAATAAATTCTAAATTTATTCATATTTAAAACTATGAATGGCATCTTAAGAAGCGAAAAGGGAAAATTACATTAAATTTTAAATATGGATAATTTAAAAAAAATATAATTAATATCTCACTAAACAAGACTATTCATTATTTTATTTATTATTTTTAAAATGTGTCGTATAATAGTAACGGGAGAAAGCATATTCTATTATAACAAATTTATGTTTTCTGATCGTTTTATGGCCAAAGTGCGAGAATGACTAGAGCTTAGAAAAAGAAAGCTAGAGAAGAAAGTCAAGAGGGCATCAAAAGACAATATGATAAACTTTGCTGACTCATTCAATTATCATCATATGAAGTGAGTAGGACGCCTAATAAATACAAATTAGTATACACAATCAATTACATTTATCACATTGCACAAGATATACAGAGTCAACTTAAATAAAATATTCACTCCAATCTTAATTTTAAATATAAAAATTAATTAATTAATTCATATATAAATTAAAAAAATTAATTAAATTAATTACGTTAACACTAAGGACTTGAATTTAAATTTATCAGCTATTCTTCATGTTCAAATTAAACTATTCTTATAATTAAGTTGAATTACATCATGAATGAAAACAAGAGTGTTGTACGCAATTTGATATTCACCACGCCAATTTAGTCTTGAGTTAAATTGAATGAATTGGAATTTTTTGTGGAATGAATAATCAATAATTCAGCTATATTTATGTTTGGTTGAGAAGAAAGTTCTTGGAGCTACAAATCCTCTCTATTTAGAGCCTATGTACCCTATAATGTAGATAGGACTTTGAGTGGGATTCATACATATTCTGTTTCTTAAAGATTTTTGTCCTTGTCAAAGTATTAACATGGCCATTATAAAACGTGCATGGAACACAAAACGTTGGAGAAACCTAGTAGTAGTGAATTTCTTTTGGACATTAATGCATATAATAGTAAGAGAAAATACTGTAGTATGTATGGACATTTGAAACGTGACAAAAATTGGGGAATTTTAATGAAGTTCTAAGTAAAAAATTTAATTACTCAAGAATCTTAATAATAACTGAAGAAATAATAATAATAAATTTTAGTGTAAGAATTAACAAAAAATTAATATTGTATAGAATTTTTTAATAATTTTTTTTTTGTTGAGATATTATAGAAATTAAAAAAAACAAAGCAAAAGAGATAAAAGTAATGAAATGATCGAGTTGGGAATAACAGTAGTAGATATAATAATCATGCGTGGGTGAGACGTGGGAGAGTTAATTGAATCTAATTTTGTGGGATTCTAAATTGCTGATTCCACTGAAACCAAGAAGACCAATGCTTATATAACAGCAGAGCAAGCTACTTGAGAAGCAATTAAATTAAAGATTGATGGAGGCAGCTAGCTAGCTAGCTAGTCTTTGTTACCATATAGCTACGCCCAAAATGAATATAATGGTAAGACTTGAAATTCAAAAGTGCAAATGACGATCCATAATGAACATATTCTGAGATCATTTAAGAAATCCCATGATTCTAATTCTGACGAATTTCTGCCTCACCTTGATACTGACACCGCATCAGCATGTTTCTTAAAATAAGGTAATTTTTTACTTTACCCTTCAGCAGTAACACTGAATTTAATAACTTATCTCTCTTATCTATCTATTATCCTAAATTTAATTCCTCCTCAGAAAATGGAAATATGGAAGCTTTTTCCTCATAATCATCATCAAAAACAGGAACAAGTTCTATTCCACTCTAGATAAAGTCCATTATAATATAAATAACATAATATTATTATATTCTATCAATAATTTAATATTTAGATAAATTATTAACTAAAAAATTCTTTTTAATAATTTTATTGAATATTTTCTTAACTCTTTTTTATCAGACTCCATACTATATGATATATCTTCTTCACAAATACCTCCAATATAATAGTCTTATTTGTATATACCCAAATCACCTTAAACAATTTTCTACCACTTTATCCCAAATATAATCATCACTTCAACTTTTTTTTATATATGTTTATTATGAATATTATCTTTTCTCCCGTATATTCATGCATCAATCTGTACATTCTTATCTCATGTGAACCAAATCTTATCTTTCCTCAGAATCGTCAGTATCATCAACAAATTGTCTCACAATATATCATGCGAGCATATATACGGCCAGTACACCAATTTTTCTGGAACTTTAATGTATAAAACCTAACTTACAGTTCATGAATGAGGACATAACTTTGAAATCTGATCATGTCCCACAAACTCTATCTAGGCCGATGATTCTGCAAAAGAAAGGCTTCAAATGCAACGCCCTTATGATTGATAGAAGCAAAATAAAGATAAAATGATGCTTCTTTGATTTATTATTATTAATTCCCCTTGATATATGATTATTAATTTGATCAAAAGGTGATCTTTTGATTTGCTCTTGTTTATTGTGTGAGTGTGTGGCATAAAGATGGACGATCTCGTTGTAGTTGGCTTTCTGTTCATGCACCCTTTTAACTGAAAAGTGGGAATATATATATAATAATAAAAAAAAACAAGAATGGCAACTGTTAGACCAAACCATGTATTAGCAATTGAGTAATCAAATTAGCCCACGAGGCGAATCCAATTATATAAGCGTGGTGGAATGGAACAAGAAGATATATTGACACGTGGGTGTTTGATGTGGATGACAGATACTAAGTCTCTTTTTTGGAATATGAGATAATGTTGGGTGAGGTTGTCGGCCAAAGCAAGATCACAGGAAGTCATTCTGATTCGAGATATTCATCACAATACAATGAAGCTGGGAGTGATATGAAGAAGACGAAGACACGGTTTCTTTCCAAGTTTAATTCAACCTCAAGAGCTTTTAAGATGATTCAAATAACTTACTTGTCTTAGCAGTATACGACATATATAATTTTGACTTCTTGATAATATTATTGAAGAAAGCTTATGGTTTTGTTTTTTCATGGCTTTGAGGTTGCCTTCCCTTATGTTTGGCATTTTCGAACGAACTGTAATAATCATAAAACATGTGATATTTATCAATTTTACTGTAGAAACTGAAAAAATCTTGATTATTACATTCCCTACCGTCAAATACTTGGCTGGAAGTGATTCATTTTGAAAGTTTTATATTTATTCGTAAGATATTTTAGATAAAAAATATATATTTGGCCATCTTGACATCTTAATTTTATAAAATATATTTTCTTACAATCATTTTTATCTTTTAATAGAAGCATTTTGCATGTATAGTACTATTACAGTCTTATTATTTATGGATTTTTAATATGACTATCTGAATGAGTAATATTCAAATATTATTAGACTTAATTTAAGAATAAATATTTTAAAATTATTTTTTTATATTTATACATATTTAAATTTAAAATCTCAGGTTTAAATGCCAAAAAAAACTCTTTCATACTAGGACGTAGGGGTATTGGTTTATTGTTCATATATGATTTTAAATTGCGAGCAATAGAATAGGTTTTGTATATTTGTCTATTCGTGTGGAATTTGAGATGAGTTATAATTAATGTGTTTTGTCACAATTTTTATACATACATTGATTTTATAAATGAATTGATGATTTATATTCTTTGTTCGTAAATTTATGAACATCTTTCATATAATCTGTTTAAATTAAATAAATATAGATATCCTCCTATCCCACCAACCCCGATTAACTTTCATAAACTACTTTTGTTTTTTTTTGACATCAGTTGAAAACTCTCCAATGAAGCCTACAAAACGACCAAATAAATAAAATAAAATAAGACGAAGTTAAACTCGCTAAAATTTTTGTTAGTCAATGCTTTAGTTGGCAAAAGGTGTAAAAAGATGCTTTTTCAGATGAATTAAATAATTATATTAAAAAAAAATCATTGATTCCGTCTGTTTATACCGAAGCTCTTTATTAAATAAGTTTTTTTTTTTTTAAAGAGATTGAGGCATGTACATGGTTGATGTTCTACCCCCATCATCCTAGTAACGCGTGTTTTTCTTTCGCGTCTTCCATCCTCGTATCTATATTACGGCGCATATATTTGTCGTTTCTGTTGTTTCTATTAATTTCATCGTTCGAAACTCCTGACTCACAAAAATGATACAGCTCTCCTTCCAAATTCCTATCACCCATTCAATCTTAAAAAAATATGGCCCAAAATTATTATTCACAAAATTTTGAAAAATAGACCTTCTAAAATATTTTCATGTTGGCCAATAACCTTATAACTTAATCATATGTAAATTTTTTTATAAATAAGAGGTTGCTAGTTCAATTTTACTTATATTTTTAAACTATTAGTACCCACCTCTTTAATTTAAAAAAATATATTTTGACATCGCTCCATTTATTGAAAGAAACTTCTATTTAACAAGTCTCACCAACTAATTGGGTCAAACTAAATCGCGATGGAGCTATGTCTATATCTAATAGTAAAGGAAGTTGTGGGGGTTTATACAGGACCATAACAAAATTTGGATAGTTAGTTTTGACTCATGTACTGGGACAGGGTAGCATTTTTGAAGTTGAAGCATGAGCAATTTTAAAGGCCTAAGATTTATTTAAGATATAAGATTCAAGAAAATTATTCTTAAATCTCATCAAAAAATATGATCAAGAATATGTTAGATTATAGCTACACATTACAAGAGATCAGAATTATGTTACGAATGTTCTAGCTAAAGATAATTTAACTACTTCATAAATATTAGATATATATATCCGCCTCACTTGCGGACTTTTATAAATAAAGATTGATTGGAATTCAGTTCTCATAGTTTGTTTTTAATTTTCAGGCGTTTGCCCACTTTTGTGAAAAAAAAAAATAAAGTGGGGAACATAATTCCATAACACATAGTAAAAGGTAATAATGCTTTTATCCTCTTGGGTTTGAGTAAGTAGAAGTAGATCATGCAGCTATCGTGTGAACAGTAGTTGCTGGAAAATCAATGAAAGAACATAAAGTCACCAAAATCCGGATCATGGATTATCTAAATAGTACATCCCAATTTGTCACCAATGTGGGAAGAAAAACACAGAACAAAACAAGGTCTTATCAAGGCTTATTCACTCGAATAACAATTCTCTCCGAACTTTTTCTTGCCAGAAAGGAGAACAGCGCAAGGATTCTGTGGTACAGCTACAAGGGCACAACACAATCATTTGATTAAACAATGAACCAAGTAAAACAAAGGCACCAAAGAACAAGAAACAGGAAAGCCCCCAAATTACATCTTTAAACCTATACAAGATATTCTCTGTTACAGAACGATCATCGGATATATAGATGTGAAAATCTAGTTAAATTCTAAAACCCAAGCCTGGCCACCTCTTTGCCCCCTCCTTCCTTGTCCTCTTTGAGCTGGGATCAATGAGGTTTTCCAGAGATTTCGCTTTTCTGTCCCGTGTCTTGCCTGCTTCTTTCAGAAGCTCAGCCAGCCTTCGCTTCTCATCTTCAAAATCAGGATTTGCTATTCCAAGCTTTTCTTCCCTCAATTTAAGGACATACTCCAAGATCTCAATTGCATCTCCCACTCTGAAGAACACCATCAAATTAGTTAGGAACTAAAGACGTATGTATGGTGGAGCATCAAAGAATCCAGAACATGAATTTGCAGAATTTAAGCCCTACCAAATTACTAAACTCATTTGAAAGATGTTAGCTGTATTCAATAAATAAATAAATTAGACCACAGACAAAACATCAGAAGAAGCAATATAGGCCCACAGTGGAAGCCAGGTATAAAAGATGAGACACAACCGAACCACCAAGCAATAGATCAATTATTAACAAAGCCTGGGAATATGAGTACCAAACCAATAATGATCAAGATGGCCACAGAATCATCAGCTTCAAAATCAGAAAATTAGATGACATTAAAATCCAAAAGCTTTCAAAATTCGAGTTCCCCCGAGGATTCATCTCATGCAAAAATACATCTCATAAAATTCTTTTACTGTTTCAGTTTTGAGTGGAAGTTTTTTTTGGGGTGGTGGGGAGTTACATCCTTCAGTTTACACAGATTCACAAGATCTGCAACCATCCAGCAAAAAAGCATATGCTACCCAAAAAATCACACCGCTTAGCTTGCTGACTTGACACTCGTAAGGCTATCATAGATCACAATACTATCCTTGATAAACTTAAAATTAAAAGATGAAAACGACAAAAGGAAGATTACTTTAATCTGGCAAATATGAATAACTTGTGAAAACGCTTATTTAACAAAGCAAGGATGTTCCAAAAATGACATCACCTTCCCATAGCATCATAAGTTGCTGCAAGATTGCTGTATACTCCAAGAGTATCTTGATGGCATGGACCACACTCCTGTTCAAGAATTGCCCTAGCTTCTTCAAATAATTCAGCAGCCTCGTCTATCTTGAATAGTTGTACACATGCCAATCCCATCTGGTTCAAAACAACCCCAAAAAAGGCAGACTTCCTTTCCCCACTGGCTCTAAGTTTTGCCACAGCACTGTCAAAAGAGTTCCTTGCTTCTTCATACCTCCCAATCATGTAAAACATCACACCCGTTCGTGCTTCTATGCCAGCAATTGTGCTCTGCTGTCCTGGTTTATCCTCCAATAACTTCATCGCCTTTTGCAGGAGTTTCAGAGCCTCTTCAGGCTTATCTACAGATTCATAAATGGCTGAAACTTCTGTCAACCCAGTAGCTATCTCTTCTGGTGTCGTTCCTGGAACAGGCTTTGAGTATATTCGTAGAGCATTTTCACAATAAGACTTGGACTCTCTTAACTTTCCAGTTCTGTGATACAAATCAGCAAGGCGAACAAAAACAGATGCCACTGAAGGATGGTTTTCCCCCTTTGATGATTTGAAGACTGTAAGGGCCTTCTGGTAGGAGAAGATAGCTTCATCAAAGCGACAAAGAGACATATAGATGTTTCCAATACTGACATCAATAGAAGCAACTTCATTGTCTTGTCCATTTGCAATCATTGCCATGCTAGCAAGGACAAGGTGCTCAAGAGCTGACTCATAATCTCCCTTTGCTTCGCATACAAGTGCTATAAGCCTTCTATCTGCTGCTTCTTCAAGAGATGCTGGTTCACTGTGTGCTCGATGAATCTCAAGAGTTTTTTTGCATAGTTCCTCTGCTTTATCAAACTGCATTGCTTGAACGTTGGCCTCAGCTAAGTATCTGGCATATAAAATACAACTTTAATAGAATTAGGAAGGTCATTTAAAAATTCAAGCTTCGTATTACAACTGAACAGGTATGTTACAGCTACGATTATCCCCAAGAACGGGTCAATAAACACTTAACAAAGTTGGTGATCATGAGGAATGGGGGTTATATATGCCTAGAATCTATCAATTTACTACATTTCTTGCACATCCAGTCTTTAGACCAAAAGCAGACCTGAAGAAACACAAAAATAGTGGATTGCGAGGACTGACAGTGACAGACATCTCCCAGTTTATGAAAACATTCGAGATTAATTTCAAAATAGTTGAAATATCCTCTGATGACTTTTCGTTATAAATACTTATGAAGACTACTCGGTAACAAGCGCACACTACACAGAGGAAGTCAGATAGTTGAGTTTTCCAGGTGATAATAAAACGCAGTTTAAGACATCAAAAGGGTTTTGGTAATCCACAGAAATTTCCATCCATGAAATTCAATTTCATAGTTGCTTGCGCGTATAATTATTACACAAAGATGTTGTGCAAATTACACGGCAAGTGCGTCAAACGGGAAACATAATAAAAGGCGCGAAAACTCACAGACCTGCAAGTTTCTCCGACTCTCGGATCCGTCTCACCCAATGCTTCGATCTGAAGTTTCAGGCCTTCGTCATAGCAAGAGATCGACTTGTCGACTTGGCCAAGCATAGAGAAGGTATCCCCCAATTGCATATGACCAGAGAAAGCAGCAAGAGCGTGATCCGCACCCCTGGAGATATCGGGAACCTGGATCGCCCGCTCGAGCACTGGCACGGCCTCCTCGAACCTGCCTAGGCTACAGTATATAGCTGCCAGGACGTGCAAACTCATGGCGAGGTCCAAGCTGGGCTCCCCTTCGACCGCACATCGCTCGAAAGATTTGGAGGCCCGAATGGCATAGTCAAGAGCCTTGGCAGGACCTTCACCGGAGGCGATGGTATCTCGAGCAAGCTTGAGAAGGAAGGGACCAAGATCTGGATTGTCAAGGGAAGCCCCAGAAAGAGCTGGGTTAGGAGAATCAGGGAGCTTCTTCTTGCGATCCGGCGAGGGTTTGGCCCGGGAAGAAGGTGAAGGAGAAGGTGGCTTCTTAGGAAGAGGAGACGGTGTTTTGACGTTAGAGGAATCAGATCTCTGAGGGGTTTGAGCTTCCGGCACTGAGATTCGAAGCGGAGCAGCGTCCGGCGGCGTTTTGACGGATACTAAACCAGGCATGGTGGCCGTTATCGGTGAAGAAGAGGTCGAAAACCGAAATTGAGATCAGTTCAGAAGCACAGAAGTTTGTGAGTTTCAGTGAACTTAAATCTATAAAAAAAATAAAGCCGAGCAGGCAGACAAATGGAACTCTGAATTTAATTAAAATTTAAATAGTAGAAAAAGGGAGGAATAAATAATAAATAAGTCTGGGGTTAATACAAGTAAGGATTAGAACACGGCACCATTCTCAACCATATTTGTGCGATTTGGGTTTTGCAGATCAGACGTCTCTTCTTTCAAAGTATGAAGGAGGTTTCACGGTTTCACTTTCACCTGAACTTGCCATTAATAGTACTGTGCCGGGTCATTTTGGTAATACCCCCATTCTCTTTTCTATATCTTTCCGCCGGCGAGGGGATGGGGATCACATAATCGTAAACGGCTAATTCAACCATTTTGTACGTTTTCGGTTTGCCCCCCTTTTAATCTTTTATTAGTAGATTAATTTTGATTATTCATAGTAATATTTTTATATTTTACATTAATGTCACTTTAAATATGTTTAGTAGCACTCCATATTTTTTATACAATTTTACTTCAAAATATTCTTCTGATAACTCTAAATTTAATATATTAAATACTACAAGATATTTAATATTTCATGTACTATATGTATCTTAACTTTATTTTAATTTATCTTTATAAAAGTAGTTGTTTAAAAAAAATATTCTCTTTAATCTTTAATATAATAACTAATTATATGATTAGATTTAATTTTAAATATAATACCATAATTTATTTTATTTTTAAATTTATAATTTTTTAAAATATATTATTAATTACATATTTTAAAAAATTCCTATATAAGGGTATATACGATAAAAGATATAATTTTAGATAACTAAATTATATTTATTAAAATTAATATAATTAATTTTTTTTAAATATCTAAATTAATTATATAACTTTTAATAGTTTGGATAATTTGACTGAGAAGGGGACGTGTCCAGTATCGCGTGAAGTTTCTTCTCAATAAATAATTTAAAATAAGTGTAAAGAGAGGGGGAGGGGAGGGGAGGGTAGGTACCCATTCTATATTTGTTGGCTTGTGAACTGCGTTGGCCATAATTTCCGAGAGAGGGTAGGCACAACACAAGCCCTGGACAAACGCTGCCATTCATACCCCCAACACACAAATGAATAGTAAAGTAAAGGGCCAAGCAACATCAATCATTGTTGAACTAATAATCATATCATTCCCCCATTTAGTTGCATTTCTTAACTATGAGACAGATGAGGACACTTGCATTAACATTTAGTATTAATGTTGCGTTTATGTTACACTCTACTCCTTCCATTTAAAAAAAAATTAATTAGATAATTAATTTTAGTTTTAAATAAATAATACTCTGATAAAATTTCTACTAATCAATTAGAAAAAATCTAACTATTTTTTAAGAGGTGTTATTTCCCCCAACTTCGCCATGCCAAGCGACCTTATGATTTGTGTTATAGATTTGAAACTAGAATCTCTCTCTCTCTCTCTCTCTCTCTACATAGAGGAAAAAAGACATATACTGGTTGGCAAATGATTTACTCTACAAAGAAGCCAAAGTGGATTATAAAGCTAAAGTGGGATATTAGCAATCCTACTCTATTGATCATCCCTTTTGCAGTTAAGTAGCCAGCTCCTAGCTTAAAATTTTGGCATGACATTAATAATTGCACGCTGGAAGTCAAATATATATATAATTTGTAGTATTAAATTGCACGTTGAGATTTACAATACAAATATGAGCTTAATTAGAGTACGTACCCGTGTGGTGGTTGCAAATTGCCGATATTAACGAGTTAGACACCTGGATCTTCTCTCTGACAGGTTAAGCAATCATTAATATGATTTTTTTGGTAAAAATTTGAGAAAAAATAAATACAACGAGTCTACATTTTTTTAAATAAAAAAAGTTATGGTTTATTTTGTTTGACGTGTTAAGTGGGAAAAATATCTCAACCCCATCTATCATATTTCTCTTTCTTCTCCTCCCGCTTGTCGGACTTAAAAAAACACGGAAGATATATATATATATAATTTATTTATTACAATTATAAGTAGTGAAGGATATTTCAACCTTCTATTCAAGTTATAAGTCAAAACTGAAACTAAATCCATTGCTGGCAAATGTTTAGATTTGTGTGGTAGAGTTAACTATACATAATGCTCGATCAAATGCCCAGAACTGAGGTATTAAGGGGGGGGAAAACAATTGTTGGTTACAGGCTTCGTAGGAGGCTTTCAAAACGAGTATGGTATTTGATAATCCCACATTATTTGGGAAGCACATGGTTGTCTTGAAGAAATCTCCTGTTATTTGATATCAAATCAACAAGAGAGCGTCAAGTTCAATTCTAGGTACCCTCACACAAGGGACATTAATAGGTTGCTTTTACAACAGCTTACAAGGTTTCATTTGATGCATGAAATATAAATCCTCTAGTTTAGATCAGTCATGCATGGATTAATTGTTAACTTTAAATAACCTGATGGTTTTTAAAGGTATAACCATAGAGAAAAATAAAGTTACAGATCTTAATTATTTGTGTTAAAGATTAATGATTGAAAATGCTTGGAAGAGGGTGATCACATCTTGGAACCCACAGCACTTACCATGAAGGTGACTTCCCAACTTAGCCATTCATTTCATTTCTTAAGCATTCATTACAACCAATTAAAATTGATTAACTTATTTTGTCATATCATTGCTTATCTGTAATGCCCGCTTCCATACAGCCTTTTGTCCCATGTTCTATCAGATTTCTACGATATCATCCGTTCACTTAATTTAATGATGTAATCAATATGCCAAATTTTCATAAATTTAATGGATCAAATGTTGTCACATAGCTGATTAAACAAATTGGGGGAGATGACGATAAGATCCCAAAACTCCAATTTAATGACAATAAGGTTTCAAAAAAACATTTGTTAAAAAATCAGTTATGATTCAATCGATTGCAAATTATCAAACTTAATTGATATTAATTCCTGATTTATAATTGTCATTTTTATACCTGTTACTGTCTGAGTCAATTTTTCTAATTCATCTTAAAACAAAGTTCTTTTAATCTAACTGTCATTAAATAGAAAATTGATACATCCAGTGAGAAACATGCATTCAATTACTCTACGAGATCCCCATGGATCCGCAAGGCATCATCGACTACTAGAGATCAGAATCTGCTTTAGCTGACTTTATCATTCCGATTAGCTTATTTTAGATTAGAGAATATGCTTACCTGTATACAGTTCAGCAAAGAGCGAAAAGAAGCCGTGCCATTCTGAACCTCGAATCTTTAAAGTTGGTCAAACCAGTTGGAAAGAAAGATGCAAGAGCTGAGAAGCTGGGAGGTTATGCTTTTACATGCAGTAAAGGTATTACACAGACTCTTTCGAACATTCTATCTCAATCCATTTGCAATAATATGCCCCCCATTAACAAAATCAGGAAGGCAATTGTAAATCGGTTCTTTGTAAAAGCAACTATTTGCAGCAAAGCTATTGAAGAACCATGTGAAGAATAGGCATTTACTAGACAATACACATTTAACGACACTATATCGGAGGTCATCAGATTATCAGCGGGCTGGTACAACAGACCAACTTATGCAGCCCCAGTCAAGGACTTGAGACGCACGTCGGTGACAGATTTAATCTGGCTCGAAAATAATTATTTCCACCTGGCATTGACATTTGCCTCACAAAACGAGTAAATCGATCCCAAAAACGAGATTCAAACACTTTCCCGCTCATTCTCACCAAGTTGAAAGAGAAGGGACGCTTTTCAACCCCATCCATGTAAAACTCTGACATCTTCAGCACCTGCTCGAATGATATATCATTGAAATCGGATGAAATATTTTGACCTTCCAGTTGTATGTCACAGAACCTAGCAGCCAACAGCAGCTGTTTAAGCAAACCTTCCGGGCTGCCAACTGGGTTTATCTTATTTTCTACTGCATCTTGCATTTCAAAGCACGAGCAGCATAAGCCAAATCCATACCTACTAAACATGCGAGCAATGGGTAAGTATCCATCCCTGCCATAAGTATTGTAATATCCTGCGGTTAACTCTGATGGATGGGAACGAGTCTGATAGTGCCTGTGAATAGCAGCCACTTTTGCTGACAAATTGACTTCTGTATCCCTAAATATAGTTTCAGCTACCCTACAAATTCTTTCCCCATGCAGTAGCAGCATCCCTGAGTACCACTCAAGGAAAAATCTACCCTGTGCCGTGGTCCAAGGGCCATACTCACTAGTAGAAAATAAATTGATCTTGAAACTTCCAGTATCATGTGGAGCACCTTGTCCCCATTCATCCATTCCAATATCACTTGCACAAGCTTTTAGGGATGCAATCATATACTGAGATACAAGAAAAATGGATGACTTTCAATTAGAAATGTTGAGAAAAATGATGATTCACGGCCCCCCAAAAAGAAGAAAAAAAATATCAAGAAAAAGAAAAGAGGAAACTAAAAAAGATGACGTGAGTTGGTTATGCCAAAATTACCCAGAGCAGATAAATGTGTTAACTTGAACCCCGAAAAGTTTACAGCAGAACTGCAGAAGCATGATTTTCGACCAACCTTATCATAGCACTGAAATTCCCCAAATCCAGAGTGCCTAGCATGGATTAATTGAGGAGGGCATGAAGGATATCTTAATTCGCCACCAGGACCCATACCAATCTGTATTCCCTGCAAAATGAACAAACTAAAATAAGCCTCTGATCCTAATAGGAGGGAACCTGAATTTTTGTCAGATTGAAATCCCAATGCGTTTTGGTAGAAGCTTACTGTTATGATAATGCCAAAGTAAGGCCTGAAGGTGTCCCTGAAGTTCCTCATAAAATCAGCATATGCCTGAATTGGAGATCGTCCACAGAGCAGAGGAAGTGTATCACATCCAAGTGAGATGTATTCAGTACTTCTAGTCCCAAACCTATCTGAATATACTAACTCTGGATCTTTTCTTATCTCATCAAGCACCCATAGAGGAAGAGGTATCCTACACAGGGGAGAAACTTCCAGAGTATAAGGTTCATAACTTGGAAACAAGAAAAGACATTGAAAGAAGTTGCGATCAAGAGTAAACCTTAAAACAATCCACTTCAAGATCACAATTAACTCAGTGACAGCAGTCATACAACATCAAATTGAAACGCCTTGGGTTATAGTTATTGTCATCCTACCCACTAATAAATGCTAATTTAATTACCATGTCAATCAAACATTAACATCTAAAGATTTACAAGATCCAGTCACTGTGACATATGAATAACTACCAAATGTATCATTTCTAAGAAAATTATAAAAATGGCCAAACAAGGGGGAACATAAAATGTGAACTGTCAATGCTTCAATTTATTTCTCCCTTTGTTGTTTTCCTTTTTTTCGAGCTGAAAAAGAGCCTACTAAGTATGAAATTTAGTCAATGCAGAGGTTCAATGATAAGCATTGAAGCTACTCCCCAAGGAGGGCGCTAGTTATAGGGTGAATTCTCTAAACCAATAAATTTAATAGCACTGAATTGCTCATATAGACTACGAACCAGATGCAAGAGAATCTGATAGACTTCATCAGGTCATGCTTTGCTTCCCTGTATCCAAACATACTCAACTAACAAAGTAACCATCTCTCCTGGCAGCATGAGGTAGGGAATTCCAGTAAAAACTAAAATATATTCGAATTTGTCATACAATCGGAGAGATGTTAGACTATTTGAATTAAGAACCTCAACCAAAGCTATCCTAAAATCCTAAAATCCTTGCGATCGAATGCAACGTATTCAGAACGAGGACTACACAATTGTAATTCCACCAGAAGTCATAGAATCACATTATTATTTATATCCTAAAATCTCCAGAGAAACAGTCCAGAAGCATCGTTTAAACAAATAGCAATTCCTGATACACCACAAGCTTATCAATAGAATCAAGTAAATGAACACATACCATTTAGGATCAGTAGGGTCCGTGCCGCACTGATGAAACGCAAGGACAACTCGAACCTTCAGGCCGCACGTTCCAGCCATCTTGATGAGTTGCAAATACCCTCGCCAATCATAAACCATAGGTTCATTCCTCTCAACTAAACCCCACCAAATCTCCAAAACCACGCCTTCTACTCCAACCAATGCGAGCGTCCTGAACGAGACCGTCATAGTTTTCACCCTCAAGACTCGCCCCTCCGGGCCCACGGCATCTAACGGAAGCGTGACGTATACCGGTGACCCCTTCCTCTGACGCTGAGGTGAAAAATCGTGTTGGAGTTCGTAGGGGAAATCTTCATTGTCCGGCGAGACAAATCCATCAGCACCGGAGAATTTAGACGAATTGAGCCGAGACGATACGACAAGTCGACGAGTTAAAGAGCGAGTTTGGTTTGAGCGAGACTGAGACAAGATGACGGAGGGGAAGCGCGATAGGCCAGTGAATTGGGTCCGAGTGGAGCAGAAAGAAGGTGAGAAGCTCGGAGTTGAGTAAGAAGCAATCGCCATTGAGAGTTAGGGTTTCAAACGGAGTCTGCAAAGATGAGAAAAAAAAAAGAAAAAAAAAGAGGGAGTGTGTGAAGTGATAGAGGTTACAGAGGAAGCAGTGTGTGGAGGGTATGGAAGATTACAGTATTCACACTCCTCTGTGCTCCTCAAAGGCGATGAAGAGGGAGATTATATAACAGAAACCGTTATTCAATTTGTTTCCTCTTCTTTCAACCGAATGAATTCATTTCTCCGACCGCCAAGATTGGACAAGCTCCACAACGGATCCTCTACTCCTCTCCTTCGTTGAATCATGTGATTTGAAAGGGTTAAGGCTTTAGATTCATTGACCCTCTCCGCCAAATAGGCCTTTATCTCTATTTTAATATCTAATATTTATTTTTTTAATATATAATAATATAATATTTAAATTTAATCATAAATAATATATAAACTTAATTCTAAATAACTAATAAAATATAATATCTAAATTTGCTTATCTCAACAAATATATCTAATATAAAGAAAATGCATCTTATAATGTATTTAGACTGAGATTTATTTTTTACTTTAAAACTTATTTTCTTAGGTTATTTACGCATAGAAAAGCAAGCATTTTTCCCATTTAACCTATAAAGAAATAATTGAGCTTCTTTGTTTATTTGTAGAACGTATATTTTTATGATATACTTTTAGCCAATGCACGGAAACATTTCTTTTTCTTGGTTGGTAAAGTTATTTGGATCAATGTTAAATATTTTATATCATATCATCTTTTTAATTTACATATGCAATGCATCTTTTAATTTACAGTTAAACCCACGAGTAAGCCGTGGGTATTTAAGTACTTCAACACTTGCTAGGAAGGGTAAGCCTTGAAAATGGCGTTTTGATTTTTTTTTTTCCTCTGGTTGATAGAAATTTTATCCAAATTACATCCGAATTTAATCCACATCGCGTACCTAGTTATAGTATGTAAGTCTCTTAATCGAGATTTTTTATATACGCTAAGGTTTAAATTTGAGACCTTATTTAAATAATATTAAGTCGTTTATCATTTAGATTAATCTTATTGCGTTGATTGATATTTCGTTCAGATCCAAATTGAACGAATTAGAAGCCCACGTTTCAATCAAGAGCCTTTTTTTTTTTTTTTGCGGAGGCTTGATGATACAGGAGTTTGTATATTCTATCTTTTATATTTAGTATTTTAATAAATAAATTGTGTTACAAAACAAAGGAAAAATATAAAAATTTTATGAGAGCAAGAGACAAATTTGAAAAAGAGAAATGGGAAGAATTCTTCTTATTCACTTTTATTTGATGCTTTGGATAAGAAGTTGAGTGGGCGATTTCTAAATCATTGATACCAATACCTATATCAAAAGTTGGATAACCGGGATAATTTGAAACAAGTTTAATGGATCCCACCTTCATTCCTTATTAATCAATATTCTCTGTAATTTTAATGAATGCCACCTTTAATATAAATAATTAAAATCGAATTTTATAGAAAACAGTACATTATTTTTTTTTATAAATAATAAATTTAACTATTTATTTATACTTATTATGTAACTCTTATATTAAAAATTAAGTAAAATATTATGTTAAAATTAATGGGTCCCATTTATATTTATTATTTATCAATAAAATTAACGGTTTCCATTAGATTATTTATTTTCATCTCTCCATTGACGAAAGCAAACTTATGGTCTCATACATCCTCTTCCTTAATTGGTCAGATACTATTTTTTTTTCCTGGCTAAAGATTGGATACGATCAAAAAGAAAAATCATAAAAGGCAAATTGATCTAGAAAAGATTTTTAAATTCAAAAAATGGGGAAATCATCAATACCAATATATGCTATAAAACTAAAATAAATTGTATGGTTTATCATACTATTTATCCTTTTGAATTTATGTGTTTTTTTTTATAAATAAAACTTATGTGTTTTATTTTCGTTATCTGAAATTCATACCAATAAAATAATAAATGGGCCAACCCAAATGGAAGTTATATGGGTTAGGTTAAAGGGGGGTTAGTCTGAGTGGTAAGCGATTTGGTATCGTTTAAGCGAGGTATCGAGTTCGAGTCTTGGCGTACGCAGAAAATTTCCGTTGGGAGACTCACCCACTATAGCCAGGTGCGCGACGCGGGTCGGATCCGGATGTAGTCGGGGCAAAGCTCCGGTGAATCGGGTGAACAAAAAAAAAAAATCGCCATGTCTGATATTAATATCGCTTAAGAGAAAAGATAATTTTATCCTACTACTAAATCGTGGGTGAACTTAACCCCTTTCCAACATTTTTTTTACCAAAATAAAAATAAAAATACCAACTTATAGTATGTAGATTTAGCTGGTGAAAGAGTGAGACATGTGATTATTTATAGCATGTTCGATCTATGGGGAGTACTACTTTATTGTAGTTTTAGTCACGATACTTGGGGAGACATTATAACTCCTGGGTACCTAAGTTTATATTTGAGAGTAATAGACGACTCACCCTACCCGATATTGGTATCGACCTTACCTTTAGATCGTGAGTGAACCTAACATCTTTCTAAAAATTCCTTTACAAAAAAAAATATTAGAGTATCCTACTATTAAATCGTGGGTGAACTTAACCCATTTCCAACATTTTTTTTACCAAAATAAAAATAAAAATACCAACTTATAGTATGTAGATTTAGCTGGTGAAAGAGTGAGACATGTGATTATTTATAGCATGTTCGATCTATGGGGAGTACTACTTTATTGTAGTTTTAGTCACGATACTTGGGGAGACATTATAACTCCTGGGTACCTAAGTTTATATTTGAGAGTAATAGACGACTCACCCTACCCGATATTGGTATCGACCTTACCTTTAGATCGTGAGTGAACCTAACATCTTTCTAAAAATTCCTTTACAAAAAAAAATATTAGAGTATCCTACTATTAAATCGTGGGTGAACTTAACCCATTTCCAACATTTTTTTTACCAAAATAAAAATAAAAATACCAACTTATAGTATGTAGATTTAGCTGGTGAAAGAGTGAGGCATGTGATTATTTAGAGCATGTTTGATCTATGGGGAGTACTACTTTATTGTAGTTTTAGTCACGATACTTGGGGAGACATTCTAACTCATGGGTACCTAAGTTTATATTTGAGAGTAGTAGACGACTCACCCTACCCGACATTGGTATCGACCTTACCTTTAGATTGTGAGTGAATCTAACATCTTTTTAAAAATTCCTTTACAAAAAAAAATATTAGAGTTAATATAGAGATATAAAATCCTATTATATTTCTATTGATCTTACCTTTAATGTTAGAAGATACATTTATGTTAAGAGAGAGATGTACAAACTCTTAAAATTATGATATTTAATAATATGATAAAGTTAATATTATAAATATAAAGTAAAAACAAATAGTTTACTGTTAATTTTTATATTTTATATATTTATTTTTTAAAAATAGTATACTATGTAAATTTTAAAATGTATTTTTTTTATGTAAAAATATGCTACAAACAGTTGGATCATTTTTTTCCGTTGAATTTTCTCGGACGGTTATGATGGATCCACATGCCTCCACGCATACTGTGCGAGGAGTCACTCCACGCACCAGATCCGGACGCCACGTTTACATCTTTATGATGGACGGTGGATACGTTCCCAACACTGGAAAGAATATTATTGGCGGAAACAGCTATAGTTCGACTTCTGATTGGCCCACCTCAGCACGAGTGACATGTCCGAATGAATTGCTTTATGTTTGACGCTGAACCTCAAGTTCGGGAGAGTCGAGCTCGAGACGTTAATCTCGCTTATAAAGAGGCTAAGCGACCCAAACGAATTACTTTTAGTATATTAGAACTAAACCGAAAGAGCGCATCTCGAAGAGCGGAGGCCACTACAAGCCACCTTAACTTTCTTCATTTGAATCGCCGAGTTCTTACACACACAACTTGAGTCCCGCAGAGAGGAGACACCATGTCTCGCTCGTGGGCACGGGGATCTCTGGTCGTTCTTGCCATTATTTCCTTTGGTACGTATTACCTTTCCTGGCTTAGATCTGATGCTATGTTTTAGCTTTTGGTTCTATTAATTTTGCATTCTGATGCTAAAAAATGCGGCAGATCTCGCTTCCTTTTGGCTTTGATCGTCCACTTAATTTACGTTATTGACGATAGTTTTTAGTTCTTTTCGAATTTCTATATTGTTTACCTTACTTTACCATCATGGCTCCGCAAGTTTAATCAGATATTGTTTTTGCGTTTACCATTCATAAAGTATGTCCAATGTTAAGATTTGCTGTTGTTTCGACTAGGAGCGTTAGATTAACTTAGTTCTTTTCGAGTTTAGAGATCTCATTGTTTAGTTTAGTCATGAATATTATGATCAATTGAACTTGATCGTTTAACTGAACAGGGACTTGGATTACGTCTTTTTGCTTAATTGTCTATATGGTTAGAACTCTATTCTTTTCTACCGTTATGTTTTAATTCATATAATTAACTGTGTGGTAGGTATTTCCGTGAAAGGCTTTGTTGAATCTCTAGAGCCAATTCAGTATAGTCTCTACGATTTTTGAACGATCTGGTTTTCCATTATTATAGCCAACTTCCTTGAAGTATAAGCTGAACATTTATCATGCATTCTTATTAATACATTTTTGTGCAATGCTGTTGCTTTGACACCGATAACTGCATGTTCTCCTGCATCTCCCTTTATTATGCGTTCAAACGATTGATTGTTCGACAGAAATTTCGTCGGAGGGAATCACATGGTTATGACTAAAATCAAATTCATTATTGAGTTTAAGTGCTGTATTTAACATGTAGAAAGTGCATTGCAGGATGTTTGTTTGCAATTTCCATTGCAAAAGAGGAAGCTACTAAATTAGGAACAGTTATCGGGATAGACCTTGGAACAACTTATTCCTGTGTTGGTGTCTACAAGAATGGCCATGTTGAAATCATAGCCAATGATCAAGGTAACCGTATCACCCCATCATGGGTAGCTTTCACTGACAATGAGAGATTGATTGGGGAGGCGGCGAAGAATCAAGCAGCTGTCAACCCAGAGAGGACAATCTTTGATGTGAAGAGACTTATTGGAAGAAAGTATGTCATCCACTGATTGCTACGTTATAATTAATCTGAGAGAATAAAGGTTACTGATGGATACTTTTTTTACAGGTTTCAAGATAAAGAAGTTCAGAGAGATATGAAGCTTGTTCCTTATAAGATTGTGAACAAGGATGGAAAGCCCTACATACAGGTAAAAGTCAAGGATGGCGAGACTAAGGTTTTCAGCCCTGAGGAAATTAGTGCTATGGTTCTGGTTAAAATGAAGGAAACCGCTGAAGCATTCCTTGGGAAGAAAATTAAGGATGCCGTGGTCACTGTGCCTGGTAAAGTGGAGCAAGTTACAATTATTTCTCTTGCCATATATTTCAGCTCTCTTCCTGCTTATTTTTATCTGACGTTAGTCACTCTTTTTTCTTTCAAATGTGCAGCTTATTTCAATGACGCTCAAAGGCAGGCAACCAAGGATGCCGGTGTCATTGCTGGACTGAATGTTGCAAGAATTATTAATGAGCCCACTGCTGCCGCCATAGCATATGGATTAGACAAGAAGGGTGGCGAGAAGAACATTCTTGTCTTTGATCTTGGAGGTGGTACATTTGATGTCAGTGTTTTGACCATTGACAACGGTGTTTTTGAAGTACTTGCTACAAACGGAGACACTCATCTCGGAGGTGAGCACTCTTCTGCAATTGCAAGATGAAAATATAAATGCATCATTTTTTGGGGATTCTATTTTATTATCAGTTGTCGTTGCTGCGATTTGTACTTAACACTCCTCTCGTTTCCATTATTAGGTGAGGACTTTGACCAGAGAATAATGGAGTACTTCATCAAATTGATCAAGAAGAAGCATGGAAAGGATATTAGCAAGGACAACAGAGCTCTTGGAAAGTTGAGGAGAGAAAGTGAGCGTGCCAAGAGAGCTCTTAGCAGCCAGCACCAAGTCCGTGTGGAAATTGAGTCGCTCTTTGATGGTGTTGACTTTTCTGAGCCACTCACTAGGGCTCGTTTTGAGGAGTTGAACAATGACTTGTTCAGAAAGACCATGGGACCTGTGAAAAAGGCTATGGAAGATGCTGGTTTGGAAAAGCGTCAGATTGATGAGATTGTTCTTGTTGGTGGCAGCACCAGAATTCCAAAGGTACAACAGCTTTTGAAGGACTACTTCGATGGCAAGGAGCCCAACAAGGGTGTCAACCCTGATGAGGCAGTTGCCTATGGTGCTGCTGTACAAGGAAGCATCTTGAGTGGAGAGGGTGGTGAGGAAACCAAGGGTGAGTTAGTACTTTCTCCATATTTTCTGAGTGTTTGATTATTTCTAAATGTCATAATTTAATTAATCCTGACTAAGAAAATAACATTTTATGCTGTACACAGATATCCTTCTCCTTGATGTGGCTCCACTCACCCTTGGAATTGAAACTGTCGGAGGAGTGATGACAAAGTTGATTCCCAGAAACACTGTGATTCCCACTAAGAAATCTCAGGTGTTCACCACCTACCAGGATCAGCAGACCATTGTCTCCATTCAGGTATTGCTTCCTTAATCAATTGCTCTAGCTTAACCGGGTGACGTATCCATGAATTGGACTTAATTGTAATGTTCTATTTATGATTAGGTATTCGAAGGTGAGAGGAGTCTCACAAAAGATTGTAGGTTACTTGGAAAGTTTGATTTGTCTGGAATCCCACCTGCTCCAAGGTTGGCGTCCTGCTTTCACTTTGGTCTTTGCTTTGAAATTTGTTCAAGTGATAATTGGAAGTTTATTTATATTATTATTTATGGCATTTCAACAGAGGCACCCCTCAAATTGAAGTGACATTCGAAGTGGATGCAAATGGTATCCTGAATGTCAAGGCAGAAGATAAGGGCACTGGAAAATCAGAGAAGATCACCATCACAAATGAGAAGGGACGATTGAGCCAGGAGGAAATCGATAGAATGGTTCGTGAAGCAGAAGAATTCGCAGAGGAAGACAAGAAGGTGAAGGAGAAGATTGATGCTCGTAACAGCATCGAAACATACGTATATAACATGAAGAACCAGATTAATGACAAAGACAAGCTGGCTGACAAGTTGGAGGATGATGAGAAGGAGAAAATTGAGACGGCGGTGAAAGAGGCCCTTGAATGGTTGGACGACAACCAGAATGCCGAGAAAGAAGACTACGAAGAGAAGCTCAAGGAGGTTGAAGCTGTTTGCAATCCAATCATCACGGCCGTTTATCAGAGGTCCGGTGGAGCCCCCGGTGGTGCCTCCGGCGATGAGGGTGAGGATGATTCTCACGACGAGCTCTAGACATGTTTTAGCGGATTTTCTCTAGGTTAGATGAAGAGTCTATTTTTCTGATGGAGGGAATTAAGGATAATTTTCTCCCTGACCCTGCCTTTTTGGAGGCCTCTAGATACTTAATAAGAATTACTTGTATCTTCTCGTTTTGGTTTGTTCGGTTTAAGTTTTATGACAAAAGGAATTTCAAAATGGCCTGTCTCAGTGGTTTTACTTAATAGTTAGTGTCTCTGCCAGTATAATTTCTTTAACTTAATAGTTAATTTCTTTAATAAGCTAATTTTTCCCATTCGAATGATTAATTCGAAGGTAATCTTGTGGATAATTTTTTCACACAAAACTAACTGCATCACTAAGGATTTGGCTTCTCCCCACTTCCCATTTTAACCCCTCAACCCTTGGATTCTGAGTAGGTAGGATTTAACATTCTATTTAACTCATGGATGAATTCATCTTAGGGTATGTGTGTTTGTGTATAATTTAAATTTGATTTTATAAAAAAGAATTTAAATAAAGATATTGAGTGAAAAAAAAAATGATGAAACTTTACCTTGGTCTGAAAGTCCACCGGGTTCCCAGCGGCTCTATAATGAGAGTCGAGAATCTGTTTAAAAGAGGCTTGAGAGTTGTATCAAAAAAAAAAAAAAGAGAGAGGATTGAGAGTAAGGGACTGATCAAGCCATAAGCCATTGGCGCAAAGCACAAGGGGGCCAATGACGGGATCATCACCGTCGGCCAAGATGACGTCGGAAAGTTGAGAGGCCATGGAATTGAGACTATCAACGGAATCGGTGTTGAAGAAGGTGACAATCTCATTACGGGTGGAACCGCCGGAGCCAGCAGCAAGGAGGCTGAGCACCACTTGGAAGGACAATGGTGAAACCACCCTGTTTTCTATTGATTTTCCGTCCAACAGTAGGCGATTTCCCAAGATAGACAATTTTTTGAATACATCCTGAATTTGCTTTATTCTGCTGCTATAAGGAGCCGTTTGGTTGAAGGAGGAGGAAAAGACACTCCTTTGCAGCCATTTGAGTGATGGAGGGACGGATCCTGGCATAGAAGAGATTTAGCCCCATGGAGGAAGCAGTTCAACTCCAAACTCCCCTTTCTCCTATGTTTTCTGTGCCTTCAGCTTTGCGGCGCTCTACAGTTGCAAAACCAAATGAGTTTTAATTACGTAGGATCACTTAGAAACAACTTTTACTTCCGAAGTCGCCTTGAAGTTATTTCAAAAATTAAATTAAAAATTATGTATAGTATAACCTCGGATCGTTCTTTTTGAGGAGTCAAAATCAAATTGAATTCATAAGTAACTAAATACAATACAACATAAATTAGAAAATATGATTTATTTTGATTCACTAACAACTAAATACAATGAGTTAAAAATAAATTTAAATAAAATATTTTTAGTATTTTTAATTTTAAAAAAGGAGTAATGAATGATAATAAGTGAATGGAATGAAAGTGAAAGTGATTAACAATTATAAAAGCAATCTTCCAATTCAATAACGCAGGCAATCATAACTTCAAAAGATGTGGGAGTTATAAACAATAAATCAAGAATTATAATTAAACTTTTAATCTAACAACCGAGCCACCTCGAATTGTCACAAAATATTTTTCAAAATCCCAATCTACTAACTGCTACCAGAATAGTAAATTAGACTAAGGATAATTAAAACTAATGCTCAATTATAACTCAATAATTCATAAAAATAGAATTAAGCTAGCAGGAGATACAACGATCCAATAATTCAAGCTACCTTAAAAAATCTCTAAATATTCATAATAATCTCAATACAATGTCTGACCCAGATTAAAGTAAACGAAATTAAAGTTAATTAAATAATAATATCAAATGCTAAGCAAAAATTTAGTCACGATAATTCTCAATAAATATAAATAAATCATTAATTTTTTTTTTAATAATTATAAAATTATCTTAAGACCTAAAAATTATAAAATAATTATTAGGTGAAGAATTAGAGTAACTTAAACTCTTTTTTGAGATTATAAAGTCATGCGCTTGCTATTGAATGAGAGAATTAGACGCCTTAGCCACGCATAGAGAGATCAAACCCAACGACATATTCACGAGCTCAGTCATGGCAGTGGACTGGAGACTGGAGTTAGTCGCTGTGATGGTTGCTGCCGTTGATACTGTACTGCTGAGGAGCTGCTATGGACGGACTGGATGTGCCGCGGATGGAGTTGGTGACTGATGAATGGAGTGTGAGGTTCTGTGATGTCTCCTGCCCTCCGTTCTGTCGTGGCTTGAGGAAGACGATGGCGTCACTGGGGGTGTGACGTGAACAAAGATAGACGATGATGATTTACGGCAAGGATGGGGGTAGTTGAATGGCTATAGCGTGGGTGTGGCTGGTGATGATGGGTGAATGGCTCGGCTGGAAAAAGGAGTGCAGAAAACGGCTGCCTCTGTGATGGTTCTGTGATGCTGTATGGGTGATTGCCAATGGAGGTGAGGTTTGCCGCGTGAATGGAATGGAAGGTGCTGAAGGGTCTTCGCGGCCTGAATTGTGTGTGCCCGGTTTAGCCCAATAAGTCATTCAATGTAATTTCTGTATTAGTGGTTATTTTTTATCATTTGTAAATTCTAATTTTTCCTAAATTTCTGAAATATAAAATTATAATAATATAATACCTTTTATTCTAAAAATAATTGTTTAGGAGAAATAATAAAAATATGACAATTATACCCCTATTAAGCACTAATTTATTATAAAGTTCAATAATTCAATTGATGCACAAATAATATAATTAAGGCTTAAAATAATAACAAAAGCTCACTAAAATGATATGAATAAATATATAAAAATATAAGTTTGTCAGTAGAATTGGAAAAAAAAAATGGAGAACCCATTTTGTTTCCAATTTTACAGAATTGAAGATAACCAGGTAAAATTTGTTCTAAATTGTTTTATTTGAATAAGGAATCAAACAAGGCTCTACAAATGTTTAAATTAATTATTACTAAGAACATCTAGTAACTTGAGATTAATTATTTATCACCTCCACATATGTAGGTCCCATATAACTAGCTGTAGCCCTCACTCATTCTCTTTCTTCTCTAATTTTATCATATAATACTTCACACCAACCTTAAATGCGAAAATCCAACAATTTTTACATATGTCAACTACAAACTAATCTAGTAGTAGCACTTTTTGTCATGTTTGGACGAGTTAGTAAACTTAAACTCGATATATTTGTGTATAAATATATTTAAATTGATTATATTAAAAAATCACTTTTGATACGTCAAGGTACATTAAAATAATGATTATAATAGGGGCTACCATCTAGAACTATGCATTTTAGGTTTTGTTTGTGTTGCCAATTTCTTCTCCCACAATAACTCATAAGCCATAAACACGGGTAAGAAAAAAGATGAAGTCTTTACCTCAAATCTGATTTCTCAAGTCAACTCAAGTCTTGCCCCAAAAAAGAAGAAACAAGGGAAGGTACCAATTTGTATGAATCTGAACTTAGCATTTGGAATTCGAAATCTCAGAGAGATATGGAGAGTGAAAACAAACAAGTTATGCAGCAGGAGAAGCAGAAGAAGAAGCTTGAGGCCTTTGATATACTAAAGGAAGCTGTTAGAATCTTTCTTAAGAACATCAACTTCATCATCATCTTCACCTTCCTCTGTTCGCTTCCACTCTTCTGTTTCATGGTTTACTTCGAAACTTCCCTCCAAGAAACTCTAGCAGAAACCTCAGAAATTCTCAATGGACCACCCGATTACTCGCAACATTATCATCGTTGTTCATATCCAGATGAAATCATTGGAAGATTCAATAAAAATTATGCTCTTATGTTGATTCAACTTGGATTAATCTACTTGGTGCCTCTCCATGTCTTAGATCTCGGCTCTGCTATTGTCACCATTGATTTGGCATCAAAGCTACGTTCAGGATAGAAACATGTGACTCTCAAGGACATGCTTCAGAAATCTATTGACATATCCAACTTAAGAGGCACGTTTATCCCTTCTATATTTGTGCAATTCTTGACGAACTGTCATCTACTTGGATTACTATTTGTAGTAATCAACTACTTGGTTGGTTGTGTTGAGATATTCCAGTTTCTATGTGCCATTTGCAGTAATTTGCATTCTGGGTTCTGCAAGACTGTTCAGAATGTATTTAGAATGGAATGCTATGTGGAACATGAGTATTGTAATCTCAGTATTGGATAGGATTCATGGTATAATGACCTGGTGATTGCAAGTAAGCCTCTTTAATTTCTCCAGCAACTAGAGTCTTTATTACTCCAGGAACCTATTGACTTTCATTATAATCACTAACTTCCAGCTCCTTGATGTATTATCAAGAAAATCAAATTGATTTGATGACAATCGCTTTTTTTGAGGATTAAATTCGCGAAACAAATACAGAATTGACATAAAAGAGGAGGACGATCCGTTCTTAATTCAAACCGCCTAAACAACCTCACCGAGTTTTTGTTCTTCCAATTTAATGGAAGAATGAATGATATCATTATTATATACGTACTAAACGTTAAATATTGATCAACATTTGTAGCTGAATGTTGTTGTATTCGGATGGGAGGGTTAAACATTGATCAAATTCCAACACTGGGATTGCCTGAACCGGCTGCTATAACTCCCATGCCACCAACAACATCTGATGCACTTGCCATTGCCTCATCATGATCTTTGGATTGTTGAACAGCAACCTTGTCACCATCCAACTCGCGGACAATTTCATCAATTTTTCGAAATTGATATGGCCATCTTGCATTATACAGAAATTGGCGAAGATCAAATCTGTTATCCTCGGGCGAATAACTCTGAAAAAGTTAAATGTAGCATTATATATTCATTAATACTAAGCCAACAAGAAGTTTAATACAAATCCCTTGAGGCATTCAGATTATAAGAGAGATAATAACAACATATATACCTCAGCATGATAGGAGGGTGTCAATACAGTCATTTTGTGCCGATTTATAGAATAATACTTGAAAAAATGTTTTACTTTTTCAGCCACCTGAGATGGAGTCAGTCTTGCACCCCATTTATAGCATAGATTCTGAAACAGATTACAGAAACCAGTAAGTTATGGCTGAACCATCAAATGGACCACACTATACCCCACAATCTTCACTGATATTCTAATTTTACAGCCACCAGAAATTACTATCCATTAGAATAAATCAAGCAAGCAGTGAAGTTATGGCAATTTAAATATTGATATCAAGGGACTTGAGATACATGGTGTGAATGAATCTCACTTTATCTTGCATGATTTTAGAGACGCTTCACTTACATATTGTTTTGTCTTGTTGCTAGCTGTTTAATTTATCTCTAGTTCCTTATCACATTTATTTAGATGGTGAACTAAACTTTACAGCAGATCAAAAGCGAGACAAAAAGGAGAAATACAAATTATACCTGAAACATGGAAACTGGACCACAGCGGAAAATTTTCCGCAGCCTTCCATAAACAGAGAGTTCCTCATAAGTCATTCCCATATCCACTTCATCAAGCTATTAAACAACCAATCAGGTGTTAACAATCACACGTCCCCAAATCTTGACCAAGTCAACATGAACAGTTAATCATTTATTTTTTAAAATAATAATAAATATACATAAGAACAAGTGCAGATAAAAGAAGCACGGTTAAGTCAAATTATTCCACAAGCATGCCAATGCTTCACTAATTGTGCTGCTTGCATTTGTTGAAATCAATAAAATACGTATACAAATATTAGATTAAAGGCAAAAAACCTCTACCTGCAAATGTCAGGGCAGGTAAAGTGTTTTGCTCTGTGTTTTTTTTAAATATCCCCCTTCTTTCTAGGCCCAACTAAGCTTAAATGCTGCATATGTGAAACAGAACATTACCTGACTGTAGTTTGAACGTATGGGCTCAAGTTCAGCTGTGGGCGGAGCTGCTTCAATATCTTTTAAAGATGAATAACCAAGATGGATGGCTGCCCAACGCAAAAATGCCCGCAGATCCTGCTTGCTTATACTTCCAATGGGGTTTATATCTGCTGAGCTGCAATCGTACTGTATGAATAAATAAGCTTTTGATAACTAAGATATGATTGATCACAAACATGAGGAATTTAAGAGAAGTATTAACAAACTAAAAAAGTTCTTTAGATTTTTAGGTTGTGGAGATACCTTTGTTAAGTAACCCCGCAACCCTTCATCCACATTGGAGCTTCCCAAGACCAGATAAAATCCAGGTTTGTTGTGAACCCAAGGCAAGAGAGACGCTGACATGAAAGCTAGCACCATTCTGATTCGAGCTTGGATGTTCTGCAAGCTTAAATTCTCTATATTAGATCCACCATCTACCTGCAGAAACAAAATCAATGTAATTAGTTTTGGGTATACAATTCAACAAAAAATATATTAAAGACTTCCAAACTGTAATAAGTATAAATAGCAACATTCCTTAAAAAGAGATGTCAGTAATAGAGCTACTTTACTAGTCTGACTTAAGCTATGTTTGGATGCAGAAATCAAATATTGACATAACATCCACACAGCATACACAGTTCTGTCATTGCAAAGTCAGCCTACTTAAAATAAAACTTAAAAAGAAGAAACAGAAGACAAAAGATCAAAGTGAAAAGAATGATTTGGTCACAGACTTGTAACTTATTTCATGGCAACATATATTGATCAATCATTTCATTCCCACAGTTTCTTCTTGTACTTGCTATTTAGGAAATATCACTGCAATAATCAATCATTTCATGCCTCCTTTACCTTATAACGTGGTCGCTTTCCTGTAAGTGTTTGGAACAATGATAAAAAAGCAGATACAACCCCATCAATGTTAACATCAAGGTGCCATGAGCCAATTTCATCAGCCAGCACCTTGGCCATCGATCTGGTGGTGTCAGAACTGTAAGGAGCAAATTTCTTAGTGCAATATGTATCTGGAAGGAAATATTCATCAGTTGAACTCAATATGATGTAATTAATGTGAAATAAGTCCTAGCATTTGCAGCTAGGGTTCTTTTTCGCTCTACCTTATGCTGCAAAATTGTATAAATGTATAATTATACTAATTCTTAAAACTTGAAGTGCGGAAAAAATCCCTTTCCAACATGAGAACATAAATTGTTTCTCCTTTCAATTAATGAATTGCTATACAACGTGCAAAAATTTCAATTCAAGATCTTCAAACTGAAAAGTTTATATTTTAAGTATCCCACAAAATAAATATTTTCAAATGCAATTTTGAAAAGAAGATCCCAGGAGTATAGTAGTTAAACTTCTGTAATTCTATAAATATGTTTCAACATTTTCTAACAGTTTCATTCAAACGCAACCTCAAAAAGTTAAATGAGAATGGTGAAAAGAAAGAAAGAAAAAAACCAACAGAAAGGAAAATAATACCAAAACCATAAACGAGGGTAACTGGCCTTTATATAAATATTGATGGAGTATTTAGTGAAGAGAATGGATAGTAATTTGTTCTAAGGATGCCAAATTGTGAAACATGAAATTTATGTGCATGCAGTTACCTATTTTCAGATCCCATAAATACAGTATAGAATACTCGTTTAGCAAATTCTCTGCTGTCAGTAGGAAATTGTCCATCTTTATAATTTCCTATTCGTATAGCATCAGCTTTAACTTGTTCATCCCCATTTGCAATCTCTGCAGGAAAATATGAATCAGTTGCCAATAATGTTCCAACAATATAATCTGATATTTTAAAGCAAAAACTATTTTTATATTCCACCTCTGCTGTACTCATTAAAAGAGATGTGCTGGGCATTATTATAGGCCATGAAATGACATTTAAGTTCTTTGCTAGAAGTTGAATATTCAGAAAGAATACAAAAGGCATCCTATTATCTTCTATGCTCAAGCAATTTCTAAGGAGTCCAATATAGGAAATCACAATAGGCAGGCCTACTACTACAACTATTGCGCTGTCAGCCAATCGCAAATGACCTATTAGCTGTCACGCCCCAAATCTATTACACATGCAACTAATAGAAGCGAGACTACTGTTTGAAGCATTTCTTCGTACCAAAATAAGCAGTCCTATGACATTACATATGCAATTATGCCAACACCTTACACAATCACAAGTTAATTGGTAGTATAAATGTGAAAGGTAGCCATAATTTAATTGCGGTTGTCATTTCAATAGATCTAACCTTTCACTACAAGCTGGCACATGCAACCAACAATAGCAGCAACGGAGGAACTATCTGCTCCACCAGATAGAGGAAGCAGGAAACCAGATGCACCACTTCTTCTCAAGTAGTCCCATAACCAGCAACCAGGGCCAAATGCTATTTCCTCTTCTGGAGAGTGATAATTGATCTATTGATCATAAGTTCCATTACAGTTAGGAGGTTGACTGACTAAATTATAAAAACGGTAACTTACAACATTCCTGCTAAGAGATACTGAATTCAGCGTTAAAAAAAATGGATAACTAACTCATTGAATGAAAGAAAAATATAAGACATCTACAGTTTATCAGTTTCAGGAAAGCTTGCTTCTCAACTATCTGAAATTTATTGTTTTTGACAAGATACGAACCTTATGTGGAATGGAAAGCGTCACTTTCAGGTTGAAAGGCTGGCAAAGATTGTATGCTACTGCCACTGAAGGAACCCTGGTTTTACAACTTGCTTGCTCTTGAAAGGTACTGACAGACCCTCTAAGGCTGGCAACCTACCAATAAACATACAAGTTAAGGGATCAATCTAATGTCCATAATTGACAGCAAAATTGCCCACATATAGATTAATACGTGGAAACACAACATATAGAAGAAATTCATGATTGTATACCGCATCAAGATCTATTTGAGCAGCCACAATCTCAACGTCCTTCAAAGAAAATTGTGAACCCTGAGCAACAACATCTCCATTTACCACAACACAAGCACATCCATCTGTTACACATAAATCAGAGATACAGTATTGACCATCATGTTCTTTACATGAAAGTTAAATTTTATACAACTGACAGTATACAAGTGCAACTCCCTAAAGAATTCAACACACCAACTGCTAAGTTAAGCACATATTTATACCAACAAATTATTTTAGGTACTTCGCTCTAATAAACCAAGGGCAGAAACACGGAAAAGCAAAAAGAAAAAAAAAACTTTATTAAGAGAAATATTTTTTTACCGTAGTAAAGGCGACCGCCATCACATCCTTGGTGATTACTATACATGTAAACCCCTCCACGTGTATGAGTGGCACCTATAAAAGCACGGAGACGGACATCAAGCTTTCTGAGTTGGTGGTGACTTCCACTTGCATTCAGAAATACTTCAACACCATTCAATGCAAGCTCAACATGAGGGGCGATTGGAGAAAAGAGTTCTTCACAGATTTCAGCTGCTATTGCCCTGTGAAGTAAATTTAACACCGTTAAGCATTTGATTAGATGTTGGATGAAACCAAAACATAAAGGAATGTAATAGTCGGTATCTGCTGCCCCAACATTGCTCTAAAAGCTTACAACTGTATGAAAGTATGGATAGGTATGGGGCTTACATGATTGCCATGCATCTGATTTACACGCTTGATTAAAAAGGCAAAAAAACTAAAAGAAAGGAATATAAAAAGCCTAAATTCTCATAAGGTTTAAAGCAAACTAAATACAGATCTCGTGCATTACAGGGAATAATGAGTTTCAGTATTCATGACTATAATTTGCTATTAGTTTTATATTTAAAATTGATTAGAATCTAACCAGAGCGAGAGGGTCAATCTCAAATCCCAATTAATACTCATTTATCAATCATTCAATACTTTAGCATTAGCGGACCGCGGACGATTGGCCTTTACATGAAAACTACAGGCATGGTTTCATTAGCGGCGGCAATTACGTGAGTTTCTTTTTAAAAAATATATAAACAAGAAAGGAGGAGAACGAGAGAAACAAGAGATGTTCCAAATTTTTAACAGAAACAAGTAACTAAACTGATGGAAATAGAGCTTGTCACTTTCTAAAACTTACGTGTCTCGAAACTGAATCAATCCGTAGCCAAAAGGAACTGATTCTTGACCCAATGCATCAGCAATTTCGTTGGGAAGCTGCAATTCCTCAAGTTGATCTTTTCGCTTCCATGCCGTAAACCATCTAAGCTCCCTATAGTTTCCATCATTTGCGAGGCACATCTTTGGTCGTATCATAATAATCTTTCGATGCAAACATAAAACTTGACAATTGTACCGCTCCGACCCTTTGATGATCGGCATACCAATGCTACACAATATGCCATCTGTCCAATCACCTAGCAAGATGTCTTTTAAGCATTCCCATCTGCAATCAAGTCAAATTCACTCCGGTATTAATAAAGACAGACTTAAAGTTTTCCTCGGGGAATTAATTTCAGCCATTGCAGTTCAGTCATAATAAGCAGTACTTATACTGGAATAACAGAAGAAGAAAAAAAATACGCAATGGCTTCAAAATTTCAATAATTTTGAAGCAAATTTCCATAAAGGAATCACTTACGCATGAGTAACAGTGTCGAGCTCCAAGAAATGATCTTCGCAGCCATAACCAGTAATCTCGAGCTCAGGTCCGAGCCTAATGACAGCGCCGGCTTGTTTAGCCTTTGCTATTGACTCTTTAATGTGCTTAGTGTTACAGTCGAAGTCCATAGCCCATTGATTGAGATTGCAAGTTGCCACTTTCAACAGCCTCATCCTCGATGGAAACGAGATGTCTGGATTTCTAAAAGATATGGTTTTCTCTAAAGAATTGGCGGCCGCGCAAGCGAGAAGGGTAAATGTTGCAATGTAAAGGATTGGTTTGGATTCCTTATATATTGTTTTCTTCCTCCTTTGCTTTCATTCCACGAAGTTCCGATGGAACCACAGCCTTTTTGAACTCCTGGCCCCTTGGACGGGTTTTGATTCATGTCGTTCGACACACGCGCCCTTGGACTTTAACACAGGTGATTATTCACTTGACACGTGTCAATTACGGGATCTCGGTCTTGGGGCCGTGTCAATAACGGATTAGGATTCCACACCTTGATTTGTTTTTTGGAAAATCACTGCGATATCTTTAGGAGAATAGTGGCAAAAAGAGAAGAAGATATCTTTAAGAAAATATATAATTATTAGAAAATCTCAATAAATAATATTTTATCACAAGATTTGATATTTAAATTTTATTGTGATTTTCAATTTTTTTTAAAAAATAGGTGAGCTTTAGGGTGTGTTTGGATTAGCTTTTGGAGAATAGATTATAGGCAGAATAGATTCTGGAGAATGGATTTTGAAAAAATAGATTATGGGGAAAAATGATTTTAAAAATTGGAGATGTTTGGATGATTAGTAGCAGAATTGATTTTATATTGACAATTTACCAAAAAGAATATAAACAAAATTGATAATTACGTAAAGTATATATTTTCATTTTATTGATTAAAAAATAACACTTACAACCTATTTGTGTTTGAGTATAATAAAAAATTAACCCTATTTATTACTTTTAATTTTTTTCTGGTACTGAAATAATAGTTTTTAATTTAGAATTTAAAAAATAATATATATATATAGATAGACAAAAAAAGGAGAAGAAAGAATTAAAAAGAGAGAGAGAAGGAAGAAAAAAATAAAAAAAATAAAAAAATAAGAAGAATGTGTGTTTAAGAAAAGGTAAAAAAAATTAAAAAGAAAATGAAAGACGAAAAAGACAAAAGAGAAGAAAAAAATAAAAATATATATCATAATGGTGTGGGACTCACACCATTATAAAATACATATTTCTTCTCTCCCTCCTGGCTCATTTCTTTCTTTTTTCCCTGCGCGTTTCTTCTCCTGCCAAAAAAAGCGCCTGATGCGTGGATTATTGGAAACCATAGTTTTGTATTACAAAACTATAATTTCCTTTCATAATCGATTTTGCATTTAAATTTAGTGTTTGGCAAAAAAAAATTGAAACTATAATTTTATGTTATAATTAATTTTTAAATCGTAATCCAAACACACACTTACTCTTTCAAATAAAATTATTTGTATGTGATCTGAAGATTTTATGAGGAGCAACATTAAATATTTTTTTTCCAAATCTATTCGCATGCAATTAAGGCAATGGACAATTAAGACAATGGAGGTGAGAGATTAAAGATAAACGTAATCGAGATTACAAATTGATTTTGAAAATTTTTAATAATTTTTTGAAATTAAAAAACTCCGTAAACTAGTATTTTTTTAAAAAAAAAGAGAAGGCATAATTTAATAATAAGTTTGTACAATGAACTTACAAGATATGTAGGAAAATGTGGAAATTACTATTACTAATTAAAAAACTCTTCAAAATACATGGGGAAGTATGATAATTATAATTATTATAGGGGGAGACTCAATGCATCTTGAAATTTCCATGTATTTATAAATTCATGCCTCTTTTACCTGAAGAAGGCCAATACTCTTGTAATTTTCCATTTAATTAATTTGTGAATATAAATTTGACATTTTATTAATATTAATTTTTATTCTAAAAATTGAACATGAATTCAAATATAATTCACTATAAATTACAACATTTCTCCTATTAAAAAAGTTATTTTAAAAACTCCAAAAATCAAACTTTCATGTGAAATTGAATAGGCCCATCACAGTCTTTCGTTAGAGAGGCCTAAAATGGGAGAGAAATTGACAAAACCACAAAGCCCAGGGAGAGGGCGGGTCGTACCCGCGTATTGCCTCCAAAGCCATTTGCGCTCGGAGAGCTTTAGCGGGACATTCTCGAACCGCCTGAGAAGATGACAGAAGTGGCGAGCTCAGTGGTGCACGAGGTGCTGGGACGACGGGTTCAGGATGTGGATCAGCCGATTATTGATTATATTATCAACGTCCTGGCAGATGATGACTTTGATTTTGGAGACGATGGAGAAGGCGTCTTCGATTTTCTCGGGGAGCTACTCGTTAGTGCCGGCTGTGTCGACGACTTCTCTGAGTGTCGCACTGTAATTTCTGCATTCATAGCCAATATAGTTACTTATAAATCGTAGCATTATCGATTATCTTGAAAACTTCATGCTGGGGCAGTGATCTAATGGACTATTATAGAGAAATTTAAAGCGTTTTGCTTTATCGCTTTATCTCTAAAGCTGAGTTGTGCTGTCCTTTTTTTTTCTGGTCGTATTCCGGTTTCTAAGTTCCCCTATAAATTGCTGAATTGCTCTAGGTATGTAGCAAATTGTCTGAAAAATTTGGGAAGCATGGGTTGGTCAAAGCCAAACCGACCGTGCGAAGCCTTGCAGCACCCTTCAGAATGGATGACGGAATGGATGATGGGGTAGCTCCTAAGAAGAAGCGTGAGCCTACCGATGGTCCTTTGCTAACTGAGCGTGACCGTGTAAAGCTAGAAAGAAGAAAGAGGAAGGATGAACGCCAAAGGGAGGTAAACTTTTAAATTAGAACCTGGCCTATTAGCATTGTTTGGTATAATTATTGACGATTGGAGAAGCAGATTTTGAGAAATTGAGCTGGATCATTTTGAACTGATGGTATAGATTACCCCTATTGTTGGCTAATTCTACTTTTTCTTATAATTTCATTTACTTACGCAGGCACAGTACCAAATGCATCTAGCAGAAATGGAAGCAGCCCGAGAAGGGATGCCTGTTGTATGTATTAGGCATGATAATAGTGGTGGAGCAGCTGTCAAGGACATTCACATGGAGAACTTCAATATTTCTGTTGGTGGCCGTGATCTCATTGAGGATGGTTCAATCACACTCTCATTTGGAAGGCATTATGGTAAATATTTCTTAGTATTCCTTGTGTCAATTATTGCTTTACTAAGAACAACAAAAATTAGATATACTCTACAGTCTACATGAAAAGTTTAAACACCCGGTTTATGCTTTATGATTCTTATTTACACTTTGATATCTACAGTTGCTTACGTACGTAAGGTTTACCTTTTCCTTCTCACTGCGGACATAATTATGCATATTAGATTCATTATTTAGCCCTTGGTGACGGTGACAAAGTCTTAGCAACAACAACTTTCAATGTTATTTCTCTAACGTTCAAATTTAATCTCTGGTTTTAACTGGTGTATTCAATTGGACTATTTATTTAATTGTAGCATGTTGAAGTCTATAAAATAATATGACCAACTGGGTAGGGTCATGTTTTGCCTTCAGTGATTTTCTAAATAAATTGGATTGAAGCTAATATAGAAATTTTCTTGTGATTGTCAATAATTATACAGAAAGTTTTTTGGGTTTAAATCACAATAGTTCATTTGTTTCAATATATTTATACTAAGAGATACAGTCGGTTAGATATTCTAAGTATTAATAACCATTTAAAATTTGAACTTATGAAGCATTGACATTTCAAGAAAGAAACTTCGTTTGTATCAAATATTGCATAGAACTTCCATAGGTGCTTGGATACTTTAGGTGGTTTTACTGTATTGCCATGTTCATATCCATGTAAATTATCTATGCTTCTTGGCTATCTATCATCTCTGCCAGAGCCAGAATTGAACGAATTGTTGTTATTTGGCCGTAATTTCATTCCCAAGTCAAACTAACTTGATCTATTAAAATTGCCAAATGCCTAACTACTTTTCACTGTATTGAGATTGAGTGACTATGAAGACTTGCTTCTGCTTATTTTATTTGCTGCTCAAATATGCAGGCCTCATTGGGAGAAATGGTACTGGGAAAACAACATTCCTCAGGCATATGGCTATGCATGCCATTGATGGTATACCAAATAATTGTCAGATATTGCATGTGGAACAAGAGGTAGTTGGTGACGATATAACAGCCTTGCAGTGTGTGCTCAATTCGGATATTGAGAGAACTCAACTTCTGGAGGAAGAAGCTCGATTACTTGCCCAACAGGTTGTGTACATACTTTTCCATCTTTGGCATGAGCTATGAAGACTCTACATAAACATTGCTCAATAGAATTTAATTAGAAAGATTCAGCAGCAACCTTCTGTGCTCTTCTGGCTAAATAATAGAGGAACTCTCAGTAACATTCAGTTAAATTTTAAACTGAAGCCTGACCAACTAAATCCTGAAAGCACCGGCTAAGTAACTAGTAACAGCAGACAATCAACTAACTACTTATTATTACTCTTAACAGCAGATAACACGTCAATTGAGTTTTTTTTTTTAAATAATTTTATGATGCGCTGTCCCCTCTCCACCCCCCCCCCAAAAAAAAAAGAAAAAAAAACGAAAACAAAATAACTATTGCATGCCCTGAAAGTTGTAGCAACTGACAATATTGTGTTTTTTACTGCCAGAGAGAGTTGGAGTCTGGGGATGTAAATGTAAAGGGCAATGATGCCATTTCACAGAGACTTGAGGAAATCTACAAGAGGCTTGAGTTAATTGATGCTTACTCTGCAGAGTCACGTGCAGCTTCAATACTTGCAGTGAGTTCTTAAATGGTTTGGTTTATTAATTGGTTGTAGTTATCAATTCAACTATTGACAAGCTCTGCTTATCAGCAACTAAGAAATTGATGATTTTTTTTTTATATTTTGACAAAAGAATTTTAGTTGATAGAGAAGGGAAAAAAAGTATGATAAGGTGTAGGATAAGTTATTCTTCGATAAAAAGGAAACAAGAAAATAAAGAGCAATAAAAAGAAATGACCTTGATATTTCAAGCAATTAACAAGGCTGATCAATCTCTCCAGTTGTCTGGAAGAGACATTACCTTAACCGTCATGTGCCATACTTCAATGAACTAAGATTGACCACATGTTAAAGTATTTATCAATTTGTTCATTATATATAAAACCAGATGCATGCTTATTACTTTGTGTATGCACAATCCCAGACTAATTAATGGATGATCCACTGTTATTTTGTATGATATGGATTATTATTATAAGCATCATATTAGTAGTTCTCTTCTATGCAATAAAACCTGTCCTGTCTTCATTGATTGGAATTATGTGATTAGAAGAAGTGTTCACCTTCCTGAGATTGTAATGCTAATCTTTCCGCATGAAACTGTTCACCTTCCTGTTAGTTTTCATAATTTACTAAAGCAAAATACTAGGTAGTGTGCCTCTCAAATATAGAATGAAATACTAGGGTTATGGAGATGTGCAAGTATAAAATGAAATGACACAAATTAATATTTATGTTTATCTGCCTTTTGCGTTGCTTGAATTTGTTATATCACTAATGAAGAATATTTTTAGGGCCTAAGCTTCTCTCCTGAGATGCAAAAGAGGCCGACAAAAACTTTCTCTGGAGGATGGCGGATGCGAATAGCTCTTGCTCGTGCACTATTTATAGAACCTGACTTGCTGCTTCTTGATGAACCTACGGTGAACTCTGCCATCTGTTTATATTGGTTCATGCCATAATTAATTGAACTTCAGAAAAATTTAATATAATCCAATTTTATTTCAGAACCATCTTGATCTTCATGCTGTCTTATGGTTGGAATCTTACTTGGTTAAGTGGCCAAAAACGTTCATAGTTGTTTCTCATGCAAGAGAATTTTTGAACACGGTAATATGCTTGTGTATCTTGCTTTGATCATTTGTTGCTTGGTTGACAATGTATTTTCTCTGGACTTGACTAGATCAATTGTTTTGCATCCCTTGTGATCAAAACTGTATCTTAGGTGGTGACTGACATAATTTATCTACAAGCTAAGAAGTTGACTACTTATAAAGGGGATTATGATACTTTTGAGAAGACTCGAGAAGAACAGCTTAAAAACCAGCAAAAAGCAGTGGAGGCAAATGAACGCACAAGAGCTCATATGCAGGTTTTCCCTTTTCTATATATATATTCATTTCCTTTTAGTTTTGATCCTTAAAAATTTGTGAAACTAAGTTGTCACATCTGTTAGACGGCTTGTGATTTAGAAGTCAAAATTTGTTTCATACAGTTGTAATGCTGGAATATATAATTCTGCAGTGATGGCATGACTTGCCTTTTTTATTTCTTCTGTTCATTATTGTTTATTCATAGAATAGAAAAGTGTGATGTTGCATTGGGTTCTCTTTCTATGATCTTAACCGAGGATTGCTTAATCTTTGTATGCAGCAAAACTTATTGTGCATGTCTGTCATTTTATTCTAGTCAGTATTTGACATGTGGTATTTTGCTTTTGCTACCAGTCTTTCATTGACAAGTTCCGTTATAATGCCAAGAGGGCATCGCTTGTTCAATCAAGAATTAAGGTAACATTTTGTTAGTCTGTTTAACTACCTATAGGATAAAAATAAAATGCTAGAAAGTCATGAGCTGATGTCTCCCTAATGCTTCTTTTTCCCCCAGCTTCATGGTTTAGTGTGTTCTTAGTTTTTAATTAAGCAATCATTTATATTCAAGCATCTTAAATGCTTTCTCTTTTTACAACTTCTCAGGCTTTGGACCGGATGGGGCGTGTGGATGAAATTATCAATGATCCTGAGTATGAACTACCATTCTTTTATTGCTCATTGTAGCAAAACATGTTTCCATATTTTCTTTCTTTTAGTTTTTATTATAATATTCTTTGTCTGGTGGGATGCAGCTACAAGTTTGAGTTCCCAACTCCAGATGATAGACCTGGTGCACCAATAATAAGTTTTAGGTAGGATGTTATTCCCCTCTTCTCTCTCACTTCATAAAGAGTATAACTTATGTGCGTGCATGACACGGATCCAATTGTAAGTTTGACAAAGCTTTTTGCCTTATTAATTTCCAATGGAAACTTATTTTCAGTTTCTAAGTGTGATTGCAGTGATGCATCGTTTGGTTACCCTGGGGGCCCAATTCTATTTAAGAATTTGAATTTTGGGATTGATCTTGACAGCCGTATTGCAAGTAAGATAACTTATCCAAGGAAAGCTTTAGCGCTATGAAATTTGGAATATTTTATTCGTTTGAGATATTCTATGCTATTCATGTTAGCACTTGCTAGTGTTCGTGTTTATGATTGCATGACTTCTTATCCTGTATTGCACTTTTTGGCAAACTAGTATTAAGTAGATTTGTAGTATAGGAGAATGTTTCTATATAATAATATGACAGCTTTTTCATTTTGTTTTTCAATATTATGGATTGTGTTCTGTTTGCTTATGCAGTGGTTGGACCCAATGGTATTGGTAAATCTACCATACTTAAGTTAATTGCAGGGGAACTACAACCCATTTCTGGGACAGTTTTTCGTTCTGCCAAGGTATTAGATTACATTGGCAAATTTTAGAACATCTTTTCTAGTAATAAATAACACTTTGTCATGTCCAAAAAATTATAATACTTTTATTACACATTGTTGGTTTTGCTTTCATTTTGGCCCTGATCAAGTCAACATGAAGTCCAAGGCTACATTTGGTTTGTACCTATGAGACATAAGTTGTATATAATGATCTGAGAAGGTAAATTTGAGGAAAATGAATAATCTAGTGATTTTTTTTTTCTCCTTCTCTCTTTTTTGGATGGGGAGGGCCACTTGCCCGTTATTTTACTGTTCTGTCCGCCTAGATAAATTTTCTTCTTCTAGTAAAAAGAGTTGCTAAACATTCGTCAGGACAGAGTCTCTTCTTGCTCTGTTAAGTTGTCTTTTCTGTCCTTAATCTGATTTTGTGGCATTGCATGCTTTTCCTGCCTCCAGGTTCGGATAGCAGTCTTCAGTCAGCATCACGTTGATGGACTAGACTTATCTTCGAATCCCCTTTTGTACATGATGCGCTGCTATCCTGTAAGTTCTTGGTGTTTGGAATAATGAAATATTTTCCTAAGAGTATTTCTTAGGGCATGTCTTCTATATTCTGGAAGTAGACAGTTGACTGTCGCTGCAGCCTATTCTCTTCTAATCACTATTTATTTCAGGGGAAGAGGACGAGATGGTTGAAATAATTTGATTAGAGCAATAGAAAAGCGATCATTTTTTCATTTTTTTCCACAAATAAATGCATAAGTGCTTATTTTGGTGGCATATTTTGTTGTTTAGTAGACAATTTTCCTTTTTGAGGGTCCCTGATTAAGTTTACTTGGGTGCTGGGCTGATAACATGGTGTTTTTTAGGCTACCTAGTACCCGGGCTTCTGACTTGAGGTTTTCAATGATTTTTTTTTTATATGGAATTTCTTCAGGGTGTTCCTGAACAGAAGCTTCGAGCTCACTTGGGCTCTTTTGGTGTAACTGGAAATCTTGCACTTCAGCCAATGTATACACTGTCAGGTACTGTCTGCATAGTACTGTTGTCTTATATTGTATCATGATTCATTGCTCCTTTGAAATGCTTATTGATATGTGATAATTGTGATACGAGTGTTACGACAGCTGTATTAGGTATTACTGATATTCAGAGGTGTCATTCTGTTTTTGCTGAGTTTTTTATATTTCTTAATGCTATATTAGGGGGACAAAAGAGCAGGGTTGCATTTGCGAAGATAACTTTCAGGAAACCACACATAATATTGCTTGATGAACCTTCCAATCACCTGGTACGTTACAGCCTTTCCAATCTTTCCTTGTTTGTTTGCTGCTTGGTAGGTAACTTTTTCAGCCAAGAAAATAGAGACAACTAGTTGCCTCTTATGTTTTGTTGTAAGCTAAATGTACTGAATCTAGAGTTAGTTTTTTTTTCCCCTTTTAGCGTTATTATTTATTCAGATGTGATCGGTCTGAATTTAAGAGATGGAAAAAGCAGAATTTTATTGGAAATATTTAATGCCAGCATCTGAAAAAAAAACATTAATTACTTCAATAAACCATTGGAGGAATTCCAGTACAAAGACAAATGGATCAAAAGGTCACCCACTTTTACAACATACATCTATTTATAAGGAAAATGCGTAGCTGAACCAAATAAACTCCTAAGCATTATCTGACATGATATACATAACTATCCAGTACCTAATTGTGGTATAAGAGGTAATCAATCCCCTCATTCTCCCGCTATGTCCACTACTGCTTGGACCATGTCTTCCACTTACCCACTCCACATCTTCTATACTTGCTCTTTTCTTTTTCTGTTTGTGTTTAAGGTTTTTTCGGGGCTCTGTGACATGTGGAATCCTATCTAAAGGGTTTAGGGTTTACTAGGCTGCCTTTAAAAAATTCGGTACTGGTTGTTTTCAATTCAGGCATGGGTCGTGTAGTAGAATAGAAAGTGGATAGTGTTCACTTAAACTGCATTCACCATAAGCGTATGGTGTGTAGTAGAATAGAAATTAAATATCATCCCACAGGAAATTCGTTAAAATGAAGTAATAGACCACTCAACCATTGAGACCTGAACCTATAAAAAATGAAAATAGCACTTCAAATAATGATAGAATGATTAAAGCAAAACCCAAATAGTAACGAGTGTCGGATCAATGAGAGAACTAGGATTTACTGTCCCTCATCGAATCCCTAGCAATTGCCCATTCTTCCCTTTCATAATGCAAATAATACCATGTGTGCTAGTGAATCAGGATTCAATTTTACTCACCAGTGTCTTTCAAATCACTACAGTAAGCTTGCCAAGAGATCAATCCCTAATTTCTTGGGCAAAAATTCTATGGTTCAATTATGCACAAATCTTATTGATTATGAGGAGTAATTGTTATACTTGTATTTTAACTAATAAACTAATAAATTGCTTCATGCATGTAATCACCAGCTTGAAATATCCCGGTCTATCTCAGATCTTGTATTTCTAGGTCTCATTAAACATTCACTGCAGTTGGCTAGACTAGACATTTAAGCAATAAAAACAAGTTGTGCGCATACTTATGTGTTATAGCATAAAGAAAGAGAAGAGGAATGATCACTGGTATAGAAATGAGTCCAAGCTAATACTAGAAAAAGAAAAATTAATCACGCATTGCTAAAAACACAAACATCAGTACATCACAGTTACAGCACATAGAATCCAAAAGAAGAAAGGAGAAAAAAGATGTAGGAGTTGAAAATGGTTGCCAGTCAAGAGCCTCTGCACAAAGCTCTCTGATGAGTGATGACCAGTCTCCCTTTCCTCTGAAGTCCCTCTGTTGATGTTTATAGAGAAATCCTTGACTTTTGAGGGTTCCTTAGCCAAATTGTGGCGTAACTCGAGAACCTTTGACCATAATCTTATTTCTCCTTTTTCTTGCACTTCAAGTTCTTTATTTTCTCTTTATAACTTGTACTCTGAGTTTCTCCCTTATTTTCTAAGATGCTCCTATTTAACGCAGAGTCTTCCAAATTTGACTCTGCAAATCAATTATAATCCATATGAGCATACAAATCTATCTGAATTTAAACTAAGAAGACATAAAGCCATTATTTTTTATATTTTATTATCGTAAGTCCCTGCACAATTTTCTTTGTTGTCCTGAATTAATTCATTATAAAACCAATCAAGACACTCTGAAAAATATGCATAAAGCATGAATATTTGAGAATTAACTTATTGAGACAGGAAATTTCAACTTCAGCATGAGCTTTTTTTCAGAGCTAGCGCTAGGATCATGGTTTCAACTTTCAAGGGACATGCTGTTCCATATATGATATCATGAGATTAGACTGATGAACTGAAGCAATCATGAAAAACCATGTAGTTATGATACTGTTAATAAGTATTTCAAACGGTTTTTTTCAATCTTGAAAGTACCTTATTGTGACGATGCGGTGCTGTTGTACCTCATCAGATGACAATATAAAAATACTATAAGATATTGATTCTTGGAAAGAAACTGTAGTAAAATGGGGATTGTGATTTTTGGATTAAGTGAACATATCCCAAAAATTGACTGAAAATGTGGTATGTAGGACTTGGATGCTGTTGAGGCACTAATTCAGGGTCTTGTAATGTTCCAAGGAGGCATTCTAATGGTATGTATATAGTCGTCAGCTCTCCTGCAGACTCCCAATTGTGTTAATTGCAATCGATGATTCATTATCATTTAGACTACCGCTGACAATTTTGTCGCGCAAATCAATGTTTTCCTTTTGGCAGGTGAGTCACGATGAGCACCTAATATCTGGAAGCGTGGAGGAGCTATGGGTTGTATCCCAAGGAAGAGCGAGCCCATTCCATGGCACCTTCCAAGATTATAAGAAGATACTCCAGTCATCATAGGAAAGTGAGTGAGTAAACAAATTTTGTGGTAAGAAGCCATTACAAATATTTCTGGTGTAATCTCACATAGTCGTAGATGGGAAATGGTAATATGAGACATTCAGTTGAGTTTTCCCATTTTATATATTTTTTTGTCATTGTTTATTCATTTTTGATAATGCTCATAGCCATAGGTTGTGTTTTAAAGAGCTACGACCCATTGATTGCAGGAAGAACTGTTTTTGTAATGCTGTAATTTTACTGTGTTTGCCGTTACAATGATGATAGTAGGCGGTAATTGACCAGATAAACTTTAAATTTACTAAATTCACTGTTGGACTGGCTGATGCTACAAGATGTTGCTGTTTAATATCCTTGCTGGATATTCTTCGACAAGATTTTCCCTGTTGGTAATCAGCATAAAGGGATCCTTTCTTCCATCTTATCCCTTTTTCTTAAGGGCTATGAAAGGCCAGCAAAATTTCCTGCCATATCAAGAAAGTATCCCAAATTGGTTATTGAGTGTCCAATTTTAATTCTTGGAAGATTTAAATTGGTTTTTCGATAGCCTTTGAAGCATATAAATTCCTGCCTTATGCTGCAAGTTTTTGGCTTGTGGAGGTTAACGAACTGAGATAAATAGTTTTTTTAAAAAATAAAGTCGTGTCGTGTATTTCTGAAATATAGTTATATTTAAATTTAAACAACTAAAATATATATGTGTATTTCTGAAATATAGTTATATTTAAATTTAAACAACTAAAATATATATATTCGTGCAACAATGGAACCATTGGAGACATATAAGGTGCATTCAAGGACATGGTTTTATGGTAAACTAATTTGTGAGTTTTATATTCGCTTGGAGCATGCTTATTCGGAGTGTTTTTTATCTCTAGAATTATTATTTTATTATAATTTTAGTCGAGACGTTTAAGGAGGTATTATAATTTTTAGGCGTTTAAGTTTATGTATGAGAGTGAAAGACGATTCGCTCTGTCTAATATTAATATCTCTTAAGAGAAAAGGAGATTTTATCTTATCTTTATATTGTGGTTGAATTCAATCCTTTTTCGAAAATTCTTACATAAAAAAAATAGATATGACTTAATTGCTAGTGAGAATTGAAAGGTAAAAAGTGGGTATTGTTTATTGTTTTCAAATTTTGTAACAACTTATTTCTAATGTTAGGAGAATCAGACCGACCATCGACTGTAGTTGAATTGTGATCGTATTAGTTATTAATAAGTATATTTAAAATAGTATATTCTTAGAACGAAACAAATAATTATCCATAATTATAAGAAATACTATTAAATCAAATAAGGGTAATATATGGTAAAAAAAAAGAATATCAATCCATATCCCATAGTTAAAAAAAAAAGGTATTCATTATTTCGGATTGGACGTGTGACCAATTTTTGGTTGAACTTATTTTCATAGGCAATATACAGTGCATAAAAGAATTAATGTTTTGAACTGTGATTTAACATACGTTATCAGTTCTTAGAAGAAAACGAGTAACGTAGGATAACGTAGCTATTAAATGACTTGCATTCCGTTATTAGCGAGGATTTATATTAATTTGTTCTAAAATCAAAAGTGAAATGAAATACAAAATCATGATTGCTACTATGATTATCGTTATCATAATTGCTATGATGGTCATCATCACTTGAGCTGCTGGAGGGTAGAGATGGTGTGAGAGGGAACCGAAAGCAAAAGTTTGACGAACTAGGGAATTGTAATTAAATATATATTAAATTAAATTGTACTATAATACTCCTCCGATCTCCTATATAAGTTTGATAATGAAAAATAATAATAGTAGTTAAAAGGCAATTTGTATATTTTTCCCGATATGTCCTTGAAAAAAGAGAAGGATTTATAATGCGGAATGAACAAGTAGTTGGGGAGGGTGAGGGCCAAAAAAAAAAAAAATACGAGGCAGGTGTGGGCAAGGGAGTAATTTACTGCTCACAAGGAACCTTGCTTCATTTTCGGCCTACACCAAGAAAACCTGGGTAATAGAAGAAGATTGGATCAATTTCGATCTGATTCCGTAGTTAAGGATGGAGAATACCAACAGCAACAACATCATATCGAGGGAGAAGATCGATCAAATGACCCTCTGGTTGGGTTCCACCCTCTCCTCGGCTTTCTTCTCCTCCCTGGAACGCTTCTCCTGCATCCACGTCTCCACCGATGATGCCGACTGTGATGACGACGATGACGAGGTTGTTCAGGTCCAAGATTCCGCCGCCGCCAAATCTACCGACCCTCAGGACAAGGACGTTTCCGACCTTCCCGTTTGAGACATCCTCCTCCTTCCTGTACAGGACTTTTCGTTTTATGTAGAAGTAAGGGGTCCATTTAGTCTAAAGCTCATTTTCTGGTGGAGTATGAATCATAGTTATGAATACATTCATATATCCAATACTGTGTCGTCATGTGATTGTGACGTCGATATACTTGATTTCGTCTCATTACTGCTGCGCGTCATTTTCTTATATCTTTGATCAGTCCTTGATTTCATGATTGTTGCTGCTTTGTACATTAATGACTAACATTGGATTCGTTCTCCGTTATAGTTAATACGTGGTGACCTCTTATTTATGTTTCTGACCTTTGCCTCCGGATCCACCGTCGGATTGGAACCACTGTATATCATTAATTTGTTTTTTCCCTTTTTTTTTGTGGGGTCTTGTATCATGAATCTAATTGTAGAACTTTACGCGTCTTAGGCAGCAGTAAGCATTTAGTACGATGCAATTACATTGCTAATGACTAGGCTCGTTTGCTTCATCCTGTACTTGCATTGCTATGTATTCTTTCTTCATATATGGACGTGGACCTATGTTATGCAATTTGGGAACTCTTTTTACTAGGTTACCATAATAGAATGATATAACATGGTCGATTTATTTATTTGAATTGGACTTGTGTAATTTGTGAAGTTTGAATTGGTCTTGGGATGACGAACACCAGTCTCGTAGGAATTGATTAGCGAGAAATATGGAAAGCTATTTTGCCCTCTTTTCTGTCCCCTGAAGCCATTGGGTCTGATATTCAAATGGTGAGACTAACCGTGATGAGAATTTCAGTAGAACTAGGATTGAGAGAAGTTTGGCTGGGATTGCTTCAAAAGTGTGATGGGAAAGTAAACTAACTTCAAATTATTGGGCAAATCATTTGACTCTGATATGGTTTAATATCCTTTTATGATACGAACATATCTATCTTATTCTTATGACTATTTAGTCTCACTCTGCTAGTAACAACATATTGAGAAGTGAGTAACCTGGTAAAAATGGTGTTTAGTTAGAGACTGAGGATGTTGGGTCATGCACTTTTTTTATATATCTGTGTGGGAAACATGGGAATAAGGATATGCAAGTGAAACAGTCGTAGGCTCAAAAAGAAGTGGAAAAAAACTCAGTCCCAAAATAGACTAAAGTTTCAGAACTTGCTCTGAGATTGGAAGTTAATTCTTCGAGAAGTTGACTTTTATTTTGATTATTAGCCTAGGAAAGGTTGTCGGGCAAAGTAACCTTTACTCTGGTTATGGAGTTGCTGAATTTTGGAAATGAATGTCTCTGATGAGAGGAGGTATTACTCTAAGAGGTTGCAAATTTAGAGCATGCAATATGATTTTATGAGCTGAGGTCTTTATGCCCTTTACATTTCAGGATTCATTCTAGGCATCTTTCCTTGAGGAACCTATTACATGTGCCTAAGTGTGTGAATCACTCGATATTGCATCTCTGGATGTGTAGTTTGCTTTGTTAGGTGGGAAATCGTCAATTACTGAAACAAAAAGAATTAGAGGAGATAAAAGATGCCATCAAGCACTTGCTTGGTGTAATTCTTCATTCATATTCGTCAATTAGGGCTTCTCTGGCAGATGTACTCCCAGTGTCCTAGATTTTTAGACAGAACTATTTTTCAGCTATATAACTACTATTAGACCCTTGAATATAACACCAGATGAACAGTAGACACGTACGTGGGCTTTTTACCAGTTTGTTTATTCTCCATTGTCCTTCCAACAGAGAAGCATGACTATGCACCGTCGGATAATATAAAGCTTTGCTCTCTTCTCCTTCAAAACTCTACCCTTGGGCTCCTGAAGATTTTTGGCATGCTTTCTTGAAGACGGGGGAATCTCCATGGTGTAGTTTCACTTGCTCAACTTCATACTCACCGAGAATTCTTCTTTCGTACAGATTATAAGGGGCTTCTTGGCAGTGGGAGTGAGTTGGAGTTACTGGAGTTAAGTTTGAGTTTGCTTTGAAATCAGCAAAATAGTGAGAGTGAATGAGAATATTAATTCGAGTTAGCTTTTTCGGTCAACCAGGAAGCTGAATTTCTGCTTTCAGTCACTGTCTTGGGCTTCCCTGGTCCCTACTCCTGCGTCCGGAATCCCAGGACTGCTGTTTTCTGTGCTCTGCTTCTTTATTTACTGCCTAAAGATAAATAAACCGCTTAGGCACTTACCCGAATTACTTTATAAGAATTTATTAGTGCCCCTGCTAGAATTATAATCTTTCAAGCTAAGCCATTTCTAGTCTATCTTGGTTTCTAGAACTTTTCTTCTTTCTTTTCCTTTTTAATTAAATATATTATCCACATTTCGGACACGCATGTTTTATTTGATGCCTAACTGCCAAACATTCTATATCGAGGATACACACACACGTATGCATATGTATATTCGGTGAGAGGGTTAGGGCATAGTTTTAGATTTGGCGATCATTGTAGTCTGTTTGAGTGTGTTTGGTTGGTGCGCTTACCATCAGCAAAACAGAGTTCCACCCCCACAGAACACTATCTCTCTCTAGGAATCACATCCTTAGCAATTCCTCCACCTCCAAAAAACAAACCGTACCAAACATGGCGTAAGTGGGGAGGGAGAAAGAGAGAGAGTTCGAATCTTATTAGTACTCTAAACATAATTGCTATCACGAGTAATATAACTTGTCTCCCGTTAAGGGAAACCTACGAGTGAGCTCAATCGTGGTAGAGATTATTATAGCTTCAAGTTTGAGTGAGGCTGAGTAACAACACATCTCCACACCTATTTTGCTCATTGTGGCATTGTGCTTTGTGTTTTTCCTATGAAGTTATCAGTTCTATTATTTGTCTAGAGCGTTGTAATCTTATATTATTTTATAATTTTATAACGTGCGCAAGCGCGTGTTAAATATTTTGATAAAGTTAAGCAATAGTGCTAATAAAAGTTTAATACATATGATAAAAAATAGTTTCGTATCTCATATGTAAGTTCGATTTTCGCTACTGTTGTGAGAGTTTCTTTTGTAGGCGATTTCGTAAGTTCCCTGTAAACGCTCTTTGAACTTTGGGGTTATATTTTGACTTTAGTAAGGGATATATGCTGAATTTACCTAAACTTTTTTGTACCTAAAAAAAAAGTTCTTACAGTAGTGTGGACATCCCATGGCACTAACCAAGACCCATAAGACTTGCAGTTTCAAAAGTTCCCTCAATACATATAATAAAGAACGGGCTTATATCTTATAAGAACGTGAGTTCAATTTTTATTATCATTATAAGGGTTCATTTGATAGGCGATTTTATAAGTCTTCTATAATTATGGTTGTATCCTAATTTTGGTAGGAATCGATACCGAACCCCCTTTAATTTTTTTTGTACCAAACAAAACTAGAGATGTTATTTTTTGTCATTGCAAAAGTGATTTTTATAATTTGTAAGACAAAGTCATTTTCATCATATTTTGGTAGAAAACTAACATAAAACCAAAAATAAAATACAATGAACTCTCTCTCTCTCTCTCTCTCCCCCTTAAATTACACGGACATTCCTTCGGTTTTCAAAACATACACTAAATTCTAATTTTTAACACTATTAAGAATATTTTATTAAAAATTCTAAAATAATTAATTTTATTATTTGTAATTATGTTTAAAATTTTAAAATTATCAATTTACCCTCGTAGTAAGATTTTAGTTGTTTACTCCCCCAAATTTAAATAATTAAGTAGGATAACATTTAAATAATAATTTTTTAACCAAATTATTCTATGAAAATTAATATGATTTTTTTTAAAAAAAAATTGATTATATTCACTAATTTATCCTTTTTATATTAAATTTATATTTCCTTTTTTATTTTTTTGTACATATGTTTGAAGGGATAAGGAAGATATCTATAATTGAAGCAAATAATAAGGAATTTGTGCTACGTACAGAATCCCCCAAAGTTGCACCACAATATTTAAACAAGAGCCCAAATTGGTTCCACTGTCTTTAATCCCCCATTCTTTTGTTTTAAATATCTCTAAATTACAATGATGACTTTCTTAAATTATTAAATATTAATTAAAAAATTAACATCACTATACTATTCATAATGTTGGCTTGTTTGATTTAACATGAGATACGTGACAAATTACAATTACTTATAAAACAAATAATAAATAATTCAAAAAACTAATACAAATAAAACATGCAGGGCATACATGTGCAAGGTAGTTATATTTGTCAAATTCACGTCTATTTGGGTGTCACGCACCGTGGCCAAAAAAGTTACATTTGTCAATATTTAATTCAAGGGAGAATCTCATTCCATGCTATGCTATCAACTCTCTTCTTGAGGTCTCGAATGAGATTCTCCCATTATTTAACCTAGGCTTGGCTCCAGAAAAGAATTATTAAACCATATTTGGCAGCTCAAGTCGTGTAGAGCCAGGGGCTGAAAGCGCCGTGAGCCCAAGGTTTTCTTCATTCGGACAAATGAACAGCAGACAGGCTGTAGGAGATCAATAATATCTCAAATATATAACAAAGCCAATTGCCGGCTTCGCAGAATTCACACCTTCTCTGACTCTTTTAATTCGTTAAAGATGTCTGCTTCTCGCATTTCAGGTTGCGCCCAATCATGGCAGACTTTCTATTCTTTTTTCACAGACAAAATTTTCCATTTCATTTACTTTGCTCACTAACAATCATTGTGGCTGTCACAGAATCTTCACCTGCTTGTTTTTTGGACCCAGAAGTGGTTAAGCCCTCAACCCCACTGGTCTCCTTCCTTGAACGTCTACAGGAAACCGCTCTAACCACTTTGGGCAAATCTAAAGTCGATCCAAAAACATATGTGGACTTGGCCTTGAAGTTCAACTTGTCTGAAACAGAGGAGGCATTTGATAAGCTTGCTAGGTCTGCTAATGGCTCTGTGCCAGCCGATGAGTTGAATGGTTTTATAGAAAGATACTTTGATGGTGCAGGGGAAGATGTGGTGTACTACGAACCAGATGATTACGTAGAAGAGCCAGACGGATTCTTGCCCAAAGTTGAGCATCCAGAGGTGAGGGCATGGGCATTGAAGGTCCATTCCCTTTGGAAAAACTTGAGTCGCAGAGTATCAACTGGGGTCAAAAGCCATCCCCATTTGCATACCCTTCTTCCGCTGCCTTCTTCTTTCGTTATTCCCGGTTCTCGCTTTCGTGAGGTTTATTACTGGGATTCCTACTGGGTGATCAGGTTTCTTTACCATCTTAATTTTTCTTCTCTAAAGATTTACCCCACCAATTCAATCCCAGGAATTAAAAACTTTGGCAATCTGTAAAAAGTGATATTGAATCAAATATTGGACGAAGATACTATGGGAAAAATGAATTTCCATGATTGCATTTGGAAGTAAGTTACTTAAATTTTCTGAAAATGAAATTCTGAAGAAAACTGTTCATTTTTCTAAGTCTACTTTCCTGAGGAACTTGGAGAGATCTCCATATCATATCAAACGCAACCTTGTAAATTTGGCTAGTGTCTTTTTAGTGAAAAGGTCTTCATTTTGTTCATTACTTTCTTATCTCATGTTCATTTGGGTTGAAATTGTCTCAAGGATCATTGCTTATGCTTTGAGATGCAGGGGCTTACTGGTGAGTAAAATGTACAAGACAGCCACGGCAGTCGTGACTAATCTTATTTCTTTAATAGAGAAATATGGATTTGTGCTTAATGGTGCAAGAGCCTACTACACCAACAGAAGGTATCGTTATCCCATTTACTCTTCTTGCTTTCTGTTGTATAATGACAATTTGGAAAGTAATGTCAGAGGATTGCAAATTTCTACGTAATTACACTTTCTAAATCATTATATGTTGTTGAGTGGTTAAAATCCAAACCTGGAGTTCATTTTAGGATGTTGTAGAAGTTGAACATGTATTTGCATGCTAATTCTTAATGGGGTTAGTCTACCTTTCATTGAATTGTATGCTAATAGTTTAGAAAAGTAAAGAAAAGAATGATGATTGTTTTACTGGTTTATTATGCAGTCTTATAATCTTAAAACAATTTGGGGGAGAAGTTGAGTAATGGTTTTTATTGTGCATTCATTTTATCTAATGTTATTTTCAGATTTTTATGTATTTTTAAGTGTATTCTTTTTCTTATAATTCTTTCCCTGCAAGAGGAAATAACAACTACAAGCTTCATTATGATTTTTGCAGCCAACCTCCCCTTTTAAGTTCTATGATTTATGAGATTTACAATAACACCGGTGATATAGAATTGGTCAAAAGATCGCTTCCTGCGCTGCAGAAAGAATATGAATTTTGGAATTCAGGTATTACAGCACTTCAGCTGCTGGACTAGATAGTTTATTATATATGATTGGATTATAGTTTGTGATATAAAATTTTAGTTACTTTTTGTCCAAAATTCATGGGTTTTTTCTTTTTAATTATCTTGCAGACATACATAGGGTGACCATTGTGGATACTCAAGGTTATGCTCACACCTTAAATCGTTATTATGCAATGTGGAATAAACCTAGGCCAGAGTCTTCAATAATCGTATGTTCCATGTGCTACTTTATTTTGAACTGACTTATCAATGACATGGAATTGGTGCTGTAACTCTTGGGAATTTCTTGGTGCAGGACAAGGCATTTGCTTCCAAGCTTTTGAATGTTTCAGAAAAACAGCAATTTTACCGTGAGGTGGCCTCAGCTGCTGAATCAGGATGGGATTTTAGTACAAGATGGATGAGGTAACTTAATCCTCTAACGTGTACCTGTCTGAGAAACAAGAGAATTAATTAAAACAAAAAAGCTCTTACGTGCTTTACAAAACAAAACTCCTCTTACATATTTATCTCGTACAATGAAAAATCACTTAAAATAAGCTAATCCAAACACTATAAAATTACATCGTACAGTGCTAGTTGCAACGTGTTACCTTCTTTAAATGGTTGTCACTGGTGATAAATGATACAAACAATCATGTGATCATGATGCTGTTTTGGTGCAGAGATCCGTCAGATTTTACCACATTGGCTACAACATCAGTAATACCTGTTGATCTAAATGCTTATATACTTGGGGTATGTTTTAGACCAATGACTAAATTAAACAAAACCTTTGGTCTTGGACCTGATTTGTGCTGTGACGCATGTTTGTTCAGATGGAACTTAATATTGCATTTTTCGCTGAAGTTACTGGAGATAATAATACTGCTCAGCACTTCCTGCAACTTGCTGGTAATAGAAAGAAGGCGTTCAACTCAGTTTTTTGGAACATAAACAAGAAACAATGGCTTGATTACTGGCTCACAAGTAGTACATGTCAGGTATGTTCTATCTAAGTTCGTCGTTATGGGACTTGTCTACCTCACTGCAACTCTTCTGACTCATCCTTTTTTATCCTTGCAGGAAGCTCAAGTCTTGGATGCTCACCAGCAGAATCAAAATGTATTTGCTTCCAATTTTGTTCCTTTGTGGATGGAACCATTTTACTCAGGTAAATTTGATTCCTTGACCGGATGTTTAGGCCACTGTTAACAGTTTAATAGTATGAACGCTTACATGGATGATCTTGATAACAAGATATCCTGAAGTTGAAGATAGTTTCAACGTTTCTTTTCTTTTGTTTGAATTAAATTGAGATGTTGGAAATAAACGTAAGAACACACAAAGGGTTGGGATACTAAAACATGTAGTGTTTAAGCATGTACCGTGTAGCTATATAACTATCCACGTGGGTGGCCCTTGAAAATATACAAGTAAAAGACGCTGCTTAAATTTCTGCTTACTATGTTTCATATTTCTGAAGACTCTTCGGTTGCGGGTGGCGTTGTTGAAAGCCTCAAAACTAGTGGGTTGCTTGGTGCTGCTGGAATTGCAACCTCTCTGACGAATTCTGGACAACAGTGGTAATTTAGAACTTAGGACAGCATTAGAGATTAAGGTTCGTTCATGTTAATGTTATGACTCGTTGGACTTTATTTACAGGGACTTCCCAAATGGCTGGGCCCCACTTCAACACATGATAGTAGAAGGTCTGGTGAAATCTGGATTGAAAGAAGCAGCTTCATTAGCAGAAGAAATTGCAAGGAGATGGATCACAACCAACTACGTTGCCTATAAGAAAAAGGGGGTGATGCATGAAAAATATGATGTGGAGCATTGTGGAGAGTATGGAGGTGGTGGTGAATATATACCTCAGGTTTGTAAAAGACTAAGAAACAATTTCGCATTATTATTTTTCTATTAAAGACAAATTTAAGATATTGTCATACACTGAATATGGATATCTCTCTCCAAATAAAAATTTAAACCTTGATTTTGAATGGGATTGATTGCAATGCAGACTGGTTTTGGGTGGTCGAACGGAGTGGTGCTTGCTCTCTTGGAGGAGTTTGGATGGCCCCAAGATCTCAATATTGACTGTTCATAGATTTCCTCCGAGATTAAAAGCATTGGCAGAAATGGCTTCTTTCCCATCCTTTGAAGCGAGGTGATTACAAGAACACAAGTTATATTTAATAATTAATTTTTATTTTAAATAAAAATGGAGGCTATAAGAAGTTTTAAGTCACTCTCTTGCCCTCCTCACTTGTCAATTATTATTCCATTATAAGTTGTATGAGGTTGCTACAATGCAGAGATTGTTGAATAAATAATTTGTAATCAGAATACGATAATGTGCTCAGTTTTAAAATAATTATTAATTTCGCTTTAGGCTATGTTTAGTTCAACGAAAGAGAGAGTAGATTAAATTAATTTAAGAGAGGATATGGGGAGGGTAAAGAATGTAAGTAGGGGAGATGAGGAGATGTTTCTTGTTTGGTTTAAGAAGGGAGAGGAGGGGAGCTTATTATAAATTGACAAATATACCCTTATTATTGTTTTTAAATTTTTTTTCTTATTATTTCATCTTTATTGAATATTTTATTAAGCTTCAAATGGCAAGAGAAGAGAGCAAAGAAGCTTCACAGCGACAAACAAGAAGGCAAAAATAGAGAGAGAGAGAGAATGAGGGAAACAAGGGTAGTACTACGCGTTGTGATTACTGTGCGTGTGCTTCAGCTGAAACGACTGAGGGTAGGACTGGAATTTTTGAAAGCTGCTATGGGTAATTTTGACCAAAAATAAAACAAAGTTTCTCTCCGCTCCAAAAACCTCCGATTTTGGAGGGTTGAGGAAGGGAGGTAGGGGAGTAAATAAGGACAAAAAAATTTCCTTTCCCTCCTTTTTATTTTTTGAACCAAACACACATACCCTTTTCCCTCCCTTATCCTCCCCTCTAAAAACCCCCAACCAAATAATGCCTTAGAGAAAATTTAAAAAAAAAATACCATTTAGATTATAAAATTTTAAAAAAGCATGCAAATATAGAAAATATTAGATTGATGGTAAGTATTAATTTATAATTTCAATATCTATAAAAAAAAAAGATGAAATTACCTATGAACCTAAAAAGAATAGTCAATCTTATTGTTAAAATGATTAAAATTATTATAAGTGTTGTTCATTTTGTTATTAATGTAATTAATATCTATGGACTATTAAATTGTCAAATGGAATAGTCAATTTCATTAATAAAATAGTTAAAATCATTATATATGTTATCAATTTTATTATTAAAATAGTTAATACCCCAAAATTTAATCTAATTATTTAAATCACTAGCTTGTCAAAGAAATTGTCAATCTCATCATCAAAATAGTTAAAATTATTATTTATATTATTAATTTTATTACTAGAGTAATTAATAATAATCAATCTGTTATTTTCCTTTTGGAATTTTAAAATTTATGTGATATTTTATAGTGGATTTTTATCTTTATTAATGAAATATCAATTATTGTCAAATAAAAAAAGAAGTATCAATTTTTTATGCACTGTTCATAAATAAAAATAATAGAAAGTAAATGAGTATTCAACATTTTAATATTATATCTAGTCTTAATTATAAGAATTAGTTAATTTTTTAGATAGATTAAAAAAATTAAATAAATTAATTAATTATAATTAATATAAAAGTTAGTTGACTAATTTAGATAAATTGAGAAATATATAATATAAATTTATCTTAAAAAATTAGATTTAATGATAATGATAATTAATTTATTTAATTTTTTAATATATTAAAAAAATTAATTAACTTTTATATTAATAATAAGGGTGTCATATTAAACTTTTTTATTTCATCTATTTCAAAATAATTGTTGCTTTAGAATTTTTATACTGTTATACTCTTTATTAATAAAAATAAAAATAATTAGGTGCCCCCTATTACTGTTTTTTTTTTTTTTTTCCAACCAAGGGTGTCTCAAATTTCACCGTTACTATTAAAATGCGTTTTTTCGAATGCCAACTTGTGTTGTCTTTTTTCTACGCCGGTGAGGCCGTTGGTCAAAGTTGTTAGTTTTCAAACAAGGCTTTGCGGAATTGTACTGTGAATCTGCGATCCTGCTCTGAGTCTACGTTCGTAAATCATGTCAGCTTCGGGCATCGCAGGCGCCAACAATGGCGGACTCTCTATTCCCCTTATCAGAAACTAAGTTTTCAACTCTCACTAACAATCTCTATGGCTATCTCCGAATCTTCATCTCCTACGTATAAAACTTTTCTTCAATTCTCAATTCAGAAGAATTCGATCTCTATAAATATTTAACGCAGTAACAAGTCAATTTTATATTTTATATTTTTTTACTTTAAAGACTAAAAGCTACTATATATCTTCCTCCGCATAAAAAAAGAGAAACCAGACTCATATTAAAGTTAGATACAGATCGATTTCGAAGGCTGGCGACTTCCAATGGTTCTCGGAACCCATGCGCTTGTATCGGGGAAAAAAAATATCTTGCACTTAAAGCTGCTCGTGAATTTGAGCAGAGAGTTTATTAATTTTCTTAAAACCTTTTAAGATAAAAAAAATTGTAAAATACCAATCAGAAAATTGACCCAAACATAATTTATTCCTCTCGACGTCCTGTGTTGGACGAGCCGAGTTAATAGAGAGAGTGGAGAGCAGAGGTACACAGCACTGTAAAGAAGGTCGGAATTGTTCTAACAAGGCTTCTCGGAATTGTGATCCTGCTCTAACTCTTCATTCGATATCATGTCAGCTTCAAGCATCGCAGGTTGCCAACAATGGCGGACTCTCTATTCCCTTTTTTCACCCACAAATTATGTTTTCAACTTCATCTACTATGCTGCTCGTTATTAATCTATACGATTGTCACAGAATCTTCATCTGCTTCCCCTTTGGACCCAGGCCTTGTGAAGGCCTCAATCCCTCTAGTCTCCTTTCTCGAACGCCTCCAAGAAACCGCAGTTAACACCTTTGGCAGATCTAACGTTCACCCAAAAACCTACTTTGACTTGTCGTTGAAGTTCAGTTGTCTGAGACAGAGGAGGCATTTGATAAGCTTGCTAGGTCTGCTAATGGCTCTATACCAGCTAAGGAATTGAGTGATTTTATAAAAAGATACTTGGCAGGTGCAGAGGATGATATGGAGTACTACGAACCAGAGGATTACGTAGAAGAGACAGATCTTGGTTTAGCTAGATCTTTTCTTTTCAGTATATCTCTTGGACATTGCCATTCGGGTTCGAAATTATCTCAAGGACCATTACTTATACTTCGAGGTGCAGGGGCTTACTGGTGAGTAAAATGTACAAGACATCCACAGGAATGGTGATTAATCTTATTTCTTTGGTAGAAGAATATGGATCTGTGCCTAATGGTGCAAGAGCTTACTACACCAACAGGAGGTATCGTTTTCCCATTTACTCTTCTGCTGTTTGTGGTTTCCTCAAACTTTTTGGTTTTACCTTTTAATTATCTTGTAGAAAATACATAGGGTGACCGTTGTGGATCCTCAAGGTTGCACTATCGTTACTATGCAATGTGGAATTAGAATCATAACTCAGGACAAGGGATTTGCTTCCAAGTTCTTGGATGTTTCAGATAAACACACTTTTACCATGACGTGGCTTCAACTTGTGAATCAGGATGGGATTTCAGCACAAGATGGATGAGGCAATTATTTTGTCTGATATATTTCATGATTCACAATGACTATTAGGCTCATATGTAACCTTCAAGTGGTCAGCACTAGTTATAGCTTAATAAATGATGCAAATTGCGAACAATCATGTGATTGCAATGCTTTTTTGTTACAGAGATCCGTTAGAATTTACATCAGTGGCTACAACTGCTGTGATACCTGTTGATCTAAATGCATTTATTATTGGGGTATGTCTTAGACCGATGACTAAAGCAAGTCCTGAATCTATGGTTTTTAACCTGATTTGTGCGGTGGTACATGTTTGTTCAGATGGAACTTAATATTGCATTTTTGGCATGAGTTACTGGAGATAATAACACTGCTCAGCACTTCCTGCAACTTTCTGCTCAGCACACACACAAAACTGAAAATCTTACATTTTGCTTGGGGTTTAAGAAAACTATTTGAAATGTTTGAATGTCATTTGGATGAAATGCAGACTGGTTTTGGGTGGTCGATCGAATGGAGTGGTGCTTGCTTTCTTGGAGGAGTTCGGATGGCCTCAAGACCGCGATATTGACTGTTGATGGATTTCCTCAGAACTTGACAACATTGGCAATTGAAGTTGATCAAACATTCTATTTTACTTGTATTGTTTTGTTTACGCTCATGCTAGCCACTTGCAATGTAATTGATGTTGAGCACAGTGCACACTCTACTTGTAATGGTTCTAGTTTCTTGCAATGCGATTGATGTTTGCTGAGCAACGCCAAGCCTCAGATTTATGCACATTTAAGACTTTGTAATGCATGTGAATTGGATTATATCAAATGCAAACATGCTTATATATGCATGAGATTAGTAAGTGATCGTAAAGAAGTGGAACTCATACATTTTGGTGCTAAGTAGCTTTTTTAAATAGAAATGTGATTATCATTCATCAAGAGAATTAAAGAGATCAATAATTGTTACTTATACTCCTTTCATCATCTACTGACTCCATTGACTCCTTGTAATAAGGGTGATGGATGATTAAAGATATATATATCAAACTAACAAGTTCGGATATTGATTAGCTTCTTTGGATATAAAATTCACAAAAACATGCAGAATTTCTAAGAATGTTAAATTTTTTAACTACATAATATTATATAACTAAAATTAAAATTACTTTTTTTTTACCAACCTAAATTTCTTCAGGACTCATCGCTAAAAACATGCAGAATTTCTAAGAATGTTAAATTTTTTAACTACATAATATTATATAACTAAAATTAAAATTACTTTTTTTTTACCAACCTAAATTTCTTCAGGACTCATCGCTAAATGAAGAATAGGACAAGAAGAGGGGGACGTGGCTTGGTTGACAAGGAAATCATTGTTTGTGGGACTTAGGGCCGTTTTCCCCATACTGTGACACAACTCGTCACAAAAATATCAAATTTTGACCTTAATTTCAACTGAATTTTTGGGGCAGAAACACTTTATTAATTAAGACATCCCAAACATTAACCTTAGGTTTAAAGTAGCTTTTGTGGATTTAGAAGTCAGTTTCATATTACCGTCATGCCAAACACGTACTATGTCTTGTTCGAAAGTGTGGGCACTATGTTTTGGTCCCTAGTAGTGATCATATTTATAGCTTCCACGCAATCGCTAAACACCTTCATCTTCCTCAAACCCTTACTCATTCAGGAATCACCAATTACTACTTAGTTTTTACAACGCTATATCTTCCCCTTCCATTTTTAAGTCACTGGCTTAATACACTGCAGCCAGATCAAGTGCTGTCTTTAATTCCACGTCCCAAAAAAGATAAAAGAACCATCAAGTAGTTTGTTTTTATATACTCGTATATAAATTCTTCAAAGATACAATGAATGTTTAAAGTTCAGACGGTTGTTCTACATTGAAGGGGAAAAAACAACAATAAGGTGGAAAGTATTTCTGTTTACCGTGTTTCAGGGAAAAGATCATCCAATGAACTGGGAAGGCACTATACAAATACAAATGAACATTTTTTTTGTTTAGCTTAGGTGCTAAAGCTAGACTGGTAATGGTGGGTCTGCATCATGAAGCTTGTGAAATACAGTAGAAAAATGGCGTGATCCCCGTTGGTGCACTATCTTGGCTCTTTCACTTTTTATTTTTCTGCAAAACACTACCTCATATGACATGGATATGAACATCAAATCTTTGAAAAAAATTAGATTATTCTTAATTAATTATTTAATCCATTTCTTATTAGGCTCCTCTCGTTCTGCTGGGTTCTTAATTAATTTCAAACTCTTCACTTTTTCTTTCTCTTTAATCTTGTGGTGGAAATGTGTCCAACCCCATCTTACCAATCAACAATTGTCACACACACACACTCACACATATATATATATGGAATCATGAATGAAACGAGGAATATAATAAAAAAATGATAAGGGAAGAGAGGTGGAAGGATGATTAGGATCACTAAATGATATTTTATAGTTATTAAGGGGATTGGGAAACTGGAAAAGCTTTAAGTTCTAAATCTAAGGAAGCGGGTCCTCTAAGATTCGACCCAAAAAAACAAAAAAAAGAAAGATAAATAGAGGCAATCATTGAAGAATTGTAGCATTCAAATGACGCCACACACTCAATCAGAAGTTATAATTAATAAAAAACCAAAATGTTTAATTACGATAATATTTAAATAAACTATATATATAGCCATCCTATAGAATGAGTGAGTGACAAGTTAATGGCATATATCCCATTCCCCATATATAATAGTTTTATATGCAGCTTGATTGATTCATGGAATTTAATCGTCTTCTTGATTCGTCCACTGGTCAAATAAAGTTGGCTAATTAATCACCTAATTAAAGCAAATCACAGGATATGATTGATGATTGGGATTGCTATAAAAATGGCTTTATAGATATACTCTATATCAGATGGGTTTGTGCTTATATGCAGGAGACCAAAAAAAATAAAGAGAATGCAACTTTTAGCTACTGGGATATATCATAAACTTCATTATTTCTAATTATTACCAAACAAAAAATACCCATCATCATCTAGTACTCCTTAATGGTAATACCGTATCATTTAGGTAATTAAAGTAACGAAAGAACCTAATTTTTCAGGTAGAAGTTTCTAATTCTTAATTTGGAAAAAAATTACAAAATAAGAATGTTGTTGTCGGCTGGTGTATCCACGAGTATCGTGTTAATAAGAATAACATCGAGCTAACACCAAACACCGGGAGTTGAATTGAAATTGAAGTGAGGGAGAGTAGATTAAGAAATGAATGAGAAGAAGAAAGCGATAAGTTTGAAGGGAAAAAAGAAGAGAATTCCGAGGAACACGAGAGTCGAGGATTGACCAACCGCTAATAAATGTGTAATGAACTGATTAACAGCCGGTCAAAACAGATTAACCACTAGAATTAAGAAAAAAAAAACTCACAAGTCACAAACCCAAAGCACGTGAGATTTCATTCAGGTTCACAATAATCCATGGGTACAGTACATATACAGATATTCTAATTCTAATGAATCGTGTGGCTTTATCTATAATAAACGATTTAAAAGCAAAAGCTAGCTAGCGTACGTTAAAGATGAAAAAATATAGAGAGAAGAGAAATGAAAGTGGGTTGGGGAGAAGCGCAAAGAAAGAAGAAAGCTTTTTGTATCATTTGAAGGTGGGGAGAGAGAGTGACAGAAATGCTTATAATTGAGTTTGAGTTGGAGGAAAAGGGGCTAATTAGCAACTCCCTCAGGAGAGGTTGAAAGGCATAAAAGTCGCTTTCATCACATTAATTTATTAACTGCAAAAGAAACAGCTCATCGGAATCGGATCTTAATCAGTAACTCTGAATAATGAATAATGAATAATGTAAGGTCAAATCTCTAAACCCCCCTTCATATTTATTAACACTTATTTAATGCTCAGAGGTTGGTGCATCGGTCCTTAATTCATCACTTCAAGTCATCTCTTGATCTCTCTCGGAATCGGAATCTGCCATTATTGCCATGGTGGACACTCTCGAGTACCTCTTGGGCTCTCCGGGACCTTCCGGGTTTGGCTCTAGCTCCACCGCCGAACAAGTCACCGGAACCACCTCCTCCTCCCATTTCTCCTCACTCACCGCCATCATTACCGGTACTTTCCTAATTCCTAATCCCTCTCTCTCTCTATCGTTCTTCTTTCTTTAGGTCGAATACTTACTGAGTATTGATGTCGACGCAGGCGCGACGTCGGGAATCGGAGCTGAGACGGCGAGGGTTCTGGCGAAGAGAGGAGTGAGGTTGATTCTGCCGGCTCGAACCGTGAAAGCTGCCGAAGAAACTAAAGCTCGCATCCTCTCCGAGTCTCCAAACTCGAACATCCTCGTGATGCCTGTCGATCTTAGTTCTCTCAGCTCTGTTCGCTCCTTCGTTTCTCAGTTCCATTCTCTTCATTTACCTCTCAACCTTCTTATGTAATACACTCCTCTTTTTTCCCCTTTTCCGCTCTTCTCACCCATATTTATTTCTCACTGTATATTCCATTTTCTTCTTCTCTCTCTAGAAACAACGCCGGAAAGTTCGCGGAACATCACGCAATCTCGGAAGATGGATTTGAGATGACGTTCGCCACGAATTATCTAGGTCATTTCCTGTTGACGGAGTTGTTGTTGAAGACGATGGTGGAAACGGCAGAGAAGACGAGGATCCAAGGACGGATCATGAACGTGTCTTCCAACGTACATGGCTGGTTTTCCGGCGACATTATCCGATATCTAGCTCTTATTACCCGCGACAACAGGTAATTAGGTTCTGGAAGAACAAGAGTAGTCTCTGGAAGAAGAAGAAGAAGAATTGGGTAAACAAATAAAACAAAAAATAAAATCTGTGGTTTGACTTCTCTTTAATTTATTTCATTTGGCCTTTGTCTTGCCCCTACTGCAGCCATTACGACGCCACACGTGCTTATGCTCTGTCGAAGCTCGCCAACATCTTACACACCAAGCATCTTGCTCTCAAACTCCAGGTCCGTCCATCAATCTATCTATAAATAAATCAACCCTCAATTATTGATTCATAGAATTATATTTAAAAAAACAGCCTTTTTTGTTTTTTCCTCGTCATCTTCCTATTTTATTAGTGTTGATAGAACATATGATCATATGAGATCTCTCATATCGATCTTGTGCAGCAAATGGGAGCCAACGTGACTGTGAATTGCGTTCATCCTGGGATTGTGAGGACCAGGCTCACCAGGGAACGTGAAGGCTGGCTTACAGGTTTATTACAGGTTTACTTATTTATCTGCTATTTTTAAATCTCTGACAGTTGTTCATTGGAAGCTTTGTATGCTGCAGATATAGCGTTCTTGCTGACTTCCAAATTCTTGAAAACCATTCCCCAGGTAACACTTCAACTTTCTAATCCCGTCGTCCAAGTTATATATATATATATATATATATATATATATATATATATATATATTTAAGCCGTATAGAAAATGACAAAACGCAGTACATGCATAAAATTGTTTATCGTGATTGTTTTGATATGATATATATATGACTAATTAAGGGTGGTGTAAAATGAAATGTAGGCTGCAGCAACGACATGTTACGTGGCGACGAATCCGAGGCTGTTGAATGTGTCCGGCAAGTACTTTGCTGACTGCAACGAAGCTTCCATGTCAAAACTAGGATCCAGTTCTACGGAAGCTGCAAGGTTGTGGTCAGCTTCCGAATCCATGATCTCTGGAGGCCCCAAATCTCTTCTACATCTCCTCCACAACGATGGATGAAATTAATTTACGGATTTATGGATATATATATATGAAACTAATTAACTAGCTAGCTATATATATAAATGTTAATCTCTCTTGGTTTTAGTTGTCTTTTGGTATAGAAAAGCAGCATAAATACACAAGTATACTAGTGAGTGGTTTAATTAGCTTTGGCATTTAAGTAAGTATTAGCTACAAACTGTAAATTACTTAGAGTGAACGTCAGAAAAATTGGAGAGTGCTTAAATTATTTTGTGTGTGCGGGGGTAGTTGTTTAACTTAAAAAATGTGTGCTTTAGTTGGATTAGATTGCCATAATGATGAGATGATTGTATGGTGATTTAGGCTGTATGTACATACATATATATAATATTAAACAAATACTACCTGGGGCAAAGTGCTCCAAAATAAAAACTCTGATTGATTCTACCTTTTTCTTTTTCTATGTTATATATGAAACTTTGATTAGATACAGCAAATATTGTATGATTAAGGAAAAAAATAAAGTTTGATCATTGAAATTGTAATGAGTTGCGCATATTATATATAGAGAGAGAGAAGAACTAACAAGCTGATTATTCTAACTTGAAAGAGTTTTAGTTGCCTAAATTTAAATATGTGTAAATATAAGAAATATCTATAAAAGAATTATCATATCTTAAGTTAGATAGTCATATGGAAAAGACAGAGAGAAGAAGGTGGAGTTTGGCGGGTCATGGGGCACGTGGTGGGTGTTATGGAAGAATATATTTCTTTCTGATGGAAGTGTGGATGGGACCTACTAACATGGGGAGAGAGGAAGGCTTGTGTTTAAAGAAACAAAAAATTGTGGACGTTAAGTCGTAATCATAAATTCGTACTAGTATTGGACACTCCTCACATTTATATACCATACCATCTTTCTCGTCAGCATTCATACTTTTCAATGCTTGTTTATTTTGGACGGTGACTTAACAGCGGTCCCCTCCTTCTTCAGTTCACAGATAATGGAATCGTTGGAAACAACCTGTTACCAAATACGAGCTATTAGTACCCAGTTCTATATAAGCATATTCATCTTAATTCAATCAATTTCTATAAAGGGCCTAAAGAACAGTATTCAAAGGATGTCTGGATTGCATTGAAAAGGGCTTATTAGTTTGTGTTAAGGACGGTGAACAGAGAAATGAATGAGCTGGGATTTCGAGGAAAGATGCAAAATTCAGTTGGGGAAAAAGGGTAGGGAACTTTTAATGGCGTCAACTGCTTTTGTACGATTGCATGGGAAATTTCAGTGTCATCATCAATTGACTGCTCAACAAATAGAAAGGCTTTATAGTACAAGGGATGAAATCATTTCTCAACTTTTATCAGCACTGGGGACTCTGAATCCCACATTTCTTGTTCCGCTAAGCCCTCACACCCTTAGAAGAGCATCACCAACAGCTCTGTTGGACCTACACTCAGTGGTCTTGAATTGAGACCCAATCTTTATTTATTTTTTAAATATAAATATTCTTCTGTTTAAAATAATTATATTTAAGGCATATCAGATACTAACCGTGACAGAAAACCTATTATTCTGAGAGAAGACCAAGCCTAAATATCAAAGGGCAATAACAAATTATGGATCTAATTTTTCGTTGTTGGGCCGAGACTCTGCTATAGTCTACAAATTTTTATTTTCATAACGCCCCCCCCCCCCCCACAACCCACAAAAACGTTTGAATATTAGGACTGGGCCGCTAACATGCAAAACACCAAAGGCATAAGGGAAGTAGAATTGAAGAAATAGAAATAGGAGTAGAATCTTCTATTTTTTTATTTAGTATAATAAAAATTATTTTTATTTTTATTTTTAATATTTTAAGTCATTTCAGTTCTATAAAAAAAATTAAAAAATAAAATGATAGAAGTTGGAGTGTAATATTTTAGATTATTTTACTCCAAATTATAAAATTTATGGATAACTTTAATCTTTCTCAAGTTATATAAAAATATTTTTGATTATTTTACCCTAAATTATAAAATAATATACATAAATTTTATACTCATTTTTATCCTACTAAATAAGTATTTAAAGTTTATTTTTAATTTAATTTTATTTTTACTTTTATCTCTATAAAAAATCATTAACGTACCCACTTAAGTTAAGTTGAAACATCTACTACTCATGTTTGACACATAAATATATAAATTTTTAAAAATGTATGCAAATATGTCAGCTAAGGCTATTAAAGTAAACAAGGATGAAGTAAGGTCTAGATAATGGTCGAGACTTGTAATTCTCCTTCGTAAGAGTGACGTTGCAATTGGTCAATGGTTATGATCATGATGTGGTCAACGGTCAGAATTAGGGAATGGGTCGCAATCATTTGGGTATTAATATTATATGTGGCCAGTCGGACTAACATAGTCAATCATGGATCCCCTACCTATCTATGAGGGCCATGCATAATACTCATGGTCCGATATGTCTAACCCATCCCGCAATAAAATAATTTTGCCCAGCCTGATAAATATAGGGTAGAGCTGGGCATCGGGCTATAAAATTTAGCCCATACTTTTTTCGGGCTGGACACCGGGCAGGGGGTTGCCCCACCCTACCCTGCCCATCCCATGAGCACCACTTCTTTTATTTTTTTTTTACTTTTTTCTCTAAATGCTACACTTAAAAGGGAGAATATGATAGTTACTGGTGACTAGAGGTTCATTTTAAAAATATGAGTATTTAAGTATGTAAATTGTATCTTTTAATATTTATAACTATATTAATTTTTTCTTTTTTTTAACTTTGCTAATCATCATATAATTACATTATAAATTATAATTATTTATTTTTTTCAGATACTTAATCTTTGTCAATATTAGGGAGATTGATACAAATTTACAATTACAAATTACTTAGACTTCAAGGTTTTTTTTACATGCAATGGATTTCAAGAATTTAATTATTATCTTTTTGTTGCTTTATTCTTAGTGAATTATGGATATTATTTAAGTCTTAAAGATATATGAATATGATATTATTTTATAAATTTATAATTGCAGATTTTTTTTCACAACATGAGCATGACATCAAAATTTGGGCATGCCTAGCCCGCCCATGCCCAGGCCAAAATAGTTAGGGCTTTTACCGGGTAGGGCCGGGCATCGGGCTGCAAAATGCAGCCCATGTTTTTTTTGGGCAGGGCACCGAACACGAGGCCTATCCTACCTAACCCTACCCATGCACACCCCTACTATCTATAAAGCTCATCTACATCAATTCATCCCCTACTCACTCAATCCCCTTTTTCAAGTCACGACTAGTTGTGCATATTCGCATATGGTTCATGGGTTTTGGGTTATGTATATGGCTGGGCCGAAGCGGGCTGAGGATAAATCCGAGTCAAGTCTCGCCATGCCCGACCCGGGGTTTGGCAACCCTCAAAGCAAAAGTAATATGGTAACGTGAATATGAAAATGAGAAAGGATGAAATTAGAAGGCGGGCGAGGCACGCGAAGTGCCAACCAAAAAGTGAATTCTTTTTTGTGTGCCTTTAAATCATAAGAGGTTGCAGCTTTGTGTATCCAATAATCGGAATTGTTTCTTCTTGAAACCCAACACAGAGATGCCCAAATTGCTTTACTGTTTCACTTTTCCCCGACAATCTTTGTTTGTGGGCCCCTCCCTATAATGCAGTCCTTTTCATTTCATTACATTTCTTTTCCATTTTTATCCCAATTACTGGTAGTACTTTTCCACACAAATTTTACACACTATAACTAAAAAGATCTTCAGAAGTTTGGAGTGGAGGAATTTTTTTATGAAAATATAAATAAAAATAAAATAAAATAAAAATACATTTTAAAAATTTTATTTAATAAAAATATAAATAAATATAGAATTTATGTATATTTTTTTATAACTTAAAGTAAAATAATTTAAAATATATTTTTTATAACTTATAAAGGATTAAAGTTATCTAATAATTTTATAACTGAGGTGAAATGGTCTAAAAAAATTTATTTATATTTGTATCATTTTAATTTTTAACTTTTTTTGATACAATTAGAATGGCCTAAAACATTAGAAATAAAAATAAAAATACCTTCTATCGTACTAAATAATAAAAAAAATAGAAAAATCCACTTCTCTATTTTTATTTCTACACTACCAAACATACCACTATTACACTTTCTTTTAACTATTTTAAATGATCAATTATTGATTGGAGAGCTTAACATAAATTTATAAACATGTTTTATTTACATTTATCTCGCCCTACTTCCCTCTCCACTACAATAAAGTCGCGCAGTGGAAAACCTACTTTTATAAAATCTTATCTTAACGGAATTAATAATTTAAATTTAATTATATATTTTTAAAATAAAAGAGACGTCTTCATAATTAAGACAAAATATAATAGAGTTAGAATATTTTTTTATACTGTTTAATATATTTTATTATTGAATATTTATATTTAAAATTTGTAATTGTCACTCTCAAACTCAACATTAAATCTAACAATAGAACTCTAAACTCTAGATCCAAAATATTTTAGAGAGATTTTATATTATTAGACCATATTTGACTCTCACATTTATTTAATCATGCTACGTCCATTCACACTATACTAGAGCCATGCACTTGAAAGCCTATTTTTATATTTTGTTGCTGTATCTATTGACATAATTAATCATTTTCTTCTAAATTTGATTTTTGTGGGTTGATTTGTGATCTTGGTAACATTATTAGAAGATTAATTGAATTTGCATATGATATAATGGTTCTCTTTTTTGTTGGTTACGAGAGGAAAGTCCAGATGAATGATCAATATTCTTGTAGAGAAAAACTTGTTTAGTTTCTATCAGTTATAGTTTATACACCCATTGTTTTATCTACGTGATGAAAATTCAAAACTTAAAAGGATTGTACCTTGGCGAATATGAATGACTTGTTAAAATATCTGATAACGAATTATTATTATACAATTTTTTATAACTTTTTTTATATCATATTATTAAATATTTGAATAACTAATTAAAATATAACTCTCTGTAAGTTTTTTTTCCCACAGTAAAGTGGGAATTGAACAGGCCCCCCACTATTATTATAAAATTTTGATTATGTAAAAGGGAACAAACCAAGCTTATATATAGGAGAATGTCATCTAGACTTCAACCATTCATACTTTTTGAGAAATATTAGTCTCTATTTTTTTAATATAATTATTTAATTAAATTAGATTTAAGTATTATTATATCTAAATTGGAGTACCTTTTCTTGTCACACAAATTTAAACTCTAAACCTCATACTTAAACAGTTAAACTCCTTTTTACGAGTACCAACGCTTGTTGACAGAGATAGTTAACAATAGATTTGGGTTGATCTCACTCTATTTTCAATCTATTTGTTTACAAGTCGCGGTCAATAATCCTTATCAATAATTTTATTTTGATATTTAAAAGATTTTAAGTCTCGTGATAATAATTATTCAGTAATTCTATCAATTGATTATATGATATTTTAAATTTTTAATTATAATGATGATTATTTAAAAAAATTTGAGTTCTATATAATAATTAATTTTATGATATTTTAAATTTTTACTCCACTTGAAATTTCTAGTTGCTCTCTATAATTGGTGGAGAATATTTGGCCGATTAAAAGAAATTATTATGCAAATTAAATTCACATGAAGCAATGATAACGTAACACATAGAGAAAATGAGAGGGCAATGGCGTGCATATGGCACCGTCTGGGAAAAGAGAGAAGAACATAATAAGTGAGCATAATAGCTTCTGTCCTATTCCACATAAATAGGACCCAATGCCTTGCTCTCTTAAGGAAGGCAAAGCATGCTTTAATCCCTTCACTTTTAAAAATTGTCACTTAGCAATTTGCCAATTGAATAAAGCGCATTACAATTTGAAAACCCCTTACCAAATCTTTCTTGTTCCTTTCCATCATTTGTAGGGCCTTCCCTTGGATTCCACGTCACCCGTTTAAACCAGGCCACACAACACCTCTTTTCAATTTAAAAACCAAGTCAAATTATTATAAAATTAATAAGGATTTTTTTTTTGTTTTGCTGAGCTCATACATTGCATAAATATATGATAAGAAACAAGTTTTTAGAGGAAAAAGAAGAGAAAATCTAAAAAAATAACCACTTAAATTAAAAAATCCCAAATCAAATTATTTACTATATTTTATAAGTTATTGACTACTCTTAAAAAGTAAATAATAATTTTTTTACAATAAATCTTGATATGGGATTTTAAAATTTAAGTGGTTATTTAAAAAAAAAAAATCAAGAAAGAAAGGTGCCCACATGACTTAGGTGAAGCTTTAAACCACAAAGGAATAATCTAAATCCCATTCCTTAGTTAAAGCCTTGGAATATAATAGAGAAATTCTTATACGTAACTAACTGATAGTTTGCAACTAAACAGATAAATTTGTCATTTGAAAAGATTTTCACCAGATTTAATCTAAATTAGTTTGAGCTTCGGTAAAGGTTTTAGTTATGATGTAAGTTCAGAATACTATGTAATCTATCCAAAACAGATTAGTTAGCAAAAAATACTCATTCAGTTGGGAGTGAATTTATCGTTCCTTTTATTATTTTTCTCATTGTGTTCTTCAATACGTATATTATTTAAAATATATTAATCTAATCATAATCTATTTGATTAGGATTTAATCATTAATCTTAAAATTAGTGGCTTGCTGGATTTTATCCTTAATTTTCCACATTTGTACGCTGACAAATGTAATGAGCTCCAAATTTACGATCGCTTGAACAAAGTGTTGTATGATTTTATTTTATTTTTTTGACTTTTTTTAAGAAAAAGAAAAAGAAAGTAGGAAAACATGATAGTGGCGTTGACTTGGCATTGAAGGGGAATGATGAGGAAGGAGACAAAATTATAAAGGATAGGGGGCAAAAAAGGAAGAGGGGAATATTGGAGAGAATAAAGGGGCAGCTTTTGGGGCTTGCTTGCAAATTGCAAAGGCTTTATCACAATTTAAAAAAAAAAAAAATTGTGTGGGGGGTTTCTGACAAACCCACCCACCCAACAACGCTGCCGACTAATTCACTAACATTGCATCAATATGTTCCCACACTTATAAATGCCAATCACTAATAGAGAGTCAGCCAACCAAGTCATACATCCAAAATCATCTAGGGCGCTTAGGCCGTGTTTGGTTATTGGTAATGAGCCCCCAAAAGCCATCATGATCCCACAATGTAGGATGATGTCATGCTTTAATTTCCCTTTCGGAAAGTGCAGACATCCCACAGCACACAGCTCAGCCAACAAGCAAGCGAAATGAGTAAAAGGTTGTAGCAACCAACAAGCCTAGATTCTTAAACTAGGAAGTGTATCAACCCATTGCACTCTCCTCCTATACCAATATATCTTTGGATAACCAATTCTAGTTGGTATGAAATGAATGTTTGGGCTCTAAACTCCCTTCAATAAGTGATAGGGGATTGGATTCTCAACTCTCTCAAAAATAGAACAAATCTAATTAGAAGATATATGTCTTTTGCCCTATAAATTTCGGAAAATATTTAGGAAAGATACTTCTAAGAATTTGTTTGGATTAATATTTATAAAAATAACTTTCATCATCCTAAATAATTTTATAAACTAAAACTAAGATAAAAGTTAATTAATATAATACGATTTATATTTTAATACATTTTTTTTAAAAATCAATTTGACAAAAACACGTTTAAATTATATATTAAAAAATTAATTTTAAAATACTTGAGTATGAAGCAAAGTTAAAAAAATAGTTTTAAAATGTTTAACTTTAAAGAAAAGTCAAAAGCTATAAATTAAAAAAAAAATTAGTTTATCCCATTAGCTTTTTCTTCTCAAACTAACTTTCGACACTTATTAACCCTATCCCAAACATGACCTCCTGAAAGAGGAATTAACAAAAGGAGAGATTCGAACTCAGTTTAAAAGATTATCTCTCCCAAACTAAATTTTATATTATCTAGTACGCATATGAATATAGAGGAAGATTTAATTGAATCAAATCAAATAAAAAAATTTAATATAATATATATCTTTAAATTTTAGACTATATATTTCAGTATGAGATAAAATTATCGATATTTTTATTAAATTATAAAAATTAAGGATAAATTATACTTGTTATAAAAAGGGTAGGGTGGGAAAATATGACTCGGTACCCTTTTGTTATGCACTGAAACACAATATGAACAAAATTGCTGAGCTCAATGCGCATTATTATCATCACCGTTTCAATTTCAAACACATAAAGGACAACTCTTTCATCACAACAGGCCTCTCTTCTCATTCATAAAGTGATTTCCCTATTACTCTGCTCCATTCACCTTTTCTCTATCTTCTTCTTGTCTTTCCCCCTTTTTTTTTCTTGTTTGGTTATTCTGGGGAATACATTTTTCTGAAACAATGTTCTATTTTTGTTCATAATCATGATTTTGTGTGAGTATACGTTAAGATTCTGAGGCCCCCCCCTAATTATAGCTGGGATTTTCGTTTAACTGCAAATAAGTTCTAATGCATCCGAATTTTTAATGCCGATTAATCATTGTCATTAATGTTTTTTAGATACGGACATGCAAGAGTATATTCAAGAGTATTCATATAACAATTTAATTTCTTCATGAAATGTCTTTAATTTTACAGTAAATGCTCATTATATTGATCGCTACTATGATTACCACATCCTTTTATTTATACTATTATTACGGCACCGAATAATTTGAAGTCTGGTGAATATGATTAAAAAAATTAAACAAGGAGTCTGCATAATTTGTTTCTCATGATCATCACGATAGACTAGCTGGTTATAACGTTTGAAGTTTAAAATTTTGATTTTGAGTGAATTGAATTTCAAGGAAATGAGAGAAATAATAAAAATAAAGGTTAAAATATATCTAGCACTATAAAATATTTTTAAGATACGTTTAATATTTTAAAATATTTTATGTTTTATTTAATTTTGTTAGATGAACACTATAATACTTTTTTTAGAGTACTAAATAAATTTTAAAAAATATTTTATAATATTAGATGAATTATAAAATATATTAGGGTGTTGGGTATATTTGGAGAAATTATGATGCTAGGTTTATTTTAATCCTAAAAATAATAAAAAAATCTTGCTTTTCATTTGGGAATGAATGAGGAGGATATTAGGAGTTATGAAGAATGAATTATTCGGTGATTAGAGATGAAGCGGAATAATAATGGGGGCACTAAAATAAGGAAAGGAAGACAATGATTAGTGTGGGACCCGCAGTAGGATGTAATGAAGACAAAGATATTTACCCATTAAATGTGCAAGATTTGTTGTTGGACTTTTTTAAGGTTGCAAGAGAATCAGATTCATTTTATGCTCACGTCGATTTTTTATTCGAACTTTGTTTTTGTTGTTGAAGACAACTAATACGTACATACAGAAGCCAAACCCAAAACCAAATTTTTTATATGTATATAAATCTTAAGACCCCCATTTCTCTCCCATTCGCACCCAACTTTCTTCTTCTTCTCCTTTCTGTGTTTAATAGCAACCTGCAAACAAGTTTCTTAATCCCATTTCTTCTCTTCACCACTACGACGAGACCTTCACTTCTTACTCTTGCGTTTCGTAGTGATTTCGGCGTCGATTGTTCCTTATTGAAGAGTGAAGAAAATATAAGTATCAGCATTTGATTTCAGAATGGGTTCAAGTTGCCCCAGATAATAATAGTAATAAGCATTAGCGAAATGGTTGACACTCAGATGGGTTCTTCGTCGCTTTGGAATAATCTCAAATGTTTTTGCTCAGCTCATGGTTGGTCTTACGCCGTTTTCTGGCGCTCTCTTTCTCCTAATTCCTTGTAAGCCTCATTTTCTTCCTTCAGTTTTCTTTTATACATTGTAAATTTGCTTCATGGAAAGAAACAAGTTTCAGAAATGCTACAAAAATTTCATTCTTACCTCTCTGATTTGGTGTTTGAACTTTGAAAATGCCTTCAGGTTCCTGTCTGTGGAAGATGCTTACTACGAGGAAGGGCAAATGGGACAAGAAATTACTAAGACGATTCCACAGCTTCATTTCCTGGGTGAAGGGTACGGGAAATAAACAATTTGTTTTTCCCTTCTATTTCTGATGTTGAACCATTTTCCAGAAACTTAGTTGTAGTTTCACTAAATATTGAGTTTCACAAGTTGACAAGTTTTGTTTTCTTATCCAGAATTGTTGGTCAAGTTGCTTTTACTGGCAAGCCCAGATGGATTTTCTCAGATTCTCAAACCCAGGAATGGAATCTGACAAGTGTCTTAGGAGGTCTAGATCATTCTGAGGTATCTAAATGTTTTTTTTTAATTTAATTCCTGGTCAACTGCTCTTTTGTTTTTCTACAATCACTCGATAACATCTTTTTCTTTCGGCAGCTTGATTCTGACTTTCGTCAACAATTCTCCTCTGGGATCAAGGTACCATAAAAAACGAGAAACTATAGTATAAAAGTTCAGAAGGAACATGAATCATGTATATTAATTCGTTTTATTCTGATTTGCAGACAATTGCTGTGATATCAGTTAAACCATTGGGAGTAGTACAATTTGGATCCACACAGAAGGTTAGTACTGTGAAAGCACATGCAAGTTTTTAACAGATTTTAATTACATCAAGCGATTACATTAAAGTAATTGTTATTATCTCTTAATGGGTGTTGCAGATCTTGGAAAGAGAGGAAATTCTGGAACAGACACAAAGGTTGTTCATGGAGACTGACAGTTTGGATACAGTAGACGCACCTGCAAATATGGTTTTACCTTTGGATTTTGAAACTTGTGATCTGAATGGATTGTTGGCCTCTGATGAAAACTTGTGTTCTTGGAATCTCAACCCTGATGAAGATGACAATAACATGAATGAGGGGATGAGAAATGCTTGTTTTTCAACAAGAAGCATGGATAATAATTCTCTCCTTTCTACTTGTAAGAATCAGGAAGATGGAATCATCACCAGCTTGCATGGGGAATCTTCTTGTCTTAGCGATCAATTGACAAACAGTTTTGAAGTTCTTTTGAATCCTAACTCTTACGTGAAAAACCCATCATGTTTTGGCACACAGAGCAGTGAAGTTTCTTTAGCTTCATCCATGGCTCAAGATTTTACTGCTGAGGATTCGGTATTAACCTCTCTGTACAGCATGAACACAAGCATGCTTGGATCAGGAGGATCATTTCAAGACAAATTGGGGATTAATTCTCTGGAATACAACAACCCTTTTGCTCAATCCCTACATGGACTATCTAAGATGTCGACCAAGGACTTGTCCGAGTTGTGCTCTGTGGATGATCTTTGTCAGAGGTTTGCTTCTTCTCCAGAACATAGCACCGGTGCAACAAACACCGCATTTGAAAATTCTCTTTCTCAATCCCTAGAACTCAATCCCACTTTTGTTGCCCTAAGTGATGATCCATTCAAAAATCTCTCAGATGAATACCAAACATCAACCCTAATGCATGCTTTTGGTGGTGAGAGCTGGGGGAATATGATTGCACCAATGGTACTGAAATCTGCTACCAATACTGCTTCATCTGAATGCAAATCTGTTACACCTAATGGCACCAAGAAGGGATTATTTGCAGAGCTTGGCATTGAAGAGCTTTTGAATGGTGGATCCAGTAGTTTTGAGGATCAAATTTCTACTGCTAAAAGGCGTAGGACAGATTCTTCATCTGGGAGTACTAATCCTGTTTCTAACTTGGACAAGGCAAACAATCTTGTACACAAGAAAGACATATTCCCTAGTTCAGGGGTAGGGTCATGGATGGACCATAGTCATTACTTCAATGATGTTAAGGTTGTCCCTCAAAAGCCAGAGGAATCCACAAAGGTCTCGAGGAAGAGGGCTAGGCCAGGAGAGAGTACTCGACCCCGACCGAAAGATCGCCAGCAGATCCAAGACCGTATTAAAGAGCTGAGAGGAATCATCCCGAGTGGTGGAAAGGTAACTGTTGCATAACTGTCATGTATTTGTATAGAATTAACTGCAAAATTGTTAAGGTTAAATGATGAGAGAGTTAACATAGTAACACATATTATCTTGGTGTAACAGTGTAGCATTGACTCCTTGTTGGATCGCACCATCAAATACATGGTTTTCTTACAAAGCGTCGCAAAATATGCAGACAAGCTGCAAGAACCCAAAAGTCCTAAAGTAATTAATTAAATCCATTTTTGCCTAAGTGGAAAAAGAACTGAAAACATCCTTCAATAATATCATCTGATACACTTGGATTTTAATTTGCAGCTCATTGAGGAGGCAAACAGTATGGTTGCAAAGAACAAAAGTGTGGGAGAATCCGATATGAAGGGCGGCGGCGTTACATGGGCATTTGAAGTTGCCGGTCAAAAAATGGCATGCCCAATTATAGTGGAGGATATGAACCAACCCGGCCAAATGCTCATAGAGGTAAGACGCGAGAAGACACGCTTATTTGTTTTCATATAAAGATAACTTAAATCAAATAATTAGGACCTACCTCAAGGTTAAATAATTTCAATTCATTGTTCAATTAGTCGATGTGGAGCTCTTTAGTATATTCCAATATTAAGATGATTTGTTTGTTGCGCAGATGCTTTGTGAGGATCAGGGCTTGTTCCTCGAGATAGCAGAAATAATCCGTGGATTTGGACTGAATATTCTGAAAGGGAAGATGGAAGTTAGGGAGAACAAGTTATGGGGAAGATTCATTGTTGAGGTAAATTAAATTGGATATGGATATTCCTAGGAATCATATAAAGAATGTCTGAGTGTATTGTTCGTATCTAAAACAGTGGTTGTTGAAATTGATGTGCAGGTAAGCAGACATGTAACGAGGATTGATGTATTCTGGTATCTGGTTCAGCTTCTACCACAGACAAGTGCATCTTCTGGAATGGATAGTTATCAGAAAACAGAAATGGCACTTCCTGCTGTGGCCATGACGTGATATAAGGATTTGTGAAGCACATCACCTTTAGCATGGAATTCAACTAACTAGCGTAGTGTTTCAATGACCTGTTGCTGCTGTGATAGTTGTTTTTAGGAGACATAGAATGATTGATAGATTAGGTACGTTGTTCCCAATTCAAGAGCCTCCCAGTGATTAAGCTGGTATTGATTTTGTATATATAGGCATTAGTTAGTTAGGTAGGTAGCTTCTGTTTAGCTCTTAGCCTGTACGAGGGCACAGAACACATGATCAATGTAATTTTAATAATAGTGAAAATTCCAATTGCTGAAGTTCCTTTGGAACGTTTGCTTTCCAGAACTTGAGCATGCTTTCTTATCAAGTGGTTAATATATAGTATATTTAACTAATTTGATTTTATTAAGGAGATTAATTAAATTAGTTAATATAATATATTTTTTTTAATACACCACAATCATTTTCTATAACTCTTTCTTTTTCTCTTATTTGATTATTATTGATAAAGTGTCAATAAGGATAATTTAAAAAAAATTAATAAATATAATAAATATATTTTATGACTAATATTAATTCTTAAATTAGATCCTCTAAGTACCAAAAGATTATTATTTTGTTTCAACGTAGGTTTTCTCATGTCCTTTTTAAATAATAACTACTAATATTGTCTTTAATATAAATACTACTTAATTAATTTATATAAATTAATGGGAGTTATATAAATTAGTTAATTATAATAAATATGATCTAATTTCTCTAAAATATCCATGTAACATTAGATTAGATATTAATTTATGAGTTAAGTAAATTAATTTTAAAAAATAATAAATATAATAGATAAAGTGAGATGATAACTCAACTAAAATAAATTTTTTAATTAATTTTTATATTTAAGATCTAAGTGTATATAATATATAAATATTTTGACTTGTATGCCAATAATATTTTTGACTTTTAAAACTTGATAACAATTTCTTTTTTAAATTTTAAAATTATGTAGTTAATCTATCATTTGTTATTTCACATAAGAAATATAATATGATTTTTTTATTTACACATGATTTAAAATTTAAAGAATTATCTATATATAACAGAATTTAAAATCGGTAGGATTTCCCAATTTAAATGGCGGTAAATTAGGATCAGTATATTTATATATCTATATAATAAAAATGTGTAGATATATGGATTTTATGTTCTCCGAAATTATAGTTTAATTTGGTGTTGAATCTAAATTAAATTTTATTTTAAGAATGAAGATAGATATTAGCTGAGGATTAAGATTTTACAAGATCTCCCAAAATGTAATTGGAGTAGTTGACAGTTATATGGTATGCCAATATGCAGGTCCCACAAGGCCGAAGCAGGGTAAAACCCAGTCGTTAAATATAAAAGAGATTACTATAAACGAGCGGTGTTAGGCAAAGGAAGTAGAAAGAAAACCCCAGAAATTGGAATCGGAATTGGACTCGATTAATCTTTTCTGGAATTTGCTCTTTCCAATTCGCCCTTGTTCTCGATTCCGTATAGTGATCTTTGATTCAGTCTCTTCGCAATCGATATGGTTGATGCAGCCGATAAATTGGCGTGTTTCCAAGCGATCACAGGTCTAGAAGATCCCGACTTATGCACTCAGATTCTCGTTGCCCATGACTGGGACCTTGAGCTCGCGATCTCCTCCTTCACCTCCGGTAACTCCAGCACTGAACGCCCTGATACTTCCGCCGCTGCCTCCCCCTCTGACGATTACGACATTCACGCCTCCTCCTCTGTCGGTCGGGTCGATTCGTTACCCTCCGCGCCACAATCAGAGCCTTCTCCTCCTGGCTTGGCTTGGAAGATTATTAAGTTACCGTTTTCAGTGATTTCGGGTAGTTTAGGTTTGATTTCTGGAGCGATTGGTCTCGGCTTTTGGGCCGCCGGTGGTGTGCTTTCCTATTCTCTTGGCATGTTAGGGTTGGGCTCCGGTTCTCCTAGGAACGATCAGTCCTCGGCGCGTTTGCTTCCTGTTTCGGCAGCCGCATCCGAGGCTATGGATTTTGTGGCCGGGTTTGAGAGGGAATACGGCACCACTCGGCCCAATTTCGTGAGCGAGGGTTTCATGGACTCCTTGCAAAGGTCAAGGAATGCCTTTAAACTTCTGTTTGTTTACTTGCATTCACCGGAGCATCCGGATACGCCTTTATTCTGTGAGAGGACTCTGTGCTCGGAGGCATTTGTAGCGTTTGTGAATGAAAACTTTGTGTCATGGGGAGGTAGTATTCAGAATAGTGAAGGGTTTAAGATGAGTAACAGCTTGAAGGCTTCTCGGTTTCCATTTTGTGCTGTAGTCATGGCGGCAACAAATCAGAGGATTGCACTGCTTCAACAGGTATTATCCTTAAGTTAAATTTGTTAGTCCCAGTAGGATGGATGAAATTTTAATTTGTGTGATTTTCCCTCCTTAGGGCAAAGCCACAAATATAATAACATGACCTATAGCTTCTTGTACGTTTCTTAGTAATGATTCTGCCACTGAGATGATGAGTGTCAGAAAATAAGGATAGTGGGATAGAGCATTTCTTAGGTTAAGTATCTATTCATTTGTAGTATAATAAGAACTTTTGTGTGCTAATTGTAGATGGTCATGAAATGCATTAGGAATTTTGGTTGTTGAATGCTGTTCCATGGAGTAAACATGTGGTTCAGAGGAATGAGGCGGGGAAATAGGCCTTGCAACGGGTAGTTTTTGTGCTGACCATATCGGTGTTTGACCTACTTGTCTTTGAAAAAGTGAATAAAAATGGCCACATATTTTTCTTATATCTATATTTTAATCAAGGATCACTGAAGGAAATTTTTAAGCACGAACCCCAGCAAGATAATCTTAACCGGACCTTAATGGAATATCTATGATTCATAGGAAGCTAAACGAGAAATAACTGGTCCTGAATTTTACCTTTTATAAAAAATGAACTAGAAATGAAAGCTTGACAAATTCATTTTGAGAATTCCTGATCTTACCAAAAACTTCATTGTCATGAAACTTTAAGGTGTTTGTATGATGTGTCCTGTGCTGTAATATGGAAGTTTTAACTTCATCAGGTCTATGAGTTTGTGACAGTATTCTAGCATTTTGGTTCAACGATAACCAAAACAACCAGCCTTATCCTGTAAATGTGGTTGGCTATTTCCCCAGTATTCTTGCATTTTGGTTAATTAGATTAATTTATTGGTTATCTACATGAGGCATATATTTTCTTATATCTTAACATCTGAATATTTTATCCCTTAAATCATTTTCTGATAAATTACTTTTAATGTTTTTATTTGAAAACTTCATTTGAATTTGAAAATTAGTAAGGCATTTAGACCATGAGGAAGAAGAGATTACCTCATGGCATATGCTCTTCACAACATATGTTTTAGTGTAGCCAAAGGTGCTCAGATGATGAATGACGGGGCTTCGATGCCTCTTTGTAGTTGAGTTTATAGGCCTTCCTCCAGGTGCTTGCCTAGCAGATCCTGTGGTGCCTTAATACACCATGTTTATATAACATAAATTTAGATAAAGCTCTAAAAGGCCACCCATTAATCCATGACCTTTGATTATTCTAAAACTAGATGAGTAGTTTAACCTAAGAAAAAATCACAAATTCAAGCCCATCGACTTGCAAGTGATAGTGCAAAGTTCTGTTCACTTTAAAATGAAATTTGTATTTTATGACTTCAATAATGCAAAGTTTTATAGGATTGTCATGCTTGAATATTCAAAATATATGTCAAATGTTATCCAAAAAATAATAATAATAATAATAATTATTATTATTAACTGTCATATTGTCAGCTATATTTCCTTTTTAGCACCTCATTACTCAGGCTAGTATTCTTAGATTTTCTTGCTTTAAGGCACTAGGGAGGTCCAGTGCCTTAAGAACGCCTGACTACCTTGATATGTTGCATGTTATGAAGCACGGGCATGGATACAGCAAGACACAAACGTTTTGACACAATAGAATATATAAGCGGTTAAGTGAAACTTGAAATATTGTGTCATAATCTTAATCAAATTTTGGACACATATTGTATATTATATGACTCCTATTTTAAGCATCAATGTCTCATATGTTAAATGTGTTTAGTTGTTTACCAGGTAGGTTCGAATTCATGATAGTTTTTTCTGCTTTTGTGTTCTCTAAGTATTTTAATTTGGTCTGTGTCAGTTGGGCACATCCAATACTACAGGGCTCTGGTTTCGCAGTATTGGTGCTTCATTGGTTGCTTGTGTTTAGTTGTTTCTCTAATGGGCCTTTGAGTTTATAATTGTTTTTCTGCTTTTGTGTTCTTTAAGTTATTTAATTAGGTCCTTCATTGGTTAAAGATTTTTTTTCCTCACCAACTGCTACTTAATCATGTGTCAAGTTTACAATAATTGATAGAGCATTTTTTATCAAAATGATTTCTGACCATTCAATCATTTCTATGTTATCCAGGTTGAAGGCCCAAAATCTTCTGAGGAGATGCTTACCATACTACGGAGAGTGCTAGAAGAAAGTGCCCCAGTTCTTATTGCAGGAAGACTTGAGGCAGAAGAAAGACAACAAAATATTCGCTTAAGGGAGGAGCAAGATGCTGCTTATAGAGCTGCACTTGAAGCTGATCAAGTATGCTGCTTGTAGAGTTGGATCTTATGTTTTTACTTTGGGAAGATTAGCAATTGTTGTAGCGGTTTTAATGTTCACAATATTTATGTACAGGCTAGGGAAAGGCAAAGGAGAGAAGAACAAGAACACCTTGAAAGGGAAGCAGCCGAAGCTGAGAGGCTGCGCGAGGAGGAAGAGGAGGCTCGAGAAAGGGCAGCTCGAGAAGCTGCAGAGAAGCAGGCTGCATTAGCTAAAATACGTCAGGAAAAAGCCCAGTCGCTTGGTGAAGAACCTGAGAAAGGACCTAATGTTACACGGGTAATGTTTATCAAAGCTGAGCTAGTATTTTACTTTACCGTTTGCATTCCATATAGTGTTTATGACTAAGTTCAGTAGTTCAGAGATCAGCACAGTATGCATCGTTTTACTGTTATGTTGTCCCTTTAAAGCGTTTGATCTTGAATTGATTTACAATGCCCTTTTCTTTAGGAGTCATATATTTCATTATAATTTGGATGTCACTTAATGATAATTTTGAAAATAAAAATTAGGTTTTGGTTCGCTTTCCAAATGGGGAACGCAAGGAAAGGAGGTTCCACAGCAACAAGACAATCCAGTCTTTATATGACTACGTAGATTCATTGGGCTGTTTAGAAGTTGAGGATTTCAGTCTGGTGTCCAATTTTCCTCGGGTTGTCTATGGACAAGAGAAGCTTACTCTGTCATTGGAGGAAGCAGGATTGCATCCTCAGGCAAGCCTGTTTGTAGAGCTAAATTCATCATGAGAGGAAAACTCGCTCAATAATCTCAAGGAGTGCTTGAAGATGGGGCCTAGAAATAGGAGATTCTCAGGTGTTAAAACTTCTTTAGTTACAAAAAAATCAACTTGTGAAGCGCTTCTAATTTAAAATATATTATTGTTGCTGCTCCCATGTGTAACTTCGATTTATCTTATTTCTCATTTAATCCATCGTAGAGCCCTTCATAAAGAGGATTTAGAATGATACTAATATAATTGTGTACTCACTTCCTTGTTTTCCATCTTCCTCCTGGAGATCTTCTGCACAAGTTTTAGATTCATCTTTTTGTATGGCCGTTGGGTGACCAGTTCAGTTTAACGAATTCTCATAAATTCATAATGTGTCTTAAATTAAATTGATTATATTATTTTTTTTAACACATTTTGTTTTTATAAATAGTTAGATTAATAAAAAAATGAGATGGAAAATACCCAATATAAAGTTGAAATTTCACTCTGCATCCACCCCTCACCTCCCTTTGTAGTGTTCCCAATCTCATATAGCTCAAAAACGCCTCGTAATTCGGTAACGTGAACAATTAATGCATTGGGAAGACTAGTTTGAGATCAAAAGATTGCAAAAAAAATGGATCTTTAAATTTTTATATTCGGCATAACATTGACCTTAATGAACATCTAATCATTCCAACTTCCCAACACATGACACTATTGTTTAGAGTTTAGACCCTTGGGCTAACAACTATACATCATGCTCGCTTCTTCAAGATGCTACTAGTTTGTGGTCATATTACTTGACTATGACTTTGAAATTGCTTAACTATGAGTTGGACTTAATTAATTAAAATGCGTTAATCTTTAGATTTAACCTCGGATTTGGGGCCATCCCTTTCTTTGTTTTATGATTTGAGTCTGACCCGACTAATACTAATAATAAAATAGATTTTAAAAAGTCAATGGTTTGAATTTTAAAATAATATTAATATGATAACATTAATTATTCAATAATATGTTCATCGTAATGTGGTAAGAGGTATTATTTCTCTCGCACCAAATCGGACAAAGTCAAATGCATCGTGTCAAAATTCACAAGCTAAATACCTCGAGTTAGCTTCTTATATAATTTCTATATTATGATAGATATTTGATTAAATAACTCAAAATAATAAATAATTTTTTTCATTTGTGAGTATCACTATTAAAAAGAAAAATATAAAAAAGTTATCTTTCAAAACAAAATTACGATTTGATAAGACCAGATAATACCAGTTCAAAAAAAAAAAAGAAGATAAGACCAGAACAATTTAAAATTATAAATCACCAATATTAATATAAAATGTAAATAACGTACAAAACCATAATATTCATATGCTATAACATTGATAGGAAGTTGCACTATATATTAAGATTCATTTTAGTTTATATTATCCGCAGATTATCCTTCTTATATATTTTTTTAAAAAAAATAATTTCCTACATAAAATACAAATTTAATAATAAAAATACTTTTAATTAAAAATGAAAAATTCTCATTATACTACATAAAAAAGTATTCTCAATATAAAATACAATTATGATCTTTATAGATTTATCTGATTTGATTTTTAACTTTATTTTTAAATTTGAAAATTTGTAAATGAATCCGATTTGAAATTTGATCACTGTTGTTGATTATACATTATCTATCTAAATATACTTTAAATTAAATATGTATAGTTTACGTTAATAAATAAATAATACTGTAACTTTAAGTAAAATATACGGCAAAAATATTGCCAAAAACATAATAATAGATATTAGATAAACAATCTTATAAAAAAAAAGATATTAGATAAAAATTAAATTAAAAATATAAATTTAAATTTAAGTATTAATTGAAATTATAAAATAAAATAAAAGTATACTTTTTAAAAAATGCAGTAAATATTATATTACATAGTGATTCGCTCAGTTGATAAGATGTACCTATAATTTTTTTTAATGAAAACACTAGGGACTATTATTCTGTTTTATTGATTATTTTTTTATGATAAATCTCTTTTATTCATTTATTCATTTATTGAAGATTAATGATGGATTATGATCTATCAAAAAAAAAAAAAAGGATTATGGATTATATGGATAAAAGCATTACCTGATTTCGTTCCGTTTTAGTATTAAATAGAAACCCAGGGCACGCCAGGTTGTTCCGTTTTACCCTCCATAGCTGCCGTACGCAAGAAACTGCTTTTTGATTGATTCCATCTTCCCGGTCCTGGGCATCTTGAGAGGAAGATCAATCCCTCCACTGAATTTGATTTCGCCAAACATAAGATGCAGATAGAGTCATGGGTGAACCTTGGATTGGTATAAGGATGTCTACCTTCTTGCGGAATCGAAATTCTTTTATGGATTTTGGATCTTCAGGTCTGGGCTTCGTCGGATGTCGATTCCACTTTTGCTCGTCATTCGATTCCTATTCAATCGCTTGTGAGGCGTTTTCTGAACAGCTTTTTCTTCATCAGACTCGTACTCGGATAAAAAAGTATAGGGTTTGCTAATTTTCTCGCGCATCGAATAAAATCAGTTATTCTCTTCGGAGGATTTTTTTTTTTTCTTTTAATTTGTGATAGCTATGGATTCCGGCGTTGGTTTTTCTGTTGGCAAGTTTGAGAACGATGATGCTGATGTTGTGGAGAAAGATCCTACTGGTCGTTACATCCGGGTATGTGGATTTGATCTTTCTAGATTGCTACGTTACTATTTCCCTGATACTGAGAATTTAATGGAAAACCCTAAAATTTTCATTCTGGTAGATGTAGTGACGTTTATTGCTTGTGACTGACTGTTGAGGATGTTATTTCTTTTGAAAACAAAACCTTCTCAATTGAACATTTTGATGCCTTTCTTGATCGTAATTAGTCCGTCTGAGCTATCAATTCTATAATGCCAACATTTTTCTCGTTAACTTTTGAAGTGGAGTTTTGATACACTGTTATGCTTCTATCTTCAGTATGATGATATGTTGGGGAGAGGAGCATTCAAGACTGTGTATGGCCCTTAGACCTATCTTCATTTGGTTTTCATTTTAGTTAGATATTTAAATTAAAATTTTTTGAATGAAGGACCTTTCTGAATTTAAATTATGTTTGTTTATTGTTATTGTAGATATAAGGCATTTGATGAAGTTGATGGGATAGAAGTTGCCTGGAACCAAGTGAATATTGAGGACGTTTTGCAGTCTCCACAACAATTGGAAAGGTTATATTCTGAGGTACATCTCCTGAAGTCATTGAAACATGAAAACATCATCAAGTTGTATAATTCTTGGGTGGACGATACAAACAAGACCATTAACATGATAACTGAGTTATTCATCTCTGGGAGTTTGAGACGGTGAGTCTATTGACCTCTTGTTATTTTTTTAGTGTTTTGCCCTTCATTTGCTTAACCTTAAGTCATTGATTTTGCTATGGATTAGATATCGAAGAGTGCATAAGAATGTTGAATTGAAGGCCATCAAGAACTGGGCAAGGCAAATTCTTCAAGGTCTATGCTATCTGCATACCCACAATCCTCCAATTATCCATAGAGATTTGAAATGCGATAATATTTTTATTAATGGTAATACTGGAGAAGTTAAGATTGGAGATCTTGGACTGGCAACTGTCCTACAGCAACCCACTGCACGGAGTGTCATTGGTAATATGCTTCAGTTTTTCCTGACGTTTTAACTGGACTAAACCATATTTAGAGGTTGAATTTGGTCTTGATGCTTATTTTAAATTTCACTTTGCAGGGACGCCGGAATTCATGGCTCCTGAGCTTTATGAAGAAGAGTATAATGAACTTGTTGACATATATTCTTTTGGCATGTGCATGTTAGAAATGATCACCTGTGAGTACCCATATAGCGAATGCAAAAATCATGCACAGATATATAAGAAAGTTACCTCTGTAAGTCCACTGTCGGTTCAATTCTTTGAATCTTTTCTTAATTTTGTTTTCTGTCACACTCATTAGTTTCTTACTTTCAGGGAATAAAGCCTGCTGCTCTTGGTAAAGTGAATGATCCGCAAGTGAAGCAATTCATAGAGAAATGTTTAGTTCCAGCGTCTGAGAGATTGCCTGCATCTGAGCTATTGAAGGATCCATTTCTTGCTACTGACAACATAAAGGAGATCAACCATGCACTGCAGTTGCCCAATCGCATGACTGAATTGGTGACACCACCAACAATTGAGCCACGTCCCATGGAGATAGACCAAACCGTCAAGGATGTTTTACCTGGCTCCCGTCTGGAATTTACTGAAGAAACTCCTCAAATATTAACTCTAGATTTCCTTAGGAAGGATAAGGGTAATAAATTCAGATTACAAGGGGAGAAAAATGCTTCAGACAGAACAATTTCACTTAACCTGCGCATTGTTGAAGCAAATGGTGAGTGGTTATATTTTACTCTTTTCCTGCCACAACAGCATGCTAAATGTTTATGTATTTGTTAGGTCTTGCGAGGAATATCCACTTTCCATTCTATATTGATTCTGATACAGCCATTTCAATTGCTGAGGAGATGGTTGAAAATCTGGATCTTGCCGCTGAGGACGTGAGCATTATTGCTGAACTAATACGCACCATGACTGTCAGGCTGTCGCGTCAACAATCATCATCTGGAGAAGATTGTTTGGGTGGCCATTCTCATGTAGTTCTAAATGGGGGATCATCATTAAGGTGCCATAGTGTTGAGGATCTTGTTAACTCACAGGTTCTTGATGAAGATCAGGAGAAACGGGAATCAATTATGTCAGGCATTTCAGCGGAGGATGAGATTACGGTCGTCTCAGATGCTAAAAACTTACAAGGTGATTATACTCTCTTTGATGGATTCTGTGAGGGTCCCATTGCCAAAAGGTCCAATTCAGATGTCAGGTTGTATGATCAAGATGAACGCAATAGGGAAGTTAATGGCGGTGGATGTGTTAACATCAATGGGTCTGATAGGAACTCAGGGAACATCGTTTCAGAGAACTCAACTGTCTCATTTATAGATTCATGTGGCGATGAGCCCAAGAATTTTTACATGTCAAGCATCAATTCTCTTTCTCTCGCAGACAAGGATCAATGTGACGAGCTGCAACTGGAGCTTGATGCAATAAATACACAGTTCCTCCAATGCTTTCTTGAACTTGCCAAGACGAGGGAGGATGCAATAGAAAACGCAAAAAGGAGACGGATTACAAGGAAGAAAATACCAGTAGTGTGATGGATTCGGAAACAACCATTTTTTTGGAGTTGTTTTTCCCCATTATTCTCTTTTTTTTAATATGTATAACATTTTCCCATTATTCTACGTCAATTGATTTTTGTTCCTTGGAACCAGGCTTTGTTTCTCGTTTTTCCATTTTATCAATACCTTGCAAATGTATATTGTTTTTGCGGATGTGTTTTGGCGTTTGTCGTTAATGAGTTGGGAAATTCATTTTCTGTGATGATATTGAACAGATGTCATGTTAAATGATATCATCAATTTAGATCAAGAAATGTTTTGACTAATTTATTTTTAGGCCTTAAGAATTAAGGGCTGTTTGGTACTAGGGATTTGGAGTAGAGGGAAAATTTGTGAGTTAGATTTTAAAAATTTAGAGTAATGGCGTTATAAAATTTTTATAAAGAGAAGATATAAGAGAAAAGAGAAAAAATTAGCTAAAAACCTTAGATCTCACTTATCCATTTTTTTTAAATCTAACTCAACAACAATGCCCCTTCCCCAACATTCCTCGTACCAAATAAGCGTAAATGAATGTTGGAAAAGGCGAGTCTACAGGGGGCAGTAAAGCTATAGATTGAGTCCTTTCTATCTTTTAAGGTCTATAAAAGCTATACTCACTCAGCTACTTTACATAAAAACTAATTAACTAATTTAAATAAATTAAAAAATTAAATAAATATTTAAATTATAAGTAATATAAAATTTAAATAAATTAAAAAATATATTATATAAATTCGTCTTAAGAGGTTAGATTTAATTATAATTAAATATTTTACTTTCTTAATCTATCAAAATTAGTCAACTAACTCTTATATTAAAAATTAAAAAATAGTTTAGTATTAGCTGAATCCTAGAGGCATTATAAAATAGAAAAACTAAAAAGAAAATCAAAAGGTTAATGGGAGATCAGAAGTGCGCACTCATTGACCGTGGCTCCAGAAAATTGAATAAGCAGGGCCCAAATATGAACCTTTGTTATACCCACGTGGCTGATACACTCGAAGACATGGTTACTCAAAGCAGCTGTGCTAAATTAAATAGCAAACAGAAGCCAAGAGGCTAATAACAATGGCAGTACCAGAAGAACATGCCCATTTCATGCCATTTGACATATCTATATGTTTTGATCATTTTGTACAAGACGACTAGAGAATGCAAAGGAATGAACAAACCAAGAACAATAATTGAATCTAATCTTTAAAATCTCCAATTTTTGCACATTAACAGACACACAACAGCATTGGAAACTAAATTATGACCAGTCTTCCCTCACTATTTTGGACTTCTCAAGAATGTACTTTCCTTCCTTATACTTTTGTGTTTCCTCATAGGCATGTTCATACTTCCAACCAAGCACCTCATGGCAGTCACAACAGTAGACATCGGCCACCGTGTGGAGGCCCGTCATGAGCTGCCGGTCTTCTTTAGGCCCCACCATAACATTCATCGCATGGGAGAACAAAAATGCTCGTCCATTTCTTCCCTGAAAATGACATGAAGCATCTTCAACTATCCTCATTACTAAAACATCTTTAGTAAACCTATTGAAACCATTGATGTTTCTTAAATGTCATCTGAAGCAGCCAGCACATGCTTCAGCCACATAGAAGAGTAATGTAGTACTGCAACTAATTTAACTAAACCCAGATTCCCATCTATTGCCTACTGATTAGATATAGATCAAATTAAAAACACGAGAAGAACAAAAGCTTAATCTGCGCGCAAACTTGAATTCACCTGGAAAGCTTTTGAAATAGCATCATCATGAAGAGCAACATGATTTCGACAATTACAGCAACTGTACAGTCTCGGTCCAATAAACTCCGCCATCCAATCTTTTACAAGTTTCCTATTCTTCTATCTGCAATCGATATCTTTGGTCCATGGAAATATCAGCCCGTACCAGTACAAGTGATAATAGAATGTTAGTTAAATTGTTGCAAAGAGAGATGAAGAGAGAGAAAAAAAATCAACACATCCATCATCATACCATGCAACTTTCTGGATTTTGAGGCAGATAGACCAAGTATCTGTTCTGAGGTGAAAAGTAAAAGTTGAAAGGATCATACTATGGGGCAAGATGAAGGTCACTACTGTAGATATAATAATGATTCATCAATAAGATATGGAAACAGATTGACAGAGGTAGGGTTGCAATCAAAACTCCAACCAAACAGAACCATGAATTGTTAAGATCATACATGGATAGTATCGCGGGAAACAAGGAAGTAATGTAAAATCCAGAATGCGCGGGTAATTGTCATTACAAAAAATTCGCGGGTAATTAGAGAAATTCACAGAACCATGAGTGCGTAAAGAGTTTGAATAGGGCGCAAATAAATCAGTTGCTCAGATAGATCACTGAATAAAAGTAATCATCATTCAATTACGATTTACAAAAGCAAACATTAGAAAGGAAATAGAAGACGCAAAGTACCTTGGCGGGTGCTGGCGTGGGGACAGCGACTGAGGAAGTTCTAGGGTTCACAGCAGATTGAGCTGTTTACAGAACTGAAGAGATTAGAGTTCGGTAAGTTGTACAGAGAAGACAACTTTCAACAGCTCTCTCATATTACTACTTTATACAAAAAGAAAAAAGAAAACAAAAAAGAAGGGGCAAAAAAGATTAAAAAAAAAACAGAGAAAACAAAAGTATATATAAAAATGCTACAAAATGTGCGGAGATGGCATCCTCAAGTAAATTTTGCAGGGAGATAATTTTTTTTTTGGAGACCGTTAGAACTTGGGATTTTTTTCCCCTCTTGGGCCTGTAGATGCTCCTTTCAAATTTTTATTTGTTCTTTAAGTCTAACCAAGGCCCATATCAAATTTTATCTAGGGCCTACAGATCCTCCTTTCAAATTTTCATTTGTTCTGGAAGTCCACCAAACAAGGCCCAACACAAATTTTCTCTTGGGCCTACAAGTCCCTCCAGTTTTTTTTACCGTCTTTTGCAAAAATGAATTTGAGACAATTACAGATAAGTCCCATAACAAAAATAATAATTAGTAATATGTCTTGACTTATTACTATAGGTCCTTCAGAGAATTTGAGAAAAAGCAGTCAGACATGTTGTAAATTTTTAAAATTGACTCATAAATATCATAGAAGCACTAGTAAAAATTTCTTAGTTAAATCCTAAATCATAAAATTGGGATTTTTTTAGAGAAAATTGAGGAGAAAATTCACTATTAACAATTTGTTTAATGAGAAAGACTTAAACTAAAGTAATAGTATTATGTATATATAAAATTTATATAGTACTAATATTTTAAGAAGATTTTTTTTTCTAATTTTTCTTTTCTTTTACAAGTGAAGGAGTGAATAAAATAAAATCATATAATTGAGTATCTCTTTCTCCTACTAATGGACGAGGAAATATGAAATTTGTAAACAATCTCATTTTGATTTTCTAGAGTTTCCCCTGTTCTATGGTAGTAATAATACATAAAAATACATAATTGGTGTTTGTGACCGACACGAAACATGATGCAGATGGCCAGATAGATGCTCATTTCCAGCTGGCAAGCGGCCAGAGGATATAATAAATGAATTAGAGTCATCTTCTTTCCCCTATTGCTTGTTGTTGCTCGCGTGAAAAATCTATGGCCTCGTAATTTTGGGACCCATCTTTTCAGATTTAAGAATCCTCCAACCTGCTTATTTTTATAGTACCATCCAAATTTTTCCCCCCAGATTGGGCGCTTTTAATAATAAAAAGACGTAAAAGTAAAAGGAAAAAAGTGGTGATCGAACAACAAGAAATCCCTCCAATCACGATCGCTTTCACATTTCAAAACAAAATCATATATTTGCCAAAAGAATCTTGTAAATAAAACAGTGACTAATGAGACAGAGAGAGGGCCAATCCAAGAAGCGTGAAGATGAGAAGAGAAAGAGCAGAAGAAGAAGAAGACAAGCAAGGAGCAGAAGAAGAAGCAGTAACCGGAATGCTTCCAAACACAGTGGGATAAGACGGCGCATCGGCGGCGTTTTCAGGCAAGGCAGCGGTGGGAGCATCAGAGGGCAAAACGCCATTTCCGTCACCGACAACTAGACGAAGCTTCTGCTTCTTCTGGCAATGGTCTGCTTCTGCACTGGTGAAGTAGAATACTCCGTTAGAAGTAATGTTGAAGAGAGAGTTGCCGTCGGTCATGTACAATATGGGATCTTTAAGGTTGCAACTCTTGTAAGACTCGGGCGTCACTTGGATCACTGAATCTTGACTCGGAGGATACAAGAACACTGCACACAATAACAGAACAATGAAGCATAGCAATCAAAAACAGAAACATTGGCATTGGGAAAGGGAAAGGGAAGTTACATACAGATGGAATCTCCGATCTTGAGATTGGTATGCTTGGACCATTTGGTGTAGAGGTCAGGGTTTGAAGAGGTGGGGATTCCCCAGGAATCTAAATCTCCAACCTTATACGTGAAGCATAACACCTTTGTTTGGAGGAACAACGTGAGCAAAGATACGATGAAGAACATGTTATTTCTGGCACTCTCCATCTTCATTTTCTTTCTTCAGCGCCTCGTAGCTTAGCTTGTTTTGGTTCTTATGAAGAGTCAGCACTCAGCAGCACACCTTATTGGTAGCAGCAATATAATGGATCAACACAACGCCTAGGAGTTGCTTTTACATTGAAGCCCCCCTCCAATCGTGATTTTTAAAAATAAATTGGCCAACCAGGAATACTAATAATAATAACGAAAAGTGGGGAGTCACATGCGCCAGGGGGGAGGGAGCAGAGTGCGTCATGTGCGGATGTGGCGGAGATGAGGGATTCAAGAACAGGGCTACCCCAACCTGTCTCCACCCGCATCATATGCTCTCTGCCACGCAATTTTGCCCATGTTCAAACTTCAAACTTTTTTTTTTTACAAAAATTTCTAAAAAAAAATTAAACTCATATCTAAAGGTAGAGCGAAATCGTCTTTCCTCTTAAGCAATACTAATTTCATAAATCATGACCACCTTCCATACCATCGCATTTTTTCTCCCTCAATTCTGCCACGGCGGGATAATATCAAGTTATATTCTGTCGAGCTACTTTATTTATTAATGCATTTAATTCGTGAGGTAATAAATAATACGATTTTTTTATAGAGAAATAATATGTATTATACGTCAAGCTTTATGCAAAAATGTATAATTATTATAAGAGTTGCCTGAGTATGGAGTATTTTATATTGTCTGAGGATTGTATGTGACTGTAATAATTTAAATGCAGGAACACGATTGAAATATAATGATCAACCCAAAAATTGCTCAAATTTCCCCAACATTTCATTAAAGGGCACCAATGCACAAGTTACCTGCATAGCAAACTAAATTCGGTATCTTCAAACAATCCATCCCCATGTTCTTGGCAAATGGCAAGAACAATTAATCGACCCTATTTCAACATGCCTCAGACAGGTAGGCCTAGGAAAAATGGTAATTCAATTGAGATCCAACCTATCATTGGGCTGGTCATTGAACAACATAATAATTTTATACAAGCTCAAATTCGATAGATAATAATAGTTTATTACAGTTCAATATGTAGGAATAATTTTATTTCCCCGAGATTACGTCCCTACAATTTTCTCACCTTGACAAATCTAAGTATGTTTAATCTGCAGATTTGGCTGGTTGCAGAATGAAGTAGCAGACAAGAAGCGCATTTACATCTAAAGTTAAAAAAATGGAACAAAAATAAGATTAACCTGACAGACTATAATTTTTTGCTTATTTGCACTTGCTAAGCAGAATATCGTCACAGATGCTTATTGAACACCAGGTGGGCTGGATCTCTGAGGATATTTAATAACTTGGTCGACCACAATATCCTTAGAAAAGAGATCCCATTTTTTACGTATAATTTCTCTCGTGCCCGGATGTACATGTGCATCCCCAAAACATATCACAAATCATCGGTTCTCATGCTATTGCTTCCCTTATGTCCCCATGGTCCCGACTGGAGAGAGATGTTAGCTGTTGTTGTAACTGTTCAGAGTAACAACAGAGTCGCCATTTAGTTTTACAGAAACCTTTTAACATGAATTTTAGGATGAAACCTATATGTTAATTCACAAGTGTTACAAAGACGCATAATTGAAAAATAAAGCCTCAATATAACCAAGTTTAGAAAATATAAGAAACAGTATAGGGATGGCTAGATGTAAAGCCACATCCTCTTACCTGTATCTCTTTCAACTTCTCAGCAGTCAATTCCTCTTGCAAATTGATGAGCCTGTAACTCGTGGAGATAGTAAGTAGGCAGGGAAAGATGTGAGATTGGCATTTTAATGTCAAATAAAAAGGGCTAATCGTAAAAACTTCTGCCAATTGTTATAACTAACCTGGCCTGTTGTTCGGCAATTTTGTCCATTAGCAAACGTTCCATCTCTGAAGCTGCTGAGTCAACCTAGAAACCACACAAAGGTCAACGGCAACTTTGATCTCAGGGAAAATCACTATACATCAATGATAAGGAACGCAGGCATGACTAGTTTTCAAGGGGGAAAATTGAATCTTACAGTAATTAGCAGTGACCAAGCAAACAAATGAAAGGGCTAAATTGTATTATAAGCTACTCACAATTCCATTGTTCTCTGAACTGAGATATCCTGGCGGTGGCGACTTTCCATTCAAAGAAGCTGAAAAAATGTTTGGTATTTTATGATTCAATGCGTGGTTACTTACATACTACAACGGATTGAAATGGGAAATCTTTTACTCACCATCGACTGCCTCAGCTGGTTGCATGCTATTTAACAAATTCATTATAAGATCCTGGCATGAAATAGAAATTTTCAATGAGAAATGAGAATATAAATCAGCAAGATTAATGTTGAGACGAAGAGACTTCAATCAGGTAGAGCAAACTATAAACCAGTTCCACTTAGCTACCCTCACCTGTTGTATAGTTGTCTGCTGGAAAAGACTCTGAAGGTGAGTCATAAAAAGTGATGCAGGAATATTGGTATTGACAGAATCTTTGGCGGACTGACCAGTTGGCTGAAGAGAATAAGATGATATTCAATCAAAGACGGACGATATTTATATATTAAATGACTATTTAATGATACCTAAGCAGCCTGCAACTACATAATATATAATTTTCCCTTTCGGCAACCAGATAAATCAGAAGTTGATTATTTATTCAATCAATTTATTACTTCCAATGTTAATTAAATTTTAATTTAATATCATTTTTCTCAATCACATTATTAATGTACAATTCTATTTTACTATTTATGATATAAAATTAATCATATGGATAATTTTTTTTTTGATTAGTTTTGTTTCATAATCCTGTGCAATGCACAGAGCCGCTTTTTAGTTACATAATAGTTGCTTTAAGGGCTGGAACTTCAAAATAGGGATGCGGCTAAGTACACATAAATAAGAATAATGTCAAACTTGACAGAAAGGTTTAGAGTAAATTGATTAATGTACAAACCATTGGTCTAAAATGTGTCATCCAATCACCAACGCTGGCAGATTTCCTCAGTGGTGATCCCTAAATTTGACAGGAACTGAACATCAGCTTGGGGGAAAAATATGGCATGACTATAAATAGTAATTAATAAAGCCATCAACCAACCTGTGAAGATCTGCGTGGAACTGAACTTAAAGGAATATCCTATGGCACAATATTATGTCAGTCAAATTTATAATACACAACAACCACACCACCCTTATCCCATTATGTAGGGTAATAGTCAAATTTATAATATAGGGTAAACAAATTACAACAATGAAGCATACCTTCACAAGATCTAAATTTTCTGACGTTACTGAGAATCGTCCTTTAATCTGCACAAGATTAGTCTTTGACTTATCATCCAAAGAATCTCTGAATCCTGCAAGGAGTAGAATAAATGAGATTTCCTCTAGTAGAATTGTAAGAAAATTGGCAGTTGGGAATGCTATCACTTGAAAATATAACCTTAAGTGCAAAATCAATACCTCCTGAACATTTTATTGGAGCTGATAAACTATTTGCTGAAGCTCGGTTCGGCAGCATCAAAGGACCACTAAAGCTTGGAGCTTTTCGTACTTCACGATTAACTTTCTCACTTAATGGCTGATTTTCATTCTCAAACCTAAAAGCAGAATATATTTAATCAAGCAAAAGATGATGATAGTAATAACAGAAGCCACAATTACCTAATAGCAGACAGTAAGACAGAGAAGTAGACAAATTTGATCCATTATTTGAAACTTTAAATTACAAACTCCCTACAATGCATACGAATATATGCTTAAAGAAAGGTGAAAGGGGAAAAGAGGATTCTCAAACAACTATTTCTTTTCAGAGGCTACAATCTGATCCTACTTCACTCATATTATCAAAATGTGAATGAACTGAACTGTCTAAATGTCATTAAATGTTAAGAAATAACGGTGCTTGGTGTTTTGTAAGATTACTTGCAATCCAGTAGCCTATAAAGTAGAGACGAGGCAGATGTATGAGTGTTGTTGAATAATATCGTCACTGTGATTTTTCTGATACAGACTAAAAGAAAAGGACGGTTGCAATATTATTCAACAATACTCATACGCATGATCCATCCCTTGTTTGTAGGCTACAAGGGACGCAAGTGATCTAATAGAATATAGCACTGTTATTTCTTAACAGCCTCTACTTCTACCAACAAACAATCCTAACTAATTCAGTGTAACAGATAATAAGAAAATACAATGTACCTTTCTGAGGTACGCCCTCTTTCTGATGAAGAATGACCAAACACAGGTCCAGCCACCAGTGGCCCACTTTGGGTCTGACGACTTCTCACTGATTGAGATCTAATCTTACTTGTCCCAATATCCTTCTCCAATGTTAATGCTGTTGCCTCACCAACTGATGCATTTCTTTTCCAAATAATATTTTTAGAAGATCCAAGTTCCTGAGGATCACTTTCAACAATCTTACCCTTTTTGTCCAAGCTCTCACTCTGTTTCACGTCATTACTATCTGGTAGTGATGTGAACTCGTCCCAAGGTAAATTATCTAAATTCTTTTTCCCTATACCAGATTGGGAATCATTTGCATCCTGTCATGAAAAACATCAGAGATGAACAGTCAGGTAAAGACCAAAAACAACTGGATGCTTATTTTTGGTTATAAGGCCTTCCTTACGACCTTATAATTGGTGAAGAACTTGTTTTCATCTTCTTCCCTCATCTCCAAAATATCATCATCATCCCTTACCTAGCAAGATTGGAAGACACAGATTAAACATTTGGTTAAATAACCTAGTCAGTTTAGAAATTAAAAAAAAAAACAAAGAAAGACAAAAAGACAAAACAAAATCATCCCTACCAATGAAGCTTGAGCTTTCAAATCCTCAATATCAAAGTTCCATGCACTAACTCCTCGCTGATATTCACTCTAAAAAGAATAAGAATGCATAGATAGATTAGATTTCTCTAATTACAGATCCCCCCCGCTCTCTCTAAGAAAAAACATACACGCCAAATTAGATATTAACTGAAGCTTCCAAAAAGAAAAACGTTTTTGGTATCTTACTTTGGGAGACAGGGGACCAATTGATCTCAAGGCCCCTCCCACAAACATTGATTTCTATAATTATTAACCTATACTAAAAATTTCTTACTCCTCTTCAAGCCAAATCGACCAACAGGAAACAAGATCCGCCAGCTGTCTGACATCTAGGTATAAATTGCACAGAAGGCTCGGGTTTGGTTCATCGAGCCTTGATCAAGCTATAGAGGGCTTGAGTAGAAAGGCAGGTAGGGAGTAGTGTGGGGTGGGTTAAGTGTTCTAATTCCCAAGGCAATAGGACGATGAGGGTTATCATGGGTTGGAAGTGGAACCCATCACAGACCACCCCACAGCCCATTTTTCTAACCCTTCCAAATTGGAGAACTAGGGATGGATTTGGGTTCTTCATAATTTTTGGTATGCTCAATCGAGATTCTATAAATCATCTTAGACAGCTCAGCAGCAGCTGAATCTCTAATCCTCTCTACAATTAAGCCCAAAGGTTACGTTTCATGCGTAGCTAGAAACTAAGTTTAAGAGCAAGAAAAAAAAGGATCTATTGATCATATGAGATATTATCCAAGAAAATGCTCCAAGAATGCAAATTATAAGCTCGCATTTCAGCTTTCACCTGTGATAAAGCTTCTTGTTCTGCAGAAGGCATTTTCTTCAGAGCTAGTTGAGCTTCATCTTTAAGCTGCAAGATACCAATAATGTAAAGCAAACATACAAACGAGAAAGCATGGAACGTGAAATAGCATAGTTATGATGGAAAACCTGAAGAGCTTTCACACGATTCCAAAGAGGTGGTAAGTCAGCAAATAATTTCTTCACAGAAAGCTCAGGAGGCTTTGCATTTTTGAAGAAAGAGTGTTTCAACAACTTCTCCGCTGATGGCCTCTTTGTTTGATCTTTGACCAAGCACATAGCAACCATTTCCTTAAAAGACTGATCACAACTGGAAATACTTTAATTAGAGTATAAATATATAAGGAACAAAATAGAACAAAGCTGCGTATTTCAATCCCTCTCCAGTCTTACATGTCATGACTACTTAATGGATCCAAAACAAGATTAATATAATGAATGTATTGACCAATAATGATACCAGAAATAACACAAATACCTTAGAGAACTTTTTATCACGATCATAATCGAGTCCAGGAGGGGCATTTTGGATGGTCATTAGAAGAACCTGTTGAAGAAACAGAAAAGTCATTGTACTATGCTAAGAAGTATGATACAATAACCTGTATTTTAAATTTTCTAACAAATGCCCATTCACTCTAGTTGAATGCCCACTAGAAGTAAATACCTTCATTGGAGGATATTTTGAAAAAGGAGCGTGACCATGAGCCAACTCTAGTGCCGTAATTCCAAAAGACCAAATATCAGCTCTGGCCATAATTTGTGCATTAGATAATCTCGTCAGTAAGAATAAACTCGGTCCACTATTTACTCAAGATAGGAAGACAAAATATGTTTCACAGCTTAATAAAATAAGCGTATGAGAAAGAAGAATAACAGCTAATGGTAAGCTCTCTAATATATGATTTGTAAATTAAGTAGATGCTAACCATCTATTATGTTAACATGAATGTATAAATATGCCAACCAGCAGACTAACAAAATAACATCCCTTTCTGGATCTGAATCAAAAAGAAATTCCACTACCGCCAGATCAAACCACTCAATGCATAAATTCCTTCAGTGAAGTTTGGAATGCCCAATATACAATTGCAATAACCAAACCTTGAGGTGGTGGACCGATGAAGCATGAGATCAGAACCAGTACATGTGAGAATCAAGTCATTTAGGAGGATAACTATTACGATACATACTAGAAATATAATACAAGAGTCCAAATCTTAGTTTAGTTTGGTTTTCAGTTATGACATCAATATTCAGGTTTATGACTCACTTGAAATTGTAGCCACTTCCTGGTTGCAGTACCTCTGGTGCCATCCTGAAAATAAAGGCAGAGGACACTGGTAAAACAGCAATTATAAAAGAAAGGATGGAAGGAATATCACAAAAGGCATTGTGTGGTTAGTTAGTTAGTTAGTTAGTTAGATAGATAGGCTATTATTACTGTTAGGAGATATTAATTGTATCCCTATCGCTTTTAGTTTAAAAAAGGGATACATACATGTAAACAGCGTGATAGATTTAGGTAGAGTAAATTGTAAATATGCTATTCACATCGATCACATTCTTTACATGTAACTATCACATTTCAGTATATTATTGGTAGAGTAAATTGTAAATATACTAATAGGGATAAAATTAAGATCCCCTAGCAGAACTAAAAGCTTAACAAACTGACTAATTCCAACTAACTAACCGTGTAGCAGAAGGCATCATGCTAAGAAATTTATCGTTAGGAAAGGAGTACAAGAGTGTAGAATATGGATAGCATATATTACCAGCAAGGAGTCCCTACAAAAGTATTTCTTGAACGCTGCCTATCACCAGTATCAAACATGCAAGCTGAAACACCAAAGTCAGCAAGCTTCACAGTCCCTTTACTATCAAGTAAAATGTTTCCAGCCTGTGAAAATAAGTATCATATTTAAAAATGCATTACAGGTTGACAATACAAGGTAAGGTCACCATCTAAGAAAAACAGGAGTGATGTAGAAATGCTATATTAACACCATATTTACAATTACCTTAACATCACGATGAATATGCCCTTGTCGATGAAGGTATTCCAATGCCTTAAGAGTTTCTTTTAGAATAGATCCAATAGCTGCCTCTTCAAATCCATCAGGATGCGCTATCTTCATTAGGTGTAAACAAGAACCTTCGTCCATGAATGGCATGATCACCCAAAGATTTCGGTCAACAACAAATGAGCAATATGCCCTCACAACATTAGGGTGATCTATCAAACTCATAGTTTGAGCCTCCCTCCGTATGTCATCCTATTAAGGTTCGCATTCATCCAAGTAAAAAATGAAAACAGAACAAAACCCATGGACGAAGAAACTGACCATGTATTCGATAAGGAATAAGCAACAACCTCAGCAATGAATCAAAATAGTGGAAAAAATAAAAAATAAATATAGCACCAATTGATGAAGCCTAAAGCTGTCTATTAGTATCCCTATCACTAAGTTTTCCTCTACTCACATGTCCCGTGAATATGTAAAAAAATATATTAATAAATCAACCTGTTTATAATATTACCAAATATGCCCAAACAGAACAATGGAGTAACTTTTATGTTCTTGAGAGGTAAACCACCAACTTTGCTGCTCGCACAACGATCAACCTTGACTCTAAAGTAAGCACACAAACGGACACAAGTACCCTTTAGTGGGCATCTTTTTGCTAACTTTTAAAGAAGCAGTGCATTACGGTGACCAGTGGATCTTATCTTATTTATACATAGATTTATTTAAGCTAAAGTAGGAAAAAAGAATGAAAGGAAGAAATGAATGAAATAACAAGATGGAATGCAAGTGAACATTTGTAGAAGCATTGTATTTTACAGAAAATCGAGGGTACGATCGTACGAAGAAATTGGTTCAAGCCTTATATGAGGATTCATGCAACTAATCCAGAACAATATTGCTTATACTAGAGACTAGTAGAGTTAATCATCAATTCAAGTTCCGGCCGGTCATCCACATATTAATACAAAAACTTATATGTATCCAACAGAATTAAATTAAAGAAATATTAATGTGAGATGCGAAATATAAAAGATACTGCAATGGCTTCGTCATCTACAGTTTCTATTTAAAACATAGATGGATGAAGCATCGATTGTTTCTTTAGAGCCTAAAATCTAATTTGTAGTGCAATTAAATACACAAGGCATGAGGAAATCATCGAAGCATGGAAGTAATCTGTAACAAGTAACAAGAATCAGTCATGCGAGATTAGATAAAGAGAAGAGAACACAAACCAGATTAGAATTGATGCGATCGAGATCCAAGCACTTGACAGCGACGAGTTCATTGAGAGGAATATAGATCGCGCGGTAAACGGTGGCGCTAGCACCAAAACCAACCTCTTCGAGAAGCTTGTAATCAGAAGGATTAGCAGAATAATTGCTGCGATTTCCTCCCATTCTTCCCATACACCCTAGAAGACCGTAGCACACTTACTACTTAAAACTTGTTCTTCTTCGTCGTCTCTTTCTCTCTAAGCTCAAACTATGTATGTAAATCAGGTATGGTTTTCGTTGACCGCCATCGCTAATCATTCAGAAGCACCACCGCAACAACCACTCGCTAGCTGCTGTTTCATTTCCTATGCCATGCCAACAAGCTCCAAGTCCTCACGTGTCTCAGCCTTTCTTGCTCATCCAGATCTTGACGCGTGTAAGGCTTCGTCACGAGCCCCGATTAGGACCTTGCGAGCTTCCTTGTTTTTCCCTTTGCCAACTAGTACGGATAAGTATTGAAATCTTCAATTGGCCAAAAGAAGGTTTTATAAAGTCTTCGAATCTGGTTTAAGACTGTGTGACCAGTAGTAAACTTTTACCTTTTCCATTTAAGTGATTAAGTGAATAGACACAGAATAATAAAAATATCTATAATTTTTTTTTGTTTTATTACATTTTTCTTCTTATACATTATAATAAAAGAGTATGGTGCTGTTTGCTCGTGAAATTCAAGCCCTCTACATACAAGTGCAGCAAAAGGAAAACAGAACAGAACCACAAAAATCTAATATTTTTATTATAAATTAAAATAATATGATATAGATATTATACTACTTCTATAAGTATATTAAACTACATAATTTCAAAAAAAAAAATCGTTGTGGTATTTTACATAGGGAAAACTAAAATATTTAGGAGCCATGAGTTTCTACATGATTTCCGAGTACCCTCATCTTTGTCCTTTATGTATCCAGCTCCAGAATAAAGTAATTATAATTTTTGGATATTGAGTTTAATTTTTAAAAAATATATATTATGAGACGTAACTACTAACCCTAAATCTAGATACTTGATAATAGAGTTTTTTTAAAAAAATATAGATTAGTAAAAATTTATAATAAATAAAATTATTTATACAATAGATAAGGTGAAAATTTTGAATTATAAAATATAAAAATGATGGGTTGTATTACCATTTGTTTTTCTTTTTACAAAAAAAAAAAAAAAGAATGGATGCAAAATAACCTAAATTTTGGTGGGGATTTAAATATAATAGTTGGTGGTTGATTGATTGTTAGCTCTTCTCTTGATTATTAAAATAATAAAATACCTCCCCACCAAACCAAACAAGGTTTTTTTCTCTTTTATTCTATTAATCCAGACACAACGTTATTTTTAGTATATATTTGTACTAACTGTCTCAGGCAGACATGGACGTGAGTAGACCGTTTGGGGAAGCCGAGAGAACTCATGACGATCCATCCAAGGCATGTCAACTCTACAACCCCTTCTCAACGTGTGAACTTTTGAATTCTTAAGAAAATTAACACAAGCTTTTTTACTTTTTTCCGCTTTTGTCAGCTAAGTTTATAATCCTCTGTTTGGTTGGAGGAAAATGGAGGGGAGAAAAGGAGAAAAATATTTTAATAAGTTTAATTTAAAAAAAATGTAGGATTACAAATTTTTAATTAATTTTCTTTATTTTTCAATCAAACATACATGGAGGATCGAACTTGTAATCCACGCTTAAGAAATCCCATACAAGTGTAACATCCACCCATGGATAACATAGTCTATCATTTATCACGTTCGAAACCAGTAAGTTTTGAATTTCCAAGTCATGATATATTATTCTGGAAGGAGAAAATAATGGGAAAATTGCAGAAAGCTACTTCTTTAGTAAACTCGATATTAAATTGAAATCATTTCAACCAACATTCAATATTATACACAAGTTAGATTTCCACAACTAGTACTCAACTCATAACATCTAGACCTTATTCTTATGGAAGAGAAAGAAGAAGACCAAGAAGATAACAAATGTCAAAAACAAATTTCCGATACATTAAAAAAAAACAATCTGATATATTCATCCCGTTATTATACCTGCCAGCACGTCACTTTTGCCTCGCACATATATTGTGTACACTAGAAGAATTGCGTCCAGCCATCCATCCAATGATTCCCATGAGTCAGCAACCTTGTAAATCATGAAAATTTCAGGCACTTCAGCTAGATCATAACTTGTAAAATCTATTAGGTTTTTGATACAGAACAATTTTCGACGTGCTTCAGCAGTGAGTGAAGGAGAGGAATACAAGGGGAAATGATACTTTGCATGAATATTAGGGAAGCTGCGTATATTTCATGATAAGAGGGACTCATGCCATGTAGACGTAATGAGGATTTGGAGGATTTGGAGGGGGAGGGGAGCCCAGGAAAATTTTTTCAGTTAGATTTAAAAAAATTAGAGGAGTGGGGTTAAAAGTTTTTAATTATTTTTTCTTATTCTTTTATCTTACATTTTCTCTTCGTTGAAATTTTATAAACCCACTTCTTCAATTTTTTTAAATTCAACTCATAAAAATTTCTCCTTCCCTCCCCTCTAAATCCCTCATGCCAAACAGTCCCTTAAAGACAGTAATCTCATGTTACAACCTAATAGGTATTCTATCAACACAAGACTAGCCATCACAAGAAATAATCCTTTTCTGAAAAGGCAGCAACAGAGTTAAGTGAAATATTACGTGAGCATTAAAAATAAGAATACAACATAAAAGTATAGGAATATTAATGGAATAGATATAGTGCAGAACAACTCTAAAGAAAATATGAATTATTCTTACCAAATAAACGGGCCCATGAACTGTATCTATGCAGAGGCCTGCACCAGGTGGTAAAGTGAGATCAGCACATGCTGATACAGAAACAATATCTGCAACATCTACTCTCACAGACTTCTTGTCTCCATTCACCATATCTGTTGATTTGTCCGAGGAACTTCTAGGAATCTGAATGGAGGAATGAAATTTAATTAATTTAAAGGGAGCATGTGCTAGAGATTTCCAGTGATCTGAAAAATAATTGGTCGACAAAAGCAAGGATTTCAATTTGTACACCAAAGCATATCTTACCTGTTGAAGCCTTTCATGAGTCAAAAGGAATTCCGATCGCTTCCAGTCATTATGAGGTGCAATTAGTTTCCCCGCAGGAGGTGCAGTCAAATATCCAACTTTAAGGTGCGGTAGGGGTAGCTGTGAAAATTGAGTTCTGTCAAACTTATCGTACGGATAACAAATAAATGATTCAAACAACCCACACAATTTCACAGGTCTAACATAGTATGCTATAATAAACAATATATATTTGTCTTGGGAGAAAGCAATAAGAAGATGAGGTCCAATAAGACTCTCTAAATGAGAAAGGATTAAGGAGCTTCAAAATGGAGCAATTTTAAGTTAAATAATACAATAACTCCTGTTCCATATTGACCTGTAAATCCAGCTTGAAAGGTATTGTGAAAACATTTTAAGAAAAAATGTTGTACTCACCATAGAACGCACCAGCCGCAGGGCACTGCTATAAACCTGTTACAAACAATCAAATAAGGCAATATAGTTGAAAAGGAAAAATATGAAAATGAGAAATGGAAGGCTAACTGTAAAAATGAGGGATGTTATCTTCATCACCGAGTTTTCTTAATCTGAAAGATACATTTAATTGTCAACACGACTGTACGAAGTAAAAAAAAGCAGACATTAATATCTTACTGAATAGTTCGGTTTCAATGCATGAGCAGCAGCAATATATATAGCAGATTGGCTGTACAATTCAGTTGGTGAAACTTCTTTAGGACTGACCAATCCCCCAGTTCTAAGAGTGTCCTCAGATAATCCGTACTGCAAAGAAAAATGCAATAAGTGTATTACTTAAACTAAACTCAGCCACTTGTCAATTCATGGCAATAAAACGTATCATGCCATCAAATACTGTGAGAAGCAGCAGGAATCTCACCAGAACAGTTCCAAGATTGTAAATTGCCCTATGGAAATCAAATTGCAACTGTATGGCAGCACGGAACTGTATTGAAGAATGTGGATAAGTTAAAAAGGCAGAAGAGAGAGTAAATCTTATCAAAAAAAGCAAAGTAATCACAAATTCACTTCATGGTAATATTTATCTGATTATTCTCCCCGCACCCAAAAAAGGGGGGAAAACCAAAAGGAAACAGGAGAAAAAAAAAAAAAAGATTCGCACCTTGCTTATAGCAGTTCTAACAATTTTCTGCTTTTCTCGTGCTGGAACAATGGCACTGAGTTCCTAAGTGGGAGACCAGTTAAGAAAAAAGAAAGGAAAAGATATTAAGAATTTCCCACACAAAAAATATGGAAATTATAGAATAATTTGAAGCATAGGATCTACTAAATAATTCTCAGGGCATCAGAAAATATACTCCAAGCAAGGAAAAAAATTAGTCAAAAACCTCAATTTGATTCAGTTTTGTTAATAGTGGGAAATGATAATCATCAAGTTTTTAAGGGTTTAATTCTGGCTTAATCATTAATTTAGAATTTCTGAGCTTTTTTTTTAAGTTCTGAACATTAATATACTTTACCAATGACTGTAATTTAACAATATTAGAAAGAAACAGCACAACTGATTGATTATGACAGGATCTTGATTCATATATCGGTATGCAAGCATACATGCATGATAACCTAATTGGATAAACATTGATAACTAGTCGACCTTCAACCTTTTTAATTGGCAGCTGGAAATAAAACTTTCAATGGATTAGTTAAGCTGATATTCTTGGTAAAAATTTTGCATTGTATTAATTACTATTCAATCATGGTTTCTAAGTACAATTTTATATCAGTGCGATTCGCTATTTGATAAAAAATAATTTCTGAATCATGGTTTCTAAGTATAATTTTAAAATTGTCAAGAGGTTCATGTTTGAACCATGAGAAATAATATATTCAGCAACGTATTCAAGACATTAAGAATCATGCAATTCCACCAGCACCCAAAAATAAAAAGACAAAATTGGTGGAACACTTTTAAGATAAACAATGTGGTAACTTATAATACCTGAAGAGCAAGTCCCCAGTTGCTAAGTGCCTGAAATAAATTCCATGTCAGTTTGTAACATGCAAATGAGCATGCTTGAAAAGAAACTTAAGGAAAGTTTGATCAAGATGAACCTGAGGACTGTTCCAGTTGAGTTGGACTGCTTTTTCATAGTTTCTTGTAGCCTGAAATCCAAAATATAATATTCAATAAAAATTAGGTTGTTTAATGCTGAGCCCCTCTCTCTGTTATATCAAGCATAATCAAGATAGAATTCTTAGCAATAAACCAAATGAACATAAACTAAAGTTCATCCATAATCAGACTGCGCAATAGCAAGAGCGGTCAAAAGCAATATCCATTTCTCTAATGTTAAGTATACATGAAATCATAACTGAAGGCAACAATAATTTATTCACCTGTTTCCATAGCTCTTCAGCTTCCTTTGTGCGGCCACGCATTTTAGCTCTATCAGATATAGCTATAGCCCAATTGTAAAAGGCCTGTATACCATCAGGTTTGAGGAGGAAAAAACATGAAAAATCCAAATCCAATTACATATAAACATAAAAATATAGCTTAATTTGCATAAAAGAACAACTTTTCTCATCATAGTTGTATAGAAACTAGTGACAAAAGGATTTCTCAAGCACCATTACAAGACAGTTGACAATGATCCTCCAAATAGGTTGGCTGCCCAGGCGGCAACGGTAGCTTGGTAGTTAGTCATTTGATAAGAATTTTCAGAGGGATATCCTTACATACATCATGAAGTGTGGGACAAAGACAAGTAGCCTCATCATATTTTTTACAAGCTTCCTCAAGCAATGCATCTTTGGAAGGTGACGTAGAATCTGGATTAACATTATCTGCACTTTCCTGCACACCAGGGATGATTGAGTGGGAAGTTTAGACAAACTTCAGAGTAAATAGAGCATATTGTTAGCACAATCCAGTGGCTTTTTCCATGTCCGGAAGACATAAACAGTAGGTCTTAAACATGCAATGTAACTCAAGTTGCAACATCATTTTTATGAGAATATACATGGTTCAGTGAGACCAATGTTAAAAATATATAACAACAAATATTCTTCTTCAAGAGAAGAAAGAGATGAGAAACCTCAAATAAAAACAATATCCTAAGTTGACTCTTCATCTTCCAGGGTGCAGTTACGCATATGGATCAAATATCATGAAAGTATAACTTTGACGGGATAATCAATCGTTAAAATTCAAGCAAGTTGCAAGTACAGTAAAAAGAAAATAGCAAATAGCACATTAAACTTCAATATCTAAGGAACAGAACAAGACAGTCAATCACACCTGAAGTACCAAAGCCCAGTTGTACAGTGCATCGTAATCTTCTGGATTTTTCTCAATTGCACTTGCATACCTAGAAAAATCAACTGAAAAGTATAATAAAAAATGAAGATCTCCAAACGAACACAATAAAAAAGGCATTCCCCAAATAAAAGGTTGGTCTTTCACAACTTTCTTGCCAAGATTGTACAGAGTAGAAGATAAGAAATGATTGCAGTACCTCCTAGCAGCAAATGTAAGAATACGTTGCCGAGACCGACCTTCCTCATCAACACCTACAACACTATTTATCAAAGCCATGGCAGCATTGTTCTGTTCTGACTGCTGTTGGTGCGGACTTTCTTGGCTAAAAGTTTTCAGAAGAAAGTATGTAGAGTTAAATTCCATGCATAAGAGGGAAAAGCACTATCAAAATCCTAAAACTTAAATGATTTTGATGCAGCATGGCTGCACATAAGAGGATGAAACTGATAAAGCGTTTATCCATGTAAACAGGAGCAGTAACTATGAATTCAGAAACAGACTAATAAGCAAAACTTCACATTGATATTGTATGAATTAACCACACCGAGTTCAACGTAACTTCATTGATAAAAAACATGTATATAGCAATCCAATTAATAATTAGTTGAAAAACTTAAGAGCTACCATGAAAATGTTTCATTGCGATAGTAAATGTATGGTAACAGCCAAGGAGATTTCATCGTCAAAATTCAGAATAGTAATTGATTGCTTGATGTTGGGATAAGAATCAATTGGTTAAGTTCTCCATAACATTCCATGGTTAATGCATCCACACATTGATTAAAGGTCGAGAAATTCCTTGCAGATACAGCAAATGATAAAGAAGATGATATATTAATAAGAGAAAATGGCTGAGGAGCACATCAATTACACAACAGAAGGCGAACCTGTAAGGTGAGCTGGCATCTTCTTTGTCTGCTTCAGAATCATTTTTCAATCCATTCAGCAATTCTCTCATAGTGAAAGTTCGACTTCCTTCGTCTTTTCGGAGCTCAGAGCGTGGAGTTGGTTCAGCAGAGCGAGCGTGATCGGCGTCGTTGGAGTGGATCGAGGTTTGTGAGGCTTCAGAGGACTTGAGATCTACATCGGTCTTCACTGCTTCAGCTTCTGCTTTAGGTTCTGATCCCGATTCCAGTTCGGCCTGTGTCTGCTGATGGATTGGAGATGGCGGCTGAGGTTCTATTTCTGACGATGGATTTTCCTCAGATTGAGGATGAGGCGCTGGTTGGAGTCCGTTTTGCAATTCAGGTTCCGACGACATTTTCCGAGATTCGGATTTTACTGTAGAGAATTTGAACAGGGGAGTTTCGGACTGATCCAATTGATAAGTACAGAGTGAAGGAATGAGAAGGTAGAGCACCGAGAGATGACTAACAGTGCAATACCTCTGCGAAAGCGGAGGGACAGGGAGCTGTTCTGAGTTCTTAGCACTTTCCTACGTTTAGTTTCAATAATGTTGCAAAATTGTAAAACGATATTGTGGTAACTTTCTTTCCCCGTCTTTCCTAGGAAATATTAATAATTAGTAATTGCATCGGCAACCTTTACCCCGATTTTTAAGTTGGTCCTTGTTAGAGTTTGAAATTTGGTACATTACTTCCTGTGATTTTCTTCTAAGGTTAGTCCCTATTATTTTGCAAAGTTTTAAACCAAATGTCGCATGTGCCATTTGGAAAAATTCGTTAGAGCGTTGCCCATGCGACAATCACGAACAAATTTTGTTTCTGCTCCATAATAAGCTCGCATGAGAAATAATTTCGTGAAATTTTTAAATCACATTGAATTTATTTATTATGTGTGTAGTAAAGTCAAGTGAAAAGTTAGACTTATAAATTTAATTTCAATCCTTCTCTTTATACAATTATAATACTCTCTCTATTCTTAATATAAAAATTAATTAATTTTTTTAAATAGATTAAAAATTTATTTATGACTCGTTTGGATAGACTTTTAAAAAAGAGTTTATAAAAAAAATTAAATAGTTTTTATAAAATAGCTTCTAAAGAATAACTTATAGAAAAAAAATAATTATGAATAAATAAGTGTTTTGATAGTTATTACTACAAAAAATTTTATAATTAGTAAATTACTATATAAGGGTTTGAGATAAAAAAATCCACTCCCTTTTTGCAACGTCATATATTCCACACTGGAACTTTTTTCGCTCTATCCACTGTAACTTTTTCTCTCTCTTATACTATTTCCATCTTTGCAACATAGTGCTTCTATATCTCTTTCTCATCTTCTCACATCTTTAGAGATATATCCGGCAATGACAATGAGGACTTGCAGCGATGATAAATAGAGAAGGACAGTGACGACTTATAGAGGAGAGAGACAGCGATAGTATGAAGAGGAAGAAGAAGAAAACGTAACGACGACCTCCTATTAACATCGACGGCCAGCGACGACCTCCTATCACTGTAGAGGCGACGACAGTGGAGGCCACACAAAGGCAACGAAAAAGAGAAGAGAGAGAGGAGGGAAGAGAATAGAGTACGTGTCTGGAAAAAGTAAGATTAAAATAGTAATTGGGTAGTAAATAAGCTATTTTCTTATTCTATAAGCTATTCATAAGAGTTTATTCAAAATTATAATTTTAAATCATAATTTGATCCATAAACCCTTTTAGATAAATATAATTATTTATTTAAAAAAAATCATACCAAAATTTAGGCTATAAACTTTTTTAAAACCAAGGTTTCACTTCTATCAAAATAGACACTTAGTATAGTAACGAGAACTCAAATAAACCCGTTAGAGTATAAAAAAATGATTATGAAACCCGTATATCTTATTTGAGTAATTTTTCTAAATTTTGATCAATCATGATTTTAATCTCTCACTGGATTTCAATCATAATTTTTCTAAATTTCGACAATGGATTATTTATGCGTTTAAAATAATCCCTCATAGAATTCTAGCAATAAATTTTTTTCCAATTTAATTATCCTCTTGCTTCTTTCTCATATTATTATTATTATTAAAATAAGATTATATTTAAATATTCAAGTAATTCATTAAATTATGTTTAATAATATTTAATTACAATTATAAAAATATTAAACACTTTATAAAAGTCATACCGTGTTTAGTAATTATGTATTCATAAGTGAATTTAATAAACAAAATCTAAACTTAAATAAAATTCTCAAAGTCACCTGTAAAAAAAAATTATTCAAATAAAAATTATGATTAACCAATCTCATCAGTGTCATTTATAAAAATCACAATTATATGAAATCACAACCGTTCCCCTTTAATCCAAACAGATTATAATAAAATTAAATAAATAAATTAATTATAAAAAAAATTAATCAGACAGATTTATATTATATACTATTTAATTTATTCAAATTAGTTAATTAATTATCATATTAGTTATCCTTGATATTTATTTGACTTTTTTAATTTATCTAAAAAATCAACCATATTTTATATTAAGTAACGCGAGTAATATAATATATTATAATTATCAATTTTAAAAGAAAAAAAATATATTTTAAGAGGTTAAAATGTTAGTAATTCCCTTATAGAAGACTCAAACAATATTCTTTAATTTTTTTCCAAGTCCAGATCATTTATCACAATAGCTCACGCATGGTGCCCTGTTAGTCCCATTGATATTTACGTCAACAATATATTAAACGTGGGCTTGGTTTCACATGAGAGACTATTAAAATTTTGATTTCAATGGTTTCTAGTATGAAATTCAAAGCACTCTAAATACATTCTCTTGCGTAGGACACAAGGATGTTTTAGTTTCAAATGTGGTTCCTCATTAACTCTTAAAATTATTTAATATATGACCTAATTAATTTTTTTAAATTGATTAAAAAAATTATATTAATTAGTTAATTATAATTGAATATAACTTTTTAAGAATAATTTATATCATATACTTTTTAATCTACCTAAATTAATTAATTAATTATGATATTAGTTATAATTAATTTATTTAGTTTAGTTAAAAAGTTTAACTAAATATTATATTAAAAAATAGACGGAGAAGCACATCTGTGCTGTGTTGTCCCTTCTATCTACGACCTCACCTATCCACACCTATAGAAGCCCTCATTCTTCACGTTCTATAATATCAAAGGTTTTTTATAAACCATCTTTTCTTTAATGCGTGAAAAGAGTCTGGCTAGTTAATCTCACCCATAACGCATGCACATAATAGACATTTCAATATCATATGAATTGGCCTAAACGGGCAAATATTAGTATGTGCATATCACAGCCCCCTTTGATAGGTTGAGCAGTAGGAGGCGAGAAGAGTGGAAGTGGGATTTTGACTTATTTAATATCTGATGTCCTTCATATAACACCTAATTAAATAATAGCAAAAAAATTAATTAAAATTTTAATTTTAAAAAATTAATTTTTATTTTAAATATAAAATTTATTTTTTTATTTTTTAATTTTATTTTTAAAATACTACCATTAATATACTCTTAATAATAATTAAATAAAAGACATAGAAAAAAAGTTAAAAAAATAATTAGAATATTTTTAAAAAAATACATTATATTAACTAATTTAATTATATTTTAATTTAATTTAATTAATTAAATAGATATACCTATCAACAGTATATTAAAGTACATTATGAGTATATATAGGGGGGAAAAACGAAGAAGAATCCAAATTAAAAAATAGGCTGAACAATCTTTTTCGAATGAATTGAATTACGTTGGTCCAATTGGCAGAAGCGTAAATGATATCAAAATTTGCGTAACGATGTCAACGGAAGATAAAATAAAGAGATGAAACAGTTGGCAGAAGCTTAAAGGATGGCATTAGCAAGGCTGGGGTGCCCCCCACTCCCTCATCATCCACGACCACTACCTTCTCGTCTGATCACTCGCTCCCTGATTTCTTCCTCCTCCGTCCACCTTTCCTCTTCTTCTTATTCTTCTCCCGCCGCCATCCCCATGTCACTTCCACAGCCTCATTCCTCTTTTGAAGTCATCGGAGGTGCTCGCGACTTCTTCCTCCCCTCTCTCGCTTACCTTTCCCGTCCTTACTCTCATTTCCCCCTGATTACTTCCAATCAACACGTCGAGACCATTTTTGCCTCCTTTTTTAGGTCTGCTCCTCAAGTCAAGTACCGACGTCAGTGTATTCGCACTAAAGACGACGGTGCTGTCGCTCTCGATTGGGTTGCCGGCGACGATCGACTCTTGCCTCCCGATTCTCCCGTCCTTATTTTGCTGGTTCGTTCACTCTTCACTTTTTTTCCCCTATTGACTGAAGAAATTCTATGCTTGGCTTTGGTGTTTAGCAATTCAAATGCGGGATTTTGCAGCCGGGTTTAACCGGGGGCAGTGGAGATTCCTATGTGAGACATATGTTGATTAGAGCCCGAAGTAATGGATGGCGTGTTGTCGTCTTCAATAGTCGTGGCTGCGGAGATAGCCCTGTTACCACTCCACAGGTCCATAGAATTTTCTTTTTGTTTCTTTCTTTAAAATTTCAATTAAGTTTGACTCTTCTTCTCTGATTTGTGCTTCGTTTCCATAAATTACTGCTTTTTGACTCTGAGTCCCTTTCCGTGTTTATCAACAACTATACTCTTTACTTACTTTTTAAAACTTTATCGTTTTCACTCTTCAGTGCTAAGATATGCATTTTATTGTTGACATAGTTGTGCCATAAATATATGATCAATCTGTACACTGATGTGCAGTTCTATTCAGCTTCGTTTCTAGGAGATTTGCGCGAGGTTGTCTCCCATGTCAATACGCTGTACCCTGAAGCTAATATATATGCTGTCGGTTGGTCACTTGGGGCAAACATTCTTGTTCGTTACCTGGGTCAAGTGAGATATTTATTTATTGCTGCATTTACCCCTAATAGCAGAAGAGCACAACGTATGTCTAACCTTGGTTTAGCCGTGATAGACTGCTAGTTACTGCCTTTAAGCTGGAAAACTCGATTAGCGAATCCTATTTTTATGGTTTCTTGAAACATTGAATGTTTCTTAAAACGATGGGCTATTTTTTTTCTAGTATGAAAGATTATCTACTTTTAAGTACTAAATAAACAGTTTAAACAACTTCGAGCATTTATTTCCAAAAACTTGCTCTTGCTGCTAACATGAAGAATTCAATTGCCCTGATAGATATCTTAATATCGAATTATGGTTTAGACTAAAATCTGAGTACTTATTCCCCTGTGGGCATCTTGCCATATAGTTTTGAAGAATATCACTAAAATTTTGCATTTAGTTGAACTCAATAAACTGGAATGCAATTCAGTACCTTCTCATTTTATTTATCTGGTGGGCTTTTCTAGGAGTGTATTTTATTTTTTATCTGCTCTTATTTCTACATTGTATCATCTAATTTTTTGGTGAATCATATATTCCATGATTCATTAAATTCTACTTTAGATTATGATCATTATAGTTGTCATTTGCCACTTTCAGGAATCCCACGCTTGTCCTCTTTCTGGCGCCGTGTCATTGTGTAATCCTTTCAATTTGGTCTTGGCAGATGAGGACTTCCATAAGGGCTTCAACAATGTTTATGATAAGGCTCTTGCAAAAGCTCTTTGTGAAATTTTCAAGAAGTAATAGGCTTTTGATATGTTAGAGATGGTTGTTTCAGTTTCAAGTGAATAGATCCACGATCCATCCACTAGACATGACAATATTATGACAACTTTTTGCAGGCATGCTTTACTCTTTGAAGACATAGGTGGTGAATATAACATTGAATTGGCGGCCAATGCCAAGACTGTCAGGGACTTTGATGATGGGCTAACTCGCGGTATGCAGCCTTGTTATTTGCCATTATCGAAGCTACTTAGCCGGATCATTGTTGTAAGTAGCTCAGTAACCATCCCTGTGGCTTTGCAGTTTCTTTTGGTTTCAAGTCAGTGGATGAATACTACTCCAATTCAAGCAGCTCAGATTCAATAAAATATGTTCAAACTCCTTTGCTCTGCATCCAGGTGAAAATATTGACTAGATAAAAGTAGAGTTATTTATGCTTCTGATTTTAGCGTTATTAAGAAGTACAAAATTGAATAAAAAAATTCCTGCACTGTTATCTTGTTTACTTCAGTACTACAATAAGTTACCATTTTTTGAGTTGAGAACTAATTACATAATAGTAGGAATGTGCAAGTTTCTTCTTTCTCTTTTCTGGCTAAGATTAGATAAGTAGAAGAAAACATTGTTCTCCTCTATACAGTTTATCTTGTGCAAGATGTGAGGCCAAAGGAAGGAGAGGGAGAGCCTAGGAACTATTAATAAAAATTAAATCTTCAATCTGGAGTCTGGACTAACTTTTTAGATCTCTGCTCTAGTCAAAGTAATTTTTGAACTAGTCAGAGTAAATTTTTTTAATGACTGTGAGCCAATATATTTGAACTAGTCAAAGTAATTTATTTTCTTTTAATTTTAGGCCGACAATGATCCAATTGCTCCTTCTAGGGGAATCCCTCGTGGAGACATCAAGGTATGCTTGATTCACAATATACAAAGCTATCACTCTAGACTAACAGCACTTGTGGTAAAGAGATACATAACTAGAAATGAAAATGTTTGATTTTCACACTTGGTAGATAATTTGGAAGTTGATAGGATACTGTAGTTTTCAGACTATAAATACTCTTCTATTTTCATCTCATTTTTATTGGACTTTGAAATGAAAGAGGATTACAAAGAATGGAGTGCAAATAGTGACCATCTGTTTATTTTCCTATCCTCCTTACTCTTTGTTGACCATATATTGACACCCTTTTACTTCAACCCTCATTTTCATTTTTTTCGACCATCATTCTAAGTTAAGATTGGGCCTTGTGTTTTCACCCGACCAAAAATGTCAACAAGTAAATTAATCCTGATTGTCATCAAAGCAAAGAGTCATTACATACCTTGGTTGTCATTTGTGAAATAGTAGCTTCAAGCAACAATATTCTCTTGGCACTCTCTCCGTCCTTAACATAAGAGTTAATTTTTTTTTGGTAGATTAATGAAACCAAAAAACTCAGTTAATTATAACCAAATCTAATTTCTTAAGACGAATTCATATCATATACTCATTAATCTATCCAAATTAGTCAACTAACTTTTATATTAGTTATAATTAAATGATTTATTTAGCTTGTTTAATCTATCTAAAAAGTCAACTAACTCTTATATTAAGAACCGGAGGTAGTATTTTGTACCTGCTTTTTAAGTAAACCCCATTCTAATATACTCTGCTTCTCACTATGTCCATCTCTTCCTTATAATTCTTTAATTATTCAATCAATCATGCCTTGGCCCATATGTCAGGAAAACCCAAACTGCTTGTTAATAGTGACACCCAAAGGCGGCCATTTGGGTTGGGTTGCTGGTAATGATGCTCCATTCGGATCACCCTGGACTGATCCACTGGTAATAGATTTTCTTCAACATCTGGAGAAAGGACCCGTCAAGTCTGATACATCTCAACAATGCAAAGAGGCATTACGTCACGTTGAAGTGTAGTTTTAGTACTCTGGCGAACACTTTTATACATTATGTATACATATTTGAGAATATACTTCATAATCATACCATTCGGGGTCCCCTGAATAATGCTGCTGCGTGGGACAAATACATTCTTATTTGTTTGTCTGCTGCATGCAGTGGTCAGGACTCAGGATTTAAGAGAGAAAAAAATCTTCAATTGTATCGGGAGAATAGGGTCTCTTTGTATCTTAGTGTTGTGGATGAAGAGGGTAGAAAAGGTATTTTGGTACTTGATCTTGCCCTGTTCTCATTTCTACCCCATAATCTCATGATTTCTGTATTCAAACTCGTGGGCGTTATTCTGCCCTTGTATTGAAAATTAGAATACCCCATAATTGTGCAAGTTTTATCGTGTCATGGAGAATTCAGTAAAAATAGTTCATCTTAAATGCCCTTGTACTACGAGTTAGTTCATCTTGTTTCGTTGTTTGGTGATACAGTTGATTTTTAAAAATTATAGTGTGCTTCTGTAGAAGTCAATTAATGCTTTAGTACGAGATTTTCAATTCAAGAATTTGATTAATATGAATATAAAAAATATTTTTAAAAAAGCTACTAATTAGATAGATTAGTGAGGTAGCCATATTTAAAAAAATAATAATTGACGCTTGCTATATCTCCAAGTTGCATTGCGTTTTATTATAAGTTAATTGCCGTCGTTATATATAACATATTTTATAAGTGATTGTTGACCTCTATTATATGTCATTTTAAATAAAAAAAAATTGAGCATAAGTTATTTTATTTTAATATCTCCCTTTTACAACTTTCTAGGGGTAACGTGCAAGGTTTTATACGAGAGAAATAAAATATTTTTGAAAATGTACAAGTATTTAATAATAATAAATGGAAAGTTTTTTTTAAAAAAATAATATTAATGATTTAACTATTTTTTAGTTCAACAAAATAAATTAGTTAAAATTAAAAATGATTTATGTTAATATTGGAGGGAATACCTGTCACTTCCGCGGGATGATGAGTTGAGTATGATAGATAGATGAGATGGTCCCGATTTCTCGGCCGGTAAAAGAGATAATCCAGTTGGCGCCATTCGCTTGAATAACGGCATTCATTCGTAATGCCTCTTTTTGGGGGACGATTACGATCCACTCTCGCCTTCACTCCCTCGTCCCCTCTTCACTCCTTCGCCCCTTCACTCCTTCGCCCCGACTCCTTCCTCTTCCCTCACTTCTCTTCTTCGCCGTCGTCCCCATGATGTCATCTCCTCACCCTCATTCCTCCTTTGAAGTCATCGGAGGTGCCCTTGACCGCTTCCTCCCTTCTCTCGGCTACCTCTCCCGTCCTTACGTTCCTTACTCCTACATCGCTTCGAATCGCCATGTGGAAACCATTTTTGCCTCCATTTTCAGGTCTCTTCCTAAAGTCAGATACCGTCGTCACTGTATTCGTACCAAAGACGTTGTCGCTCTCGATTGGGTTTCCGGCGACGATCGACTCTTGCCTCCCGATTCTCCCGTCCTTTTTTTCTTGGTTCGTTTATTTTCCACTTTGCTCTGTTGACTGAAGAAATTCTATGCTTGGTGTTCAGCAATTCAAATGCGGGATTTTGCAGCCAGGTTTAACCGGCGGCAGTGAAGCTTCCTATGTGAAACATATGTTGGTTAGAGCCCGAAGTAAAGGATGGCGCGTTGTCGTCTTCAATAATCGTGGCTGCGGAAATAGCCCTGTTACCACCCCACAGGTCCATAAATTTTTCTTGCTTCCGTTCTTACCCCCTGAACTCTTCTGCTCTGGTTTGCGTGTATTACAATAGACGCTGATGAACACTGGCACCTCTGGTGATTTCTGTATGAGTCCTTTTCCGTGTTCATCAACGTCTATGCAAATAATGAGACAAACCTCTTCCTTTTTCGGAAACATCTTCGTTGATCTGCATTTTACTGTTGACATATTTGTTCCATAAATGATAAATATAATGATTAATTTGTATACTGATATGCAGCTCTATTCAGCTTCGTTTCTAGGAGATCTGGGCGAGGTAGTCTCCCATGTGAACACGCTATACCCTGATGCTAATATCTATGCTGTCGGTTGGTCACTTGGGGCAAATATTCTTGTGTTTTATCTGGGTCAGGTGAGATATTTCATATTTTATTGATTGCTATTTGCTGCATTTTCCCCAGTAGGAGAAGAGCATAACCTTCGTCTAACCGTGGTATCTTCAACCTTTGTGCCTTTTGATAAGAACGATTAGCTAATTCTAAACAAACAGTTACAACTACTAAAAACGACTTTGCTACTTAGATGGAAGGATTTGAATGGCCTAATGGATATCTTACTATTGAATTACGGTTTGGACTAAAATCTGAGGACTTATTTTCCCCCATGGGAATCTTGCCATAAAATTTTGGAGAATGTCACCAAAATTTTGCATTTGGCTGGATATAATAAACTAGAATGCAATTTTGAACCCTGTTATTTTCTTTATCTTGTCAGCATTTATAGGACGCATTTTTTTCCCTGCTATTATCTGGAACCAAAATATCATCTACTTTCGTTTCTACATTGTATTAAGTTAATTTTTGGCGCATTATATTTTCCATAATCACTTTAGAAGATGATCATTATAGTTGTCGTTTGCAACTTTCAGGAATCCCACAATTGTCCTCTTTCTGGTGCTGTGTCGCTGTGTAATCCTTTCAATTTGGTTTTGACAGATGATAACTTCCACAAGGGCTTCAACAATGTTTATGACAGGGCCCTCGCAAAAGGTCTTCGTAAAAATTTCAGTAAGTAATGGGCCTTGATACGTTAGAGATGGTTGTTTTAGCTTCATGTGAAGGTCCATCCACTAGACATGACAATATTAGCAACAACTTTTTGTAGGCATGCTTTACTCTTTGAGGACATTGGTGGTGAATATAACATTGAATTAGCGAAAAGAGCCTAGTCCATCAGGGAATATGATGATGGACTGACACGTGGTATGCAGCCTCGTTCATTACCTTCATTGGAAGTTACTTATTTGGATCATAATTGTAAATCATATGCTTGGAATTATCTTTGTGGCTTTGCAGTTTCTTTTGGTTTCAAGTCAGTGGATGAATACTACTCCAATTCCAGCAGCGCAGATTCAATAAAATATGTCCAAACTCCTTTGCTCTGTATCCAGGTGAAAACATTGACCAGAAGAAAACAATAGTTACTTATGTTTCTGATCCTAGCGTTATTAATACGCAATTTTTATTCTCTCTTTCTAAGTGGAGGAAAAAATTGTTTTCCTCTATACAGTTTATATATATTGTGCAAGATATAGGCCAAAGGAAGAGGAGAGAGCGTAGGAGCTAGAAATAAAAGTTAAATCTTCCATCTCGATTGTCGACTAACTTTTCAAATCTATGTTCTCATACTTCCAGCTAATATATTTGAATTATTACATGAAATAAAAAGTTTTTTATTTTTATTTTAGGCTGCCAACGATCCGATTGCTCCTTCTAGGGGAATCCCTCGTGAAGATATCAAGGTATGCACAATTCACAAAATTCAATGATATCATTCTTGACTAAAAATGAGTGTGGTAAGAGATACATGAAATAGGAGTCAGAGTCAAATTGAATATAAATGAACATGTTTTGATTTTGCACTCATTGGTACTCGTTTGAGAATATGGAAGTTTGGTGTGACGCAGTAGTATCTGTTCTATTAATACTGTCGTGTTTTCATCTCATGTTTATCTGTCTTTTGGAATGAAAGAAGCTAAGAATACAAAAGAATCGAGTGGAAACGGTGACCATATTCTCTCTCTCCTTCTCTCTGTGCGTCCATGTTTTGCATACGATTCTTTTTATTATTATTTCAATGAATCATGCTTTGATTCATATTAGCCTAAACTTTGAATGTCAGGAAAACCCAAATTGCTTGTTAATAGTGACACCAAAAGGTGGGCATTTGGGGTGGGTTGCGGGTGATTATGCTCCATTTGGATCACCATGGCCTGATCCTCTGGTAATGGATTTTCTGCAACATCTGGAGAGTGGATCCGCTAAGCCTGGTACATCTTGGTTAAACCCAGAAGGCGATCATCAAAGCTAAGTGTAGTTTTAGCACTTTGCTGAACATTTCATACGTACTTGAGAATCATACCATTCGGAGTCAGGATTTAAGAAAGATTCTTCAATTGTGGCGAGAGAATAGTGTCTTCTTGTATCTTAACGCTGTGGATAACAACAAGGCAAAAAAGGTATTTTACTATTTGATCTTGCCCTGATCTCATATCTCCATCTCATTTCTCTATTAAACTCCTGGGCATTGAAAATCAATAATGTTATTTTAAGAGCTTTTGCCAATCGCTGGTCAACATTGTTCATATATGTATGGACAAGAATGAGTCTGTGTATTGGTGCATTGTGAGAGAACGGGGGCAATACAATTACAAACTTCAATCCATTGAGAATTATAATTGAAATAGCATGCATTAGTTCTGATCAAAGGTTAAACATGAGATTTTGAATTTAGGTCTATATAAATGTAAAAAAACGTCTTTGAAAAAGTTATCAATACAATTGAAAGGAATGTCGTCATATGTATACTTAAGGTATGTGAAAGCTGGTTTGATTTGTAGTCATGTGTATTAATTTATGCATAATATATATGTTGTGTTTTGAACAACTACTTATTGTCCGAAAGAGAAGAAAATAGCAATCGGTATCATTGTATTCAGACCGCTGCAAATCGTGTAAATTTTATTATTTTATAGAAAATTATAGAGAAGAAAAATGGTGGTTACGTTAATTAATTGCCATGTGGCGATGGCAAAAATGAATCAGAAGGCGTTTGAGAGATAGCTAAGTCACGTTGACGTAAGCCACTCTTTGCTATCAGAAAATGGTGGTTCTCCTTATCTGCTATCAGAAAATTATGCCAAGTGATTATTGCCAAGTCCCTCTTTGCTTGCGCTTGCTCCCAAGACCTACCATCTTTGTCATTTTTCCTTACGTTATCCATAATTAATTCATACTTTATAAAATTCTTACATTGAATCCTTTGCCTTAGTATATATCTTTAGTCTTCATAGTTTATTTAAAAATTTAATAATATATATGTCTTAAAACATTTCAATTTGAATTATATTTTTTATTAATGGTATTTTCATAATATTTTAAATAGGGATAAACATCAAAAGTAATGTTTAAATTTAAATATTTGAACAGCGTTATGTAGTATAAGTAATTCATCCTTATCAAATAGGAGTATCATTTGGTAGTAGTAGTTCTTGAGAAGAAAGGCTTGTTCAACTAGTCATCCGCTCATTGCAGATTCTGCAAATCTTAGGTAAGCTTCATCTAACATTTATTCTTTTTCATACATATTGAACTTCCAAAAAAAAATGGCAACCCGATTGATTCAACACTATTTGGCATGATTGAAGGTACTCAATTATATTTAATCATATTTGTATCTTTTGTTTTTATTCATTGTTTAATGTTCGATATTATTATTGCTAGAAAAGTATAACTTTTTTATATAAAAATTTTTAAAAAATAATTGGGTTTACTTAGGATTTAATGGCAGGATGAAATTTTAATTTCTCTTAAACGATATCAATATTAAGTAAGATAAGTTGCTAATTATTCTCATGTGTAAACCTAGATACATAGGAGTTAGGATGACTCTTAAATCGTCACAATTTAAATCACAACAAAGTAATATTTCACATAGATCGAACACACTCTAAATGAACGTATATCTCATTCTTTCGCTAACTGAACCTATAGAGGGGGGTATGTTATATATTGTTTCTGCTGATGAAATACTCATACTACAATTGCTTTTGCGAATAATTTTACAAAATTTGTGTTACCTCCACGGATGGATCCACCAATGTGTGAAGAATTCGCAAAATCAATCTCGGGACCAATTCTAAATTATGCCAAATTCTGCGCAGATATCAAGTGATTTATAATCACTCAACTAAAAAAAAAAAAAAATTTATTAATTATATTTTAATTTTTAATATATTTATACTTTTAATTATATTTAATATACAATCTATTATAAGAGTACAAAATATACACAATAATAAATAAAAGGTAAAATTTATACACTCATATAAAAAAATTAATATACAGTCTACTTTCAGTCATTTTTGTTATATCCAAATGAATTATGCGGTTTAAAAATTCTATTAAAATCAATTAAAAATAATAAATATATATATAAACTATATATTTTATCTAAATGTATCTATATTTATAAGAGGATAAATGACGGACAGGAATGGTAAAAAAACAGATAAAAGAGAATTTATGAAAAATAATAATAAAAATTAATAAAATTAGAGGTAAGATTAGTAAAAATATTATAAAAAAGAGCTGAACGAACTTAAAATTTTGAATCTTATTTTTTATATATACACACGTTTAAGTTTTTGGGGAGATAGAAGGGAAAGAGAAAGGAGACGGAATAGAAAAGGACGAGGAATGGGTCATAGTGTAAGGTGGGGTGCCCTCGCACTTGGACGATTATTACGTAGCTTTACACGTAATGCTTAAATGGACACCAACACTATTATGCATATACGTATATTGTTTTGTGAATTTTTGTGATTTGTGTGACTTATCCTCAACTTCCATGGGCCACGTGTACGTGTGACCAAAATCATTATGTCTTTTGTTTTTTAGTTCTATCTTTTCTATAATAGTACATGCTTCAAATATTTGTTAATATTATCTCTATTTAATAATTAATAATTTTATCTATAACCACTAATAATAATCTTTTTAAAAATGCCTCTACTTAATTAGGGATGGATATTTAAAAAAATAAAAAAAAAATAAACAAACTTTTTACTAGTAGAGTTGGCAAAATAGCCTGATCTCATTTTATAAAAAAAAGAGGCGGGCTCAATTAGCTAAAAATTAGCCTATTTTTTTAATTATTAATAATATTATTTATTTTACTCAAATATTATCTTAAATATTCTTATTATTAAATACTAATAAAAATAATTACTTATTTATTGATATGTGTTAACATATTATAATTGATTAATATTATATTAATATTTATTTAGATTTAGATTTATAAAATTTGATATTATTTTATAAAAAATAAAAAATTTTAAGAGTATAATATTAATAATTTTTTTATTATGTTAATATAATTTTAGAAATTTTTTATTAATATTTTAAAAATATTTTTTTAAAAATATTAAAAAAATTAAAAAATGACAAGCTAGCGGGTTGTACATTCGACCTCCTCAGCTCAGGAGCTGTGGCGGGCCAATTTATAATTTACTTGATTAACCTATTTTATTAGTTCTATTTCTTAGTTTAAGAAATTTTAATATCTATATATATATTATTTTATACCTAGTTCCTGCTGCTTTTGATCTGTTCGGTGTAGAGAAATAGACTTTTTTTTAATATTATTTTTATAAAAATTAGATTGAGTAAAAGTATAGTGTAATTTATATTTAAATTGATTTTTATAAAAAATAAAGTTGGAAAAAATTTATTTGAATGAAATCTTAAAACATAGGAAAAAATAAATCACGCTAAAAAAGCCTTTAGTTACAAAACGAAACGTAGCTTTATTCTAAAAATTTGTTTAGACCTAAAAATCATGTTATAAAATAGTAAACCAAATATCAATATTTCTTTTTTGATAAATAATAAATTTTTAGAAAGAGATTAGATTTACCCATAATCTAAAGGTAGGACGAAATCTCTATTTCTCCTAAACAATACTAATATTGGGCAAAGCAAGCCGTCTATTACTCTAAAGCATAAACTTAGATACCCAAGAGTTAGGATGCCTCATTAAATGCCGCGATTATAACCACAATAAAATAGTACTCCTCATGATTAGAACACGCTCTAAATGATAGTATGTCTCACATCTTCGCTAATTAAACTCACGGATTATGGGTAATCAAATATTAATATTTTTTTTTAGTTGTCCACCCGGTTTATCAGAATTTTGCCCCGACTACATCCGGATCTGACCTGCGTCGCGCACCTGGCTATGGTGGGTGAGTCTCCCAATGGGAATTTTCTGCATACGCCAAAGCTCAAACTCGAGACCTTGTTTAAGCGTCGCTTACCACTCAAACTAACCCCTGTTAGTACCAAATATTAATATTAATATTAAATAAAGAAAAACTTACACTAGTTGAAAAGTCTGTTTGGAGCCGAATGCTCTCACAAACACACCATTGATCCACATGCAATATGGCCCACATTTGTAGGATACATTTTGACCTATTTTAATAATTTTTCATGTAAGACTTCTTAATAAAAATTTCTGAAATTTTGGCCAAAAAGAGGGTGAAATATTTATTATTTATTTTAAAAATCCTATTTTTCACCACTCTTATAAAGATTACTAAAATATTAATTATTTATTTAAAAAAAACTCTATTTATTTAAAGATGACATTTTTTTAATCTCCATACCAACTTGATTAAGGCTATTTTTTAAAAACTGATATGCATTTTTTATAATTATGATATGTTTGAATTTTGTGCATTTGGTTGTTCTGGTTGTTGTAATGTTTTTTTCCAGCCAATGGTTTTTCATTCACTCGCAGCCACATCCTTCTCCTTATGACTTGTTTGGTACGAGGGATTTGAAATGTAGAAGGTTTTTTTTAGCTGGATTATAAAAAATTAAAAAAATGGGGTTAAAATTTTTTAATTAATTCTTCTTGCTCTTTTATTTTATAATTTCTCTTATGTGTGGCCAATTCTATTTAATATAAGTACTATTTATCTAATTTAAAAAAATTAATTAAATTATTTAATTATATCATATGTGATATTATCTCCTTAAAATACTCTTATATAACGTTATATCATATATTAATTTATAAATTAAATAAATTAGCTTAAAAAATGATAAAAATAAGAGATAACTCGGAGTTAAAATTTTACATTTATGATTAAAATATACTTTATAATTAATTCTTACCTTTAATATGGAGGAATATATATATACTCTACTTACTATATTCTTTCAATTCTTAATATATAATATAATTGGAGAATTAATTTTATTATTAAATATAATATATATTTTTTATATTATCAATTTTTTTAAACTAATTATATAAATACTCACTAAACTATAATTAAATAAGAGAAGAAGAGAATAAGTTAAAAAAATAATTATAATATTTAAAAAATATATGTTATTAAATATCTTATCTAATTTTTTAAATATAATTAAATTAATTAAAAATGTATGATATTTATATATGTAAAGCATGGCGGCATAGAGACATTTAGCTTTAGTTGTTCACGTGTTTTGTTGACGAGTACAAAGAACCTGCGTACAAAAAGACAAGCTTGTTTCAGATGGCGTGGCGCTCTAATCTCCATCTTCCTCTCTTCCTTTGGAAATCTTCGCTTTCCTCATCGCTTATCAATATGAGCCACGGCTTTCGATCGTTGGAACTATTGATTGTCGTAAATTATATATCTTCTTGTTATAAAAACACGTTAATTTTTATAAATTATTGATCTTAATTAAAATATAATTATTTTTTTAAAAAATGAAATGCTCCAATCTTTTTCACTATTCAATAAAAAGTTCGGCAAATTTCTATGCCCTCTGTATATCTAAAAAAAAACTCAAGTTTAAAATAAAAAATAAAAAATACATTGTTCAAATAAATAATGATATCTCGAGTGATATTGCCGTGTAATTAATTAATTAATCAGTAGATAAGATTCCATGTCAGTTCTCTTTTTGTCTCTGCATTATTTATACTCCTGTCTAATCTAATTATGTCAATTATTTCTTATTAATAATTGATGATACTAATTCCTTTACTTTCATTGGTTAGATCGTCTATCTGAAATGTGAATGTAGTGTTTTTTTTTTGGGTATCCTCATGCTTTTACTTATCTAATTAAATAGTGATATAAAAAAATAATTAAATAGGAAGAAAAAGTATTAAACGACTGAGATGATGAGATGAAAGAAAAAGAAGTAGAAATGGGGAAATTATCAAGGCGTCTCATGATTAAGGCATGACCGAGATTAATTGGTTAATTAATCCATAGGATATGCATTTCACGGTCGAAGGAAATCATATACCCTATCAAAATCAAATCACATGTAATGTAACACATCAATTTTTCAGATCTAGTTTGTCTCTTTATCACTTCTTTTTCCCACTTTTTGGAATACGACAGCTAAGAAACCGTCAAAAATCAGAATAACGTAAATTTCTCGCTCTTCTCGTGACTCCCGAGTGAGTGACAACGAGTTATTTTTCAGAAAACGACCCCTCGCAGTGGAAAAACGTGTGGTAATCTGTAGCGTTTTAGGGCTTGTTTGGATATTTTTTAAACTTAAAAAAACCAGTTTAAAAGCCTAAAATTCAATTTGAGCACACAAGTTATACTTTGAATGGCATTGGAATCATATGAATTTTTTTTCTAACATGTCCTGTTACACTTAAAGCTACATTTTAGAGTTAAGTTACAAAAAGCTAAATGGGTATTTAAATTAACATTCTTTTAAAAGAAAATATCTAAATATAAATTGCGTTACATGAATGAACTTTTACCTATACAAAGTATTTAATTTAATAGTAGATTAATTAAATCACAAAATAAAAAAATTACTATTCGATTCTCACATTGTCTAAAAAACTATGGGATAGGGTATATTAATCGTAAAATCTTAATATTAATTAGTCAATTATTTTAATACTTAATAATAAAATATAAAAAAAGTGACGAATGACGAGGGAACCGGAGAGTTATAAAAACATATCACTCTCGTCTCAATTTTAATTTATTAATAATCCAAATGAGCGTTTGGTCTGGGAGGTGATGATAATGGTCATGAATTAGAATAAGGCTGTAATTTGTTCGAGCTTGCGTCCAGAGAATTAAGATTTTAACTAACGACAAATAGAGGTGCAGAGTGCCAACATTAGACAAGTAATCAGCAGTATCGAATACCCTTAGTATTTTTTTTTCAATTCCTTTTTTAAATAATCCTTTCTTTTTGCTATCAGAGGGCGTAATATATATAAGAAATTATATTTAGTCAGAAGAAACGAATACCTAAGTTTTTTCCGATTTCCAACGAGAAAGTTCTTGAAGGTCTCATTAATCTCACTTCTGATTTTAAAATCTTCAATTATCTTTAAAATCTCTTGTCAAAATATTTCAACCATTTGTCCTTTTAACAAATTTTCCTATATATATATTACCCTCCTGATTCCTCTGTTCTCCATTGGGATCTAAATTTTGAAATCATTTCGGACGGGGAATCCATGGCAGAGACACGAAGCCCGAGCTTGTTCGTGGGTGGTGGCGCCGGAAGCAAGCGTGGCACCGGCGCCGTCGACGACATGGATGATCTACCTGCAATCTTCCAGAAGAAATACAACATGGGGGTGTCCCCGCCGTGGAATTGGGACCCGGCCGCCGCATTAGCAAGCGCTCGCCATGAGTTCGGAGAGCATGGTGGTGTGAACATGTCCATCGAGGCCTCCGCCACCTTCACCGTCATGGAGCCGGAGACCATGCGCCGCATGTTCACCGGCGAGCTCGGTCCAGATCGTGACTTCTTCATCTACAGCCGTCACTTTAACCCCACCGTCCTCAACCTAGGCCGTCTGATGGCCGCCCTTGAAAGCACCGAGGCCGCATACTGCACGGCCAGTGGCATGTCGGCAATCTCGTCGGTGCTGTTGCAGCTTTGTAGCTCCGGTGGGCACATAGTGGCTTCCACGGTGTTGTACGGCGGAACCTACGCCCTGCTGACCCACTTCCTTCCAAGGGCCTGCAACATCACCACCACATTTGTGGACATCGGTGATTTGTCCGCCGTGAAGAATGCAATCGTGGAGGGGAATACCAAGGTGCTGTACTTCGAGTCCATATCGAATCCAACTCTAACGGTGGCGAACATACCGGAGCTTAGCAGGGTGGCTCACGAGAAGGGAGCGACGGTGGTGGTAGACAACACATTCGCCCCCATGGTGCTTTCACCAGCTCGTCTCGGTGCCGACGTGGTGGTTCACAGTATCTCCAAGTTCATCAGTGGTGGGGCCGACGTAATCGCCGGTATGTCCGTTATCCTCCATCCTTATCTCTTTCTCCTTACCTATTTTCAGTTTCACTCAGATTTACGGTGTTTTTTTTCCAGCCGTTAATTCATATTGCTTTTAATTAGGATTATGCTTTTTACCAGTAAGTTGGGAAGCCATTTCTTCTTTTCTTTTTAGGCTAAAAAGTCTATTTATATATATCGTCTAAGTAAAGTATAAACCGGTGGAGATAAGACTACCGAGTTATACTGTCCCTTTTTTGGATTTATTTATTTCTCAAGACAAACGGGGGATGCATGAAGAGAAAATCGGCGACTAGTCTTGATCAAAAATTTTATTGGTCAAAGATATTCTATGTATAAAATGTTTTTGTTAGGGCGTGTTTGTATAGAATTTTAAAAAAAAATTTATAAAAAAAAGAGTTTATAGATAGTTTATAAAAAATGACTTTTAGAGAAGAGTTTATGAAAAAAAATGATTTTGAATAAATAAGTATTTGGATAATTTTTTTATAATAATTTTTTATATTGATAAATTATTAAAAAGGGTATGATTTGATTTAAAGTAAGAGAGATGAGAGAGGTAGAAAAAAGAGAAGAGAGAGGAGAGAGAGTAGAGAGGAGAAAGGAGAGAGGGTGTAAGAAAAAGTAGGAGAAATGAGAGAGGGTGTAAGAAAAAGTAGGAGAGAGGAGAGAGAGTGTAAGAAAAAATAGGGGTAAGATAGTAATTGGATAGTCTATAAGCTCTTTTACTGTTGAAAAAGCTAGTTTTAATAGCTTATTCAAAACCATAGTTTAAAACTATAGTTTTGTCTAAAAGTACTTATAGATAAATATAGCTGTTTATTTTAAAATTTTTGTAAACTAATATTTTATCTAAAATATTTTTTAAAACTATGGTCTAAAGGAAAACCAAATAGGCCCTTAATGTATCAATATCTGTTTTGTACGAAAATATATGGGGTTTCCTTTAAACTTGAACTTTTGAACGATTTTCTCATGAATGAACGGTATTTATTTTGATATTTGATAGGAGAGTTAGTTAATTTTTTTAATTAGATTAAAAAATTAAATAGATTAATTAATTATAAATTAATTAATTTTTTTAAAATAAATAAAATTATATATTTTTAATTTATTTAAATTAATCAATTAATTTTTATATTACTTACAATTAATTTATTTATTTATTTTTTTAATATATAAAAATTAATTAACTCTCTTATTTAGTAGGGGTGAGTACTAAGTAGCTATAATATATAACATACTTAAATAATTTAATTAAATTAATTAATATTATTTTTTTAAAATATTTTAAATTTTTTATTTATTATATTTAGAAAATATTAATAAAAATAATTTAAAAAAATTGATAAATATATTAAAACGAACTATGATTATTTGCAATGTTAAGTATCAAGGATTATATAAATAAACGATGAATGGAATTGGCACAGGAGCTGTATGTGGACCGGCATGGCTGGTGAATTCGATGATGGATCTGCACCAAGGAGCTCTGATGCTTCTGGGTCCAACCATGAACGCCAAGGTGGCTTTTGAGCTCTCTGGGAGAATCCCACACCTTGGCCTTCGTATGAAGGAACACTGTGCTCGAGCACTGGCCTTCGCCACCAGGTTGAAGAAGCTGGGCTTGAGGGTGATTTATCCAGGCCTCGAAGATCACCCACAGCATCATCTTCTGAAATCCATGGCCAACAAGGATTATGGCTATGGCGGACTTCTCTGCGTCGACATGGAAACAGAGGAGAGGGCGAACCGTTTCATGAACATTCTTCAGAACCATGATCAGTTCGGTTTCATGGCGGTTAGCTTGGGGTACTACGAGACACTCATGTCGTGTTCTGGAAGCAGCACGAGCAGTGAGATGACCCCGGAGGAACAGGCACTCGCCGGAATCTCGCCGGGTCTGGTGAGGATGTCGGTGGGATATGTTGGGACTTTGGAGCAGAAATGGTCTCAGCTTGAAAAGGCTCTCTCTGTTCTCCATGAATTTGGCCTCCCCATCAAGAATTAAATCCTCTGTTTCTTCTTCTTCTTGTTCCATATCCCTCTGTACGTAGAAATATAGCTCTCTTTCTCTGCAGTGTAATCTCGTAGTCGACTTCAGTCAGGAACTTGTCAAGTTCATCGATTGTCATTAAACTCGTCTAGTTCTCTATTTTCTGATAGCTATGTGGATATAAACCCTTTGGTTTGTTCAGTTTAATCATGCGGTTGCAGCGTCTGAAGGAGAATGCATTACATTAGCCTCTGAATTGAATTTATCTCTGTTCTGTTGTTATAAAAAAACAGAGCACTAATTCTACAATCACCACAAAAAAGAAGGTCATGTACGGATAATTAAGTCAACAAACCAGAGGAGGGACTCGCAAATATATGAGGAAGTTGAAATATTTTTAAATTGATCTAAAAGTATATTAGATGGTATTCATAATTATCTAGCATATCATTATGGAACTTCTTCCCAGGCACGGAAACCTTGTTTTGATGTTCATTTATAGACACTTGTAAAGAAAAATAGGAACCTACAAAAGCATATTCCCTTATCCGTTATTAAACAACAAAATTTTAGAACGTTAGTTTCGCAGAACAGAAAAATACCATGAAATTGAAGAAGCACCAAACTTTTATCCATGGTACTCATTTTTATTGTAATTATGAGAGATAATTAATTTTCTTTTATAAATTAATTATAACTGGAGCTTGTATTTATTTTAGTGAACAGCACGTGATTATGTCATTGCAAGGGTGTCAGAGCGGTCTGCCACCTCATTAAGTTAACTAACAGCTCTGTTCTCATCCCTTGTGCAAATTTCTAACGGTCTAGATAATTTTGAGGGATGAACGGGTGCAACTTTAAGAAATTAAAAAAAAAAAAATAACGATATCTCATGTAATAAATTGATTAGATGTAATTCTGATGATATATTATTTTAGAGTGCGTAAGTATTTCCAAGCACATTCCATGCTGATCACATATTTAAACTGTTCAGATTGATTTTGGATGGTCCATATTTAATATAATTTAATATCTATATTTTAGATATTTTTTTATTTTAATATATATATAATTTAAAATAATTTATTTTTTATAATTGTCATTTTACTCAAAAATAAATTTATCATTAAAAAAATCACAAATTAAAAATTGTAAATATAGATCGTTCATGTTTAATTTGAACAGCCCAATTCTCATTATAGTAATAAGTATTTGGTGTTCTTTACTGTAATGAGCACTGAATGAGGACCCGTAAGTATTTCTAAGGATCTTATATGTTAGATGAGTCATAGGTGGGGCCTACATATACCAAATTTGTAAATAAATACTTGTAGTTGTATTCGTGTCATGTTTTCTAAATTTTCTCAAATAAAAATATAACAACTCATAACTCATATTAAAAAATTTACAATTTATTTTATTTTTTTAAGAAATAAATATTTTAATTTTTAAAAAAATAAAAACCTATTGTTTATAGTAAAAAAACAAAATATAATGTGACTTATTTTATATGAGTCATTAGCCAACTAAAGTTAAAATATGATGTGTTATTTTATTTTAATTAGATATAGTCTAGATAATATAATAATATTGGAGTATATAAGCATTTATAAAGTGTTCATGTCATCCCAACCCACAGCATCTAAGAGAAGTCCAAACTATACAAAAATGGTCTACAGGGTAGAATGCCCAAACTCAAAGATCCATTGGGAGGCCCAATTTGTGAGGAGTGAAGGCTTCTTTAGGTAGGTTTGGAGTCATGAAGGCCCATTATCAACCCGAATAGAGTCCCAATCACTTCACTTCCCAAATCCTTTCTTTCCATGCATTTTTTTCTAATTTTGCAACCAATACCCACTAAGAGGGTGCTTGTATCTAATTTCCGTCATCATATATGTTTATTATTTAAAAAACTATTTGGATAAAAGTTTAGAAAAAATTTTATATAAAAAAAATGTTTAGATAATTTTTAGAAAATAACTTTTAGAGAAAAGTTTATAAAAAAAAATATTTCTGAATAAATAAGTATTTGGATAGTTATTACTATAAAGATTTTTGTAATTACAAAATTATCATAAATAATAAAATTTTATTAAAAATATGAGAGAAGAGAGAAGTGAGAGGGTGGAAAAGAGAAAAAAAAAGGAGAGAGGAGAGAGGGTATAAGAAAAAGTAAGGGTAAAATAGTAATTAGATAGTTTATAAACTATTTTACTGTTCTAGAAATTAATCTCAGTAGCTTATCCAAAACTTTAATTTTAAACCATAGTTTAGTTTAAAAATCTTTTTAATAAATATGACTATTTATTTAAAAAAAAAAATAAACTAAGATTTAGGCATATTAAACACGAGTATGCATATATAAGTAAACTATATAATATTTCTTAAAACTATCAAAAAAACTTTACCAAAAACATCGTTCATAAATTTGTATTATTTAAGCGGTAAATAGCGTTAAATATTTTAAAAAAAATTAATTTGCATTATGTGAATATATAATAAATACTTATAATTTGATTAATAAATTTAGAGGTCTTTTATAACTAATTTATACATTTGTTCAGTATAGTTCTCCCAAACCAAATCGGACCTAATTTTTTGGTAAAAACCAAATCGTGCCTATTTATTGTTTTACTACTTTGGTTGTCCTTCGTCCCCATCGGAATAGGACCGTAAACCGTCTAAGTAGTGAGAATTGAGGAGTCATTTTCCAGATATATTAAATATTCAATATATCTATATATATATATATATATATATATGTACACACCCACTCTTATTATTCAAGAGAAAATTCTAAAAAATACTATTTAAATTTTAAAATTTTAAATCAGTACACTTTTTAAATTATTTATTACTATCGTAAATAAAATAACAATACATTTTTTTAGAAGTATTGATTTAAGATTTTGAAATTTGAGTGTTATTTTTTAGGATTTTTTTCTAAACAAAACTGCATACGTTAAAATGAAATTTGTTGGAAAGTACAGGTTCAGATATGTGAATAAAATACAATAAATTATTATGAAACTTAAAAATAAAAGTTTTTACTGATTATTAGTAATAATAACAAATACAATAATTACATGTGGATTGTTAATTAAAAACATCCTCAACAATAAAGTTACACACAAATGTTATAAAAGCAAGAAAGAAAGAATTGATGGCAAAAATAAAACTGACAGAAATTTAAATCTCCTTAGTAACTGTCCTTTCTAACTGATCAAGACCTTTTAAGAAGGTGTTCACTGCAATCCTTACCATTGGAATGAGGAGAACGTTCCTGCTATCCATGAAGGGGCAATCAAAGTGGAAGTAGATGGTTGAGTGATCGAGAATGTTACAACAGTGGCTGTGGAGGAGTACTCAGAGATCGCGGTCGATAACCAATATATCTGTGGTTCACTACAAAAAACCTTAGATTTAGCGACGACTTTTCAGCGGCGACTATTAAAGTCGTCGCTGAAAATAGACTTTCAGCGGCGACTATATTTGTCGCCGCTGAAAGTTAGACTTTTAGCGGCGACTTTATTTGTCGCTGCTGAAAGTTAGACTTTCAGCGGCGACTCTAATTGTTTGCATTGAAGCTTGCGTTGGTTTGTTGGGGTGAAGATTTGACCTATTTTTCTTTGTATGCTTTCATCTCCAGTAAAATGATGGCAGATTTCTGCTTGATTCATTGGGTTTCTTTTTGAAAGAGTGCTGGGAATTGGAAATCTGAATGGTGGTATTGGATTTCACATTTTTTTGTCCTCTCACTTTTACACTGAGCTGAAGAATGAATCATTATGATTTCTGTTTGATTCATTGGGTTTCTTTTGCATGTTAATGTTAGGATGCTGCTGGGTTAACTCAATTAAATTCAACAGTTGAGGATGTATTTGCTAGTGGTGATTTGCCTCGGGCTGCAGAAACCCTGGCTAACATGAGGCATTGCTTGTCTGCTGTTAGGGAGGTACTGGCTTTCCCCTTGGGTTCTTTGTGATATGCTTTAGGTTTGGTTAGGTTTGCATTAGATGCCATATTTTCTCTTAGCTCTTGTCATTGCTTTTCAGGTTAATGTAGCTCAAGATTTGCGGGGAATTCTTATTCGGATTGGAAGGTTTAAGACAACGAGCTAATAAGTCTGCAAATGAGAAGAATGAAAATGATAGGCTAGCAAGTGGGGGTGAAGTTCATTCAGTTGCACCTTCGATATCATTTTCCAGTTGGTTGCCAAGCTTCTATGATAAGCTATTACTTTATCTTGAACAAGAATGGAAATGGTATCATTTATGCTGTTAGCTTTGATATTTTGTTCCTGTTACCTATTACATTTGTTTGCATTTTGAGCATTTGGGCTGTTTTCTTGTTTATCCTGTTCCTCTCATCTTGTTATTATTGTATTTCTTTTTGTCATGCAAGATGACAAGTAAAAGAGAGCATCAAAGATACTAATTAAATTTTCCTACTTGAGATGTTGAGAAGGTGCTTTTGTTTGAACTGTTGCTTGCAGGTGTATGCTTGCTTTTCCAGAAGATTATAAAATTCTTGTTCCAGAGTTGCTATGTGAGACTATGGCAGCTATAGATTCCAGTTTCATATCTCATATCAACCTTGCCGTTGGTGATGCTGTTCCAAAAACAAAGTCATAGGCAAAAGGTTGTTTTGATCTATGTATTTATCTCAGGAAAAATATGTTAGCTGAGTTTACACACGGGCTTAAATATGTATCTATATATATATTTTTTTATCAGGTGGAAAGACTTTCCTGATAAAAATGTGTGCTACATTTGTTATATGACTTTGAGAGGGTTCATCCAGGGTTAATTGATGTACATAATCTTGAGGACAAGATTCCTTCGAGGAGAGTACTATTAGGCCTGTTAGTATGTTAAAGGATTAGTTGGATCCTAGTTGTTATAATTTAATTTTTAATTGAAGTAATTTGATATTTTATAGGATGATTTAAATTATTTATTAATGTTATTAGATTCTTGTTTATTTAGTTATTTATCATTTATTATTTTTGTTATTAAATTATATTTTTTCATATAAGAAAATTATAGAAAAGAATTTAAAAAATAATATAAACTTTCAGCGGCGACAAAATTGTCGCCGCAGATTCATTTTTAGGCGGCGACTATTTTGTCGCCGCAGATTCAGCTTTAGGCGGCAACTTTTATGTCGCCACAGATTCAGCTTTAGGCGGCGACTTTTATGTCGCCGCAGATTCATCTTTAGCCGGCGACATTTATGTCGTCGCAGATTCAGCTTTAGGCGGCGACTATTTTGTCGCCGCTAATTGTTGACATTTAGCGGCGACTTTCAAATGTCGCCGCTAATGTGTATAGGCGAACAGTCTTACAGGCGGCGACTTAGCGGCGACAAAAAATCGTCGCTAAAGGTATTCAGCGGCGACTTTTGTACCTTCAAAAATGACTTTTGTAGTGGTTATAGCTTCAAATTGACTAAAGTTCTTGCTGCTGTTGCACAACTGATAAGGATAATTCATGGGCTCTATCTGTGACATGTCTAAAGGTTTCAAGAATATCTATCTCCCTTCTAATTACATTCAAGTTATATATTAATTTGTTGAATACAGGTTGTGACATTTCACACCCTTTTAGAGACGTAGTAGATCAGAGATTGACATGTGATACAATTGACCATACACCCAGAGAAGACAATTCCTCCGCTGACCAGCTTACCAAACTCTCTCATAGGTTTGCCAGGAATTACTTTATCTTCGATCACTTTCCATCTTTTATAGTCTGAAATGGAAGGAAGCTGATCATGAAGAAACATAAATATTTGTTGTAATGGTCTTGAGGTTCTCTTTGTTGAAGTACGGACATTCAGATTTTCACTAAAAAAAAAACCTCCTCGTAGTTACTTGGGGTATAAAACCCATGATCTCTTTATATAGAACAAGGTGGAGGATGCCACGTGAGTTAAAAGCTTTTGGCTTAGTAACTGTCCCTTGACCCAGAAATTTGGGAAATAAAATATTGATGAAAGGCTGCAATATGGAATCAGCAGACAACTGAAAGCTTTTGACGATAAACATGGCTCGTAGTTCTTAACAGCAAATTCGACTGCATGCGGCCGCTGCAAGGATAAGAGAAAGCAACGTATCCCACAAACTAAAACATGTATACTGCCATTCATCATCATCATCATCATTATTATTCAAGTCTCTAAAGTTGAATGCTACTTTATACATACATTTTCCACAAAACCTAGACTTTAATGTCCAATAATAAACTAGGAAATATCCACGTTTGAGAAATATAATTACTACTTTAATATTTATGATACCATAATGTTTTTCAATCCTTTTTATTTTTCGTAATAACCTTTTCTTTTTTCCACTAGTGTAGTTGTGTGAGTAATATATATATATATATATATATATATATATATATATATATATATATATATATATATATATATATCGTACCCTCCGATACCTCGGATCTCAAGTCCAATCCAAATTTGAAATCATTGTAGGTACTGGACAGCCATGGCAGACACACAAAGCCCGAGCTTTTTGGTAGCTGGTGGCGCCGTCGAGGAGAGGGATGATCTGCTAGCGATCTACCAGAAGAAGTCCAGCATGGCGGCGTCGCCGTGGGAGTGGGACCCGGCAGCCGCATTAGCAAGCGCTCGCCATGAGTTCGGAGAGCATGGTGGAGTGAACATGTCCATCGAGGCCTCCGCTACTTTCACCGTCATGGAGTCCGAGAACATGCGCCGCATGTTCACCGGTGAGCTCGGTCCCGATCGTGACTTCTTCATCTACAGCCGTCACTTTAATCCCCCCGTCCTAAACCTCGGCCATATGATGGCCGCCCTTGAAGGTACCGAGGCCGCCTACTGCACCGCCAGCGGTGTGGCAGCGGTCTCATCGGTGCTGATGCAGCTTTGCGGCAGCGACGGGCACATAGTGGCTTCCAATGTCTTGTACGGCGGAAGCCACACCTTGTTGAGCCATTTCCTCCCAAGGGCCTGCAACATCACCACCACCATAGTGGACATCAATGATGAATCCGCCGTGAAGAATGCCATCGTGGAGGGCAAGACCAAAGTCCTGTTCTTCGAGGCCATTTCAAATCCCACTCTGACGGTGGCCAACATACCGGAGCTGAGCAGGATGGCTCACGATAAGGGAGTGAAAGTGGTGGTGGACAACACATTCACCCCCATGATGCTTTCACCGGCTCGTCTTGGTGCCGACGTGGTAGTTCAGAGTATCACCAAGTTCACCAGCGGTGGGACCAACATAATCGCCGGTATGTCTCCAGTCTCCTTCATCTTTATATCTATCTCTATCACTTACCACACCCTTCATTTTTAGGTTTAAATTTACAGTTTTTGTCATATTACGTAGTTTATTACAGTCGTTCATTGGCACAGGAGCTGTGAGTGAACCTGCATGGTTTGCCAATTCGATGATGGACCTGCACCAAGGAGCTCTGATGCTTCTGGGTCCGACGATGAACCCCGAAGGTGGCGTTCGAGCTTTCTGAGAGAATCCAACACTTGGGTCTCCAATGAAGGAACACTGTGCTCGAGCACTGGCCTTCGCCACCAGGTTGCAGAAGCTTGCTTGAGGGTGATCTACCCAGGCCTGGAAGATCACCCACAGCATCAACTTCTGAAGTCGATGGCCAACAAGGACTATGGTTATGGCGGACTTCTCTGCGTCCGCATGGGAACAGAGGAGAGGGCCAACCGCTTCATGAACATTCTTCAGAACCAGGCTCAGTTCGGCTTTATTGCGGTTAGCTTGGGGTACTACGAGACCCTAATGTCGTGCTCTGGAAGCAGTACGAGCAGTGAGCTAAGTTCAGAGGAACAGAGCCTGACCGGAATCTCGCGGGGGCTGGTGAGGATGTCGGTGGGATATGTGGGGACTTTGGAGCAGAGGTGGTCTCAGCTTGAAAAGGCAGTCCATCTTCTTCAAGAGAATGGCCTATTCAAGAGCTAAATCCTTCTTCTCGTATCGATCGATACCTAGGGCCAGTTTGGTATAATGTATGAAATAAGGGTATGATAACACCAAGACAAGCCCTATTTGGTATAACACTGAATAAAATATCATATGGTATAAATAAAATAATACCAAGTGACGTGTGCTAATACAACACTGGATAGGGGAAAAATAAATAATATACCAGTACGAGGGAAGAGTACAAATCAACAGATCGCAGCGAAAACAGGAGATCTACATGAAGGGCCGTTTGGATTAACGTTTAAGAATAGATTTTGAAAAAAAAAAAATTTTTTTAAAAAAATAAATTCTAAAAAAAAATATTTGGATAGTTATTTTTAAAATAACATTTTTAGAAAGATAAATTACTAAAAAATGTATGATTTTATTAAAAAGATGAGAGAGGAGAGAGGGTGAGGAATAGAGAAGAGATGAGAGTGGGTAGAAAAGATAGAGGAGAGAGGGTACAGAGGAAAGAGGAGAGAGGGTAAAGAGTAAAGATAAGAGATAGTGAAAAAGATAGAAGAGAAATAAGAAATAGTGTAAAAAAAGTAAAAATAAAATAGTAATTCGATAATCCATAAGTTATTTTACTGTTCTAAAATCTATTTTGACCAGCTTTTTTAAAACTATGGTTTGGCCCAAACTGTGGTTTTAAATAAAAATGATTATTTGTGTAAAATTTTTCCAAACCGAAATTTTATCCAAAATCAATTCTCAAACACACCCTAAATATATAACTAAAGATTTTTTTTTAAAAAAAAATCAACACACATTTCAGATAACTAACTATCTTTAACTAATTTTATTGAAAACAATGGAAAGAGATCCTAGTATAGCCACAACATCAAACAAATCGAAAGCCAAGGAATGGAATGAGGGGTGTGACGTCTCTTACGTCCCTTTGTGGCTGACAAATTTTTTTTTGGTTGCCCACCCGGTTCATCAGAGCTTTGCCCCGATTACATCCGGATCCGACCCGCGTCGCGCACCTGGCTATGGTGGGTGAGTCTCCCAAAGGGAATTTTCTGCGTACGCCAAGGCTCGAACTCGAGATCTCGTTTAAGCGATACCGAGTCGCTTACCACTCGGACTAACTCCCGTTGGTGGCTGACAAAATTGTTGTTTTGTAAACGTTGCTCATTCACAGGACTTGGCTTATTAAACATTATCTTGCTTTCCTCCTATATACGTAAACCTTCGGGTGTTACACCGTCTTCTCTTTATAACACACACAAAAATCAACTAAGCCACAAAATCGTTTTATTAAAAAAGCGAAGGTCATACGGAATAATTTTATACATTTAAAGTAATTTCAAATAATTAACCAACTATAAATTATATATTGATTTATGTACAATGTATGGGCATTGAGATATTAGTAAAAAACCGTTAGGCATAGTTTAGTATGAGTTATTTGGTGAGAAGTGAAAGGAGGGGAGAGATTTTACGCTCTTTCCCTTATTTTTATTTAGATATCTAAAAATTTTAATAGGAAAGAGATTTTTTTTTTAATTTTCCCTTTACTTTCAAGTTTAACCTCTCCTATAAAATTGAGAAAATTTTAAAAGGGAAAATAATATTTTTGTTTTATCATATTAATATGTCTATAATTTTTTAATATCTTAACATTATCCTTTTATCTTATAAACTTAGAAAAGTTTAACAATTTTAGCTACTGTCATTTCCTAATATTTTCCTTGAGCTTCTCCTCAGCATTAGCCTCGTTCTCAGCTGGGGTTGGAGGTGGAGGAGGCAGTAGCACCGTATATAATGGTTAGCTTGCACTGTATAAAAATATTTTTTTTTCTTATTTTTTAAACTAAACAAGATAATATTAAAATCCTTACTCTCCTCTATCTCTTAATATTAATTCAAACAAGTTAATAATAAAATTTATTATCTTTCTTTTTTTTCTTACTTTTTATTAAAATCTCTCCTTCTTTTTCTCCGTCTATTGAGTAAAACACACCTTAAGGCAAATAAGTACTATTGGAGTTGTCTTTAAGGAAGTCGCGTGCTGAGTCACGAGTGAACGAATGATTCCTGTCTGCGTTGTTAGGTCGCCTGGGTGTCCTTAAATTTGGCTCTACAGAATACATTTTGGATATAATAATTTTTTGTAAAAAAATTATTTTTTAATCTAAATCATGATTTTATACTAAATAATTCAAACACCCCATTTTCTACAATCAATTGTTCGAGAAAATTAATAAACTATCAGAATATTAATTTTTCCCCATAATCATTTGTGCACGAAAATTAATAAACAATTAAAACATAAATTTTTTTTACACTCAATTTTTTACTAAAACTAATAAATTATCTAAATACTAATTTTTTTAACAATCAATTTTTCACCAAAACCAATAAACTATTAAAGATTAATTTTTTTCTCAAAATATATTTTTCTACCAAAACTATGATTTTAGAAAAGTTAAGGGAACAACTTTTAATAATTAATTTTTTTACAAAATTTATTTTTTAAAAGTTAATCCAAACACACCAATAAAAACTAGATTTCCACAAAATCTATTATACTTAAAATTTTTTCTGCTAAAAAAATTATATTCCAAAAATTAATCAAAACACACCATTGTTAAAAATTATTCCCATAACTTATACAAATACTATCACTTTGATAAAAAAAATGGCGGATAAAAATGAGTGTTTAGATAATTTATTAATTTTAAGAAAAAATTAATTTTAAAAAAAATTAGTGTCAAGATAATTTATTAATTTTTTGTAAAAAAATTGATTATAAAAAATTAGTATTTAGATAATTTATTAATTTTTGTGAAAAAATATTTATAAAAACTATAAGTTGTTTAGATTATGTTATCTAAACATAATAGTTTTGTCAAAACTATAATTTTAGAGGTTATCCAAACACCCAACTAACCAATTAGGGGGTTCATTTACAAAATCAAGTTTTACAAAAGCAGTCTTCACCTTGTATTGATAAAAATTGACGTTTGAGCATTCCATAGATTTATTAGACTTGTAAAACTAGATTTACACCTCCAAATTAATATCCAAACAGAAAATTCTCCAAAGTGGGTGACTAGTTCCTGACAAAATTTGAGCCCAACGACAACACGCCAACCCCAACAATACACTTCAACGCAGAACGCTAACGTGAGTAGTGACCCAAACTTAAAATCATAAAATGAAATAAAAGGAAAAGAGTTTGTATATTTAGATGAAATGGAAAACCTGTAGGCTATAGCTACATGTAATTTCTCTTAATTTTTAATTTAGTATATGCCTTATTTTTTTTTTCTTATTAAATGCTTTAATTTTATTCTATTTACACCGCTAACATCTATAATTTTACCCTAATAACTTTATACATAAACTAATTGTATTGACACGAGTAACACTAAAGGATGTAATAATGAAAAAAAATAACACAAGTATCAAATTAAAAATTGAACAAAAATATAGTTACTGTGAAAATAATTTTCCCTAGATAAAAATACATAACTACTCAGGAACACAGTGTACAAGTCCCTTTTGTTAGAAAGGAGTTCTCAAATCTAAAAGATCTAAAATTTAAGCTCAAGCAACAAAAAGCGGGAATCCCTTTAGCATGAGCAATAACAAAAACTCAAACTCAATCTGAATGCAAAGGAAATGAGGTAGAATGGTAGAAAAGTTCATAAGATTACATATCTGATATAAATTGCTAGAAGTCCAGAAAATGCAGTAGGAATTTTCTGCAATATCAATGGATGACAGACATGAAAGGCGCCCTTGTCACTTCATTTTTGCCTCTGTGAACAGAACATGACGATTAACCCTAGGGTCAAACTTTCGAAACTCAAGCTTCTCTGTAAACGTCCTAGGTTTCCTCTTGACATAGAAGAATCCAGTCCCGGCAGCAGAGACAAGCCGAACAAACATTTGAGCCTTCTTCTTCTTATCACCCATTCTTTCTTGCCTAATTCTGTCCAAAAAACAAAACCAAAGACCTCTCTTTATGATCGTCCAAGGTTTAATTTCTTTTGGGGTTAAACTATTTTGCTGGTCCATTAGGTTTCATTTAAGATCTAACTCTAGATGCCAAATTTAAAAATAGATTGAATTTTCTGGAACCAACACCGACAAAATTAAGGATTCAATTACAAACATTATGAGTGGTAAAACAGCTTCAGACTAAATCTTAAACCACACAAATCAAAGCCGTGACATATAATATGAATAATTTCTTCAAATAGAAAAAAACCCAATTTCACACAAATCCAACATGCATTATTAGATCCGCAAGAAACCAGGAAATAAAAATGGTTATCTATGAAAATAATGAATTCGGATATCATAAAAAACAAAGATTCAAACATTGAACACCATGGATGGATGACGGCAGATAGAGTGTAGCATTTGCAAAGGGATTGAAGGTTCATATAATGAATTCAAACACATACATTATATAGTTTATCTGTAAAAGCAACATGTCAGAATTTTTTTTAACTTGAACGGCCAATCAATCATAAATATATTCACATTCAAAAAGTGACTTACTTGAGTTCTGAGATAAATTCACAGATAAGGGTAAAACATAACATATCAACCTCAAACATGGGTTTTTGAGGACGAACAGAGTGAAAACGATTACAACATGAAATCCAAAAAAAAAAAATCAAGGCTTTCCCCCTTTCAATGAAGTTAACAACCCACACGAAAAATTAAACAAAAGAAAAGGCATTGCATAACAGGTCAGATGTAAAATTCTCAAGCAGCCGACAACTTGGTAGTTCAAGCCACAGACAAAGATGAGGAAATTTCGAAAAATGCTGATGGCCATGTATCAGCAAGCAAAACGAAAAGCTCCCAAAGAACAAAAGGGAACTGAAAAAGAAATAAATCAACCTAAACTGAGAAGCATGGAAAAATAACAAATCAGACACCACCAAAGCTAATGCCAATATCACTTGCAACGTAGAGAATTTCATAGCTTTCAGATTCAAATCAGGATTAAAAACAAATGGGATTTTATTTTGGTGACATGTAACCAGAGAGAGCTACATAGAGACAGAACAGAAGCAGTAAAAAATTATGGACAAAGGAACGAAGGCCAAACCTGAAGTGTCGGAAAAGCACGGGACGATGGCAAGCACTAGTGGCGATGTCTGAGGCAGTGGCCGGATGGTGATGAAATGAACCGAAGGTCTAGAGGCTGTAGCAGAGACCGAACACGATAGGGATACGATAGGTCTGCCTCAAAACGTAACAAAACCCTGTGTTTTATTAATTTGCCAGTTTTTTTTTAAGTAACGAAGATTGAACAAGATTGAATAAAATAGTGAAGGAAGAAGAGAAGGAGCGACAAACTGATTTTGAGAAGGTGCTCGACGACGGCAACAGTGGATTCTGACAGGTAGAGAAGCGACGGCGAACTGGTGAAGGTGGAGATGCAACGATGGCGACAGTGGACTCTGCGACGTTACGCGATCTGAAGGTAGAGATGCGACGACGGCGACAGCGGCGAAGGTCTGAAGACTGAAGTGAAGGATGAAGGTGCCGCACCCGCAAACTCTGAAGTTGCCGCACCCGCAAACTCTGAAGTTGCCGCAAGCCCGCAACTGCAACTGCAATAGAAATTGAGAAGTGGAAGATGGGGAATTAGGGTAGAGATGCGACGACGGCGACAGTGGCGAAGGAGGAGAAGGTCTGAAGACTGAAGTGTAGGATGAAGGTGCCGCACCCAACTCTCTGAAGTAGCCGCAAGCACGTAACTGCAACTGCAAAAAGTGGAAGATGGGGAATTAGGGTATGGATTTAGGGTTAATATATTTGGCCAATTGTTAAGAATAAAATTAAAAATTAACATCAAAATTCACAACAATATCTTTTTTAGTCCAGTAATCTAATTATTGTATTCTATCTAATAGTAAGGGGTTCAACACTCAAACCTGGCATTTTAAATAAAATAAAATTTTATATAAATTTAAGTTTGTATATTTTTTAAAATAGGTTATACTAAGTTAAATATAGGCAAAGTCTTCAACTCTAACAGGTCATACGGCCTATTTCCATCCATATATCCATATGGAGGAGAGACAAATCATTATAAAGAGAGGTGTTTTATAAAATAACATTGAATTCTGAGCTGCATCTTATATTATAGCTAGAGACTACAAAAAATATCGAGTTAATATAAGAATTGATTAAATTTTTTAAATAGATTAAAAAATTAAATAAATTAGTAAATTATGATTTAATTTAATATCTTAAAAAAATTATACTACCTCCAATTTTAATTATAAAAGTTAGTTATTTTTTTAGATATATTAAGAAAGTTAAATAGATCAATTAATTATAACTAATATAAGAGCTTATTAACTAATTTGGATAGATTGAGGAGTATAATATAAATTCATCTTAACGAGTTATATTTTGTCATAATTAACTGATTTATTTGATTTATTTAATCCATCCAAAAAAATTTAACTAGCTCTTATAATTAACACCGGAGGGAGTATTATATACTCTTTAATCTACTTAAATTAGTTAAGTAACTCTTATGTTAGTTATAATTAAATAATTTATCAGGATTTTTTAATTTATTCAAAAAAATTAATTAACTCTTATATTAAAGACCAGAGGTAGTACTATATATATTTTTTAATATAAGATACGCTTAACTAATTTATAAAATTAAGATAACTAAATAAATTATTTTAAAATATTTATATTTATCATCTTTTTTTAAATTAAATTATCTGACTTATAAATTGATATATATAATATAATATAACATATATTATAATTAAATCTCTCTTTTAGTTTATTAATCTCTATAAATTAGCGAATTTAGTCTTAACTACCTACTATTATTAATGAGGAAGGAAGTGTAAGGGAGAACAGGGACAAACCTTAGAAAATGTTAAGAGAGCAAAAATAATCGGAAGAATACATACACATGACCGTTATTTGATAAGATGGTTTGGATCTACGAAAGAACGAGCTGGTTACGGCTTGAAAGTGACACAAAATCACTGTAGTTTCTTGCAAACCATACATCCATTTCTTTTTCTTTTTTTTAAACTTCAAATAATTGGTTTGGCGCAGGCGTGAAGACTAGGCAGAAGAGTAAATAGCAGTAACGGACATCATAACTTTGGGCAAACACAAAATGGGCACTCATAGATATTCAATTCATCCGAACTAAAACTTGTGAACTGTGATACATAATACATTACCCCAATTGGAAGGAGAGCTATAGGTTTGAATTTAAGTGGCCTCGCTTGAAAAATCCTTTCTCCTTTCTTCACCAACATGCCCTCCCCACCAACACTGACATCCTTCTCTTCTTCTTCCATGTCCCTATGCGTACGTTGCAAACAATCGTAGTTTTCCCCTACCTACAATTACTATTGCTTGTAATCTCGTACTAATTGTCTTGACATGAAAACTCAGGAGGTGATTGATCCGATTTCGTTTATGATTTTCAACGTGTTACATTACCCCCTATGATTTCTATGGCTGCTCTGTTCCGTTCTTAGAAAACAGAGCGCTACGGTATTAAAGAACCATCCCTGTAGCAATTTTATCCTACTGATTAATGACTAGTGTATAATGTACGGGCATTACGATATTATTTAAGATTGTTAGACTGTAACTATTGGTGGTGGGGACAATGCCATGACAACATGGATGTAAAATTAGTTATAGGACTAAAAAAAAAAAAACATCACCATATGGTAAGCCACGTGTTGAAGGGAGCATGTCTTCTTTGTAAGGTTACCTAACGATTTTTATAGCCTGCGGATTGGAAAATGGAAATTATTGTCCAACGTGGGTGACTGCAATCTGACAAAATTTGAGCCAAACCTCACACGTACGCCAACGAAAACAGCCTCACTTCAAAGTGTTGTCGTCTACAGTCCCATATTTATCGTCTCAAAATCATGAGTAATGTCAAATTTTCGTGCACTTAGTTATAAAGTCATTGACGAATATGTAATAATCTATAGCTGTGGATTAACGTGCAGGTGGTTGCTGATAAATTAAATGACATTGCAGCCTTCAGTTGTATGATTTTGAAAAGAATAGAAATGGTCGCTGAATGTTGGTGAACAGGGTTTGAATCTATGAATGACAAGAGATTTACAACTTACAAAAGCTTGAGATTTTATTTTAATAATAATAACTGGGTTGGTGTAGGCGTGTACATGAATAAATGTTATGGCCATAACTCTGAACAAACACAAAATGGGCAGTAAGAAATACTCATTCGAGAGCTACAAATAACTTGTGATTGCTCATCACATCCATTTTTGGATTTGCATGTGATGATATATATATAGCTACCCAAAAACAAAAAAAATATTTATCCAACTCAAATTCATTGATTTTCCCTTCTTTAATATGGTTGCAAGCTTATGATACTGCAGTAGCTGGCACCCATCCATCACATGTTGTTGAGATCACTCAGACGCTAGCTTAGCTGTAAGAGAACCATATAGTGAACAAGAAAAAGGAGCAGGAAACCAAAGAAAGAGAGATAGAAGAAGATTCGTAGTGATATATTGCCACAATTGGAGATGGAGATAGCTAGGTTTCAGAGTTTTAATTAATTAATTCTTCAAGTGGTCCAGATTTTTTCGAGTTCTTGAGCGAAAGCTTGCTGGCGACCAACAACGATGGTAAGGTGGTCCTTGTTATCGACGACTTTAAGGTTGGCGCGCGGGATCCTTCTCTGAAGCTCGTAGCTACACTCGAGAGGGATGAGCTCGTCGTCGGCGCCGTGCAAGACCGTGACTTTACAGTTAAGGTTGTCCCTGACGGCGTCCAAATAGGCTTCCATATTGCCGGCGGTGCCACATATGATGTTGTGAAGTGTGTGCCAGGCTGCGTTGTGAGTGTGACAGAAGAAACCTTCCATTAAGAATGTCCTTAACCTGTCAATTGAAATCGCTCATCAATAAATCAAACAACAACCGAAACGTGTCGTTAGAATCGGTCTCAGGGCAAAATTAAATGCCACCTATCTTATGGCCAAGAGAAAAATTGCCACCTTTTTGACTTGCACTTTACATCGACCCATCCCTCTTCATAACACGACACAGTGTGGCCCTCGTGCTTATAATAACTCTCCTCTATTTAACACCTACACCATTTTTCCCTCTCATTATATCCACATATTTAATAAAAACTCTTGCCAATTTTAATTAATTGAAATTTTGTGAGTTATCGATGGTGAGATTTTTGCGTCAGTCTTTTTAATTCTTTGGCATGCATAATATTTGTTTGTTTCTCGTTGGAGACTGCTTCTGATATACTCCCTTCCGTCCCTACTCAAGACACCGTGTACAAGAGATAAATAGTCTTTATTATAAATGATTTGATGGGGTATTAATTAAATTATTTTTAGTATTAATATCCCTTATTAATTTAAAATTGTTAACTATGAAAGAGAGTGCAATGCAAATTTTTTTTAAGAAATTCATTTAAATGACTTAACTATCTTTGCTTGATTATGATGAGGTAGTTATTAGATGTGTCTTATAATAATAAGGATGGGAGAAAGAGAATATATTTATAGCCAAAAAAAAAAAAAAGCCAAAATCAATACTCTTCGTTTTTCCCTAAATTTTTTGTCATTGGATAAATCTGATGGCCTAGATAATTTCTGAAATATATGTAGCATCGTTGACTGTGATGGTCAAAGTGATCCAACGACCACAAGGTAAAGGATGATGACAAATTTTAGGGGATTTTCCGTGGAGAAGCGACAAAAAGAAGATGCGGGAGTTTATAGTAGATGACCTGTTTCGGGTGATGAGTTTGGTGAGAAATTCCCAGAGACGGTGGTTCTTGCAGATGACGAAGCAAATCAACCGCGTAATGTGCTCGTACCAGCACGCCATCGACGCCCCGAATGCTATCGGCGGCCACACTTGCCGCGTCGCCAATCTACTCATTACATACTGCGTGGCCTGCGCCGCCGCCGCCTTTGGCACCGGATAAAATGGCTGAAACACAGATTTAAACATGAGAAAACAAACTAACATATATTATGAATGGAAAATAAGAGAGAGAGAGAGAGAGATACAGGGGCAAGGAGGGTGAGGGACTTGACGGAACGAGGGTATTTAACGGCGAGGGCGAGGGCGAGGATGCAACCGAGAGAATGAGCCACAATGTGGAACGATTGAAGCTTGTAAGGCTCAATCACCGACGTCTCTATCATCTCCAAATGCTCTCTCAGTGTGTACAGTGACTCACTTGGCTTCGGACTTCTTCCAAACCCAAGCAGATCCACCGCAAACAACCGGTAACTCGACTTCACCTTGCCAGAGAAATTCGGAAACAATGTCTCCGTCCAGAACGCCGACGATGATATAAACCCATGTATAAACACCACATCTCCTCCTCCTATTCTCATTCCCCCTGATCATTCACACACACATCAATCAACCTCACATCAAGTACTCTAATCGATTGTAAATACGTATTTTGTATGTGTGTGTATTATATATATATATATATATATATATTTGAACCTGTTGCAGTCATGGGTCCTTGAGTTCTGACGAAGAGTTTTCCTTTGGAAGAAGCTGGAGAGATCCAACCTGTGCATAGCTTGCAATCACAGTCGGACCATCTGGTGGTGGTGGTGGGGTGGTGGTGATGGTGCTGTCGTCTTCTTCCGAGCATCTCAACGATGGTGGAGTTGACGGTAAAGGACGTCGTATTGTTCTTACGAGAGGAATCAATATGGATGCGTTTCAACTGAGACGATACCAAGGAAGGACGAGAGAAGAGTGTGTCGGAGATATCCTCCAACTGCAATATCTTAGAGGAGTTCGTCAGAGACAAGATCTTCGACTCGCCGCCATGCTCCGACACCAAGATGTTCCCTCCTCCGCTTCTGATAGCTTCCTTCGCCGATCCCAAGGAGCAATAGCAAGGCTTCCATTCCCCCTCCACCGCCAAATCCACTAGCTTGAACACCACACACAGAAAAATATCGAAAAGATCAAGAACACAGAAAACAACCCAGCTCACTCCTTTGTTTATCACTCTCCCACTTGATTCTACAATCCTCCTCGCTGTATCCCCCATTTTCTCATTCAACTCTGATATATAATATCACAGTGTAGTGTCTTCAAGTTCAGTTAGGTTTCTTCCAGAGAGATTAATGAAGAGGATGAATAAGAGAGGAGAGAGCTTCTTCTTCGTCTCCTACACTTGTACACTTTTATTGCTCATTCTTCGAGGGTCTCTGATCAAAGCGTGTGGGGATGGGTTTTTCAAAACTTATAGGCAAAAGAGAAAACCCAAGATCACCGAAAAAACCACGCATAACACAAACACATGTATTTAACATTAATTTTGTTGGCCAATAAAAAAAAGTAGTTGGTAGTTGAACCTCCTCAAAGACACTATTTTCCTCCCGCCCAAATATTAAGGTTTTGGCTAAATGTTTTTTTTTTTGACGTAGGGAAAATCTTAGAACGTGATAAAAGGAAACCTATTAAAGTTAGCTAAATCCTATGGAATAATTAGTCACTTTCTTGTCAATTCGGTATTATATTGGCCACCGTTTTCTATTCCTTCTGATTTTCTTGACTTGCAATTCATCCAGAGAAATTAAAGAAGAAAACAAAGGGCAACCTCATTCATATCAACGGTTACTTAAATTCAAGATTAATAAATAGGTCAATATAAAAATTCTACGTACCCTCTCTCTCTCTCTCTGGTATTGAATGCAATCTGTGTTTGCCACATGAACCCACCATACCTCTAGGTGCCGATTAATTACCACTCTTCTCAAACTTCTGCCACTGTTTTAAAGGCTATGTCAAAGTAAAAGTACAAAGACTTTTCTTCTTGTTCTATTTCTTTGGATTTGTCTTTTAATTTTACTGTGAAATACACTGACACATTGACTGTTCAGAATGTACAGGGCCTAATGTTTATTTTTTAGGGCTATATATATCCCTTAATTACTTCAATCTTCAATTTCAACTCAAATTTCTTTGTCCTCCCATGTACACTTATTTTTCACACGCACACATATCCTGTACTCTCAATAATACATCGTAACAACTCTAATACAGAAAGATAATTAATTAATTAATTAATAATTAATCTTATCTATATTGGAAAGTAATAGCAGACTTGGAAGGGCACCAATATGATTAGAGTTAATGTAACTGATTTAATTAGTTAGGATTTGTTAATCAATTAGCTGTTAACAGCTTTAGTGCATAACTTATTGTGTGTATCAAACTATATAAATTCCCATTGATATTATTTGTAAGGTAAGGAGATAAGAACTTTTTAATTCTATTTATAAGTCACATCATTAAGTTTTTTATATACATGTATAATTTTATCTTTAATTTATTATTATATATATTATTTTTTATAGGATAGTGTATATTCAATAATAGAGATAAAATTAAAAAGTTGTTAAATTTTAAGAAAAAATTAATAAAGTTGAAGCTACATATTTTTTTTAATTATGATAAAATATATTAAAAATAACTTATAAATAATATCAGAATAATTAACTCTAGCTTCATTTTGTAGTTTTAGGTACATTATTGATAATAGAGGCATAGTCTATCGTGTTAACTAGAGAGCTTGGATTGATATTGACGAGCCTAACACAATTTTCTCGTTCATCTGTGGGTTTTTTGAAACTCACAATCGCCACCTTTAATTTAGAGGTGGTGGTTGATTATAGACTTGATACTGTTTTATTCTTTAATTTTTTGAAATTTAATACTTATCAAGTTTATTTATTAATTATTTTTAGTATATTTTACACATATTAAAAAAATAAATTTTCTTAACTATACAATAAAATTTAATATTTTTTTAATATTTTTTCTATTTAATAACATTATATCTCATAAAAATCAAATTAACATAATAATAAATTATAAGTAAAATGATATATTTATATGAAAAAAATTTATTTTTATTTTATATATAGAACTAAAATAAATATTCTCTATATAAAATAGCTTGGAGGACCATATGGTTATTTAATGATAACTTCCTTTCCATTAAAAAAAAAAATCTCAATCAAGAAAATGCTGACTTTTCAACTCACTTCATTCCCAACAATATATACAAAAAAATTAGGTAATGGATAGGCTAGCTAAACATGTAGTAGTAGTAGCTATTGGCACAATAGCTATTATAGTGTGACGAAAATTACTCATCCAATTAAATAAAATATTACTAATAAAATTTAATACAACTGATTGTTGGGTCACTTAAATATAATATATTGTTCGAATTAAGCTATATATATAAAAAAATTATTAAGAGAGACAAAATTTATTTCGGTGAACTATACGGAGAATTAGTTTTTAAACTGTCAGTTAAAAAATATTACCTAATTTTTAGTAAAAAAATTAAATGAAGTATTACTAGCGCAACGTTTTTTGTTCCACCGCTGTCATCTAGACTTCTTTACACCCCAACCGTTTTAATTAGGATATAGTAAAAATCATTTGATTGCTGATGATTTGATTTAGTATTTTTTTTAAGAAAAACAAAAAAACTAGTCAATGAACTCGTTTGGATTCTTGAAAATTTTAATTAAATCCAAAGAAATGTGTTATAAGAAGAGACAACGTTACGTTGTCGGCTAATTAATTCCTAACTTCTTGTTTGATGACACACAGCACCAAAATCATTTTTTTACAACTTACGAGACAAAATTAACGAATTTCCAAACACAAACACACTAAAGCACATGTAAAATAATGTTAAAAAGAAAGGTAATGCATGAGAAAAGGGAATAACAAACGATGAATATAATGTATGGGATACTATTGCATGGGAATATTTGGGAAAAGTTTAATGTGGATGATGCATAAAAGGATATATTAACGTAATATAATCGGATAATGTTGGGATGTGGTTTGTTGGAGAAGAAAGGACGAGTTCCAAATTTTTGTTTCTCTCTTGCATCGTCTTACCATTTTGTCTTTAATCCACACGTCACACACACACACATTTTTACATTCCATTCATGTGTTTAGATAATATGTTTCGATCTTTTACTTGGTCTAAATTTAGGTTAGAGTCAACATAACCATAACTTTATTTGTTTGGTCACTTGAACTCCATATCTAGGATGGAGTCAAAATTTCATTATACGATGAAGACATGAGTGAAAAACATTCTCATCCGATCCCTAAAGTAATTCTTATTGTAAATAATCAAATGGGATACTAATTACTATATCTGATCCTTAGTATAATATCTAATTAACTAATTTAGATAGATTAAAAAAGTTAAATTAGTTATTTATAATAATTGAGTGTTACTTTCTCTCAAATACTCTATTTAATCATGTATATTTGAATTACTCTTAATAGAATTATCTTTAATATCTGTAATTATATAGAGATACCTTGGAGAAAAATTATAATTTTAGAAGATAAAGTAGATTAAGGTATTATAATTAGAATCAAAGTAGACTTCTCATCTGACTCTTGTATCTGGGATTCGAGATAGTATATTTTTTTCTATTGTCCATGTTTAAAGTTTAATGTAATAATATTATTTCCTAGGATGTAATTTATTATTTTAATTATGAGTAAATTTATAAATTTTTGTCTTTAAACAAATTTAACAACTTGATTATGACAAGATAGTTGGAGATGTCTTATAATGAAAAAAGAAAGAAGAGTATATAATAATGTCTTTGTTTCTAATTACTATAAGACAGTTTTGAAAGGCACGCCATGAGAGAATTTACAAACTTTTATGACTACGTGATTATTATTTTTTTCCTTGAATGGTCCTAATTAAAGAATAAAATGACTTAATTAGTTCAGTCTGGGGTGAAGTTGAGAAATTGATGAAAATTAATCAAAGGCGGAAATAAAAAATAGATTTTTTTTAAATATAAATGAGTAACCTTTTTATTATTGGTACGTAGACGTTAGATAATAATAATATGAAGTTTAATTTAATATATAAATTAGATAATACGATTACGAAGAAAAAAAAAAGTTGAAATTTTGAGAGTTATCTCCACTAATCTCGCTCTACCACTACGACAGTATTTGACCCAAACTCACAATTTGCAAATTGGTTTCCAAACACACATTTACTAATTTGATTATCTGCTTCATCATTGTTGTTCCTTCCTTAATAATAATAATAATATATAATTGGTTCCAAGAATATTTTAATTTTCCCCTTAGAAAATGGTTTGCAAGTTGATGATCCAGCCAATTAAGCGCGTAATGATCTCATAATTACATCTCAATATCGATCATCGTCATCAACTTGGGTATTAATTATATTTATTTTGAAGAAATTAAAAGAAAGAATACAGAAAAACATGCTGCAAATGGTGGAAAATGAGGGATGCATGGTTTTGAATTATATATATACGCATCATTTTCACTTCATGTGAACGGTATATGAATCTTCGACATATCACATTTCTCATTTCAAAACATGTACGATAGATTACACAATACATGTAGTTTTATCAATGTCGTGATCACTAGATGTTAAGGCTTTAACTAATTTAACTCACGCTCTCCTTAATTGTTTAATTTATGCTCATTAATTTTCTTCATTACTCTTGTATTATAATTAGGCTTAATTAAAAATTAGATTTTATCATAATTAATTAATTTCTCTGATTTTCTTAATCTATTCAAAAAAATAACTAACTCTTATACCCGAGGGACATATACAGTGACAGTACTATAAATAGGGAACAATGTGATTTGAAAAGGGCAATAAATAGTTAGGCACCACAAGCACCCGTACCACATAGATGAGTTTGGTGATGTGGAGGAATGCGACGTTTGATTAGTTGAAGAAGATGAAAGAGGATAAAGTCAAACTAGTCCCTCATGATTTACACATGCAAACTCAAAATATCGGCGAAGTTGCAGAGAGCCCCTCATTCATAATAAGCCACGACCACTTCTTCAATTCTTCATCAGAAATCTTCATACTATCTCTTCCATTCATCCATTCATTCATTCGGACACTGTACGTAGGGTCTCTGATTCAGACTTTTCCTTCCCAATGCTCTGGATTCTGATGATGATGGAGCTTTCATTGGGGTAACATGGACGACATTGTTTGTGAATGAATTTTCTCTTATTTATTGATACTGCACGACTGCCTGCATGCGTATATATCTTGGCTTTGTGCATCACAACTGCCTGCATGCGTATATATCGTGGCTTTGTGCATGTAATTGAATGGGCCCATAGTTAATGTTGGATATATTTGTTAAGGAGTTGATTCATAATCAATAAGTTCGTGAGTTCAAATCTCATTGTCGAAATGAGAATCTTGTTAACAAGTAATCTATAAGTATTCTTTAAACTTATAAATATATGTTGACTTTAGTGAACTCTTATGATCCAATTCATCTAAATTTTTTTATAAAGAAAAAACAAAAGCGAGAGCGGTGGCTTATGAGGCTGGGGCTCTCTCTCACATCGATCTCTTTGTTTGTATTAGTCTCATACTATTATTGATATTCATTCTTCCCTAACGCTGCTAAACTCTTTTGTTGTTTTCTTTTCTGGTAAGGAACCGTGTGTCTTCTTCCTACTTACCAACTTCTCCTTTCAAACCCATCTTTCTCTACTCTCAATACATTCTTCTCCAAATCTAACACTCTTCTTCAACTTCGCTTCTTCTTTCATTTCATTAATGCCACCCCTAATTTCTCTCCGTGACAAATTCTTTCACACTAACTTACGTACTGTTCTTAAATTACTGATACTCACAACTTTCGTTTAAATTCGATGCGCATTCAGATTCAGCGATCAATTTAAATACTCATTTTGGAGTATGGAACACAGTTTTTTTTTTTTTTAAATATTATGAAAGAGGGCTCAAGCCTACAACAAGAATACAAGTTAGGGGGATTGGACCCCAAACTTATATATGGCCTTATGTTAGTGAGTCTATTTTTTTTTTTAAAAAATTATAACAAAAAAATAAAAAAAATAAAAATTAAATTAACATAGAATTAATCTAGTGGTATAAAACCTATTAAATCTTTTTGATTATTGATCTCAATTATTATTAGAGGAGACAAGGCATCTAAGAGCTTATCATCATTGTACACTGTCTAAATCAGTCATCATTGTACACTGTCTAAATCAGATAGTTTAGAATATTATTTTTTACTTTTTTAAAAAATATTTTAATGTACACAGAATTCAAAATAAAGATACTTTTTTAATTGACAATTTTTAAAAAAAATTGACAATTAAAAATTATTAGTTAAAAATTTGTATTCTATATCATTGAAATTATATTTCAACTATATAGATCTCACCACAAGGATAGCACCACGATGACCACGATGTTCAACTATGAAAACAGAAACTAGTTCTCCAACTCCCAATGTGGGTTGATAGAGAATAGAGATTGCCCCAAAGGCTATTTAGATCATCGGATTTGATGAATGGCAGAGATTGCCCCAAGATGAGGCAATACATATGGGTTGGGGAATTTTGTTTGTTTGGTACAAAAATTTGGAGAAACACGGTATAAAAGCATAACAAAGTCTCATTTTCTCATATATTAATATTAGGCAGGACGAACTGTCTATTATCTTCAGACATAAATTTAAGTACCCAGGAGTTAGGATATTTCTTTAAGCGCCATGCTTAGAACCACAATAAAATAATACTGTTTAAAGATTAAATAAATTCTAAATAATCATATCTCTTATTTTTTTATTAGTTAAATCTACAAATGATAAATGATGGGTTATGGGTTAGGGAAATTAAGGTCGTGTCTGGCTTCATAAATTAAGTGGACTCAGTTCGACAAACTGATATGGGTTTCACAAGCAAGAATATTTTTTATGATGGAAAATAAAAGGCCTAACTTGAGGGTTCATAGTGTGTGGATTTGTGACGATGGAAGTCCAATATGAAATCTGTTCGAATTGGGAAGAACTAAGATGAAAAGAAAAAAAGAGAAGGAACAACTATATCTAATTACTAACAGAAATTAGTCTGAATAGTAAGTAGTTTGATATCGCTTAGATGAGGTCTTGAGTTTAAATTTTGACGTCGAATCTAGATATAGTTGGGATAAAACTTAGGTAAACTAGGTGGGCAACAAGAAAAATATAAACCTGATTATTTTACAAATATGAAAGAAGCGTGTACAGGCCGATGAAAATAATAATATGCATAATGTCTCTCTCTTAGAGCATGTGAACTTGCAACCACCTTCCTGGGTAAAGTTGAATGTGGATGGAGCCATTACAGTATTCAATAATAGAGTTGCATGTGGTGTTATGTTAAGAGATTATAATAGCAGATGGATATTTAAGTATATACATTTTATTAGAATCTGTGATACAATTGGGGTAGAGGGATAGGCTATGCTTAGAGGTAGGGGTAGTAATGCGGGCCAACCCGCCGCGGGTTGGGGTGGAGCCGGGCCCGTTTTAATCGGCCCGCCTCCAGGCGGGTTGGGGAAACCCCAACCTGAGACCTCCATGGCGGGTTGGCGGGCTACCCAGTTTTTTTTATTTTTTATATATAATTTTTTAATTTTTTTTTCAATTTTTTTTAAAAAAAATTACATATGTCAATATTAATCAGATTCGAATCATGTCTTAAGTCGTCAAAATATTTATTTAGTTAATTTTATCACTATCTATAGATAAATCTATCACAAAAAAAATAATAATAAAATAAAATAAATATATATAAAGAAAGAAATGACTCAATGAGATAAAGTTAATATAAATTAAGTATAATGTCTCTTGTTTAACTAAGGCTCTCAAATTAGTAAAGTATAAATGTGTAATATAAATAATAAAAAAAAGTAAAAAAAAAAAGTGGGCTAACCCGCCAACCCGGCGGGTTAGCCCGCCACGGGTGCGGGTTTGGCGGGTACGGGTCAAAAAGACCCGCATCAAAGTGGGTTGTAATATTTGCAACCCAACTCGCCATTTTTTGGCGGGTTGGACCCGCGAGCCCAACCTAAATTACCAGCCCTATTTAGAGAGTTCTAAAGTGTATGGACAGCTGGAAAGGTAATACTTGAATTGCTAAATATTTTATTGATATGTTTGGGAGAAAAATACAAGGAAATGACATAGTTTATTAGTTGAGCAGATTGAGGATATTATGCGCAAACAATAGGGTTTAAAATTGCAATTTATATCGAAAGATGTTAATCAAGTTGCGAATACTTTTATAAAGGAAAGTCTATTTGGCTCTACTACGTATGACATGTGTTCTGCAATATTGAGGGATTTATTAAATTCATAGTGTATATGATTAAATTCCTCTATACTATAATTAATTTTGATTTAAGCTATAACTCTCTTGTATAAAGAAAAAAGAAAGTGAACGCTAGTTAACAAATATAATAAATAATATGCTAGTCTCTTATAAAAATATAAATTCAATTCCTATTATTATTATAAAAATTTATTTATTAAAAGATTTTATAATTTTTTTATAAATATTCTCCAAATGTTAAAATCGTGATAGGATGGAAATCCACCTAAGCTAAACTTTTATTGTATAAAAAAAAGAAGAAGAACGGGGAAATCTGAGGTTGGTTTTGCTTGGAATGTGGTAGCAGCGTGGCGTCGAAAGAGAGGAGCCATTGTGTGTGAATGAAATCGAGGGTTGGTGACAGGTGGAAGCTTATCTAAACATGGGCTTCCCACTTCCAAGTGCACTACTGAGAAACTGGGTAGAGCAGTCGGAATTCATGCGGTTCCGAGCTTCCAGGGAGTGCAGTTAACCGGCCCTACTCGTGCCGGCCCATATCCCCACCGGCGAGGGGTGAAATCGGTGAGTGTGGTTCGGTGTAGGATCGCCGAATCATCAGGCGAACCGGCTCCCTTAGGACAAAAAACTCGCTACAATGACGGCATTTTCGAGAAGGCCTTCATGACTCTGTTTGCTCGCAAGATGGAGAAGTTTGCTTCTCCAAAACCAAAACCCAGTTCTGATAACAATAATAAGAAAGGTTTTGGCTGGTGGGATTATGACTACGAATCATTCGTGGATGTGTCATGCAGGGAAGGTCTTGTCTTCAGCAACAAGAAGTGGTCGAGAGGTTCTCTTGTCCATGCTTCCTCCCGGTGCTCCTGCTCAGGTTTCCAATTCCCTTCCCTTCTTCTTCTGTGAAGTCTCCTGATTAACCGTGTTACTCGAGTTCAGGAAATTATTCCCACCCACTAAGTGGGCTGCGGAGTTCAATGCTGCTTTGACTGTCCCTTTCTTCCCCTGGCTAGTCGGCCCTTCTGAGGTTAGTTCTTCTCTCTGCTTCTCCATCATATCATTCTGGGTTCAACATGCCTGCAAGTTCTTGTTGATGTTAATGTAGTTGCTGTTGCAGCTGAGGTTTTTTGAATCTTGGTTTGAAGCTAAGTGTTGATTAACCCAAGGTTACTAATGACTAGTGTGTTGCTGAACTTTTCGGCGCTTTTAAGCAATGTCATACTTATGGTTTTCTGTTTAGGATATTTTTTTTTTTGTGAAGCGGAAACTAAAAAGTTTTTTCTTGATTTTGGGGGAGTAGTTGATCTTTTGGTGTTTTCTTGATCAAGTTGTGATACTTTATCATGAAATGTTTGTGTCAAAAGGCAGAGCATTTTGCTGCTGTCTCCTACTCCATTTTGCTGTGTTATTTTTCCTTGTTCTTTCCTTTCTCTTCCAACACTTGATTGAATTTTCCCGGTCTTCATAAAAATAGATTAGTAAAGTTGGGTTATTTGAGACATACACTTTATGAAACATACTTATGTTTATCAAGGACACGGTGTAACAAAGTGTGGACTATTAGCTGATTCTTTGATCTTACGTGGTTTTTCATTATTTCATGTTGGCCTAAGTTTCCCTCTCTTACAACTCTGCATGGTGCTGTCACTGATATTTAACTTCTTGAGATGTATGTAGGTTATTGAAGTAGAGGTAAATGGGGTGAAGCAAAAAAGTGGCGTAACATATAAAGAAGTGCAGGTATGGGAATCTAGTGAAAATAAAATTAGTGGTAGCTGTTTTAATTTATATAAAGATTGAGAAGCTCTTAATAATAGTTCTAATATTCTTCTTATCTTATTCAAAGTACCTAGAGAACAGTGGCTGCGTTGGCATGTGTGTCAACATGTGCAAAATTCCTACTCAAGATTTTTTCACCGATGAATTTGGACTTCCCCTAACAATGATCCCTAGCACGTTGTGAAACTCTCTTGTTTTAAGGTTTAAATGCTAATTACTCCCTCTTTAGTCCTTTATATAAGTCGCCTCTAACCTCTTCACCGGAGTTAAGAAGGAGAATTTCTAAATTTGCCCGTATTTGAAAGCATGAAGTGAGGGGAAAAAAGTCCTCTCTCGTCATTAATACATAGGACCATTCATTTCTTCTAGAAGGTGCCTGATATAAACGGCTGGAGGGAGTAATGATTTTGATTAGATTTTTAGACTCCGAAATTGATGCTGGTTAATAATTTGATATCAGATTTTGAAGATATGAGTTGTGGGATGGTGTATGGGCAAGTTCCACCTCCATTTGAAGAGGATCCAGTTTCCAAACAAGCTTGTTATGCTGAAATCTGTAAGTATGACACCACCTTTAATTTTGTGATATCAACCAGAAATTCCAAAACTTGTTACAAATCCGATTAATATAACTTGCAGGCTCTGTGGCAAATCCAAACTCCCCCGTGTGTCCTAAACTACAACAAGCATGAGCACATATTCCAAGGTGATGAATTGGGCATCACAATATCATATACATTGAAACTATATATGTGGTTCTTCTTCTTCTTTCAAATAGTTATTACAGTCACAAATAGATGAGCCCTTGATATTCAGCATCATCATATATTGTAATATTACTGTAACGCATTGTCCACTGTTATAAGTTTGGCCCCTTTTTGTTTCCTTTTATACATTTGTATATCTGCAGACTAAAGAGATATATGAGCTTTTGTCACGGCAGCTTAGTGATGATGCTTGTTTTGACTTTTCTTATTTTGTAAGTTTCCATTGGACAGAGAAATATCTGGCATTTTATAACTCTAGTGACGATCCTTGTTTGCTTGAAGCAACTGAATACACAATATTATATTGAAGCACCCCAAAATTCTTCAATGTTTGATAGGGCACACGTAACTTGTGCGGTTAAGGATTTCCATGTTCGAGCCTCGGGAGGTTATTTATTTCATTATGTGGAGCTGCAAATAATTTTAAATTTATTTATTTATTTTTCAGAAAAGTAATTCCATAATTAATTCATAATTTAAAATATGGAGATGATTTAGCCTGCAAACTGCCACACTTTTTCTTCACAGCCCAAGCAACGAGAAGCCAAGCCCTGCTTTTCTACCTCTTCTGTCATACCACAATTACTCGTATTTTGGTGAATAATTGAATAACAACAACAGCAACAACATCGTAATAGTAAATAATCTCTGCTTTACCTCTTCTTTCATGCCTAATTGAATTGAAGTTGTGTAATGACTATAACTTTGTTGAGAGTCATAGAGTAGGGGGCTATAAATTCAATGCCTCTACGAATATTCCCTGCAAACCACATATATAAAATCTTCTTCACTAACAATGTCTGCCTCTGCTTCTCCTTCTCCCCATACAATGTGGCTATGCCTCTGCTTCATCATTCTTCTCTCTACTTCACTACCTTCACCTGCTCACGCATTCACTTCCCAACAATACCATGAAGCTCTTGAGAAATCCGTTCTCTTCTTCGAAGGCCAGCGTTCTGGAAAATTACCCCCCGACCAGAAACTCACTTGGAGGGGTGATTCCGCCTTGTCCGACGGCTCTTCCTACCATTTCTGTTTCTATATATATATATATATTGATTCTGTTTTCTAGTCTCTCGTAAACACTAGGTGATTTGTGCTGTGAAATTAGGACGTCTGATTCTCTGGTTCAGGTGGACTTGGTGGGAGGTTATTATGACGCCGGGGACAACGGCAAGTTTGGGCTTCCAATGGCATTCACAACTACGTTATTAGCATGGAGTGTCGTTGGATTCGGCAGCTCAATGCACGACCAGATTGAAAACGCCAGAGCTGCTATCAGCTGGGGCTCTGATTATCTTCTTAAAGCAGCCACTTCAACTCCTGATACACTAATAAATACATGCAATGCATCGTCTCAATCTCTCTCAAGTCTCAAATATTTCTATATAAGCGTTGTGATCTCAGGATAAGCTTATGTGGGGTGCATCATGGATTTACAAAGCCTCTGGAATTAGTTCGTATATGAATTATATACAGTCCAATGCCCACGTATTTGGTGTACATGATGAATCCTTCTCCTTCAGTTGGGATGACAAACGAGCAGGAACTAAACTATTGCTCTCCCAGGAATTCTTGCAGAAGAACACACAAGAACTTGAGTTATATAAAGCACACTCTGACAATTACATATGTTCGCTAATACCAGGATCACCAGGTTTCAGTGCTAAGTACACCCCAGGTCAGAAGAAGAAGCATTAATTCCAGATATGTATATTGTTTTAATAGAATGTGTAATTGAATTATTGAAGTAATTAATTAATGAATTTGCAGGTGGGCTACTTTACAAAGCCAGCACCGCCAATCTGCAGTATGTTACATCTACGAGCTTGCTGTTCTTGACATACGCCAAGTATCTGAGTTCGAGCTCCGTCGGTGTGCCGTGTGGCGGCTCCACCGTGACGGCCAAGAGCCTCGTCTCACTGGCCAGAGCGCAAGTTGATTACATTTTAGGGGATAACCCAGCGAAAATTTCTTACATGGTGAGTTTTGGGGAGAGGTATCCGAAGAATATTCACCATAGGGGTTCTTCTCTACCGTCGATTCATGATCACCCTAAACGGATTTCCTGCAACGATGGATATCAGTACTACCATTCTTCTTCTCCGAACCGGAACCTCTTGGTCGGAGCCATCGCCGGAGGACCCGATAGTTCCGACTGGGTTTCCGATGATCGCTATGACTATCAGCAATCCGAGATTGCGACTTATATCAATGCACCCATGGTCGGAGCTCTCGCTTTTTTCTCGGCCGACGCCTAACTCACCCCCACTTGATGATTACGCCTGACTTCATGTAATGAACTTTAGGATCTTGTAGTGATCAGGCGACGTTTACATTATGAAAAATGGGTTAAAATTAAATTATAAAATTCTATTTTACTTAGTAAATATCTCATTCATCATTGAATTTTAGACGAGGATGTTGAATATTACTCTATTATACTTAAAATTTTGATATTCAAAATATATTGGATCACCTCAAATTTGAATAAAGTTTTTATTCAATAATAAATATATGAGCTAATTAAAAAATTTATTTTAATTCTAAATATAAATTTTTAATTCATTACTTTTTTTGACAAAAAAATAAAATTAACTGCCTTCTAAATTTATATTTTTATTCAAATTAATTGCGCATACTAAGCATAGTTTGGTTTGGGTACTTTCCATCGCAAAAACCATAAGTTGGATATCTTTTCATTTATTTTAAATTAATGAACAATTCTAAAATTTTTGGGCCTGACAAGTCCAAGATTAAAAGATTAAAAACTGTATTTGGACCATTTTTCTTCTAAACAAATAGGGCTCAAGCCCAATAATAGAACAATAATACAAGTTAGCAGTTATTGAATCAGGTGTCGGATTGTCTTAGCTTTGTTATGATAAAAAGAAGATACCTATATTTAGAAATTTTGAGATTTATTAGATGGCTATACAAGAAAGTAAAAGCTGAATTGATTGCGTGAATTATCCCGCACATCTTGCATCTTTCCTGATTTTGATATAACGACACTCACCATATAAGAGAGCCAGAGATTCAAGCGGCAAGAACACTGTACACGGTTCAGGAATTTCCTGCTCTGATCTGAAATTAGTGGTCCCAACTCAATGCTTATCATCACAAGAGACTTTCAATGTTGAAGCAGTCTTCATGTGATGTGATTTCGTGTTTGTTCGATAGGGCACGCAATAGGACTTGTGTGATTAAACATGTCCATGTGCGAGAGGTTACTTGTTACACTATGGCGCGCTTAAATTCAGGCGTGGACCTGCAACTAAATTTACAAGTACCTCCTTTCTTTATTTCTCTCCTTTTTGGGGTGACCATTGACTTTTGGTGTTGGTGCTTGGTAACATGAATCACGTCCTTCAGAATAATGAAGGAGCACGCGAATAGTTCAGACAATAGAATAGGCAAGTTTACTTTAATAGAATATTAAAGTCTTTTTTTCTTTCTTTCCTTTGATCTTTTTTTGTTATAAAATAATTCACGTGAGTTAGATTTCGGAGATCATTAAGGCTAGTGAAGAAAATAATATGGCTAATAGAAGAAATATATCAGGTCGAATCCATGTTCGGATCAAAGTCAAACCTCTAAAGCTCTGCTAGTTGATCTATCAATGCTCACGCTGAGTTTAGAATGTTAAAATTTAAACTAGAGTGTCGCAACAAAAACACCAAACAAGAGAGAAAACGATAGAGAAGAGGGAGTTAGAAAACTCAATGACTTACAATTGAGGGGCACCTCCTTTTATAGTGGTTAAGATGACCACCGTAATAATGAGATGTGGTATCCCTATTAATTGCAAGTCAATTTTATTCATGTCATTAATTACCAATTAGAAGATTAATAATTGATTAATTTTTTAACCAGGGCGAATATTGATTCCCAATTTACTCATTTTATTTAGTGCTGATTGATTACTCTTCCAATCATGCTAATTAGTTTTTCTCATTTGATCAAATTCCCTATTCCCAATCAAATAGTTTGGCCCATCAATGGTAGATTTGGACCTAAAGTCTAATACTTAGAGTAGCTTGAATGCTTATAGGAGTACTAAAAGATCATTCAATAATAAAGTCTTTATATGAATAATATAATTTAAACTCACGACTTAATTATTTTTAAGCCAACTCTTTATTGGTTGAATTACTCCTTAATAGTTAAATTAACTTTTATTAGTTTCTTTCCTTTGAATTTTGATACACAAAGAATTTTACACTCTCATCAAAAGGTTTCTGAGCAGGCTTCGTGGGAATTTATATAACAAACTATTTATAATTAACACAAACATGCGCTAATCAGTTTAGTATTGAATTTGGGGGGGGGGGGAAAGAAACATGATTGGAAGGTGCCAAATTGAAGCAAGGTCTGTTCATTTGTGCACTGCGTTAGGTCTGCATATAGCGGATTTTAATGCAGAAAAAAACAACTTGATAGTTACAAGTCAATGTCCAGGAATTATGAGTTAAAACGGAGGATTTTTTTACAAGTAAAATAAGCCAAAAATCAAGGCGCGTTATCTCCTTTGAGCAGCAATTCGCAGTCCCACCGGAAGAAAAAATGCACACTATGCAAGTTATTTGCCCTCCTTGTGAATACATCCTCATCACGGGATTTACATTCCGGATTATCTAATTCAGCCCTTGTTCTCTCCTTTTTCAACAAAGTTCATGCGAACCTACCCTTGTTTGGCAAACTCGTGCCCTTCAACTTGACTCTTTTTATATCCTCATGTGCCTCCATATTCTCTTATATCTGCCCCGTGACTTGGTCCCTAAGCACACCCTCAATTCTAAAGACTTTAATCTTTCCATTAGCATCAACAACAGCGCCCATGCTTATTTTCTCAAGTCAGAAAACAAAACTACAAGTCCTTCCGCCATTATTCTTACTTGTCCTTATCTTGCTATAATAAAGTATCTGATATATATGCTGCGCGGGTTCACGTAATTCAACCCTCTGAAACATAGCCCTCTTTGGCGCAGTTGATTCCGTAACCGTAACCAATCAATGAAAGAGTTGTAACTTGTAACGGCCACTTTACCCGCCTTCCAACTTCCTCCTCCTCTATAAATTCAATGCATCTCCCTCTCACCATTATTCATCTCATATCAGATTGATTCAATCTTCTTCACTAACAATGTCTGCTTCTGCTTCTTCCTCCACGATGAGGCTATGCCTCTGCTTCATAGTTCTCCTCTCTACTTCACTACCTTCACCTTCTCATGCATTCAGTTCCCAGCAATACCATGACGCTCTTGAGAAATCCATTCTCTTCTTTGAAGGCCAGCGTTCTGGGAAATTACCCTCCAACCAGAAACTCACTTGGAGGGGTGATTCTGCCTTGTCCGACGGCTCTTCCTATCACGTATGTGTCCATATATATATATATATTCACTCTATTTTATAGTCTCTTGAGTCAAAAAACTTGGGGATTTGTATTGTGGAATTAAGACACGTCTGATTCATTGGTTCAGGTGGACTTGGTGGGAGGTTACTATGATGCTGGGGACAACGTCAAGTTTGGGCTTCCAATGGCATTCACAACTACGTTATTAGCATGGAGTGTCGTTGAATTCGGCAGCTCAATGCATGACCAGATTGAAAATGCCAGAGCTGCTGTACGCTGGAGCTCTGATTATCTTCTTAAAGCAGCCACTTCCACTCCTGATACATTATACGTCCAAGTAAGTCAGCCCCAGTTATTGTAAACTCTAATTAATAATGGACAAATGATGCTCCTCTGCTCCTATTTATAATTCATTCCTAATATGTTTCACATGGATCAAGAAAAATATTAAATCTCATTAACTATAACATAAAATTTAATAACTTTCTAACTTTACCCCTATTTAATATATATTATACCTATAGAAATAAAGTCAAACATAATAATAAATGAAAGATAAAATAGTACATTCATATAAAAAAAATTTCTCCATACCTTATAATTAAGACTATGGGAGTAGACAATCGATGGGTACCTAAGTAGGATAGAGTGACATATGCTAAAGCTAACTGTTGAGCTGGAGAAACAACTAATGCCTCATTCAGTATCTCTCAACATAGGACTTATCATATACTACCAAGTTTCCATACAGAATGAATTAAACGGAGTTGTGGGTTCGCAGGTAGGAGAGCCTAACATGGATCACAGGTGCTGGGAAAGGCCTGAAGACATGGACACACCAAGAAATGTGTACAAAGTGACTCCTCAAAACCCAGGATCAGACGTAGCAGCTGAAACTGCTGCAGCATTAGCAGCTTCTTCTTTGGTCTTTAAAGAATCCGACCCTTCATATTCCTCCAAACTTCTTCAAGCAGCCATCAAAGTAATAATATCAACACTAGCCCTGCTTATTATCATATTCATGCACGCATATATAAAAATCCACATCTCATTTCGTGACACTCTTTTCAGATATTCAATTTTGCAGACCGTTACAGGGGATCTTATAGTGACTCTCTCAATTCTGTGGTCTGCCCATTCTATTGCTCTTACTCTGGATATCATGTAAGTTCAATACCTGCTTGGATCTTCTCTCTATGAACCCAACCTCTTCTCAAGCATTCAATAACATATATATACATTTATATATATGCATTGTGATCTCAGGATGAACTTCTGTGGGGAGCATCATGGATTTACAAAGCCTCTGGAATGAGTTCCTACATGAATTATATACAGTCCAATGGCCACGTACTAGGTGCAGATGATGATACCTACTCCTTCAGTTGGGATGACAAACGAGCAGGAACTAAAGTATTGCTTTCCCAGGAATTCTTGCAGAAGAACACACAAGAACTTGAATTATATAAAGCACACGCTGATAATTACATATGTTCACTAATACCAGGATCACCAGGTTTCCAGGCTCAGTACACCCCAGGTCAGAAGAAGCATTGATTCCTGATATGTATATTGTTTTTGAAGTTGGTTTAAGATTAAAAGAATAAGCAATTGAAGTGATTAATGAATTTGCAGGTGGGCTTCTTTACAAAGGCAGCGAGAGCAATTTGCAGTATGTTACATCTACGAGCTTGCTGCTCTTGACATACGCAAAGTATCTGAGTTCGAACTCCATCGGAGTGCGGTGCGGTGGCTCCACCGTGACGGCACAGAGCCTCGTCGGACTGGCTAAAAAGCAAGTTGATTACATTTTAGGGGATAATCCGGAGAAAATGTCTTACATGGTGGGTTTTGGATATAGGTATCCGAAGAATATTCACCATAGGGGTTCTTCTGTACCTTCCATTCGTGACCACCCTCAGCGTATTTCTTGCAATGACGGCTTTCAGTACTTCCACTCTTCTTCTCCTAACCCTAATCTGTTGGTCGGAGCCATAGTCGGAGGACCCGACAGTTCCGACCGGTTCTCTGATGATCGCAATAACTATCAGCAATCGGAGCCGGCGACTTATATCAATGCACCACTGGTTGGGGCTCTCGCTTATTTCTCGGCCAAACCGGCCACCACTTGATTTCTTCTTCATTTAATGAACGAACTTTAGGATTTTGCAGTAATCTAAAAGAAAAATGGATTCCTGCATTGCATTGCATTGCAGAGGCTGTAATTTAAGAGAGAGAGAGAGACTTGAGAGCTTATGTTCGAAAGTTTTTCTTACTTTTATGTGAAGCTTAGTTCCACGTAGAAGTTAATAAATACTATCAACAAAATGACTCAGAAATTCATTTTTCTCATATAAAATGTTATATGATCATTGGGCAAGCACCCAGGGCCGAACTAAAAATTTGAGACAAGGGGGTTGAAATTATAATAATTTTTTATTAAATAAACCAATAAACTATAATATAAACACAATAGTCTTAGTATAAAAGACTAAATATAATTAATAACTATGATGAAAAAATTAAATTTTATAAATTCATATATTTTAAAAATGTTGTAAAATATTTTTTATCGATTTTAATAAATACTTCCTCTTTAATATATCACAATATCATATTATTTAATTATTTATTATTTATCTTATTTCGTAAATATATTTTGATGATATTTATTGTTGAGAAAGTTCTTCCAATTATTCAATTTCTAAATCATTTTATTTTATAAATCACTATTCTCTATGAGTCCAAATAATCAAACTCTATTTATATATTTTATTTAAATAAATATTTACTAACTTAAATTTTGATGGCTCTGATCTGGTTCTAGTTATTGTCCACAGCTTTGTTCCTCTGTTTTTTTTTTCCTGGTTCCTTCCTTTTGTTTTTGGTTTCTTCTGGCTCCTTCTCTAGCAATGGTAGTGGACCGTGGTTAACATTGGCGGGAAGTGGAAGAGTTTTGTTTGTTGAGGGCATTTTAGTATTTTCATATTATAAATACATATTTTAATTAAAAATTATACCTCACTTCCACCCTCTTACCAAACATGTTTTAAAAGCCATCAAGTTTCACCTCTATTTCTCTTCTACTTTCACTTCAATTTATATAAAAAACTCTTCTATGTTATTAAATATTTATCTCCATTTTTATCAAAAACTTTATTACCAAACAGAGCAATAAGATGTTCCACGGATGGTATCCTATTGATCACTAGAACATTCTTTTTTTTTTATATAAATTTTTTTTATAAAAGAGTTAAGTTCACCCACGATCTAATGGCAAGGCGAAATCTCATTTTCTCTTAAGCGATATCAATATCGAGTAGGGCGAACCGTCTATTACTCTCAAGCGTAAACTTAAATACTCAAAAATTAAAATATCTCTATAAATATTATGATTGAAATCATAATAAAATAGTATTCTAACTTCTAAATAGCCGCGGTTGTATTATTAATATTTTTTAAAACAAATTTTAAAATACAATTAAACAGGTTGTATAGTTCGTGGGCCTAGGCCCATACCAAATTTGGGCCAGCTTATGTTTTTTTAATTTGAGGGTTGGATGAACCAATTCGTTGAACAAAATTAGGAAACGCTTGCCGCTAGGTTAGTTCAGTCGTAAAGCAGCGGCAGAGGCGGTAGGCGGAAGATTCACATTTGACAGAGAAGCGAAGCAAATGGATTCATTCTCAAGTCCCTCGAGTGGATCACCGTCTCATTTCAACGCAGAGGATTTCAAAGACCAGCTCAAAACACAGCTTGCTCAGGCTTATGCCGAAGAATTCCTCGAGGTTTCGTTTTTCTCTCTTCTGCTTTCTCCCTCTCTGCCCTTTCTATTATTCAAATTATTGCTACTCTTTCTTTTTCTGATCGTTCATTCATTGTTTATGGAACAATGAACTCATATCCCCCTCAAATGTGGCTGCAAAACACTGGGAAGCCCTCTGCTTGATTTACTGGATATAGCATACTAATAATCAACCCAACATGTGGACATATAACTGAATAATTACAGTGATCATTGAGCTAAACACGTATATTAGAAATTTCACGAGTTGTTTATTATAAAATGTATAACCAATGGCAAAGTGATAACATATGAGCGTCTATTTTACAGAAAGAATTATATGCTTTTTTATATTTAAATTTAAATTGTAAATCAATAGTCTTTTGTCTTCGTCTGGAACTTTTGATATTGGTATTATTAACTTACCATTGACATGATTTGTCTCTAAACAATTAGGAGATTATTTTGTAATTATTAGTTTATTACACATCAATGTTGTTTAATGCTCAAGTAAAACAGTCCTCACTTACTATATTTATCCCATTTTCTCTCTTCTTTCATATTCTATCAAATTCTTCAGGAACCAACCTCTTTTGTGTCATCAATATTTACAATTACAGTTGGTGAAACTAATGTCATATGTGAAATTCTGATGAAGACTTAGGTAGCATGGTATATAAGTCTCACATGGGATACTCGTTGGGGTATTTAAGTGGGTTGTTTCTTTCTATGCATGGCCATCTTGGTTGTCATCGGGAGGGTTACCTTTGGCTAGAACCAACCGAGTGAAGTGTGAAGTGTCACTGGCTGGAAAATCTTCTATTAAAAATCTTGAATCCTCATTCTATTAATTCTTTTTAAATTTGTCTTCAAATTACTATTTATGTTAATATAGCTTATTTCCTAACAAAAGAAGAGTGCCTCGGGGAAAACAAGGGAAGAGCAATGCTATGGACTAAGAAGGTCCTGGAAATGAGTACTGTTTTAGGCAACAATTTTATCCAAGATGGGTTTGCTTAACTGACATTTATCTTGCAATTGTTATTGATTTTGCAGACAGTGAGGGGGAAGTGTTTTGAGAAGTGCATCACAAAACCAGGGTCGAGCTTAAGTGGAGGTGAAAGCAGTTGCATCTCTAGATGTGTGGAACGATATATTGAGGCCACTGGCATAATTAGCAAAGCCTTATTTTCGGCACCTCGATGAAAGAGAGGGCGCCCTTATCTGATTATGTGGTCTATAATGTTATCTGATTATAAATGTGTAATCCTTTTCATAATTCATCCTTCCCATTGAGATTTGACTATATGGCGGCTAAGTAACCTTCGATTCTTGTGGAAGTGTAATTCCAGTTATTTAGTTAGATTGAAACTTCAGGACTTGGGACAATAAGTATAGGCGTTGGATTTGTCAAGCGATATTGCGCTAACAAAAATTTTAGTTTTGGTTTGATTTGGAACGACTTCCTATTAGATATATCCGAGACATTTTTTAATATATATATATATATATATATATATATATATATATATATATATATATTTGGTATCTGATGGTATCAACTATTCGTTTACAAGGCTGGATTCAACCTCGCCGTTGTTGATATGTTTGCTCCCTGCATGTGGGGAATATTTCCTTGGAGCAGCATCAACAAGATTCATAATTTACATTCGTAAACCGCTTCCTTGGGATTGAGCTACTTGCTTAACCGTTAATTTCTATTCCCCGTTTGCGATACAAGAGGCCTTTTGCTTTTCTTTATCTTGTGCTAGCAAATTGGCTTGTGTTTTCGTTCAAGTCATCCTCAACCACCAACATAACATAAAGATTTTAGTGGTGTAAGGCCTTATCTTTTTAAGCCTGAATTTTATTTCTAGAAGAGAAACTTATATTGAGAGTGGTAATTACAACTTTAAAATTGGATATTTGATAATATAATTTATTAAATATTATAAAAAAAGTATAACTCCTGTGAGTGGATTCAGTGAAGTTTACTTCAATCAAGATTTGTTTGAAGCATACATAATTCCTCTTCGTCTTCCACTTGAAAGAGTCTAAGCCTCTACAAAAAAAAAACATCTTTGTGTTTAGAATCAATCCTCATACGATCATCATATAACAGTAACCTTCTAAGTAAGTTCATTACGTGGCATATTATGCTGGACCAAACCCATATATTGGCTAAGCGCAGATGTGGTTATATCTGCTCTTGATTACTACAGCCTATACCAAGATAACTAGATAAGAACCAAGCTCATGGGAAAATGAGACCCCAATGAATAACTTTTTTATTCATTATATTGTTCAATTATGTGATTATTATTTGGAACTGAACTTCTTTAACATTTTAAGTTCAATTATGTGATTAAGAGGGTGAAAGAGAAGGCGGAGCAAAAATTGTTTGTAAGTACATTGTTCAAATGATATAATACACCACAACAACTACTCCACAACGTCTGGACCGGAAGAACTGAAAATTTTACGCCGGCTAAATATTCAGAAAATTGGTTACAGCTTTCTCATTTACTGTGAAAAAATATGAGTTACAATGACTGGGCAAGGGAAGATTAACAGAGAGACAGGCACCATCACTTGCAAAAAGCTTCTTGGGTGATCTAGCCGGGCGAGTGACTTGTATGAAGTAAATCAAGCATAGAAATGAGGCCTTATAACAGGATTTCCCTCTTTTTGGGTTCAAGAACAGGAGGATCAACATCAATTCCCATATTTGCTGCAGTGCCTGCTATAATCCTCATGGCTGATTCAATAGTTGTGCAATTCAAATCTGGCAACTTTTCAGTAGCAATTGCACGCACTTGATCAATTGTCACCTTTCCTACCTTTTCCATCTTGGGGTCTTTCGAACCCTTTTCCACCCCTACATAGCCAATCAACATCATTAATCTATTATACCAAACCCAATCTCTATCAGTTCCCGTGAAAAGAAAACCACAAACTATTTTCTCGTTCTACTCAATTACCTACCATGCTAATATCATGGGGAAGGAAATGGCTGAGAGGGTCCAAATGGTTGCTAAAGTAATTTTAGGAGAATCTAAAGGTTTTGGTCGACGAGATAAGGAGACTTGGTGGTGGAATGAGGACGTACAAGAGAAAGTTAAGAACAAAAGAGATTGTTTCAAAGCTATACACTTATGTAATAATACTGAAAATTGGGAAAAGTATCGTTTAGCTAAGAAGGAAACTAAGAAGGCGGTGGGTGCATCTCGTTTTAAAGCTTTTGAGAAATTTTATAAGGAACTAGGGACAAAGTCGGGAGAACGAAAGATTTATAAGATTGCAAGAGATAGGGAAAGAAAATCGAGGGATTTGGATCAAGTACAATGTATTAAGGATGAAGAGGGTAAAGTTTTAGTTACAGATGGTGATATTAAAGAACGGTGGGAGACCTATTTTTACAAATTGTTTAATGACGAGGGAGGAGGGTCAAGTTATGAGCTCGGGGATTTAACACGAGAAGTTGAACCAAATTTAGCATTTTACCGTAGGATCCGTGTTGACAAGGTTAAAGAGGCGCTTAAGAAAATGGAAAATAGTAAAGCTGTTGGACCTGACGGTATTTCTATTGAAGTTTGGAAGTGTTTAGGCGAAGTGGGGGTGGTGTGGCTTGCTAAACTATTTAATATGATTTTAAGTTCTAAGAAAATGCCTGATGACTGGAGGAAAAATACTTTAGTTCCTATTTACAAAAATAAAGGGGATATTCAAAATTGTGCAAATTACAGAGGGATAAAGCTTATGAGTCACACTATGAAATTGTGGGAAAAGGTAATTGAACACAGGTTGAGATTAGAGACTGATATTTCTGAGAATCAGTGTGGTTTTATGCCAGGTAGGTCTACAATAGAGGCGATTTATTTATTAAGGGGGTTAATGGAAAGGTCCCGGACCAAAAGAAGAGACTTGCATATGGTCTTTATTGACTTAGAAAAAGCGTATGATCGAGTACCAAGAGAGGTGCTTTGGAAAGCTTTGGAAAAGAAATGTGTGCGCATGGCATATATCAAGGCAATAAAAGATATGTATGAGGGGGTAACAACTACTGTAAGAACTTCTGGGGGCGAAACAAAGGATTTTCCCATAAGGATTGGTCTTCATCAGGGATCATCCTTGAGTCCTTATTTATTTAATCTAGTAGTGGATGTTCTAACCAAGCCCATTCAAGAAGAAATCCCTAAGTGCATGCTTTTTGCAAACGATATAGTTCTTGTGGCAGAGTTAAGAGAAGAGATTAATTTTAAACTTGAGTTATGGAGAAGTACTTTAGAGTCGAAGGGTTTTTTCTGAGTAGAAGTAAGACTGAATATATGCATTGTAATTTTGATAAGAGGTAAGTTAGAAATAACTTGAAGGTCAAATTGGGAGATCAAGTTATTCCACAAATAGATAAGTTCAAATATTTGGGATCAATTATACAGAAGGATGGTGAAATTTTGGAGGATGTTAATCATAGAATTCAAGTTGGGTGATTTAAATGGAGAAAGGCTACTGGGGTTATATGTGATCGGAAAGTACCAGATAAATTAAAAGGAAAGTTTTATTGCACTGCTATAAGACCAGCAATGCTTTATGGAAGTGAATGTTGGGCTTTAAAAGGACAGCAAGAGCATAAAGTTGGGGTAGCTGAGATGAGGATGTTGAGATGGATGTGTGGACATACAAGAAAAGATAAGATTCGTAATGAACAAATTCGGGGAAGAGTTGGAGTGCCATTTATTGAGGAGAAAATGGTAGAAAACCGTCTTAGGTGGTTTGGACACGTACAAAGAAGGCCAAGGGATGCGCCAGTGAGGAGGGTGGATCAAATCGTATGGAGCCCGGTTAAAAGGAATAGAGGAAGGCCAAAGAAAACGCTCAACGAGGTCATTGAGCGGGATCTCCTGGTCAATAACTTAACCAAGGATTCAGTTTTTGATAGAGCACAATGGCGTCGTATGATCCATGTAGCCGACCCCATTTAATGGGATAAAGCTTTGTTGTTGTTTTTGTTGTACTCAATTACCTACCATAACCTATAACCATATTATATAATCCATACAAATAATCTAAGATCGACAATGTCTAATTATCCAGGAAACCACTAAGCTTGGCTCATAATACAAAGCTTCTTAACCAAAGCCTTTCTTTGTGAGGTATCAGACTGTTCCATACACAAGTTAAAAACAGACGTTTCTAGTTCAATTATAGCTCACAATATAACAACAATAGGACATTGAAATTTCAAAGAAATGGCAGCTAAAGCAATAACAACGGATAAACTACAATAAGAGACACAACATCAAACAGCTTATGGGCATTGTTAAACAACCACATACCTGCTGCCTTTAGAAGCAGAACTGAAGCTGGCGGTGTCTTCAATATGAAGGTAAAGCTTTTATCCTGCGAGAATATAGTATAATCGTGAAGAAACAAGAAATACACCCCATCGGGAAAAATCCAAAGGCAACAGAAAGAAAAAAAAGAAGGGAAGATAGAAGATAAACACACATCGTAGACAGTGATTTCCACAGGAATGACATAACCGGCCTTGTCAGCAGTCTTGGCATTATAATCCTTACAGAAGGCCATAATGTTGACACCTTTGGAACCGAGTGCAGGGCCAACGGGAGGAGCAGGAGTGGCCTTCCCAGCCTCAAGAGCAAGCTTTATCATTCCAATCACTAAGAGAGACAGAAAGCACAGTTAAGTCAGAAGAGAATCAGTGTGTGAATTAGGGTAAAGAAAAGATTGGAACCTTTCTTAGCCTTGCCACCAGGCTTAGGGGGAGCCATGGCGACAACATTGAGTCGCCGGGGAAGTGGAAGGATAGTGGGAAGAGATCGTCTTTTATTACAGAACTGGAGAGAAATGTTGGTGGGGCCGAAAGAGAATATGGAAGAAGAAGAAGAAGAGTAAGTCAACGAAGGAAGAGGGCGTTGACAGGTAAGGTGAATTGACGACATTGAATCGTTGAGAGGAAGAAGAAGAAGGCAGATTCTGGCCGAACAGAAAACGCAATCGATGAATTGGGATAAAACGCCCTTATCCTATCGTCTCCTTCCTGGAGCCCCTGAATGAAACCCACACTCCCAAATTCAATGCTTCTACTCCTCCACTAAATTCAATTTAAAACATAATATTTTTCTATTACAATACAAATTATTTTTTATTGAATTGCAAAATTTAACTTATTACAATTTTATTTTATTACACTTTCGTATGTTGTTATATAAATAACTTTTTTTCATTTAACAAAAATGAAGAACAGTGAATTAATAACAATAAATAGATTTATCAACAGTAAGCTGCCTCAATAGCAGCGTTACATCCCTTGGATGAAGTCGGATTTCATTTATTTACATAGAAATTAATAAGTCTTTGTAAATAACATTCTCCTATGAGAAATGTTCATTAATTAATTGATGAAATTACATGAAATTGCATCTATCGCTATCAACTGTTATCGCACTTTTCTGACATTCTGGGTAAGAATTACACTTTTTTAACCATGGAGGGATTTAATGTTTGGGTTGATGTTGCAATGATAAAATGAAAGCACTTCCCTTTATTACCATAATAATGATAATAAGTTAATACCAAGGGAACATTTTTACAAGACGCGTGTCATGTTTTGGAGGATGAAAAATTGAAAAAATAAAAATATAAAAAGAATAAAAAGGTTTTTATTTAAAATAAAAAAGAGACAAGATGATTACAGAAATGATTTAAATAGTGCAGGCCACAAAAAAAATTAGGGAGGAAAAAAGAAAGTGGAAAGGCCGAAAGGGTGACTGAAGTCTGAGAAAAGATTTGCTGCTTTAATTATTAAGAGGGAGAGAACGGCAGTAAATTACAAAATTATGATTACTCGTGAATCAAATAAATTCGAACCAGAGTGCGAGAGCATTATGGCGATGATTTGAAGAAAAAACATTTTCCTTAGATAGATTAAGTTTATAAAAATAGATATAACCTTTAAGAAAGGTCTAATTAAAATAATAAGTTTTTTTAATAATAATATTTCCCCTTAAATTTTTAATTTCCCCATGATCTTTGTTTTGGAATTTTGTACTCTCCGATGCGTGGTCACCGATCAAGACGTATCAATATAAATGTGGATCCTCTCACAATAGTTTGAATCGAAGTGGAGCTAGCTAGCATGCATCTTTTCCATCTTTGGATGCTTAAAACTGTGCATTTTGGACATTTAGCTCGATTCGTTCTTTCCCTTTCACATTCCGCTTTATGATTTGCTCTAATGTGATTCTCCAGTTTATCCTTGTGATGCTCATCACTACGCTCCGAAGGCTGAAGAGGAAGCTACCTTAAAGTTTAAGCTTTCTGATTCAGATGGGATTGAACAGACACCACAAGGTCGGCAATGGCTTCTCCACGAGAACGGTTTCTTTCTTTTGCATTGCTAGCTTCTTCCTGGGTTTTCTTGTTGTCAACAGGTTAGCTCTCAGCTCCAATCTCTCCCCATGAAACCGCTAAGATCTGGTACGGAAGTCTTAAACTTGTGGATTCTCTGTTTCTCCAGCTGGGGTTCTAAGCTTACTTTTTCCCCAAAATCAGCTGTGTATTCCTTTGCTTAGCTTCATTATGCATATACTCGAGAATATCCATATTCATGAACCGGGTCTATTGGAAGTCTGCGGAATACGAAAGAGAGAAAAAAAATTGTTGAAGCTTTCGATTTTAAGCTTGAAGCTAAACTGATGTAATATCCTAGCTCATTTACTTTATTCTTCAGTGTTGGTCTAGACTCACTTTATTCTTCAGTGTTGGTCTAGACTCTAGCGAGTACATTTTTCGAGCTCTCGTGAGCGAGAATTCGGTTAGCAAATGCATATGCTAGTAGTAAGTTTGATCCTTCAATTTGCAGGTTTGAAGGTCATTGATATTTGATTTTTCTCGTAACTATCTTTGATATTCTACTTTATCATCTGGATCCTGCTGATATCGAAATCATTTGCTTCACGAATTTCTTTGGTTCCTGGTTAGCCAGTACCTTGGCTTCTTAAATCTTAATAGCCCTTATAAGCTAGAGATGTTATTAGTTAAATGCGTGTTGTTGTATTGATTTCATTTTTATGAACTGGAAGTAAATATTGTTGTATTTTTATTGCGTCTAAATAAAAGAAATATGACTCTGAACAACACAGCAAATCTTCAATAACTCTGTTATTGAACGTATACAGGAAATTTCAGCCTCAGACACATGGTAGGTAGGACCCTTCCAAACTCACGTGATATCATACATGAGGCAACTCAGAGTCCTTCGGATATGGACCATGTGAACATAAATACTTCATAAGACACAATAAAGTAGCAACAAATTGCCTACACCCCTAACAACAACACAATGGCTCACGTGCATAATGACATTGACAGCAAAATGCGCAAAAATTAATAATTAGACCATTTAGATGCAATGCATAAATAAGCAAGTAACTTATGTTTGATTGAATTTAATGAAAATCTGTAGATGAATTATCTTGTGTTTTGTGAATATCTAGACTTTTTATCAACAGCCATCTTTGTTGTGACATGATTATGATGTTTCATAATATTAAGAAACTGAATCAGAAGCAACATTATCAAGGAAAGGAGATTACATTGGTCACCATTTCCAAAACCATAAGAACTTTATAATTGTATCCCCTGAAACTACTTTTTGGGGTATTAGTGTCATCCTTAATGTTTAAGTTTGTCTTTTGTTTGATATCTGCTCATGTTAAAAATTGGATTTCTGGCATTTTATAAACTTATGATGCTATATGAGCTTTGTAGGTTTCCTATACGAATCGTACGTGGTAAATTCCAATAAGAGCCGTGCCCCTTAACTCCATCTTCCATAAGTTGAGTAACTTGGGGTTTTAGAGTTTAGGAGTTCTTACAAATTGGGTTCCTTTGTGGAAATTGATCTCGGAGAAGAGCACGAAAAACATCATTGTGATGCTATTAATTCATTATACTTGTTTTAAATATTAGTAAATCAATTTCTTTCTGAAGACATAGTGAAAGCAATTTCTGAGAAGAGATAGAACAGACTATAATACATTAAAGGATGACATCATTGCCAGAAAACCTAGAGGATAGGACCAGAAAAAGAGTGAGCTTATCACAAAACAATGATTTGCCAAAGATTTATATTCTCAGTCTCTTCCACCATTGATTTTATAATTTAATAATTTCTTTGATGTTTGAGCCTTTATGCATTACTAGGTGACCGGGTGGGCTTAGTGATGCATGATAAATGCTATTGTTATTGATCTTTTAGTCTACTCAATGTTTGAAATCCTTCTCCATCAAGGTTTCCTCGGTTTCTTGATGATTATGATATGTTTGACTTCATGTACCGATTGCTAATGAGTGCTATTGCTAGATAACTTGTACAAGCCCAGTTCCTTTCCATGTTGTACATAAGTTCAGTCCCCTCATGGAAATCCCATACAGGCTTACAGTTGATATAAATTTTCCGATTTGAATGTGCAGAAAATCTTAAACTTTTGAGTATCTGAATGTATATGCTGTTCTTTTAGGATGAATGCCTCTATTCCTTAATTTATTTATTTCAGTGTAGGTTACAGAGTTGTTCATTTGTAATTCACAGGTTCTGGGATGGTTATCACTCAGTTAAAATAGTCGAGGAGGCATCAATTAGGGAAACTTATCACTCAAGAGCTTTGCATCCCTTGGTCAACTGTAATGAGGCAAGTCAGAGATAGAAAGATAATCATTCAAGTTATACAGTTATAATATGCATAGGCTTTTCATCTTACTATTTCAAGTAATATTACAGGAGACTTCAGTTCAAGCAGGGGACATCTTTTCTCAAGTTTCACAGACACGTGATGTTATCATGTAAATGTCAATAGTTCATGTTGTTAAATGCAGCAAAATAAGCATATATTACTGTTTACCAGCAAAATTTCTTAAAGTTTATACTTGGGATGATCACTATGAAAGTTCATATTGTCAAACATAGGGAACTGGACAAAACAATGTCCTCATTAGAGATGCAACTTGCTGCAGCCAGAGCTGCCAAAAATAAGCACAAAGAAGAATATCCTATTTTTGCAAGTTCAGAAGGAAAGCAAATTAAGGATGAGACGAAAATATTCTTTGTCATGGGAATTATTACTGCTTTTAGCGGCAGAAAGCGGAGGGACTCAATTAGAAAAACATGGATGCCCCAAGGTTCAGTTCTATCCTTAGAGCAAAAATATTTTACATTTGTCTGAATAACTGCTGAAGCAAAATCATAATATACGAGATTTAATCACTCAGGAAAGGAACTGAGTAAGCTGGAAAAAGAGAAGAAAATTATAATCCGGTTTGTCATCGGTCACAGGTTGGTATACACTATACTGCATGCAGAGACCAATACTATACTTATTTTAATTTCCTGTGTCGCGTGGAACTTTATGATTATTTATACTAGATTACATTTTATGGTTATTTATATTAGATTACATTTTATGGCAGTGCAACTCCAGGTGGTGTTTTAGATCGTGTTATTGATGAAGAAGATGGTGAGCATAAGGATTTCCTGCGACTGGTATGCTAGCCTCTGTTGGCTCTGTTGACCTATTATCTCATGTTTATTTGGTAGAAGATCCACCTAATGAATGAAAGAAAATATATAAATCCTTTTACAAGTCAATTAACAGCAGTTATTGTTGATCCAATAATAAAAAATAAATTCTTTTCATATCGAGCGAAATGATCCATGTGTTCTTGGCTTCTAGATATTGCTGTTCTTTTGACAGATCAAGGTTAGAGGTTGATTGGTCCATTTTTGTAGTTTTAAGTAAGTTTCTCATATTTGCTTGAATCTAAATAATTGGACTAAAAAAGAAATTACACGGTTTTAATACAGAGCCACATGGAGGGATACCATACATTATCCTCCAAAACTCAAACCTTATTTTCAACAGCTGTTGCTAAGTGGGATGCTGACTTCTACATTAAAGTTGATGATGATGTACATGTAAATCTAGGTTAGTTCTTTTGCAATATTTGAGAAGAACTTGCAAGTGTCTATGGGGATTCTCAGGATCTTACATTTTACAGGTGCGGTTGGGTCAACGCTGGCACGCCATAGGTCAAAACCACACATTTACATTGGTTGTATGAAGTCTGGACCTGTCCTTGCTAATAAGTAAGCTAGCAGCACATGAACTTCGATTATTGATCACACATGCCATTTATAACAAACCCTTGAAACTCTATGCAGAGGCGTCAAGTACCATGAACCTGAGCACTGGAAATTTGGAGAAGAGGGAAATAAGTATTTCAGACATGCAGCTGGGCAAATATACGCTATCTCGAAAGATTTAGCAACCTACATTTCAGCTAATGGGTAGGTGCATTTCTATTCGTGCTTGTGGCCTTATTGTGTTTAAGATCATTGATTGCTCTCCTTTCAGGCACATACTTCATAAGTATGCAAACGAGGACGTCTCTCTGGGTTCATGGTTTATCGGTCTAGATGTCGAGCATATCGACGAGCGAAGCCTCTGCTGTGGGACCCCCGGTATGATACTTGTATTCCTTTTTTGTTATAAATCCTCTTCTGCTCTCTTGTCTGTACATTTATGCATCACCTTATCAAACCTATGTTTGAGAAAAGAAACTTTACCAATCAAGAGATGTGTAACCTGTGTTTTGCCATGGAGAGAAGAAGGATTTCATACATTAATTGCTTACATAATCAGTCTTTACTGCAAAATTGGAGCATCAGATTCTCTATTTTGTTTGCTTGAGCATGAGATCTTTAAATGCCGCCATCCATTATCTGGTTTAATAAAGTTAAAGGGTTAAGGTGTAAATCTACTCATGGAATTTTAGCGAATGTGCGTCTGGCACCCTAATGTTACCTTGGGTGCAAAAGTGCACATGAAGATCTAAAATAGTGCAAAAATGCCACGAATATTAGCATAACTTAACATCTGTTACTTTTTTACACTTGGATAATAGCGTAGGTCCTACACAAAAATTAACGACCGAGACATTTTTGCACCGTTTTAAAATCTTCATGTGCACTTTTGCACCCATGAAACTTTATGATGCCAAGTGCACATTCGCAAAAAGTTCATAAGTAGATTTGCACCTTAATCCGAAGTTAAATTTTGATTTCAAACTTGATAGACACTTGAGAATGCTACGTTATAAGAGTGATAAGTAAGAGAAAGTTTGTGATTCCAATGATAGATTGTGAATGGAAGGCTGAAGCAGCAAACCCTTGTGGTGCATCATTTGATTGGAGCTGTAGTGGGATCTGTAAGTCTGCTGAAAGAATGGAGGAGGTACACCAACTTTGTGGAGAAGGTGATGCGGCTATCTGGCAACTCAAAGTTTTTTAATTAAAACACTCTTATCACTTATCAACTATGCCTTGTGTCCATTTGGATGAAATATAGTTTTGTGTTTTAGCCCCTCATCCAGTAGGAAAATAACACTTTTAAATCTAATGAAGTAAGTAAGCAACTCAAAACAAAACAGAGTCTCGATTCGGATTTTGTTTACGTTACAGAGCAAGATACACTATAATGGAAGAGAGAGTTTGAGGAAGGAAAAGAAATTAACTTATACAATGGAATTATGCCTCATCTGCACACAACCAACTTCCCTCCTTTTCTCTATTTAAAATGAACCTTTTATTATTTTAAATAAAACGAGTATATCACATTTTTTAAGACCTATATATTTTATTTATTTATATAATGAATTCCGCTTGTTTAAACAAGCTTAAGTTTATCTTAATTCGTTAAAGGTGAATTTGATAAAATCTAACACACCTTTGCCCCTATAGATTATAAAATTTAGGCTAATTTGATATCGATTTTTTATCAAAATTAGGGTATAGGGAATATTTTTGTTCTTGAATTGTAGTGATCTCAACGACTAGATTTCAGCCTCCAAAAAAAAAAGAACTTATTGGACAACTATATCTTTTAGTTATAATTGATCTATCCATTAAAAAAATGGTTAGCCAGAACGTTAAAAAAAAAATCAACTCTATAAATAAAACGACTTCCTGGCTTCTTCTTTTTTGTTTTTATTGACTTAATTCTAATAACTTTTTCACGAATTTTATATTTATTTAATATAATTAGTATTTTATCATTAGTTGCCATGTTTTGTAAAGCTAAAATTGCAATTCAGATATTGTGAAAAGGGGGAATAACTAAAATGATTTTTATGGGTAAAGAAAATGAATTAAGCAAAACAAATAGTTTACCCGAATAACGTTGACTGTATCAACGATCAACGAGTCAGAAAATCACGCCTTGGTCAAATGGAAAAAGTCAGAAAACGTGAAAAATGAAGGGCACGGGAAAAAATGAAAAGGGGCCAGAATAACAAAATAAAAGAAAAGAAAGGAAGCAAGTTACTCACCGGGTCGGGCCCCATGGTAATAATAACGAACAAATGCATGGGGTCGGAGTCCACGAATATGTGATAGGAGCTTATTGAATATTTAGTAAGTTTTAGGACTGGGAGACTCACCCATACTATAATTAGATAAACGATATGGGTTAGATTTATATATAATTGAGATAAAATTTTAATAAATTAGGTAAATAATAAAAAAAAATTAAAATTGGGAGACTCACCCATACTATAATTAGATAAGCGATGTGGGTTATTTTATTGTGATTTGAGGCATTTAGAGAAATATTTTAGTTTTTTGGTATTTAAATTTAAATTTAATAGTAATTGATAGTTCGCTCTACTTAATATTAATATTATTTAAGAAGAACAGAGACTCCATCCTACCTTTAAATCATGAGTGAACTCAACCTCCTTTTAAATTTTTATAACAAAAAAAAAATAACAATGATCATAAATTGATGATGATGATAATACGATCTTTGGCAAAAAATAAAAAGATAATAATACAATCTTAAACATATGAGTTAGAATTTATTTAATTTTAAATATAAGACTTTAATTAATTTTATTTTATAAATTTATAATTTTTTTCTTAACCTATCTATATTAATTGTTTGCGTTAAGGATTTATATCTCGCGATACAATAGAAATAATTAAAAATATATTTTAGGAGACCATATAACTGCTGGTTAAAGTGTTAAGTCGTCTCAACCTCATAAAGAGGAGAATATAAGTTTCTTTTATGGGAAAGGCATTAAGAAGTAAAAAGTCTTTATGCTTAAATAACAATTTTTTTTATAAATAATAACATGAAATTAAGAGATTGTAACTTGAAAATATTTTTAATTTCATACACTAACTTGCAAAGAAATGATATTTAACAATCTAATTGAAATTAGCATCTTATTTATTTATTTATTTATTTCCACAAAAATAATTATTATACTCTTTTAATTCTTAATATATGCTTATTTTTTTACTACCGATATATTACCTAATTAAAAAGTTGATTATAGTTTTAAATATATAACTTATTTTTTATATTTATCAATTTTTTTAAATTATTTCTATTGACATTCCTTCGACAGTAATCAAATAAAAGAATGATTAAAAGAGTTAAAGAAGATAATTATTTATTTTAAAAAAGTATGTCATATTAATTATTAATATAATTAAATTAGTTAAATATGTTATTTATTAAAAATATTGGAGGAGTATTTTTTTTTAAACAATTAGCTTCTAATTGAATGATTATCATAAATTAATAAAATGGATCAAGATAAAATGAAGGGAGGAAAAAAAATAAATTAAACAATAAAAATATATGTTAACCTTATCACATGGTACTTGCATCAAGTCAGAAACAAACGTGGAAAACGAAATTTTTTTTTTTTTACTAAAATTAGAATACAACCTTACAATTTAAAAAATATTTATAGAACTCACAAATTCAGAATATAGAAATTGAAAAAGGAAAAAAAAAACATTTTTAACCAAGTCCGGAATCTTTTTTAAACGAACAAAAGTTAGATACATGAGGAGATCTTTTAAACATTATATTTTAAATTTAAATTATGTATAAAAAAATTATTAAGAGAAATAAAATTTATTTTACTAATTTTTACACTTTAGCAAGATTAATATATAATTAATTAGAGAATACTATTTAAACTCTAAAAAATAAAATAAAATTATATTTTACACTTATATAAAAAATTTAATAATTATATATAAGAATAAGAAGAATGATTTATAAACTAATGAAATTTAACATTTTAACACAATTTTTAGTAAAAAAACATTTTAATACAATAATTATTTTAGCTTTCTAAGGAATTGACACATAGGATAAAATAAGAATTGAAAAGGGAATTTTAATTTTTTTAAATAATTAAATAAAATAAAAAGATGAAGCATGAAATAATATAAAAAGGAATAAAAGGCATATCTGTGAGGGCCTATGATAACCCCCCCAACGCGTCTCGCGACCCCTTATCTGATCCTCCTTATCCGTGTTACTGAGCCAATTTCTGTCCTCTTCTTCCTTCATCTCCATTCTGCTTCTTCTTCACAGCCTTATTTCTCATTTCTCTGATTTGCTCTCTCTAATTCGAGTGGAGATTGGTTCTTGGGGTCTTTTTCTTTTTATCTTCTTCCCTCCTTTCTTCTTCTTCATCCCTGCTTTTTTCCCTTCAAGCAGGTGATTTTTCTCTCTTTTTCTTCCCCCTTCTCCTAATTTTTTTTATTCGCCCCCTCCCCCTCTCTGTGATTTTTTTCCTGTAGTAGTGCTGTCATCTATGGCTCTGCTTTCGGCTTTTTTCGGCTTTTTGGGGAAATCCTCAGTCGTCGATATATTGGGCGACCTCTTTATTTTTATAGCTTCACTCTGGATTGCGGTTATCGTTGGTGTTTTGGTTGGTTGGGCATGGAAGCCCAAATGGGTCAATTTTGGCAGAGACATGTTAGATAGCTTGGTTCCAAATGACACCAATTCTCCATCTTCCTCCTTGTCCACGTGTTTCGCCTCAATTCCAAGCTTAAATTCGTTAAAGATTAAGTTGCCCAGTTTCATCCCTTGGCCTTTCAGTGTCGGGTCTCAGGAGGAGTCTTCTTCATCCGAGTGCAGGTTTGCTTTCTTCTTTGCAGGACACTTGAAATTATGGCGACTATTTCATTCGATAAAACTGAGATTACTTTTCCCTAACCGTTGAGTTCCAATTGGCCAGTTTGTCGCAAGTTGAAAAAGATAAGTCTCTCTTGACAGAACGAGATTTGGAGCATTTATGTAAGCTCGTTGAGGAAAAAGATGGGGGCCCTGCTTGGATTCAGATGATGGATCGTTCTACCCCACGCATGAGCTATCAAGCTTGGCGGAGAGATCCAGAGGTAGCTATTCGATTGTTCTAGTTTGCATTTTAATGGTTTCGTCCAATCCAGTCCAGTTGCATAGGCATGTAGCCTTTATTTTTTTCCTATTTTGTTGTATCCCTTATGATTGGTTGAATTTGCCTTTGTTAGAATGGACCGCCCCAGTATCGCAGCAGCACTGTATTTGAAGATGCAACTCCTGATTTGGTAAGAGAATTCTTCTGGGACGATGATTTCCGATTGAAGTGGGATGACATGCTTATACATGCTACAACATTAGAAGAATGCAACGTTACAGGAACAATGGTAGTGCACTGGGTGCGCAAGGTTAGCAGACTGCTTCCTTGTATTTTGATGGTTTGAGTTGCCTCTTGTGCATATGGCTGATATCTTGCAGTTTTTTTCGTGTTATAGTTTCCCTTCTTTTGTAGTGATAGAGAATATGTGATAGGTCGTCGAATTTGGGAATCTGGACAATCTTACTACTGTGTAACAAAGGTATGTAAATGCTTCTCGAAGTCTCACTTCTTGGAGCTTCCCTTTAAGAGGGTGTTTGGCTCAATGAAAGGAAAAGCTTTCTTCCTTCATTGGAAACTAGAATATTTTTTTCTCATTTGGGGGCATTAAGAACACTTGCAAACTAGAAAATTACTTTTCCAATACCATTTCTCTTTTCCATCTCTTTCCATCCTGCATACCTTACACTCCCAAGGTTTGTGAGAGTGTTTCACTGGTTCTAGTAACTACAAGTCTCCCATACTTATCTGCGGCGTGGAGTTTAGCTTTCTGTTTTAACATGCAGAAGGAAAATAGCTCTCAACTGAGTTAGACAATTGCTTATGTTTAGATGAACGAGCCATGCTTAGGAATTATGAGAACAAAAGCTAACATTGGTTTGTATGAAATAAGTTGTGGAAACACTACTAATATCAAAATATGAATGCAACATGATAGCGTCTTGCTGTCTTTATAATTTAAGAAAAAATAGTCATTCTACAATTATCAATAATATAATATATCAGTATCTAAATACGTTGCATTTATTGCGTTTGCTGTATTTTTCATGAAAATAATGTTTTGAAGTTTTTAGTAGTGGGCAATTGTGAAAACTTCAAATGGTATATAGAATACTTGAGTGTTTTTTTTTCCTTTAAAAAAAGTGTTTTTTCTCATAAAAATGTTTAGAATGATTATGGTATTGATGTTGCTTGGTAATCCTCGATATTAATTCATAATTTTGTCTCAGTGCTCCTGATAGTCTGATGTGCTTTCAATGATGTTTAGGAGACCAAGGTGGACCAAGTGTTCAATTATGTTGAGAAAAGAAATTGCCATAGAATGATTTATGGAAATGTGCACAACTTTTGGTTTTATAGGATGTCCCATTGTGAATTACATTTTCATTTTGCTACAAAGAAACAGTCTTTTTTAAAGAAATAATAATAACAAATTGAGAAGAACGTTTCTTTGGGCCCCACTGAACTTGAGTTTCAAACAGTCATGATCTGACTTAATGGAACTATATGTTATGTTTCTCTTTGTAGTGAAGATCTTGTAGATAATTTTTTATGTTTGCGTACATTCTTCCTAGATATTATATCTAAATGTTGCCTAGTTGTGACATTAACTCGGGGCGTTACTTGTTTATTCAGGGAGTACCATATCCCTCTGTGCCTAGACGCAACAAACCTAAACGAGTTGATCTATACTATTCTAGCTGGTGTATACGTGCAGGTAAGATGTTACGTGTATTTTAGAGATCTATACTATTGCTATTTTTTCAAAAGAAACGAAAAATACTTCCTCCAGTCTTAAATTTGGAAGCTAGTTAAAAGGCGTGTTTTTATCATAAATTTAAAACTTCAATCTACTTTCTCCTAAATTTATTATTTTTTCCCATGCTATCCTATTGATTGCATTTATTAGAGAGGGGCTTCCACCACTAGAATTTATTTTCAGAACCTAATCAGACCAATGAACCCTTACAATCTAACTTGAACTCAATGATAGTGTTTTTTATTTTAAAAAGTGCAGAACAGAAGAACAATCTGTTTTATATCCTTGTCATAGGAGAACTTATTGTCTGGGTCTGGGATGCCTGTTCTTTTACAGTTTTAAAGCCTGTATTGCTTACTGCTATATTGATTTTAAAATGCTATGGGGACTAATATCTGCCTCTGTTTAAAATGCTGTATGTGGATCAGTTGAATCAAGAAAAACTGGTGAGCTGACTGCATGTGAAGTGTTACTGTTTCATCATGAAGATATGGGTATACCCTGGGAAATCGCTAAGCTTGGTGTTCGTCAGGGAATGTGGGGAGCGGTGAAGAAGATTGACCCCGGATTACGAATGTATCAGAAAGAGAGGGCTTCAGGTGCTCCATTGTCTCGTTGTGCCTGCATGGCTAAGGTCAACTCAAAAGTAAGTGCAGACTATCTGAGATATCTGGAAAGCACAAGCAGTAATGACAATAATATGCGGGAGATTGAGAATCAAGACTCTTCTGGTAAACCAGTTGGGAAGACCATACCGAAGCTTCTAGTTGTAGGGGGAGCTATCGCCCTTGCGTGCACCCTCGATCGAGGTCTCTTGACTAAGGCAGTCATATTTGGGGTTGCCAGGAGGTTTGCCAAAATTGGAAGGGGCTTGTGAATTTGTGATGCAGAATGAATGCTTTCTGCATCACTGATGAGAAGGACCGTTCAAGACATTTTGCCAGCGGGAAAAGGGAAACACATCTTGTTTATTGCCTTCAAGAAACTGCTCATTCGCATTGTTTTTCCCCATTAGTTTTATGTCATAAGGGCAGCTTTTAGCTTGTATATTGTTTTTTGTAATTGAAGGTATCTCACACTTCCAGGAATAACATCAATATTGTTTTACTCCGGACACTTTCTTTTCTGTATATTGTTATTTTGGCATTAGATTATCAAAGAGCAGTTCAGAGTATGGCAGCCCAAAAAATTTCCTTAGATTTAAAATTTTTGGGTCCATTCAATTTTAAATGTTCTTAGGATGCCTTACATGTCTATATACATTTATATATGGTTTGTTAAGGATTACATAGAGTTAAGATCTTTGATTACTATATGCATGCTCCATTTCTCTTGTTAACATTTGTGCCTATTTATGTATTTTGAAGGAAATAAAATTGTGATTGAATGATGAAATATTATTTTATTTACTTCACAACGAAAAGGAAAATGGCTGTTGAAATCCAAAAGGATGTGTTACAACATATAATAAATGGTCTAATTTTAAGGAGATGTAAATTTACTGCTTATGAAAAATCACCAGAAGATTCCATGCAGGGCAAATGCCCGTGATAAGGGGAAAACATAGTTGATTTTAATTATTGAAATCTCATTATGCTTGTGTTCTGAACTTATGGTTATCAAATGACAAAACTAGGCCTTCCTTCCTTCATACAATACAATTAATTTCAAAATTCTTATACATATTGAAGGGGAAAATTAAAAAAAATATATATATATATATATATATATATATATCTCGCTAGAGGCAATATGGAAAGTCTTTTCATATTTTTAGGGGGAAAATGTAGAATAATCTAGCATAAAATAAAAATTCTAAAGGGCTGATGCAGCTCTTGATGATCATTTTTAGAAATTAAAGATGTTTGTGAAGAAATTTTTCAGTTGTAAGAACACTAAATTGTTTTAACTGTGAATATAATAATAAAATACCTTTTTCTATAATATCTTACACTTTTAATCACATTTGTGCTTTACATAATCATGTTTTAATAACCATTTTGTGTGGAGAAAAAATCTAATTTTTTTCTACAGTGATCTTTAAATTCTCGTCCTAACTCATATATGCTTTACAAAATGAAACTTAATAACTACAACTTAATTCATGTGACCCTTAGGTAATATGGCCTTAATGTATTATTATTGTTATTGTTGTTATTGTTATTGTTATTATTTGGCTGTGATCCACAAAAAAAATAAGAAGAATACACAGGCCGTCAAAATTCAGAGTTTTGGCAGAGTAGGTGGTGTTAATCATGAATTTGACTGTGGTGTCCATTTCATAGGATATCGTAAGAAGTGGGCTCCACACTCGTCACTTCGCTTCTCTCTCACCGTCCGTTCTTCAGGCAACATGGCCCTATCACTTTGTCGTTTTCTGTGTAGATTTTGCCATTCTCCATTTTCATTATTGGGCAGTGGAAAACGTCGTTAGTTGGGTTGTGGACTTGTGGTGGGCGATCTTAAGATTCATTCAAATCAAACATCGAAGGCCACTTGATTTTCACTTTGAACACCAAAAAAAAAAAATCAGATCTTTAGGAGTCTGAATAATCTCATTAGTATGCAAATTGTATCGGGGGTTGGTCTGAGTCGTAAACAGTTCAGTATCGTTTAAGCGAAGTTTTGAGTTCGAGCCTTGACGAATATAGAAAATTCTCGTTGGAAGACTCATCCACTATAGCCAAGTGTACGACGCGGGTCAGATTCGGATGTGGTCGGAATAAAACTCTGATAAACTGGATGGACAATTAAAAAAAAAATACGCAAATTGTTGCACACCAAATCCCCACCCACGTGAGCAGGAAAGCTAGAAATGGGCTGAGAGTGAGAAAAAAGAGAACTTTATTGCGAAAATCAAGTGCCCTTCGATGTTTGATTAGCATGAATCTTAACTGTACGTTTGTTATAGTGGAAGAGTTTTAATAGAAATAAAAATAAAATAAAATTAAGAATTTATTTAATAAATTAAAAATATATATATTTTTTTATAATTTAAAATAAGACAGTTTAAAATATTTTTTATAAATATTTTAAAGAATGATTATAAAAATATAAAAAGTGATATGGCCCTGTTGGCTGTTGCCAGAAGAACGGACGGTGAGAGAGAAGCGAAGTGACGAGTGTGGGGCCCACTTCCTACAATACCTGAGGAAGAGAAATATGTTTTCAGGTGCCTGACATAAAAGCACTTACCAGTGGACACGTGTCGATGTATAGGGCTCTACAAAAGGCGGATCTTTCTTAAGGTGAGAGTGCGTGAGCTAGGGGGGGAAACACCCATGTTTGAACTTTGAGGCCGTTCATCTCTCACAGCTCTCATTTCCATACTTGCTTGACTCGATCATCACAGCTACATTAACTTGCAGGTCTGATATACCATTTTCTTCTGTAATCTGGGATTCTGGGGTTCGTTTCATGTTAATTGAATCACATATTTCAAATCCCTTTCACTTCATTATTTACAAAGATTAGACATTTGGTCACTCGTTACACCGATCACTCTCGTTTCTCAGGCTCAAATAACTGTTCTAGTGTTTTTTTTTTCTTCGGTTGATCATTCTAACCATTATATTGCGTCACTACCATTTTTATCGATCGATTTCTTCTTGCCTTCGTCACTACTGCTATAATATTTCATGCATGATGGTTAATTTTCTTTTTTCGCAGAAGGCTTTCTTGATCCACATTCACGATATTATCCATGGCAACGTTCACTGGATCCTCGTTTTTAGTATCCAGAAGCCCCTGCTTGAGGCAACAGGGAAGCCAGAAAACAGAGGCCAAAGCAAATTCGTGTCTGGTTGGCGCTTATAACCAGACTGTGACCCATGATGGGTTGAGATCTCTCAACATGCTTAAGGTTCAAAGCCATGCAACCAAAACTAATGCAAGGGTTAACAAAACTGAGTCTGGGAATGATGAAAACCAGCTTGTTGGGAAAATTGTGTGTGGCATGAATTTGGTGTTTGTGTCAGCTGAGGTTGGTCCATGGAGCAAAACTGGTGGTCTTGGTGATGTTGTTGGAGGACTTCCACCAGCTTTGGCCGTAAGTGAATTCCTATTCCTTCAGTTTTTCACTTTGATTATTTCTCTCTGTGTGTGTGCGTGTGTGTATTCTTATGATTTCAAGCTTTACGCAAATGAAAACAGGCAAAAGGACACCGTGTTATGACTGTGTCACCACGTTATGACCAGTACAAAGACGCGTGGGACACAAGTGTCTTAGTTGAGGTAAATCTTTCAGGCTTTCTTCTTGTAAGGTTATCTGCAATTCGAAGGAGTATTCTCGTTCATGATTTAACTATATATATACATATATATATATATATTTGCACACACTTTCCAGATCAAGGTTGGAGATAAATATGAAACTGTGCGATTTTTCCATTGTTACAAGCGAGGCGTGGACCGTGTTTTCGTGGATCATCCTATGTTCTTGGAGAAGGTTATTTTTCTGTCATCAACCAATTTCATGATAAAAGGATTTATGGGGTTCAAGGCTGTGTTATGTATGCCTTGAACAGTTAAATTTGATGTTTCCCTCATTTCAAATTTGAAAGGTGTGGGGCAAAACCGCTTCTAAGCTCTATGGTCCCAGGACTGGAGTGGATTACAAAGATAACCAGCTGAGATTCAGCTTGTTGTGCCAGGTACTTTAAATATTTACTTTCTTAATATTCTTCATGGCAAACTCCCCATAATCAATTAAAAAGTGCTTTTCACACAATTCGAGAAAAAATCCTCTCCCATACTTATCACATTGATTGCAGAGTACCTTCATAAAATAGACGTCTATGATGAGGAAAGAATGCAATTTAAGAGCTTTATGGTTATACTATCTTACTATAGGTTTAGTGCTACTTGAACTCGGCTTGAGCTGGATTCTTCTACATATGATTATATAAATATGTTTAATAAATTTCAGGCTGCACTTGAGGCACCCAGGGTTTTGAACTTAAACAGCAGTAAATACTTCTCAGGACCATATGGTGCGGATTTCTTGTTGATTCCTTGACCTTAATAATAATAACTTTGATTTATGAAAAATCACTGAAGCAAGTTTACAAGCTTTTTCCTATCTTCCTGCAGGAGAAAATGTAGTCTTTGTTGGTAATGATTGGCACGCTGCTCTTCTTCCATGCTACTTGAAATCAATGTACAAGTCAAGGGGGATTTACAAAAGCGCAAAGGTAAAAAGTGTTCCTTTGTTCTCAGTGAACCATATATATCAAATCTACTTTGTCCGATTTGGATTCCCCCCCCCCCCCCATTTCTCAGTAATCTAACGTTCCTTGGTCAATCTTTGGTAGGTTGTCTTCTGCATTCATAACATAGCTTACCAGGGTAGACATGCCTTTGCTGACTTTGGTCTTCTCAATTTACCAGATGAATTCAAGAGCTCCTTTGACTTTATTGACGGGTATGATACCTGTAACTTCTCAATACATTGATTAGAACAAGGTCTTATTGTTGTGTTCATATATATATATATATATAACTAGTAAACTATTCTATCACCAAGTGTGCTGATTTCTTTCTTTTCTTTAACAGATACCATAAGCCTGTGAAGGGAAGGAAAATTAACTGGATGAAAGCTGGAATACTAGAATCTGACAGAGTCTTGACTGTGAGCCCATACTATGCTCAGGAGCTTGTTTCAGGAGTAGAAAGAGGTGTGGAGTTAGACAACATTTTTCGTAAAACTGGCATTACTGGTATTATTAATGGCATGGATAGTCAAGAATGGAGTCCACGAACTGACAAGTACATCGGCTTGAAATACGACGCAACGACTGTGAGTTCCTCCTCTGATATTTTTGTCTTCACAATTAACATGGGCAGAGGAAATCAGTGCTCATCATAATTGTTATGTTTATAGGTCATGGAAGCAAAAGCTCTGTTGAAGGAAGCCCTTCAAGCAGAATTTGGCTTGCCTGTTGACAGGAACATCCCTTTGATAGGGTTCATTGGTAGGCTTGAAGAGCAGAAAGGTTCAGATATTCTATCAGCTGCCATCCCCAAGTTCATCCACCAGAATGTTCAGATCATAGTTCTTGTAAGTGATTAGACAATAAAAGGGTGAATTACTTAGTCCTATATAAACAATTTAATCACTACGAAGTTCTATAACAAATGAGCAGTGTGTAATATGTTGTCATTTTTTGCACTGGATCTTATCATTACATGCAGCTCACTTGTTGTAGGATTTTTTAGTGATTAAATTAAAAAACTAATAAACGTCCTTGTTTATTTATATTTATCCATAGAACTGATACCGCTGCCTTTATGCTGACGATCAATGTCTCTATGTCTCTTCAGGGAACTGGGAAGAAGCACATGGAGGCAGAACTTGAGCCACTGGAGGTGAAATATCCTGACAAGGCTAGAGGAGTGGCAAAATTCAATGTTCCCTTGGCTCACAAGATTATTGCTGGAGCTGATTTTATTATTATCCCAAGTAGATTTGAGCCGTGTGGTCTGATTCAGTTGCACTCTATGCCATATGGAACGGTAGGGTTGTTATGTCTTTCTTTCTCATGATCATACTCAGCTTTTTTCAGTCTGTTCCATCAATGTTTAGTTATGATCTCATGTTTGCTGCATCAATCACAACAGGTGCCCATTGTTTCCTCAACTGGTGGACTTGTTGACACTGTAAAAGAAGGATACACTGGATTCCACATGGGAGCATTCAGCACAGAAGTAAGTGAGATAAATTCTCGTCTCTTATTAAAAATAGAGATAATTACTATGTTGTCATAGAGATAATTACTATGTTGTCCCACGTGAGTAATTTAATCACTAAAAAATTTCATAACAAATAAACAGCATACAATCTATTGTCATTTTCTATGCTAAATATTGTCATTGCATATTGCTTATTTATTATGGGACTCTGTAGTGATTAAAGTATTTATGTGGGATTACATAGTAATTTTCCCTTAAAAATAATGGACTATTATTAAACCTTGAGTTGTCTGCAGTGTGATGCCGTCGATCCGGCTGATACGAACAAGATAGCATCTACAGTCACAAAAGCCCTCATGGCCTATGGTACACCTGCCATGAAGGAGATGATCCAGAACTGCATGGCCCAAGACTTTTCATGGAAGGTCAGTGTTGTGATCAAAACACATAACCAAATAAGAAAATGGGTCACTTCTCATCTAAAGTTCTAACTGTTGAAATGTCTGATACATACAGGGACCAGCCAAGGAATGGGAAAAGGTGCTGTTGAGCATGGAAGTTTCTGGCAGCGAACCTGGAATTGATGGCGAGGAGATTGCCACATTTGCCAAGGAAAACGTTGCAACTCCTTGAGCTGCACCTTTTTCTTTTGTTTTTTTTTGGCATTTTGGCTTGTAATTAATATAGGGTTTAGGGTTTAGGTTGGTCAACCAGTAATGGGGAAGGACCCTGTCTGTCCTTCCACAATCTACTACGGAATGGGTACTAAGGTTTTTTGTAAGCAAAGGATAAAGCTATTAATAACTGAGATGTGCTTTCTTAGAGTTGTAAGGTCTTGTGGAAGTGAATTAAGATCTGCTACATTTTGCAAAGCTATTATATTTTTTTAGATAAATTATCTTAATAGTTTTGATTTAGTTAGACTTTATGAATTTTGACTCAATATAATTCACATTCTATAATTTAACCATTCAAAATATTAATCTATATATTTTACAAAAATTATATATTTTATGAAATTTAAAAATTAAAGTTTTAAATTTATATAGATTGAGTTGTAATGAATTAAGTTTTGACTGACTCAAAATTATAAAGATTAAATTGTACTGAGACAAAGTTTAAAGACTAAAAAATTAAAATAAAATTAAAATTTTAAAGATCAAAAGATTAATTTTAATTTATACATGTGTTCTCTAATTTTTTGTTTTTTTTTTGTTAAATATAGATATCTCGCTCATATCTTTTTAATAAAGGCAATTTTATTCTAAAAATTGTCGAGTATTAAATAAGTATACATCTCTTAGTAAAAATTTAAACTTTAGTTTAGTTTGTTATATTGTAGGGATTAACCCCTTACACCATTGGTTACATGCATTCTTTTAATATCGTATTACATTGATAAAAGCAAAAATACCGCGTTTCAGGGGATCACAGTAAACAACTAAAGAATTCCAATGCTAAGCTAATCAGATCGAACGTATAAATTAAGCTTCATACTAATAAACAACAATAATAATAACAGCTAGGTAAGTGGAATCCTCAATTGACGACGGATTTAGAAATCTATGGCTACAATATGGCTTAAACTTTGTATGTTGAGAACAGCTATGGAGACTGACTGTGGGAAAAGAAATGGACTCTGAAAATATGTATCCTCACAGACATACTCACAGTGATTATAGTATGCTCTGCCAAGTCTCTAAGTAGTAGTAGGAAAATTTTAACTTATTTTTAAATCGTGAATGAGTTTAATTTTTTTTTAAAAAATTTATAACACAAAAGAAAAGTGATTATAGTATAATAACAGCGATGTGCATGGACTCCAGAGACAAGTTTCCTAGTTGTAAAGGAGCATTAAATAATATGATGACCTAAACCCAAATCAACAAGTTTCCTAGTTGTAAAGGAGCATTAAAAAATGGCGGTCTGGTCTGAGAATTGGTGGCCATGTGAAAGTGGCGAGATAACATCTAATTGGGTCCAACTGCTGCAGAGTTACGTCCACCATTACTGCAATTTATTGTATAGCAAATATGGTTAATCACAAATTAATGTCTGGATTTCCGTCCAAAGAGTTGCATATATTTATGACCGGAATTAGTTGTCTATCTTTATGACTAGACAAATAAAATTATTTCCAATTATGATTATGATCATTAATAACAATTGAGTTTAATAAAATAAATTTATCTTTTATAATAATATAATGAATTAAAATTAAAATTTATGTTCATATTTAATATTTAATATATAAATAAATTTATGATTAGGATGGTCATCCCCATCACCGTACATCAAGATGACCTAAACTCCAAGTTTCCTGTTAATAGCCGCCTTTTAAATAGGGGTGAGCAAAGTACCCGTAACCCGGTGTACCCGCCCGGCCCCGGTGTCAATTTGCCCGTTTTGAGCCCGCCCAAAATGGGCCCGTAACGGGCGGGCTTAAACGGGCTAAAATAGTAAAATAAACAGGCGGGCTACGGGCTGACCATCGGGCAGCCCGTAGCCCGCCCGTTTATTTTTTTAATTAATTAAATATTTTTTTAAAAAATAAAAATTATGAATGATCATATTGTGTATGCATTATGGACTTTGTGTTTATAAACTTATAGTGATAATTGATAAACATTATGATTATGATATTTTCTTTTAATAATTTTATGATAAATAATCATATTATGTGTTCACTGTGAACTTCAAATAGGGTAAATCAGATTTTTTTTTTATATATTTTTAGTAAACGGGCTGCCCATGCCCGTTTTGACCCAAACGGGTTCAGCCCAGCCCGTTTAATACGGGCTTAAACGGGTTGGGGCACGGGCATGAGCTAGCCCGTGCCCAGTTAAGATTAAACGGACGGGGTACGGGCTGACCATCGGGCCAGCCCGTCTCGCCGTTGCTCAGCCCTACTTTTAAAGCCTTAAAAATATCTTATGTGGGAGCACTAAACAATAAAGTGAGAGTAAAGGAATTTTGTTCTTGTAAAATCTCTTCTTTCAAAAACGGGGAGAGACTAGGGGTCTTTAGATTACTTTTTAAAAATAGAATTTAAAAAAAATAAATTTTAGACAATAAATTTTGAGAAAAATAAATTTTAAAAAAAAAATTAAAAAATATTTAAATAGTTATTTTTAAAATAATTTTTTAAGAAGGTAAATTATTAAAAAGTGTATGATTTTATTAAAGGAGTAGAGATGGTAGAGAGGAAAGGAGAGAGATAGTATAAAGAAGAGAGGAGGGAGGAGAGAGAGAAAAAATGAGAAATAATAGAAAAGATAGAAGAGAGATGAAAGATAGTGTAAAAAAAATAAAAATAAAATAATAATTAGATAGTTCATAAGTTATGTTTCTGTTCTAAAATTTATTCTAATTAATTTTTTTATAACTATAATTTAAAATCATAATTTAGTCTAAAACAAAATTTTAAACAAAATAACTATTTATATAAAAAAAGTTTAAATTAAACAGTCAGACACATACTAGATTGGCAGTCTCGTCTAGTTGGTGCCTTCCCTTCGTCCTCTGTTTCTGTACAATTTAATTAATGTTATTCTTATTCTATTAATATTTCACATTCTGTAGTTTTAGTTATAACTGGCAACTACTGTGTCTCTGACCGTCAAGCTGTGTGGGTGGGAGTGGTCTGAGATATAGATACAGAGACAGAGACAGAGACAGAGACACAGAGGTTTCAGAATTACCCTCTGGTCTATCACACTCACGTCATTGATCAGTTCATCTAAGTTGTTCATGATCCATTCTAATTGAAGAGATTAGGAAGATTTGTTGTACTCACTGATCTTGCTAATTTCCGTCTTCACCGTTCTGTGTCTTCTTTCCACATTTATAGTACTCATTCAATTCATTGTTAGCTCTCCACAAAATAAAGATCCATGGAGTTTGCTAGATTCTGCAGCATCTCTTGTTGGATGGTAGTAATTTTGATCTCAGGTAATGTGAATGAAGATAAGCAAAATGCTTTGGTTTGATGCGGTTATGTATGTGTGAAAAGGTTGATCTCATTTTTTATTTTTATTTTCTTCGGTGAGTGTAGGAGTTGTGCTTGCAGGAATGGAAATGGTGGCCGCAATTGGGATCAACTATGGACAAATAGGAAACAATCTGCCTTCGCCGGACGAGGTGGTGCCGCTGATAAAGTCGATCGGCGCAACCAAGGTGAAGCTATACGACGCGGATCCGCGGGTGCTTCGTGCATTTGCTAATACCGGAGTCGAATTCATGGTAGGGCTGGGGAATGAGTACCTGACGAAGATGCAAGATCCGAACAAAGCTCAAGCCTGGATTAAATCAAACGTGCAACCATACTTGCCGGACACCAAGATCACCTGCATCTTCGTCGGAAACGAGGTCTTAACCTTCAACGATACTTCTCTCAGCAACAGCCTGCTTCCGGCGATGCAGAGTGTTCACACGGCGCTCGTCAATCTCGCCCTTGACAAGCAGATAACGGTGACCACCACACACTCTCTGGCAGTTCTGGAAACTTCTTATCCACCCTCCGCCGGAGCATTTCGCTCCGATCTCACTTCATGCCTCACTCCCATCTTGAACTTCCACGCCAAAACTGGATCTCCTTTTCTCATAAACGCATACCCTTACTTCGCCTACAAGGACAATCCAAAGCAAGTAAACCTCGATTTTGTACTATTTCAGCCTAACCAAGGGGTTGTAGATCCTTCCTCGAATCTGCACTACGATAACATGTTGTTTGCCCAGATTGATGCCGTTTATTCAGCCTTGGCATCCTTGGGTTACGGCAAGTTGCCAGTTCATATTTCAGAGACTGGTTGGCCTTCCAAAGGAGACAACGACGAAGCGGGCGCCACCCCTGAGAATGCAAAGAAATACAATGGCAATCTGATCAAGCTCGTTGCTCACAACCAGAAGAAGGGAACGCCAATGAAGCCCAACAACGATTTGAATATTTATGTCTTTGCACTCTTCAATGAGAACAGGAAGCCCGGACCAACTTCTGAGAGGAATTATGGTCTTTTTAATCCCGATGGCACTCCGGCGTATTCCCTCGGCTTATCTGGAAATGACGTCTCTACCAACACTTCCTCATCCCTTTCTCCTTCCGGATCCACCACCACTACGACCACCGCTGCTTCCGGCACGCCGCCGTTGCCTACCACTTCCTCCACCGGTTACATGTCCATTTCCTCCGCTCAGGTTCGTTCGATTGCTCAACATTTTTTTAATTATTTAATTTTCAAAAAAAAAAAACAGAGAGAGAGAGAGAGAAAGACAGGATTTGATTCGCCTTTCCTTTCGTTTCCTTTTGCTTTCCTTTCGTTCACTTTTTCTCTAGGCTATAGCACATGGCATTGGTAGCTACGTGTCGTAGTGACGACTGGTCCATTTGAATTAGACATGGAATGTAGCATAAATAATTGAGGACACGTCTCTTAGGTCAGAATCGTCGATAAGATTTGATAAACTATTAATAACCACCCACCACCCCATGTGGTGAAGGTGATAATCCTTGAATCAAAATGAACCAGGTTTGATAATCACACTCATAGCAAAATTGCAAATTTCTTGTGCTGACAGTTATGATTATTTGAACTTTTTCAGGAGCGTTATCATTTGTTTCGGCCTCTATCCTTTTTGCTACCATGGGCGCTGGAGCTGATCTTTTACAAGTTGTGAACATTCTTTACCATTATGCAGCTGTCAGAATCAGGGGAAAAAAACAGAAAAAGAAAGAAATAGCCGTGTTGGCGGTGGAAAAAGAAGAGAAAGAGTAAAGTGATGACTCAGAATGAAGAAGAGAGAGAGAAACTGTTTTATTTCCTTTGCTTGTACGCTACTGGTATTCTTTGAATTTATCAAGTCCGGGCAATAAGGCGCCATTCAATCGTCATAGGATTCGTCGTCCACTTGGATGCATAATTGGGATTCTTCATCATAATTTGGGCTTCCGCTGACTTCGACGTCGCCGTTACATCTTCTTGCTACGAGTCTGGGTCTTCAAAATAAATGATGTTGTACTGGTTTTGTTTATTTATTTATTTCTACTTTATAATTAGAGTTTTCTTTTCTATCAATGGCAGGAAGTCTAGCATTACATTTTTAATTTTACTTTGTAATCTTAAATTTAGTGTAGCATTATTAAACTGATGAATCCATTAAAACATCTGACCGAGTTGAGAAAAGAAAATCTTTTGCTACCTACCTACTACCTACCTCCGTTACCTAGTTGACTTGACAAATTAGTTTAAAAAAAATAAAAATAAATATTTTAAAATAATTTATTTAGTATTTTTATTCTAAAAAAATAATTAAATGGCATAAAATTAGAAATGGAGGGAGGAGTTTATTTTCATAAGCAATTTAGTTATGTTTTACTGAGCAATGCTGACATGAATCATAAAAGTAGTAAAACACGGGTAACTGAGTCATTGATAGCTAATTTAATTGTGAAAAAAATATACTTCAATTAACAGCTTGTTACACTTGGAAAATAAAAGGACCTCTTTAATTGGAATGTCGCTTGCGACATTTGTCCCGAAAAGCAAATTTAATACACTCGAATGCTGCTTAGAATATCTTCGATACACTGTAAGTAAACTAACATATAATGTTCGCTTCCAGATTCCCCAAAACAAGAATACAGTGAAGTTTGGTACAAAATCTTCGTCAGACGCAAAGGCTACATTCAGGGAATGCCTCAAACAAAGATGATCACATTTTACCCCATACAGTCAAATGAAATACCGGAAATCAATCAATGAGCAATTTCATAGGCTGCCAAAATTTTTGTAACTAGAAAATGCTATCAATTACATAGGAAACAATGATTAATCCTCCTATACCAACCCTGCATATCTGGCTGGATCCATGCCCAAATATTACTACCCGCCATGCCTGGCGCCATGGTATGGTGTCTTCAGCATCTAGGTGACCCAGTTTGCACTGAATAACCGCATTCTTATGCACCAAAAAATTATGCTCTGATTGGCATAAGTTCCAACATCCTGACACGCAGGAAAACCAGGGAATAACGCAGAGTCCTCGGTCATTGCCTTTAAGAACTCGCATGACCCTGAGATGTTTCTCGGTCCCTTGGGGTTACTCTTTGATAAAATAACACATAAGCGGCTGAAGATTTAATGTCCGCTTCGGCCACTGGGGAGACGTGACCGTCATCAAAATGATACCATCGGTTTTCAGCGATCAACTGTACGGGATAGATTTAATAAAACACAGCGTCAAATAAAGCATCTCAAATGGCGTGATCACATAAATTAGAATAGCAATATCTGTCACAAAATCCAGTTGGATAAAAAATCAAGAGATTACTTACCTTTGCATAAGCAGTGTAGTGCCCACCCCCGAGACCTCCATAATGGTTGCTGATTGCATAAAGGTCATACATGTAAGGCTGCCCATCGTTGCTTTTCACGTATTTGGTCAAATTGAGATTGTGGATGGGAAAATTTACAAATGTGTCTAGTTTGTTTTTCAAATATCTGCTGTACGAGAATCTCTTCAAGTGAAAAACGAGTATATCTGGCAATTTCCATAAGTCTAGTTTCTTGGTAGCTTGTCTGTGCTCCTTGCATCTAGGACAGTACCTGATTAAATATTTTCAGGATAGGTTAGATGAATATATTTTCCAAAAGCTCGTATATGACATGAAAGCCCAATTAAAGGAAATTTAGCCATTCTTACCACATGTCATCAGGGCCCAAAGGTTCTTCCGTTAAAAATGCCTCCAAGCATGAAAACAAAGAAATGGCTTCTTGCCGGGTTTTTTTCACAGTAAACCCTGTCTTGTGAACCTCAGGCAGATCCCTGAGATAGCTGGCATCATATAATTCATGTTCTTTATCAGTCCAGTCAAGAAAAACTCTAATGATCGAACCAGATTTTATAGGAGAATCCTTCTCAATGCGAGTACAACTCAAAGGTCTATCTGAGGATAGAACAAGCTGGAAAAACATCTCCCCACTAGAATTTCCCTCTTGTTTTTGGTCGTCAATTGTCTGATACCTTGGCACACATTCGGTATTGGATCCATTTAATTGATCACCACCACCTGCTAAGAAACCATTTTCCTTTTCATTATGAGACTTTACAGAAGGATAAGCTCTTCTTAGAGGCGACAGCATTCTATCAACATAGGTCTCAATGTTGGCCCCATACAGAGGCTCCTCTGCCAAATAAGTCACCAAGGGAGTTCCAAAGAGCTTCCTCTCTCCACCCTTGGTATTGTCCAGCGAACATCTGGGTAATTGAAGCATTTAGATCAACCAAGAATAAAGTAATGAAAGCATACGCTTTGCAAATGCATCAGGAACAAGTCAGTGAAATCTCTCTAACATTCAGTTCTGCAGTCATGCTATGGAAAACATCCCTCTCCCCCTCTCTCCCTCTCTCTTACTAAGCCTCATAAGCATATGTTTGTGGTTAGAGTTCCACGAGAAATCCTGAGTAGCAAGTATCAACTTCAATCGATACAATGGCACCTACAAGAATCTGTAGAGCTTGAAACACCCAGCAACTGAGACACTAAGCAACGCATTATAAATATATTCTAGGAAAATAATCTTCCAATAGATTGCAGTTTTAAGAAATATAACGAAGAACAGGACATGCATGTTAATGACGGCAGGTGTCACGTTCATTGCCTCACCATAATCCATTAGAGAATAATCTACTTCAGTTTTGTTTCAAATTTACCCAGAAAATTTTATTTTCAAGACACAAATACTGACAGAGAGAAGATTGAATAACAGTTTCTGCTCTCACAAAGAAAGGGGCAGGCATGAACAATTACTATTATGTTCATGAAGAGGTTATTTGGAAGAAGCATAACAGAATTATTAAAGATTAAAAGCTTTGAAAAATTACAAGATCAGTTCCTTTTGAGAAATCAAAATCCACTTTGGCTCCCAACAACATTATAACCATGTACAGCAGAATATCCACATTATATCACAGCATAACCACTTGCGGATCAAAGTGAAAGCCTTAAAATTAATATAACCTAGATAGATATCTCCTGAAAGTTTTTGGTTTGAATCAACAATTACTTTATTTCAGACTGTAGAAAAAAATCATAAAATGGCCATACAAATCGAGTTTTGTGATATTTCAAGTAACAGGATAATGTGAAACCATGCACCAAAAGAGTAAGCTTACCTATCTAGATATCGATGGATTATTTCTAGTTTTGTTTTCTGAGCTCCTTTTTTCAATCGGTAGGCCACAATATGTTCATCATCCTTTATTGAAGCCAGTGATTCCAAAGGGTTCTCCAGATATCTATAAATCTTGTGCTCGTAAACCTAAAAAGTAAGGCATATGCAACATCAAACAACGAAATCAATGTCATATAGAAATCCAAAACTAAACATGATTTTTCAAGATGTATTTACCTCTGCAAGCAAAAGCATCTCATCACTCTTCAAGCAACACGCAGTGCCCAAAGCATGGCAAAGATCTCTACAGCAACCATGTTTTAAAATTGTCACGGTGTATGGCATTGGAAGACCATTTCCATCACCATAGAAGACTGTCAATGTCATCATTCTTGTAACAGTAGAAGGCAGTGGCAAAGATAAGTACATGAAGGGATCAAAAGTGATTGAGATTTTGCCACAGACAGGACAGACCAGCGTTGACTTGTATTGACCCTGAGCATTTTATTTCAAAATAACAATTATAATGAGCCTTAGCGAAGGTATCCTGTAGCTGTATGTACTTCAAACTTTATCTTGTCAAGCTTAACAGAAAATTATATTAAAAAGGCTTTTGCCCAACTGAAATTCACAAATTCTATGGGAGGATGCAAATCACAGTGAAAGACAGATAATAAAAGAAATCACAAGGAAGTGACTAAGAACATAACAAGTACAGATAACAATTTCATGATTGAATGTATTTCCTATTTCTTGTGAAGCCTACAAAGTAAGAAATACAAAAAAAGGTACAGAAAAGATACTAGAAAAAATCACAAGGAAGTGATAAAAAACATAACAAAAACAGAGACAAAATTTAATAATTGAATGTATTTCCTATTTCTTTGACAAGGCATCTGCAATTTAGATAGTAATTGTGTGGATAGATAGAAGTACTCACTTGGCATACATCAACAATCAATGAATCATTCCGAGCAATGTGATTCTTCCAACACTCATGAGCAACTTCTTCATCTGGCCTACCATCTGAGTCCTTCATTTCAATATAAGGCTTTTGTTTCACGCGATTCAAATCTTCATGCAGCCCATCCAATAAAAAGGCAAGTAATTCCTAAACAAAGTAATTCATTACTAACGCAATTATGGCAAGATGAAACTCAATAGCTATATTTAAGCCAAAGGACAATCACTAAATAACACTCACTAGCATTTCTATAAAAAAGTTTGAATTTTTTTTACATCCAGCCATTAACAGGATGCCCAAGAACAAGTATTTCTACACTGAACAGATATAGGAAATAAAAAACAGACTAAAATTCAATCAGTAATTGCATTTCATTTGGACCAACTATCTTAATGCTGACTAAGTACTAAGGAGCAGGGCTGCATTACACATTCAAACACAATTTATTTCTAAAACAAAAAGGCAAAGACTAGTTAATCAAGGGAAAATAAAATTCATCGAGTTTCTCACACTCTCCAGTTACTTGGTAGTCTAGCAAACAGTCAACAGAATCAACCCACTCAGCAATATCCAGCAAACACCCCAAATAACACCTTAAGCTTGTTTGGAGATGTTGGCATCAGAAATCACTACAGCATCTCACATGCACGGCCAATAACACAATTTTTTCAATAACAAGATAGCTAATCCTCAGTAACTTTATCATTGAAGGTCTATTCCAGCATGGGTAATACTTAGTAAGAAAGGGAGAAAGACCAAAACCTTGTGCTCACAATAATGTGATGGTCTAATAGCAAACCGGGGCATATCAGACCTTTCCAAAAATAATTGCACTCATTCTAAAAAACAGAGCAATAGAGATTAAAACAGCATCTAAAACTAAATAAATGACTTCTCCAATTCTCACGGTAAACTAGATGGCAGAAAACATTTTCTTAGAAAAAGGCAATTCAACAGAATCAAGAACATAGAAAATGTAAACCTTCTGGCTTATGTTTCATGATGAGATGCATTTATTGAATGTTTGAAATTTACCACCGAAGAAGGCACAAAATTTTATTCTTTGAATCTCTGGTTAACACAAAGGAAGCCGGATTAAAATATATTCTGATGCAGTTGTTTCTTTCTCATACAATCAAAATTATCAACCAAACAAAGGTTGCTTTAAGTTCTCCCACTTCTTTTCTTTCTCTCGAGAAAACCAACCTGAGAATCATGCTGATTATAACCACTGAATTGTGGAGCAAATCGGGCCAGTTTTCCCTTGAATACACGAGGTGCTACTGCAGTCTGACCAGAGGACCATAGTTTTCTCAACAAATCACCAAATGCAAGGGCTAACTCACCCTGCTCATCAGCTACATATGTTAGAATTCAGAATTTGATAAAGTGTATTGGAGTAAAACCATTTTATTCAACATTTCATGAAATCGTACGACTCAGGATGTGACCAAAAGCTAGTGGAAACAATCACCTACATGCATTCCCAAAGGATTGTCCACATTGATCTCCCTACTGTAATCTTGCAAGAAATATTGGGCAAGAGGTGGAGTATGGACGAGACATTGAATAGCACTATTCATGAAGCATGTATTCCCCAGGTTCTGCAATCCTGCCAATCCATTCCTTTCTCCTCTACTGGCATCATGTTTATGATCCATATCCGTTGATGCTGAGTATAAAGAAGTTCCTGGATACAAACAGTTACTAGATCCAGTGGAATGACTATTTGTTGTAGTAGGCCCCCCTGCAATTGACACGGATGACCTTGAAGGTTCTAATGGTACCAAAGCTAAATCATTTCCCATTGACTCTATGCCAGAATGAGAAAACCGATCCCTGTCAAGAGGTACTTCCAGAAGAATCTGTGAGCAAAAGAAAAATCAGAAGCATTACAACTTCTATAGAATAAATTGGAAGAAAAGCACTTCTACAGAAGAACCAAAACCAAAAGAAAATCTTCCATATCTCGTTATCTTTTCCCCTTTTCCCTTCTTTTTCTAATAAAAGGAGATGTTAGTTTTTAAGCATATATTCAAATGGCATAAAAATGCACAACTCATTATTTACGGACATACACAAGCAAATCATACAAAATGAACCAGGTTTAGTTTCATTACCAAGTCAAAATAAATTGTAAAGAAGAGAAACATATCTCCAGGCTACTTACATCATGATCCATCAACAAATTTGCATCCTCCAATGTCTGGTCTGAGACATTCAATAATGAACTCTTTTCCTTATTGAAGTAGTCCCAAATACAGGCCTGTTATATTATTTGAAACCAACAAAAAAAGTATGAGAGGAAGTGTAACATTCTGTAATAATAACAAGAAGCCTTATCCACTAAGTAAAGCTAGTTACATGGATCGCACTGTAAGATTTTTGTAACAAACTAAATATATATATATCTAAAAAAACCAATTGCCAGATGAGACAAAAAGAAAGAAAGAAAAGAAAAGCACCTTTTGTTGCTCTACTCGTCTTAGTTTGCACACTGTCTCATAAAGCTCACGTATGATAGCCTGAAATATATCACATGAAAACAAGATAAGAACCACAATGATAATCTATTTATTCTGATAATCTACTCATTTAGAAGAAACAGAAAAAATCCAGATCAGATGGAAAAACTATTAAACCAGGAAAAATTATTCAATCTGTAGTCGTGTATTTCAAGATTCAATATGAAGTAAACGGCCTTGTACACTAAATCAAACACTCATCATGTAGACCATGCTCATAAAATATTCCGTCAGTCAAAACTTAATTTATGCTTTAGTAGTAGTGCATAAGATGATATATGATATGCTATCTCAAATACGTGTAAGAAAAATGCAAATTCTCATATAGATCTAATCACTTCATACAGTAAGCATGCTACAACATCCGCAGAGTCCAAAGAAGCCATTTTTCTAAGAATCAGACTGAAGCTAACTAAGAACAAAAGAGCCTACAAGAAAACAGTTTGTACCTTTTTGCTTATTTTTACTACTGACATGCTGTTATCTCTAGAATCAGTCACTTTCAGACAAAGCGGGTAAACCTCAACATTGTATTGCTTGTGTTCAACACCCTGTGAAATCAGCTTCCTTGGTAATGCTGGTCCACCTTTGTACCTAGACAGTTGTAGTTAAGCAGTTAATCCTAGAACTCAAGCAAGTTTAATCATCCAGGAAGAAAATTTTACTAATACCCACACAATTTGTAGGAGGAAGACATCCTTCCTAAATCTCATCACACATTTTATGGATAGGTTTGATGTGAATTTTGGCCATTAAGTAACTAGGAAACCAGAATGGATCCTCTCAAATATTGCACTAGGAGCAGTTAGAGAGAATCATCGGGAGTTAGATAGTACAAGATGCTAAATCACAAGTTGAGACATGAGTAGTATAAGACGCTCCATGGGGTATCTAAAGTGGGTTTGTCTTTACACCTCAATAGCTAGCTTTTGAAGAGGGTTCCCCATCTCACTTGAGTACCCATTAGAAAGAGGCTAAAGTGCTTCCAACATCGGAAGTTGCATGGCCTCAAACCCCTCGATCAACCTGTCACTACTTGCACAATGTCCTAAAATATGGTTAACTGTGTCACTCCTTAAAAATACGTCCATATAATGAAGATAAAATGTACGGTTATCTGCATCCTTTTTAAGACTACAGGTGCATTAAATCATTCTTTCAACTAGATATGCTATGCCCTTCTCCAGATCAAAAAAGAAGCAATTATATTAGCATAAAAGGGAAAAAAATATTACCATTCAAACAATTTTTCCCAAACTTTTTGAGGAACTAAAACATAATCCATTCCTTCGACCAACGTTCTACAGATATCTGGACTATTCTCTTCACAACCATTGCTATCCAAAATAATAATATTGGAGTTATCAATTGGCCCAGGTCTATCAGCAGTCTCTAACCGAACCCCATTGGCTTCCTGACAATTAGAAGGCTGCTCCTCGGCCAAAAACATACCAACACGAAACCCAGCATACCTCTGCCACACTGAAAACCACCTACATTGGAAGCATAAAGAAACTTAAAATTGCATGTGATGTGAAAATTATGATACAGAACCATATTTGGTATTCATTTGCTGTGGTACGACTCATCCCTAGATCTTATTATATTTTTAAATAAAAATTATGATATACACAAACACATATTATTAAACATTTGAAGGAATGATTTTTCAAGCATAGATGAAAATAAAACTGACTATTTTAAGAGAATAATACAAGCCCAGTGTAAGTCTACATAATAGCTCCCATAACTCCAGAAGAACCAAGAAATAACAAAATTGATAACGAAGCAACTTGGTGGCTGTATAAGTTCCCAGCTTCACAAAGATACATTGAACAGAGATTGAGCGTGCCATGTAAAGCCTTACATAGCTAGCACCAAAATTGAATGCAAACAATGCATCTTGCATGGGGTCCACAAGCGAGGACAGACCAATAGAAGCCTTGCCAAAATAGACCGTTTACAGTATAAGAGAAGGATATAACATGCCCTAGATTTATCTTTCGTCGAGCTAGATAATCTCTCGAGAATAAGAAACACAAACAATCCGATATCAAGATTCACGTACAGCTTCATGAAAAGTTTATTTTAAAGAAATTGGAAAAAGGAAAAAAGAAAAGAAAAGATAAAGGCAAGACCTATTAGATATAACATGGTATATGTTGCCTTCTTTTAAAGTGAGCTCCGATTCTTTCATCAATTCAGCAATGATCCGATTTTCCTCCTCCGGTGGAAGTGGTAAGCAACTTGTCCCGTTGTCCATCAGACAACCTGAATCAGCGATCGTCATAGTGGATTATCTCCACGCAAAACACGATGACGATATCAAGTTCAAGTCCTAATCCTTATAGATCAATGGTCAAATGAGAGTTAATTGAACTCGAAATGAAAATAAGTTAAACGGCATAGAGCAAGCGATTAAGGATTGAAAGATGCGACATACCTGAGACTTGGCAGATTGATTGAAGAGATCAAAGAACAGGGACTAGGCCTCAAGAAAAATAAGAAATAGAATTAAGAAACAGACCAGCACATTCGACGAACCCTATATTGCAGGGAAGGAGTCCTGATCCCAAAAAAAAAAAGAAACGAAATGGAGAAATCTTCACCGTCTTTTTCAACGGCCTATTCTCTCTTTCTGTTTGGTTACACGTGAGTCCTCTAACTACTCGTATGCCAACTTATTTATTCCTACAAATTACTACATTATTACAGTATCTTAGTCTTATATTATTATTTCCATATAAAATTAAACAAGCCCTCCTCTAACTTGATTTGTTTCAATTTTTATCAAATAAATCAAGAATTTATTTTATTAAAAAAGTTTGAGTGGAAATATTCGAGTTAAAGGAAAAAGACGAGGTTTAAATATATATATGGATATTCCGTATATATTTTGTAATAAAATAGTATTTGAATTGTTTGAAAATGGTCTTTCTAACTTAGTAAAATGTAAGAATAGGGTCTAGTTTCGCACTAATAATAGCTGTTACGTGTCTTTGATGGAGCCAAAGATTCTATTACAACCACGTCAAGCGACTTCTCCTTGCCATGCCTGCCTTGGCCATGCTCATTTAAGACGCAATATTTTCACTTGTTATCCTATCCAAGTATCCGAGAAAAATTAATCATTATGATAAAACTTCAAAATTGTTGCAGTTGGAGGAAGACAAAAATAGAGTTTTAATGTTGTTGCCAATTATGTGAACGCCTTTAGCTTCAAAAGCATCTCTGCGTTTTCAAATAAAAATTTTCTTTGAGGAATTGCTCTGCGTTTTTTGGGTGAAGGAAGAAAAAGAAGAGTTTTTATAGGTGTAGTAGACTTCTATTTCTATCTCTCTCCATCTAGTCCGTTTTACGTTAAGATTTAAAAGGAACTATACTCGAATATACCATAATAACTTACGAAAACAATCACATTCCGCGGACTTCATAAAGGTCATTATTTTACCATTTGTCCTCGTATAAGAAAGCAATCACTCTTTCCAAAATTTTGAAGCTTTCGTTTGATATGATAAGGCTTAAAATCAATTTTCTAAAAAATCATAGGTAGAAGAAAGTTGGCTTTGGTTACATGTGTTTATTTTCCCTTGAAAGCTTGCAAAAAGTGCCTTAACTTAGAAACTACTTCAATTAAATCAGCAACCATAGCGCAATTGCCATTCCAACACAAAGCAATCACATGTATAACCTCCGACTTCGTAGTTTTTCGCAATATATAGAACATGAGTGACAATTTGGTACAAGTAATCAAATTCATAGTTAATTTATAGTTTTGCCCGTGCAATGGTTGCTTGTGACGATGGTTGCTTTGGGAGAAGACAACGAAATGGAGTTGTCTATGAATGGATCCATTCTTGAAGTTGAGTCACCTTTACAAGTTACTCCAAACACGTTACGCAGATAGATAGATGCCCACAATTTTCAAAATACATGAGATGCAGACGCAACCCGCCTAGTTCAGTTTTATTGCGTAATTACTACAATAAAAAGTAAATTTGAAATTTAAACAGTAAATATCTTAAGAGTCTAAATGTTTTGCAGTGGTTTAGAAACTCAATTTCACATTAGTAAGGAGTAAAACCACTCATAATTCCCAATCAGAATTAAGGTGAAAGCATCTAAAATTGAAATTACTAATGACAATCCAGTCCTACATTCTGTCTAGCACACTAACTGAATCCTATACCATGTTGCTTACAAATTCCAGAGTCTAACGGGTCATACCTATGAGTCGTGCACCACACATATACACTATTAATACAATCACTAACTATCCACCCACCACGAAACACGTCACAGCAGGCAGCAAGGGCCAGGATTTCATAGTAAATAACCAAACATCCTTCCACTTGCCTAAACAGCTTGCCGCCTCCTCTGTCTTTCATGAGCCATGAATCCAAAGAAGCTGAACTGCTCAAAAAGAAGCCGAACAAGCATGGCAGAGACGATCCTGTCAAGATATTCAGCCACCCTGCAATTAGGCGCTACCTTCCGCGTCTGAACTAGCAGAAGTTTCACTTCCCACTTGACCTGTTCTGCCATCCTGAATTTCATCCTCGCTAAACTCGCTTTCCTCACTAGAATTGGAGAATGGGCTGACATCTTCGTCAGTTAGTAAATCAGCCTTTCTTCTCCGGGCATCCTTGACTGCTATCCCCTGAAGAGCGAGACGCCTGCGCTTCCGTGCCTTACGCTTGCCTTTAGGGAACTCTTCTTTCTGCAACTCAAAATTCTTCCCTTCACCACCTTTTGCAGTTCTGCCCTTGCCAGTTACATTATCATCAGATTCTTCATCAAACTTTCGCCTTTTCCTAGTAGAATTTGTCTGAAAAATAGATTCAGATTAAGCTTTATATATTTTTAAACACTTTTAAATCCAATAGTAATAACATGGAAAGTAAGAGAAATGTATTTATTTGATAACTACAACAACGCACCTTTGGACCACGGTCAACCAACCTTGCCCATTCATGCCGGTTCCTCAAACAATCAAGAACAGCTTGAGAGTGACTTGTGTAAGCATAGCGGTCTCCATTATGCTTCCTCAAGTTATTCCAGTGCTGCAACAAACAAAAATACCATTTTTGTTGGACAATTTATCTTCCTAAATCATTAGGATGGGGAAAAAAACTGTAGCACGAAACCAAGAACACCCATGAAGAAACATACCGGCAGCACAGCATTACAGAGTTCCTCGTATGTTATCCGACGACCTTTGCTCATAATCTCATTAATCAAGCCTGAACACAGATAAATATAATGAGAAACAATGAGCATTTTGTCTGATGCAAGCACTAGGTTGTTTTCCCCCTATTTTTATATATTTCTCTACATAAACAATTAAAAAAGTGATTTCCCATAGAATCTATCAACCTATGTCTAGTCAAGGTGCTTGAAACTGAATCAAATCTAAAATAATTTAAAAGGTTTTAATAAGCCAAACAAAACACCAGAACTTGCAGAAACCAACTTCAAAAGCCAAGAGTTCCTAGATCTGAACATGAGAAGGAACAGGATTTTTACATATAAAATAAAATTTGGGGGAGGGGGTGACAGGCATCTACCAGGCAAAGTGCGATGGGCTGGCCTTCCAGCAGTTCCATTATCATCGTCAGATATATTTTTAGGTGAGTTGCGTATGAACGGCAAGTTTTGATCCTCAGGAGGGGAGGCTGAACCACTATTTGCAGTGGCAGCAGAGGTTGTAGAATTGATGGTTGTCATAGATATGTGGCCTTCTTCCATTACAGAAGCATCTTCCACACATTCCATATCTTTTTTCTTCAGATCAAGGGAAGATGATGCATTCTCTATCCTTTTAGCTTCATCTTCAAGCTCACGGGAACTGCAATGCCCATCTCTAGATGCATCCTTGTATTTTCGCCGAGAAAACTGAACAATTTATAAGAAATCATTCACCAAGATTGTGAAACTGTAAACTCCTAAAAAAATTGGTATGAAATGCCACATTTGTAATTTACAATGACGGCACAAGCCCTACCAAACAATAATCCTTTCCTCCAGCAGAAGATGTGCGCTTTGATAGCATGCTTGCACCACTAGGAGAAGTTAGTTGTGGCAAGCTACCCACATGACGTGCTCGAGGTACCCGAGGAACTCGGGGAGAGCTATTTAGTTCTTGATGCAATAGTAGTGCAAGCTGTACCCAAAAGAAAAAAGCATAAAGACAGATTAAGAGGAAAATAAGAAACTAGAAAAAGTATCCTTTTCACAAAACATTCTTAGGATTTTAAATATAAGAAAAAGGATTCCAGCTCAAACCTCCTCATCACTTAGCATTGCAGAAGAATTAGATGTTGGCGAAGGTATCACCTTAGAGGAAGGTTGGGAGTTCGTCTGATTAATCTTTTCACCTCTCTGTGGTACCGAAGACGAAATCTTATTTGGGGCTTGTAAAGACTTTTGGTGCAGTAATGATTCATTAGACTCGCTCAAGCCTAAATTAGTTCCAGTTGGATGAACCAAAGATGCTTTAGAAGATGAACTGTTTACAAAATCTTTTGAATCTGCACTGACTTGCCTTAAAACCGCATTTTGTGCACTTTTGCTTGAATGCATTGCTTTCAAATTAGAATTTGAAGTTGATTTCAGGCGTTCTTTTAGAGACTTCCTAGGAACTTCATCCCTCACAATATCATTTTGATTACATTCTTTCTTATTGTACACGTTGCAATCTGCCGTTACTCCATGCTTGACAGGAGGATTAGGAATTTCAGTCTGTTCAGATTTTTGGTCACTAGCAGGAATTTTGGAATTCATAGTTGAGGAACTTAAGGATGACTTCCCAAGACATGATAACATTTTATGAGGACACAATGTAGTTTCAGATTTTGATGAATCTTCAGCATAGCCAGAACCATCTTCTATTTCTGAAAAACCCTTCTGGGTTTCCATGGGACCTTCAGATCCTGCCATTTCTTGTTTTACAGGACCAAAATGACATGATAATTCCTCAGAATTATTGGTATGGCAATCAATGATTACTTCTGATTTTCTGTCACTGTCTTCCACCTTATTTTCGTAGGATGAATTGGTCACCACACTATCATTAACATGGTCATATTTGCGTTTAGGCTGTTTCTCATCACTTTTCAGATCACTCATGCTAGAAGCATGAGAAATCAAATGCTTCCCAAAATTATCATTATCCCCTTCTCTCTTCACCTTAAGATTGCTCTGTCCAGAGCTAGGATACGTTTCATGGCCAAAATCTTGGGAATCCTTGTTATCCCTGGGTTCTGGTGCAGGACCACAAAGATCTTCTTCTGCAGGACTTCTTGAGCTTGTTACTACTATACTGTCATCTGCATTATCAACTGCCAGGCCATCTCCCTCCTTGTTTGCATAAACAAAATACATAACCCCAACTTAGTACAAGAATATGCCTGAAAGCACACGTCACAAAGCATGTGCAAAGCCTTGCATGTATAATCATATTAACAGACTTAACTTTAATGCTCTTGAGCTAACATGCAGGTATTGAATTAAATTACATTCTTTAAGTAATGAAATAAATACATCAGGCGAGCAAATGCTTTTGAAATCAACCACAGCATATTGAGAGGAAAGAAAACACAGCAGAAAAGAAGGGGGACCATTTTTTTCACTTTACTTATTTTGATAATCAGAAATTATAAAATTATAGCTACCAAAACTTTGATAATTGAGGTGGCAGTAAAACATACCTGTTCTTTAATTGAAGCATTTCCAGCAGAATTATTCTTTAAATATGGTGAAATGTTATCATCAGTCTTGGAAGAAATTTCAGAAACAGAAGGAGCTTTTTCAGTTTTCTCTTCTGCTATTTCTGGTCCAACTGAAAAACTATGTCTTGTCACGTCAGGATATAAGGCTTCTGAAGAATCCTCAGTAGTTGCCGAGTTGATATTTGGCTCCTCCATAATGGTATCCACAACAGAGTAATTATTTGAAACGTGTTCCTGAACCGCAATGCCTTTCAAAGTTTTATTCTTTACGCTCCAGGTATCAGTCTTGAAATTCTTCAGACCTCTGTCTTCATAAAATTCCAATTGTTTTGCATCACTGGTGGGTGTAAATGCTAGTAGTAAAATCAGAAGGAAGAAAAAAAAAAGGCGAGTCAACAAGCGCATGGCAAGTGTAGAAGCATGTGAAACGGTGCCATAATTGAATGAGGAATGTGGCTAGAATTTTCCCTAATAATAATAACCAGTGTTTTGAAATGCATAATAGTAGTTTTCAAACCACCTTTTATTTTTATTTCCATAGATAACAGAAGAGGTTTGAAAATTTAAACAAACACCAAGGTCCTAATTCTGAAGCTAAGCTTTCAAAGTTGGAGAAATCATGAGAACAACTATCACAAAGTTGGAGAAACGGGTGGGCGTGTGGGCGTGTTATAATAGCATATACCTCAAAAATAAGGTAAAAGCAAATTAATTAACCTGTTTTCGAAGTATGTGAAGTTCTCCTCTTGGGATCTACCTCTTTGTCCGAAGTTTTAATCCTCTTCTTCTCAATGCGATCTTTGGATGTTCCCAACTCTTCTTTTTTCTGCTTACCTGCATGCACAACAGACCGAAGCAAACTTCTCTCCTTCTTCATGCCATTCTGGGCACGCCTTATGGCCTCCGCATCTTCACTATCACTCTTTTTCATCTCTTTCAAAGACTTCTTCAGGTCAGAACCATCTTCTCCCTCCCTAGCTCTCATGTCAACTAAAGTTGCAATAGGGGTGGCCGATATACTCTCTTTTGACAAGGAAAATAGAACTCCAGCCCCCTTATTGATAGGGTTCTCATTATCCTCCTCCCTAGTGGATTTCTCATCCCAGCAGGGAAATTCCCTATACTGAAAATTAAACTGTTTGGGAACATACCCGGTGCATTTCCATAGCTGCCGATTAAAAATAGAGGATATCCCACCAAAAAGGGAAGGATCGCCCCCAGGAATTCCTTGAACGTGCACCCTCTCCTCCATAGGCATGTCAGTCCAAAGCTTGAAAGGACGCCGAGGAGCTCCGATGGGTGCAAATGAATTCTCCAATCTCAAGGTCTTCGTAGGGAGCTCAGCTAACAACTGAGCCACCTCCGTTTCCTCCGTATCAGATCGATTAATCTTGCTCTTACACTTATCGCATACGAACATATCATCTCCTTTAACATATCGCGAGCAACGCGTGTGCACCCACACACCGCACTCGTCACAATTCACCATCTCCTCCCCATCGTCAAAATTCACACCACATACGCAATCCACCGTCCAAGAACCATCAATCCAGTCGTCGGGTGGGTCCGAACTCTGCAGGCGGTGCGAGCGCCCTTTCATGGCTTTACTTATTACGCGATCTAGTCAACCCTCAAGAACAAAATACATATATACAACGGCCCAGAAATTCTTCAGCAAAAATAAACCCAAAACTTAAATCCTACACCACAAATTACTCCATACCAAAGCAACCGACCGGCAACAATCAGCGGCCTTGGGGAATTCGAATGGCAACAGGCTCATCAACGGCGCACCTGACGGAGGGAATAAGAAAAATAGAAAACTACGATATCAATTCATGCGATATCCAGCTAAAAAAAATGAAAATTATGAGATGTTAGATAACGATAATGATGAAACGACATGTAGTGAATCTGTTAGATTACCTGTAAATTGGTGCAGGATCTCCTCGTTTTTCTTTTTCTTTTTTTCTTTTTGACAAATTTCTCTATCCCCACACGCAACACAACAGAAGATAGCACCAATCGCCGGAGACGAACGAAAACTCTTCAAATCATAGTCGTCGAAGTCTAAATCGTTTCGGGTTATGGATTTCTTTCTCGTCCGGCCAAGCTCAGCTCCAGTCCAGAATACCTCTGCTCCCGATTTAGAGGCTCCTGAACCGGCCCGCTTTCTTATCCATTTAAGATTTGGACTTAGGAGGATCCAGTCCAACAGTTCTTTTTTATAAAAAAAAAATTAAAAAAAAAAGAAGAAACAAATTTCCAAAATTTTGTATCAAAAAAAAAATCCAAAATTTTAATTATCTTTTATTCATACTCCTATCTCCTCAATTTAGACTTTGAAGTGATTAAAAGCTTGTTTTGATAGTTTCTAGACTCAAATCAAATTGAACTAAACCAATTGGTTTTATAAAATTATAGATCAATTCAATTATATTTGAAAAGTTATAAAAAATAATTGAAAAGTTGTATTTGAATTGCCGGGAAGCTAGAGATTTACTCCCTAAAAATTGGTTAATCTATTTTCAATTCAAAAATTGGAATAGAAATTTTCAGGCTGATGTGCACTTGTTAAATTGGTTCATCATATTCATGATCTTTTTTTTTCCACCTTTGATCATCAATCACCTTGTTATTTGGAGAGGGTGGGTGACGAGAAGATTAATGAAACTCTTTATCATTCAAAAAAATTTATACCTTATTATTCTTATTCTTACTAAAATAGAAAATTATCATTAATGACATCATATATGTTTATATAATATAATTTTAAAAATTTAGACTTTATTTTTTTATCTGCTTTCTTCTATTACTTGGTATACAGAACATAGGATGAGTATGATCAAAGCATAGGTAGGTGGACATGGCTAGAAGACTATCCATCACAAACCAAACTTACAAGCCCTTTATAATACAGTTTTAATTTAATTTAACAGTACATATCAAGCCAACAAGCATACAAGACATGATTTAATTAATTTACACGCTGTAATAATCTATAAATACATATGCATGTGTATATATATTGGTGAAGTGTTTATCTGATAGGAGGACTACATGAGAGAGCAAGCATTGACATTATCATCATTGAAAAAGTTGCTAACTTTGTCATCTCCTCGCTGAGAGATATGAATGCTGCCATGCTTATCTGCCATGTTATAACCATGTCTGTAGTAATTGTAGCTTTCTTTAAAGTCACTCGTTGTATCTTTGAAATAATTATAGGAAGATGTAAAGTAGAGCGGTGGGTTAGGATTTGGCCAGAACTCAGCCCGTTTTCCCGCCCTTCTAACCGCCTTGAGCACTTTGTTCTGATCAACATACCCAACAACGGTCACTCTCTCCATCTCTAGTTCTACTTCCACTGAATCAATTCCTATAACATTTTGCAATATATAGCTTAGATAGACATGATTTGACAAATATTAACTATCAAACATGTACAAAAAAAAGGAGCAAATTTTCATATGCATCATATGCAATTATCTCCCTTTATCTTATCACTCAGTTCATTTTTACCTCAGACCACTCGTCTCTATTCATAAGAACAAAAGAGACATACCTTTGAGTTTGTAAATGGCGTTTTTGACTACCCTTTCGCAGCCAGTGCAGCACATCCTTACTTTAAGTACAACAGTCTGAAAAGGAACAACAATTTTCACTTAGTTCCCACACATTTATATTATTAAAGTTTTTCCCCAACTAAAGTTTATTTGCTTTCTAATTTTGATCTTCACACTCCACACTCCACACTCCACACTCGCCTCAAGTTCTTTTCGTTTTTCTTTTTAAATCAATTCCATCTTTCTTCAAATGATTCTCCCAAAAAGTCTAGTCTTATGATCATCCTTTAAAAAAAAGGGATTAAAAAGGGAAGGTTTCTGTTTAGCACTTTTTAAGTTTAACATGTTTTCATTTGGATGCCAAACAAACATTCATGATCGATATATAGTCTCTAAGATCTAGTGAGTTTGCATTTTAAAATTCAATCCTAAGTACAAAACATCAATTTATTTCATCATCTAAATTAATATTCCTTTAAACTATTTGTATTGATTATATATATAAATTGATAAATATGATATTCTATAAAAATCAAGTATATATTTATTACAAATAATTAATCTGATTAATTTTTTAATATTTATAAATTAATTACTTATCTCTTATATTTAGCTCTAAATGAGTATATATTAGAAAAAAGTTTCGTCAAAAATCCAATTTTGTTATCAAATTCTTCAATTTCTTTCGGTTCTAGCTAGAGACTGCTTCTACATATATACATAGGGGGAGGGGGGGGACAGCATATGATGAAACTGAGAAAACGTAGAATATTTCATAGTCCATGGGGTAATATAATATTGAAGCTAATAAAGTAGAAAACATTAGTTACCCTAATTGATCCTACTTGCAAGAGATGAAGGAAGAGGGTGTGTGTGTGTGAAAGCGGACCTGTAGGGAAACGGGTCGACCCTTGGGCATGTTGAACTTGTTATGGATACTCTTGTGAAGATGAAGATGACGATGATGATGATGTTCTTGAGGAGAAGAAGTAAAGAGACCAAACGCTTTGAGCAAGGAAGCCATTGAAGGAACAGTTTGGTCACATATTTATATGCAAAAAGCAGTTTGAAAGAACAATCAATATATGAAGAAGAAGAAGAACCCAGCAATAGAAGGAAGATATTCGCTGCTGTGTGGGAAGGAATATTGGCATCGCTTCCTTAAGTCATAAATATCTTTTCGGATAATCTTTCTTTGCCAACATCAGAATTAAAGAGTTTCAACCAAACCCAAGTGCTGATCTCAATTAAACTCAAACCATGGACACGACAAAGAACCTTTTAAACATGGAATAGTATCTTTTCATATAACTCTTGTTAATGAAACCAAACGTGGGTGAAGTACACAGGCTGCTCATAGCCCGACACTTGAGGGAATCTTATGAATTATATATGGATGGACATGGACGTAAGCGAAGAAAGCTGAGTTTGGATGCCAAGTGAAAAAGAAAAATATATGGGAAAATTATTTTTTTTTCATAAGTCAGTTATAACTCAATCTCTAAAATTTAACTTAGTATAACTCAATCCCTATATTTTTTACTCGGCTGTGACTTAATCCATAAATTTTAACTTTGCGCAACTTAGTTTTTATAGTTTTTGACTTGGTTGTAATTCAATTCCTATAATTTTAACTCGGTTATAACTCAACCCCTGAACTTTAACTTAGTGCAACCCAACCCTTATAGTTTTAACTTGGATGAAATTCAATTTCAAAAGTTTAACTCAATGCAACTAAATCCCTATAATTTCGACTCGGCTATAACTCAATCCCTGAACTTTAATTTAGTGTAACTTAGTCCCTATAATTTTTAACTCGATTATAACTCAGTTCCTAAATTTTAACTCTGTACAACTCAATTCCTATAGTTTTACTCAATTGTAACTCAACCCCTAAGCTTTAACTTGGTTCAACTCAACTATTATAGTTTTAACTCGGTTGTAACTCAGTCTCAGAAATTAAACTTAGTGCAACTAAATTCTTATAATTTTGACTCGGTTGTAACTCAATCTCTAAACTTTAACTCAGTGTAACTTATTTCTTATAATTTTAACTTAGTTGTAATTTAGTCTCTAAACTTTAACTTAGCACAACTCAATTCTTATAATTTTAACTCGATTGTAACTCAATCCCTAAACTTTAACTCAGTATAACTCGGTCCTTATAGTTTTGACTAAATTAGACTAAGTTATAACTTAGTCTTTAAACTTTAACTTAACACAACTCAATCATTATAATTTTGACTCGGTTGTAATTTAATCCTTAAACTTAAACTTAGCGCAACTTAATCCTTATAGTTTTAACTCAATTGTAAGTTCATTCCTGAACTTTAACATAATGTAACTCACTCTTTTTAATTTTAACTCAGTTATAACTTAGCCCCTAAACTTTATTTTAGTCCTTATGTTTTAACTCGATTATACTTCAATCCATGAACCTCAGTGCAACTCAATTTTTATAGTTTTAACTCGGTTACAACTCATCAATCCTTAAACTTTAACTCCACGTGGCTCAAATCATATAGTTTAGTTATTTTAAATATTAGCCTATGTATTTTAGAGAGTTATGATGAGTTAAAATATAGTAATTGAGTTTTAACTAAGTCAAAACTATAACAATTAAGTTGTAATGAGTTAAAACTTAAAAATTGAATTATAACCGAGTTAAAATTATAGAGACTAAAAGACTAATTTTTCTCAAACGTAATCTCATAATCTGCTTCCACAAAACATTGATAGGTGCTAAGTGCAAAAGGATATCAACAAGGCTGAACAAAGTTATATTCCCACATTGCTATTTGTTGTGTATAATGTAGCCATAGGGCCTTTTGTCGTATATTAAAAGATTTACTGGGAATATAAGAATCTCCATGCTATAGTATTATATGCTTCTAAATGTCTATCTCAGGATTTATTTAAAGCGACTTAACTATAAAGGATGCTCATGACTCATATGCAGATAAGAACCCTATTGACAGTGGCATTATGTTATTCCCTCGCCCTACACAGCAACCACAAATTCGTTAAATATTAGACAAACCTACACGTATAATGTACATGAAGGAATCAATTCACCCTAATGTCAATCAAAAACAATATTATTCTCATTCTACTAAATAACTTTTTGTCACTATTTTTTTTTTGCCCCAATTTTGCCATTTGATTTATGTAAGTCCCCTTTCTATTAAAAAAATTAAAATTAATCATGTTTATTTTCTCTGCGTTCATTTCTTGTTCATAAAAGAAAATAGGTTTCATACAGTAAAAATCTTTTATCACTAATCTCAAATTTTTCTCATTAATATATTAAACTCCAATTGTAATTGCCAAGGCAAAAGAAAAAAACTAGATAAAATAGCAAAACTAATCTAAGAACTAGATAACTAATTTATAAAAATTAAAAAAATTAAATTAATTATTTATAAAAAAAATATGTGTTAATTTTTTTAAAGTATCTCTTATAATCATTTCTATAGAAAATTATTCCCTTAACGTAGAACTCCCTTAATGTATATAATTAATAGTGATAGTTTAAGAAAATTATAAATTTAGAATAAAACATAACAAACTCTTGACCAAACAAAGTTAATTGGTTCATGTGTTCAACTAGTCTTTAAAGGTTGTGCCCGGATCAATTAGTTAACCCGACCCATGAAACTTCGTCAGGCGGTTTATCAACCTGGCCTGCCCTTGTAATGATTAGGTCCACAGGTTGGAACTTGAAAAATGTTTGTCTCAAGCCTATCAAATTTGTGGCTTGATGGCGAAGGTATTTTGCTTTCACCTCTCTCAAACCACGAACGAGTTCAAATCAAGGCAATCTCGCCCCCACAACAGCGGCAAAATGTTCGTCTCAAAGCCCGACAGGTTCAAACAATTAGAACCACGGGATATTCATATCGTCCAGTAGTAGTAGTATTACCTTTGTTCCTCCATCACTTCCTTCCCTATTGACGTTTTCAACCTTAAATTGTGGCAGCAGTATATATTGAGAGATGCAGGATCAAGCACAAAGAAAATACTCCAACAAGAATGAGAACAAACAAAGCTAACATGTAAAGGAGGGATGAACGCAGGCCAACCAACATATGTGAAGAAAATGCGAGGCTAGACCATTCGAGGAAGAACTGAGAACCAAATGGCCATTGTGTTTGTGTGTGTTTTGCACACACAACTGGCCTGTGATGCGTTAAATGAACTAAAATTTTGTGGTCCACAACCCCCCTTATTGTTAGACTGAAAAAAGAAAATTAACTATTGGATCAACTCAACCCAATGCTCACCCCCTTCTGATTGCATGAGATAAATCAATATCATCAAATATAAGGTATAAAATTTACAGTAAGCCACGCTATTCCAAGTCATGATGACAAATAGTGCCACTCATTCCTCAAATTGCTCATAATGCACACAAACCTGTCTAATTTTTAACAATTTAACAAAAGACACCAAATCAAAAGCTAATGGCTATCATAAGGTTGGATGGGAACGTAGTTGTGCAAACAGAAAATATGGAAATTGAGTGCTTGCCACTTCTACTCAATAAAACAGCCCAAGTGCAACTATCTTATGTGTTTGCCACTTTAAGCTAAGTGCCATGCATGTTTCATATTCACTAATTGTGATGATATTTAAACGGTTATGTGAGATACAGTTGGTAAATGGGAAAAGCAAAGGGTTTGAAGGAGAAGTTAAAATGTGAGAAAAGATTCAAGATAAAGGTATGAAAAGGTGCATTTTTTCCTATTATGTACTTTCCTCCTTTGAATTAATCACCTTTCTCTTTGAGAAAGAAAGGAAAAGCAAGAAGAATTTACACCCAACGTGTTCCATTCATGAATGACCGAAATAGAAAATGGAAAAGGTATATACAGCACCAAACATAATGGGATCTTGCCAAAAGCTGCAGGTGAATAATTACACAGCAGGGTGGTACCCATGATTCACATTAGTATCAACCCTCTGTGCAGCTCTCCTCAAACCCCACTCATGGCAGAATTCTAGGGCCAGCCGAAGTGCAGTGCCAAGCCCCAGGACAATGATAACACCTGCATAGTGATTTCCAATTTAAGGACCATAAATATTACTCACAACTTGGTACGTTCATGATTGGCACTAAATTCACAGGAAGTGTAATCTAAAACAAATACCGATTATTATATTTACAGGTAGCGCAGAGACGCCAAATGTGATGGATATGAGCACATCCAACAAGAGACCACCAATGAGAATTGAAAATGCAACCCAGAGAGGACTAAAACATCCCTGTCATGAAAAAAGATAGGATGCGAATTACAATAGGGATATATACTTATAACTTATGATCAAAATAAAAAGTAAGTGAACAGAGTATTCTCCTTACCCTTTCACGATCCTGTGTCCTCATTGTCGGGTCAATCCTCCATACCCAGTAATCGGTCTGCTTCATATATAACAGAAGTTAAAACCTATAAATGCATGTTACTTGCCAAGAATCCTCAGACTCAAATGCCCTATTAATTACATAAACTTCATGTGGAACTTAGCTAGAATGGCTATAGGCTTATAGCTGTCTCATTTCACTGAAAATGAAAGGGACTAGCGGTTCATATTCTATACAATTACATTCAAAATGGCAAATCAACCGGAAAAGGGGGTGCACCACCTTGCTTCAGCAACAAGGTGGGAATCTAAAATCTTTTGATACAACCAATAAAACTACCCCTAGCATAAAGATAATAATAACAACTAAAGAAATTGAGGTATGTGTCCACAAAATTTTAGCCTTGTGTGTTTGGTTTTAAGCACACAATATACATAATTCTCCAGTCCCCGCATCTTTTTTACCCAATGGAAAAAGACAGAAAATGTAAGATACATACATTTGGCTGGGATTCAGGAGGTGACACATTCTGAGCTACTTGCCTGCATTTAAATCGAAGTCAAAACATCAAATTGAGATACTCTTCAAAGTTTTGTTAAACTCATGTTATGTATGAAATTTAAAACTTACTGGCAGATCTCACATGTGTTTGATCCTCTTGTGCGAAACCAGGTTTCTATGCATGTTTGATGTGCTTTTGCTAGTCCACCCCGACATTGACATCCAAGATCTATCAAACTTTCTTCTTTTTCTTGCTGACATATTCTGATGAAACAATACAATGTAATGACTACAATTCTCTTTATAAAATATCTGACATAAAAAATGCATTTAATGGTTTTTTTTTTTTTCACACATTGCCATTTTGGTAAAACTTAATAATAACTCAATTAATCAAACTCTCTAGAATCTAAGATGTGTAAAGTGATGGAACATGAGTGCAGATCATGGGTGGACTTAGACTGTTTCTACTCTGTTGCACCCACTTCTCCTTCCCACTTCTGTTGACTGGTCAGACTCACTCTCCCAATTGTTTCGCTGTTGAGTTGGTCACATGGTACTCTATCACTCTCTCAGCATAGTCAATAAAACATAATAACAACTAATAATTAAGAATTCAAATTCAAACCCAATAATAATTCTTTAGAATCATCCATCATGTAGCTGAGAACACCATCGCGAGAAGCCTTATATAGAGTAGCTACAGAAGTAGAGACTGGTGGGAAATGCCGAAAAAGAAGCCCTGAACCTTTAATAGAAAAACAATAACAAAGATAAGATTTCACCATTTGAAGAGAATTTTTATATTTTTTAAGTTGTTAGTTTATAATATTTTCAAATAAGAATATAAAAATTATTTTTTATTCTATATAGCAAACATCGACATTGGAATTAGCGATGCTCAAGCATTCAGTATTTACAATATTAAGTCACGCACTAAGTGTCCACAAGGCTCCATCCTGGTGCCTTCTTGAGTTTCTCTTCTCTCATCATCTTCCTCAGTCTCAAGACTTGTTGCCATTGCCCAGCTTCTGCATACATATTTGACAAGGCAACATGAACTCCATGATTATGAGGTTCGAGAGCAAGGATTTCTTTTACCACTCTTACAGCAAGCTCAGTATTTCCACTATTTTTGCTAGCTGCCAATAAAGCTCCTAAAATAACCACATCAGCTTTCCATGGCATTTCTTTTATCAGCTCCTCAGCCTCTAACAGCTTGCCTTCTCTTCCAAGAAGATCAACTATGCATCCATAGTGTTCAATCTTTGGTTCGATACCATAAATTGGCTTCATGGAATGAAAGATATCACGGCCAACATCAAGCAAGCCAGCATGACAAGAAGCAGATAGAACCCCTATGAATGTGAGATCATTTGGTAATAGCTGCTCCTTCATCAGCTTCTGGAAGAGAATAAGGGCATCTTTAGCATGCCCATGACTAGCCAATCCACATATCATAGCATTCCAAGTTGCAATATTTCTTTCAAACATACTTTCAAATACCTTTTGAGCCTTTGTAATCGCTCCATTCTTTGCATACATGTAAACCAATGCTGTGCCAAGAATCACTCCCACTTCAATCCCTTTATTCTTCATAAATTCATGAATTCTTTCCCCCAAATCAAGACAACCAGCTCTTGCACAAGCAGACAGAACTGAAGCCAATGTTGCACCATTCGGTTCAAAACCTTGGACAATCATCTGATTAAAGAGCCTCAAAGCCTCGTTTGAACAATAGCTTTGAGCAAATCCACTGATTATCGTTGTCCAAAGGCTTGAACTTTTTTCTGGAAATTCATCAAACAAAAAGAGTGCTTCAACCAAATTGTTTGAAACAGAATAACCCCTCACCAAAGCATTAATCACATGTAAATCAATATCCAATCCAAATTTTAGAATCTCGGTATGAACTTGTTTGCAATGTTGCAAGGAGTGGGAGTTAGAACATGCCTTAAGAAGAAATGGGAAGGTGTGTTTACCAGGTATGACACCAAGCCTCCTCATGTCAATGAAAAGGTGAAAAGCTTCAAGGGGATTGGGGCCGCTAGCTAGAGCTCTAATGAGTGTATTGTACATGAAGCTATTGATACGGTAGGAGCTACTAAAGATTCTGAATGCATAATTGAGATCTCCAAATTAGGAAAGTGCACAACAAAGTAAGCGGCTGATGGCAAAGTTGTCATAGATGCGGGATGAAACAATCATTTGAGCATGCAATTGTTTGATTTGGTGCATGGATCTGCATTTATCTGCGAGAAGTGAAAGACAAGGAGCATTTGATGGTGGTGGTGCCAAATATGTATAGGTGCGTAGCTGAAAAACACAGTACTTGCTGAAGAGTCGCAGATTTGGCGGCAACATTTGAAGGAAGGCTGTTTTCCTTTATTCTTTTTCAATTATACAAGTCCTTCAAACAATTATAATTAACGCTTGTAATTTTATAATAAATATACTGCCCTTAGCACACAATTATAGCAAAGGAGAACTTCGAATACGCCTTCAACTACCAATCTGAAACTTGCCTATAAATCAAAAGTTTTAGCTGAGCGTCAGCAATTCCAATGTCAATGTTTGCTATGTAGAATAAAAGAATAATTTTTATAATCATATTTGAAAATATTATAAAGTAACAATTAAAAATTATATTATGGCTGTTTGAGCTCAACTTGGAAGAGCCTGGCTCTTAATCTTCTATAAAGACAACTTTTTATAATGGTAAGATTGTTATTTGATAGAGTCAGCTAAATGTCAGTGTCTTCATCAATGAGACTTACCAAACTGCCTCGGTCATGCCTAAAATAACGATTACTTGGATTTAAGTCAGGTAAAATGTGCTTAGGTTGCCTATATAAAGATCCAAAACTAGGGTTGTAGAAGAACCAATCTTCAGCATACTCAAGCTCACCATGTAATGCATCTAGACTAGTCAAATATCAATACCAACATAAAATATAACAAATATAATCAATATCAATATTCCTAAGCCATGTAGTTCATTCATCGGACTCCATGCAAAAAAAGTGTAGTCAATATTCAAGTAAGGGAGGCTTGTACAGTTATAAGATGCCGTCTATGGGGATACTGGAAAGCGTGAATAGTATACCTGCATTGTTCTTGGGAACTTCCAGACCTGGACAAGTAGCCCTTATTTGGGGAAACCGCAATCGATTTTAAATCCTCACCCCCGCCTAAGCTACATACGTTACTTTCTCCAGGTTCTTGCTTCTCGATATCAGGCACACCGACCGCAACTGTGGCGTCATCTCCATTTTTACTTTCATTCGGCATCTGAATTTACTTGTCACTCGCTTATTATTCTCCAGATCCCTATTTACAAGTCCTTGAAAACAGATGAACTAGGCCTAGGTGCGTTCAAATCGATGACACGCCACAAGCATTCGTAATTGCTCGAAGGCGAATACTTGAGAAGAATTTCGTCTCTATTAAATTATCACGTGAATGAACTTGAAGCCACAACAGTCCCAAAACAAAATTTACAACGCCCAATTGAATATTCAAAACTGAGGAAAGAGTTATCAAACCTGAGAGTTCAGGAAGTTGAGCTATGGACTTGGGAATTACCTATTAGTAGTAGAAGAATGGCAGATATGAACCCAGCATCAGATTCAGAGAGGGCTTGGGAGCGCCGCGGAATCTGTAACAGAGATACGGCGTGGCGAGCGGAGAATTTAGATTTCTTTTTTATTTTGTAGTATGATTTATATATATTATATAGTTATATATTATGTGATAGAAAAGATTATATAATAATTACAAAATAAATTATTATCTGACAATTATATCATTGTATTTATATAATATAAGAAAATTATGGCTTTAAATTTTTGTTTTGTACTCTTTTTTATGGAAATATTTGGCAGTTTTTTCTATGTTGGCAGCATTTTGATTTTATTTTTTCATTTTAAAACTTAAATTATTACTATTGTCTCTATTTTTTTTGCTATAATACCTATTTTTTACTAGAATATATCACAGGCTATCGAAACTTGAAGCAAGGATTGCCAAGACCATTTAGTTTAAATTTTATAGAAACTCTTATATGAAAAATAAGTAATTTAAAAAAAATTAAATGAGTTGTTGTAGAGAATAACTTATGAAAAGAAATAATTCTGAATAAAATGAGTGTTTTAATAGTTATTATTATAATAAATGTTATGATTAGTAAATTAACATAAAGTATGAGGTGAAAAAAATATAATTGCCATAATTGTCTCTTTTACAGTCGTCATTCCTCATTCGCCACACTCTGCTCTGAAGAAAAAGAAAACAGTAGCAACAGTAGACGACAATGGCAAAGTAGAAAAGAAGTGACGATAGATGAGCATATGTGAGGACGAGAACTAGAAGATTTACCCTAGATCTATATGACAATGGAGCATATGCGATGGTAGAGCGACAACGACAAGAACCAAAAGCGACGACAACAAAGCTTATGCAGGACGAGAACTAGACGATTTACCCTAGATCTAGACAATAGCGGAGCATATGTGAAGGCAGATGACAATAAGAACTAGAAGTGATGATGACGAGAACCAAGAGCAACGACGACGGAGCAGAACAACAAAGCATATGCAATGACAGAATAGAGAAGAGAGAGGAGATATAGTAAAAAAATAGAGATAAAATAGTTATTGAATAGCTCATAAGTTATTTTCTCTACCCATAAATACTTCTAGGTCATGTAAAAAAAAATTCTCTTTTAATTAGTCATGTAGTTTTCCTACTGTTGATATTTACTATGAGCTCTCCTCCTTATGATTCCTCATTCTTATTTGCTATATATCTTTGATATTGACATGTATAATTGTTGATCTATTTCATTCTTGCCCTTTTGCAGGGCTCCATTTGTTTTTGGTATTCTTCTGCAATTATTATGTGACTCATCGAATTTTAAGATCAGGATACAAGCTGCTGCTTCTTTGGCTGTGCCACTGACAGTGCTCGGTACTAGATATCATCTTGCTGAATTTCTACACGTTTACCACAGCATCCCTATCCTATTTTTCTCTCTCTAGAATATCACTGACCAACCTTATACATCTATTGTAACAATGCTATATAGTCTTTTATCATCATTTCTCAGGTTTTATTGCCTTTCGTCGATTATTTGCAATTTGCTCTGACTATTTTTCCCATTTCAATAGCATCATCTGATTATGATCCATTCCCTCGTGTTTTAACAGATTATGGGATATCCTTCTCAGACGTTGTGCAAGGTGTAGGGCATGTGATGGAGAATTTAAGTGTGGACTCAAATTCAGCACCAACAAATTTCAAGTATAAGATTGCATTGCAGAAACAGTTGAAACTCCATGTTCATCATTGCCATGTGGAGTGAGTAATTCTTGTCAAATAAGACAGAAAAGTCTTGGCGCCATGATTTATAGAGCTGAATTGATATTTAACCTTTTCCAACAAGATTTAGAGGCTTATGTTACAACTTTGGAAATTGATGATTTTCAGTAACAATTGGCACTTTGAGACGTATTTTCTTAAATTTATTTGCCTATTATAATTTTGGGAAAGAAAATTTTACATGATATGGGCCTCTTTCTTAGTTGGAGCTACAGTATTTAGAGTTTGAGTATGACTTATATAGCATTCTTTAATTTATTCTCAGGTAGGTCTTGATTCATGGAATTGTGAATTTGCTATTTCAGTACCCTACTGATGTTATGGCTTAGCTCTTTTCATTTATTTCCATGGACAGCTAACCTTGACAATGTTACCCGTTCTGAGTTTAACCTCAAGCACAAAGCATGATCCCTAAAAAGCTTTTCTTGTGAAGGTAAGCTTAATATCTATTTGACATCTCATCCCTCCTTAATATCTATTGGAATTTCATCTCTCTTGAGAAAAATGTCATGATTGTATGTATGCATTAACTGGAATCCACTTAAAATGTTGCGTTTGCATGCATTTGTAATGCCAGTTTATATGGATAGCATGAATCCCCAAATAATTTTTACAGTTGAACGAAACTTATTCATGAGTTGATTTTTCGTTATTTGGTTCTTGTAAAGAAAGCATCATTCCTTGAAGAATGTTTCGAGGCTTTATGCTCGTCCATGGAAGAGACATGCCAGCGTGATGCTCAAGATAAGTCCATTGAAGATAGGAATAAAGTAATAATTTCCAGAGCCATACAATCACTTATAGAAGTGTACAAGGAAAAAGAGCAATATGTGATCGCTCAAAGGTTTGAGGAATTGAAAAGTAAAGTATGTGCCGGAAGATAAATATTCATCTTTCAGTTTCATGTATATCATTTTAGGATGGAGGTGAAAGGAGGCTGCAGGTAACCTAGAAGCAAGTTGATGATGGTGAAGCCCATAGACAAGCTCCTTGCAGGGACGATAAGAGCAGCTGATGACTGGACAGGCAAGGATGTGATGAAATTAAGGAAGACTGTCATAGGACATTGTGCCCCAGATATTCAGCATTTGAGGTACCTTCATGATTAGTGCTGTTTTTACCATGGAATAGAATGGGAAAGGAATGTAATGAAATGTCTTATTTAGAGCCTTTGTTAAGTTAGATAGGCTATAAGCTTAATTTTGATTTTTGTGCATATGAATTGGTACCTGCACTTGAAGATCTAGACCCCAAGCATTTCTGAGGTCACTTTTTTTCCTCTTAGTGGGCAATGTTGTAAACTATTTGAGATCATTTACCATTGACTAATTTAAATTTGGGCCAGGTTGAGCCTTAAATAAGGGGAAACGTTCCCAATATAAATAAATTTGAATTTTGAGATCACATATTTCAATTTTATGGATGATTTGATAGAATTGCCTTTTGCTTTTATTGGTGTGTAGATCAAATTATATTTAGCTTTATGGTGTTTGACATGAATATATGAATTATTGTATCATAGTAGTTCCTTGCATTAAGGTATGGGCGGCATTTCTAATTACAAACAAACATGCTTAAGAGTTTCATCTTCACTTAAGCATGAGATCTGAGTTGGAGTCTGTGCAAATGTAGAAACACCTTTAGGAGAGCTATCCTCAATTAAGGTCCGACAATGTTCAAATCTAATTCAGTCAAATAATCATATTAATAAAAAGAATTTCATCTTTATATTTTATAGCAGCTTAACTTTAGATTATGAAAAGTGATTAGTGTACAGCTCTTGCATGAATGATCAAAAGAATGTCTATGATAAGCTCAAAATAAAAATAAAAACCAGAACATATGAAAGATGCAGTCCATGGAATCACTTCACTTTACAAAGACACCATTAGGCCAATGCAGGCTCATTTATGCGTGAACAAGCTAATTCAACCACTAGTTAAATTAAAAACTCTAGAACAAGCAGGTTTATGTTGCTAATGAAATATCGTTTTTCTTTTTAATTCAAGTCTTAAATTTTGTCACACTTAAATGAAACTTTTACATTTTTCTTGTGTTTTTTTTGTTAAGTATAGATATCGTCTTATTAAAGATAATTCTATTTGTGATTAGTGACATTATTAAGAACTAGATATGGATATTTTTTTTAATAAGAATTTAAATTTTGATTCGTTATTTTGTAAAAAATTTATCTAACCAGGTGAAACATTTACATTTTACAAGCTATGTTGAAACCCAAAATGTAATTAATGGCCCAAATATAACCTGATTATACTTGGGCCAGTCATGCGAGTGCGCGGGGCCCTTTCAATTTCTAAATAAAAACGTTTTGATAAAAGAAAATAATGAACCAACAGGAATTTAATTCAAGTGGTAAGAGACTCGATATCACTTAAGCGAGGTCTTGAGTTTGAGCCTTAACGTATACAGAAAATCTCTGTTGGGAGACTTATCTACCATAGCTAGATGCGCGACGCGAGTCGGATCCGGATGTAGTCGAGATAAAATTCCGGTGAATTAGGCGAATAATAAAAAAAAAAAACTAACGAAGAAGATTACATGGAATCATATGATATGATGAAGCAGTTTGTGGCCGAAAGAATCCAACCGGTTATAGGAGGAGGAAGCAACAACACAAAGATCGTACGGATATGAATAATGATTGAGAGGCCCTTGTCCTACTCCCATTTTTATTCAATCAAAGCCATGTTTTTGTGCTTCCCAAGCTGGCTCGTATATATGCACCAATTATGCTCTCTCTCTCTCTCTCTCTCTCTCTCTCTGTAACTTTTTTATTTTATTTTTTTCATTTGAAAAATTATGTGCCAAAATATATTATAATATCTTCATCAGACCTTGTGCCACTCTCCAGCATATATTGTTTTATTTTATCTGTCATGCCCTCTCCTACTCTTTCAAAATTTATAATAACTATTTTCAATTAAAAAAGAGGTAAGAAGAATATTCAATTATAACAACCGACAATGATACGTGATATGCACAACCATAACCATATATTCTTCGGTCAAAAGGCTGAAAAATATAACACATCATTTTAAGAACGAGAATATTACAAATTATTAATTAATGAGACGAGTAAATTAAGGTATATATTGACCTCAACAAGGGGAGAAAAAACAAAACAAAGAAAGGGGGGAAAACGAAGAAGAGGCCATAGTGAATCACTAACACAATATAAAGGAAGAAAAGGAATAAAGGTAATATAATCTAGAACTAGAACCGTATTTTTTCTTTCTCAAAATATCCAAATATTTTAAATCATATATAAGACCAAAATTATTATCCTATCTAGTAAAAATAACAATAGAACTGCGGTGACATTGAGAAATGGGAACCATATTCAGGAATCTGAATCTGAATGGTAGGCTACACTATATCTATCTATCTATATATATATATATATATTAGAGAGAGAGAGAGAGAGAGAGACACGCGAACACACAAGTTGAAGTGGTGAAGAATAGAGGATGACTATGATCTCTCAAGTGTAGTGGGCTATCACTATCAACAAATGAAGATGATATATATAGAGAGAGAGAGAGATGATAATATTATGCAAATAAGCCATAGAGCTTCTTATAAAGCCCATAGTTGGAGGCTACATGTGAATGCATATCCATGCTTACGTTATAATGAGATATACACACATCCTCTCCTCCTCCTACCTCTCTCTCTCTATATATATATCCCTTCTTCCCTCCCTCTCTCTCTCCCTCTACACATGTTTTCCATCTTGGCTTTGTGCGTGCGCACACTAATAATAGTTAGGTCGAGTAGAAGAGATCATATATAATGATATATCGCATGAACAGAATTTCCCAATTCAATCTCTGTGAATGATAAATATCATATCGGAAGAATAAGGTCAGCAGTATCAGATATCATAGGTCTGTAACCTATATATATATATATTTTGCGCGTGCTTAGGAGCATAAGGGGGAGCAATAGGAAGAGCATAATGGAGAGAGGAGCAATGGGTATATATTTATAGAGATATTTCAAGGCACGCAATGATTCCAATGATCCTGTGCCTCCCCACTTACAACTACAACGCCACATAGATATACGATCTCTTTAATTATATTCATTCCTTCATAATTCATTTCAATAATAATTAATCATTTTCTCTTTTTTTCCTTCTCTCGCTCACAATCAATATGCCTTTTAATGACCCATCTACCATCTACCTTATGCATATACATCATTCCTGCAATCATCATAACCATAAATCATTCTCTCTTATATTAATTATAATTAACTAGTCTATTTAATTTCATTAATCTATTCAAAAAAAGTTAACTAGGTCTTATATTATTAATGAACAGAGTTAGTACTATATATGTTACTACATTCGGTCCTTAATATAAGACATACTTAACTAATTTAGATAGATTAAAGAAGTTAGTTAAGTTAGCTATTTGTAATGATTGTGTATTGTCTTCATTAAAATACCATTTTTAATCATTTTCATCTAAACTACCCATGATAGAAACCCCCTAGTATGTACAATCATATAGGAATATTTTGGGGAAAAAATTATAATTTTAGGAGATAAAGTGGATTGTGGTCTTATATTTATAATCAAAATATACTTCATATCTAACTCTTATAATTAAGATAGGATGAAGTATTGATTAATTAAGTATACTCCCGATATGAAGGGTTAGGATGCGATAATTTTCTTTAATAATGGCATATCTACTTCAACACTTTGAGACTTTAAGTGAAATAAATAAAGAAAATAATTAATGTAAATATTCCGTTTTAAACTAGATTTAATTGTAATTAAATTGTAAGTAGCTTATAGCTAATCCAGTTGTTTTCAATATTGCCCTTTTGATATCCTTGAAGGCCACAGTTTAATTTCTTTTCTCTTGTATTGTCATTTCTGAACTTTTAGCATCAAATCACCTTTCTCTCTCACACACACAAATGCTTTGATATATATATATATATATAAAGCAAAAAAATAATTATTATTATTAGGCCTTGTTTCCATTAATTGTTTGGTTATCATCAAGCTCACTGAATGAGTTCAACATATGCTTTACACTTGGAAGTGATGAAGATATCAGCTGTAAAATGATTAATTAATTGCAATTTGAACTCATTAATTAATTAATAACTATATATATAAATCACTAACAACCAAAGTGCATCTCCTTTTTTCTTCTGTAACAGCACAACATTCTCATCAACTAGCTAGCTGGCTTAATGTAGAGTAATATATATATATATATATATATATATATATATAATAATTGATCCAAAGCAAGCTAGCTAGTTAGTGATGACAAGTTGTTAGTCTGAGGAGATCATAATTGTTAAATGATAATAGAGCATTAACTTTTTTGAAAAACATAGGAAGACGCAATTAGAGAAGAGGAAGATAATGTAATTAATGACAGTTACAAAGAGAGAAAGTGCTGCAATTATCAGTTGGCTCGTCATCTCCGTCCATTATCATTCAAAGTGCTGTTCTTCAAACCACTACTTTATTATGTGTGTGTGTGTATGTATATGATATATCACTGACATCTCCACGACCCACAAACCAATCTTTATTATTATTATTATTATATCTTTTTCACCGCTAAAAAGGAAAAAATCTATTACAGGATTCTCACGCTCTGTTAAAATAATAATAATAATAACCTAGCTAGTTATATATATATAAATATCTAGTTGTGATCAGTGGTAAAGAAAACCTAGTTATATATGAGTGAGATCTCCACTAACCCAGAACTAACTTAAAATAAAACTTCATTAAAAACCCTAATACGGGAAGCTCAATAAAGTATATGCAGAAAAAGAATAAAAACCCTACTAACAAATTCTGACATAATTGATACATGAAAAATATTGTGTTTTAGATTTAAAACAGGTTGTATATATGAAAAATATTTTTTTAAGAGAAATAAAACTTATTTTAGTAATCTGTATTTATTAGGAGGATTAGATTTTAACTATATCAGATGGTGGATACCAGACTCTAAAAAAAAAACTCTAACTATATTGATGTGAAACAAGAAGGGTAAGGGGAAGAAAGGGAGAGTAAATGAGGGAGAACAGAAAAAAAAGGCCCGGAGAAACTGGTTGAAAAAAGGGGGAAGAGAAGAACTCAAGGGTGAGAGAAAACTCAAATATCAATATTTTTTAATTCATAATCGAGCTGAATGCAACTAAAAAAACGAGCTTAAAAATATTAAAATATACATCATATATATATATATATATATATATATATATATAGTTGGGAATATGTGAGCAGTAAGAAATATTCCACATGTTTCGTCAGAAAACTCAGTCATAAATAGTGCTTAATCAGTTGACTGTATGTGTTTTGCCTGATGAGGACTACCAAATATATCGTGACGGCATGTGTGAGTTATGGTGCTGTGAATTATTATATAAATTAAATAAATAAATTTAAGATAGAAGCAGCTAGTAGATTCTGGTGAATTGACATGAAAGAATCCATCAGTGACAGGTGGGATAAGAATTTTCATGAGTTTTCACTTCACACTTCCTTTATACTGATACCAATACTTGAAGAAGTTGGCCACTATATATATAGAGAGAGACAATTCAATATATATATATTTATATAATATATATTCGCGGCTCAAACAATATTATCATCTACGATAAAGAAAATTTAATGAGATTTTGATCACTAAGAAGATACTGGGATCACTAGATGGAATATATTATATATGCTAAATTACACAAAAATTACTTAAATTTTAAATAATATATAAATAGCCGCCGTAACCTTTAAAATTTAATAATAAAACTTCTATCAGTTTTTAAGTCTGCGTAGATAATTTTCAATTATCAATTATATATCCCTTACGAGTTATTTTTGTATGTATGCATATAACCTACCAAACTTTTATTGATATGTTAATAATTCATCTAAATATAAATAATATACAAAATTAATTGCATAAAAGTTACATGTATAGATATAATAGTTTTAGGGGTTCATTGTACAATTTCAAAGATTATGGAGATTATCTGTACATGGTACAAATAAATGTGTGTGTTATAGATATATTTTGGTCTTTAATATATGACTTAATTAAAAAATTAATCTTAATCTTAATCTTAAATATAAAATTTATTTTTTATATTTATTAATTTTTTTAAAATTAATCATATTCTCTCAATAATAATTAAATAAGAGATACATGAGTGAAGAGTACTAAGAAAGATGATTGGAATATTTTTAAAAAAAATATATCATGTGAATTAACTTAACTAATTTATTTAATTAAATCAGATTAATTAAATATATGATATGTTAACGACGGAAGGAGGAGGGTGTTATGGTTAAATTATTTTGTGAGTGTTGGTAGTTTTCTTTTTTTTGTAGTGAGTTGTAAAGTAAGACTAAGGAATGGAAGGAAAATATGCGAGAGATGATGATCTCCATTTATGGTATAAAAGAACGAGAGAATAGCCGAAAGAACATGTAAAGATGAGATTATGAGAACATTTAAAGTCATTATATTCCTCAATAGTTAATTTGAATTTGAAGAGCTCGTGGTTTTTTTCGTAATTAATTAAATGCAGCACTTTTTTACACTTAAAATTCTATTTTTTTTTCTTTTGTAGTGTGAATTAAATTATTAGACTTTTCCTCACTCGCACGCCGCTTTCTATATTTTTATTCAGTTCCATATTGATTCTTTAACTTCTAAAATATCGTTAAAAAATTTTAATATTTTTTGTCACAAACTTTTTATTATTTTTTTATTTTTAATTTATAAAATTATATTAACTTACAAATTCAATTAACTCATGAGTTAACTCGATGAATTTATTATTTTTATATTTATAGTCTACAAATCTATATCAACTTTTTTATTAAATTTGTATTAATTTTTTAGATTTTATTATTCTTATGACTTGAACTTCATAGATATTTTTAAATATGGGAAATTATAAATATTAATAGATTTAAGTTTAGTGATTTAGACTTAAAATATATTTAAATTAAATTATTTTTATTTTTATATTATAATTATTTAATTATATATTTTTAATAGTTATTTATTAATAAAAATATAACAAGTTTGTTTAAACTAGTAACTTCTACATCTTTATTTAATACATGAAAAATGATTAGTTGTATAATAGAAAAGGCAAAATGACAGATCTCTTCCAAGATCTCTTCTAGCTAAAATTACCAATTTAATGGACAAGATTCCGTGCCACTCATGTACCAAATGACATAATTAAAATCTATTCCTTTTATTTGTATTTATATAAGTTAAATATAGTTAGATGTAATCTATAGTTGCACTTGCATACTTTGAATAAACTAGGGAATGGTACTTCAATTAAAAAACAAAACCAAAAATGTATATTTAAAGATTTATTAAAAAATCATGTACCTTTTATTTCTTAAAAAAGAAAAGCCCATGAATTTACTTTATTAATAGGCCTGTTTGAGAAATCCCTAAACCTAAATTTTAAAAAGGCTTATGACCCAAATCTTAATTTAATTTTTTTAAAAAATAAACAGTTATATTTGTCCATAAGTGCTTTTGAGTTAAACCATTATTTAAAATAATGATTTTGAATAAGTTATTAAAACTAGTTTTTGGAACAGTAAAAGAGCTTATGGACTATCCAATTACCATATTATCTCTATTTTTTCTTATACTCTCTCTCCTCTCTCTTATCTACCATCTCTCCTCTCTTATCTCTCTTCTCCACCCTCTATCCTCTCTTCTCTCTAATCTCTCTTCTTCACCCTCTCTCCCATATCTTTTCTCTTATTTCTCCTCTCTACCCTTTATCATCTTTTTTATCTTTTCTCTACCATTTATCCTCTCTCATACTTTTAATCAAATCATACTATTTTTAATAATTTATTAATATAAAAATTCATCCTAAAAATAATCATCCAAACACTTATTTATTCAGAGCCACTTTTTTTCTATCAACTCTTCTATAAAAGCCCTTTTTCATAATCTATCTAAAAACTTTTTTTTTCATAAGTCATTTTTTAAAATCTTATCTAAATACACACAATATAATGCTTCTTTTATATTGAGTTATGTGTAGTTAGTAGTAATATTTTTAATCTTTACAATTTTGTAATAAAACCCATTGAAATTTTGCATTTAATAACTATTTACATGATTAGATTATGGCATAATAACTTACTTGTCAATTGTTGGAATTGGCTAAAATGTTATAATCGTTTCATGTATATTATAACTTGATAATTATTTTACACAAGTTATTTTGTGCTATATTATTACGAAAATTTAGTAATTCCATGGTTATATATTTATCTGGGAACTAAATTATCCGGTCACCAGTGTCAGAGTCTGACAGCCATTGTCTGAAGATCTAGTTGCCGACATTGGGGGCTGCCAGGGACAGTAAAATTATTTCCCCAAATTCTAAAATTCCATCGTGGTCCAAACAACTTCTATGTCATTTTTGCATTTCAGGGCACTGATTTATGTTTTGTATATCTTAGGGATATTTACTTATGGTTATTTTTTTCCTTTGTCTCGTCTTTTTTTTTTATACAAAAAATTTAAAAAAAGAGTTAGATCCATTCACGATCTAAAGGCAAGACAAAATCTCTATTCCTCTTAAGCAATATTAATATTTGGTTGAGCGAACCGTCTATTACTCTCAGACATAAACTTAGACACCTATAAATTATTATGTCTCCCCAAGTGCCGCAACTATAACCATAATAAAGTGATATTTTATAGGGATTAAATACGCTCTAAATAGTAGTATATCTTATTCATTTGCTAATTGAACTCACGAACGATAGGTAATCTTTTGTCTCTTTTAACTTCTAATGCAAAGGATAAAGTTTAAAACAAGGTCAGTGCTTATAAATGCATATCTCCTCTTTTTAAAATTTATGGTAAAAGATAATATTATCTAAAATTTTAATTTGATAAGAGTTAGTTAATTTTTTTAAATAAATTAAAAAATTAAATATATAAATTAATTATAAATTATAATTAATATAATAGTTAATTAAATAATTTAAAATTGTTGAAGATTTAGTTGCCGACAATGGTGGCTGCTAGGGATAGTAAAATTATTCCCCCAAATTCTAAAATTTCATTGTGGTCCAAACAACTTCCATGTCATTTTTGCAGGGCACTTATTTATGTTTTGTATATTTTAGGGATATTTACTTGTCTTTATTTTTTTTGAAAATTTATTTTGTCTTTTCTGCTTTGTTTTTTTTTTGTGGCCCTTTGTCTTTAAAAGAATGTCAGTACTTACAAATGCATATCTCATCTTCTCAAAATTCATGGGAAGAGATAATATTACGTACGATTCTAATTTAATTTAATAAGAGTTAATTAACTTTTTAGATAAATTAAAAAAATTAAATATATTAATTATTATAACTAATATAAAAATTAATTAGTTAATTTAAATAGATTAAATAGTATATAATATAATTTTATAGTTAAATTTAATTATAATTAACTAATTTATTTTATTTATTTAATCTAACTAAAAATTTAACTAACTCTTATATTAAAGATAAAAAAGAGCATCATATATATACACATACTCTCTTATATATTTAATATAGGAGTTAGATAATTAATTCACAGGGACTAAAATAATAATTATATTAATTATTTGTAAGAAAATATATGTTAATTTTTTTAAAAATATTCCTACTATATTTAAGAAGAAAATAATAAATTTAAAAAATAAAATATATTAATATCTTATATTTATAACGGACATAAACTCACATACTAGCCCCTATAAATATTTTTATTATTTTAACTTGTGATTGTATAAATATTTCTTTATGCTTAATGTCAAGGCACACGCTTAAATCAGATATCACTATGAAAACAAGTCCATTCAGATTTAAACTCCTTTTTTTAAAAAAAAAAAAAGAAAGAAAGAAAGGAAAACAAACGAATCGAGGTAAAAAAATATATTAAATATCTCATTAATTAATTAATTATATACTAATGCCTTAGACTCTTAGACCACTCATAGTGTCCCATCAGAATTGATGGAGGATATTGCAAAGGATCATATCGTAACCTTTAGTAGTAATAATTAAAATAGAAAGATAATTAATTAATTAGTAAAAATTAATTAAATTAGGTTGATTCTCAAAGAGATTAGAACATGAAAAAAGCTAGATTTCATGGTATCCAAATATGAGAAAGACATGTTGGCATATAGTTAGTGTGTATATATATAGAAAAGTTAGCCACTAGTTTTGCTAAAGGCCTTTTACATATTTTAAGTTAATAATAATAATAACACTAATAAAACCAGCTAGTTTGTCCCTTTTCATAATTTTCATTATAAAGTGATGTAAGTGTGTGATTATTATCACTAAGTTAAGGTTAACCTCCACAAGATGATCACCCTTTTGTTAATATTTTCCTTTTATGCTTTTCATGGCATGATATGAAATGGGTCAACTGTCAATTAAGGTAGTTAAGTGCAGCAATTTAAAAGGCACCCATCCATTTTTTTTTTTAAAAAAAAGGCCCTAGATAAAGATATGACTTGTGAGAACATCATTCGTATTGAATCTTATCTCTTTAATAAAGTAGTACAGTTTTTTTTCAGTTTAATTTTCAATATAAAATGTAAACTTTATTTAATAAGTTGCATTTATTAAAAATACATAAGCCATTAATAATACAACTCACTTATCAAATTTTGTGCCGTGCATAGAGCCTAATATTGGGTGGGATAATTTTTTTTCTTAAAATTTAAGTTATTTACTTATTTTAGATTTTTTTAATATTCAAAACTCTATTCCAAAATTTTCTTACATTTTAAATTTTAATAAATAATTTCAAATATGTGTATCATGTCAAAGAGTTATTTGTATATAGATTTTGAAACACGATTTATGCAAACAATACATAATCAATAGATACATGAATAAATAAAATAGATTATACGTTTTAATGAATGAACTATAACTAAAATTTTCAAATATAATATTTTAATATAATTTACCTCTCATATTTATCTTTTTTTAAATTAATTTATTTAACTTCTAAATATAATATAATATAATATATGATTATTTAGAAAAAATTAAGACTATATATTATAATTAAGTAATTTAGTTAATTTTTTTAATCTATATTTTGATCCTTAATATATAATATGATTAATAAATTAATTTTAGTATTTTTTATATTTATTAATTTTTTTAAAATAATTTCTATTAATACTTTATCAATAGTTATTAAGTAAAAAGGATAAGGAGGAAGAGACTTAAAAAAATAATTAAAATATTTTAAAAAATAAAATATTAACTAATTTTTTAAATATAAATAATTAGATGAGTATAATTTAATAAAATAAATCATGTAGAATGAGGGAGTGGGGAGTGGGGTCCACGCGCGACCCGATGATTTGTGGGAGGAGATGCGCGTGAGATTGTCGAGCCGTGAATCAGTGTGGGGACTGGGGAAGCACAAAATGGCAAACGATACCAAAGTTTTGCTCCACTAGAATATTGGAGTGCGTGCCACGTGTCAGCTTCCTAACTCCATTCGCTCACTTGCTAAACGACACCTTCCCTCGATACCATGCGTTTTACTCGCAGTTTCGTTTTCAGGCTCTGCGGTGTGGAGTATGGACCTTTAGATTATTATTTAGTTAATCAAGTAACTAAGATCCTAATAAATTACTAATTATTGTCTTCTTCCTTCAAAAGATAAATAATTCTATCATTTTATTTACAATATGTAAATCGATAAAACACCACCCGAAAAAGTGGGTAATTATTTTACTTTGAATGATTTTTTTTGGAAAGTCATTTTCATTATTCATTCAGTGGCATCCAATTTTTTTTTCTTTTGACGATCAAGAAGATAATTACAACTTCAAAACGACCCCTGAATTATGGTACATAACACTTTGCTGAAAATTTTATATAATAATAAATAGTAAAATGATATTTGTGTGAACTTTTGGTAATTTTTTTTATATACAATTTTTTAAAAATAAGTTAAGTTCACCTATAATTTAAGGGTAGGACGAAATCTCTTTTTTTTCTAAGCTATACTAATGTTGAGCAGGGCGAACCGTCTATTACCCTCAGACGTAAATTTAAGTATCCAAAAATTAAATTTTTTAGCGATTAACTGGAGGTCTCGGGACAAAAGTACAACCATTTGTTCAAAATATATTAGTTATAACTTATAAATTAATAAAGAAAACAAAATAATCCCTCGACCTGTATAATTTTATTTAATATTTAATTAATTTTTTAGATTATTTTATTTTCCTTAGATTTTAAAGTTATTTTTGTTACAAATTGTTGCTTCCCTCTACACAACTTATATCATATGGCATGATTTTTTTATATAAAAAAATTTAAACGAGTTGAGTTATATATTTAAAGAGCTATTTACATATCAACTATTAATAATATATTTATATCAATAATATAATTTGAACTATAAGTCAACTCATTATTAATTAGATTAATTTTTGTTAATATATTATTTAGTATTTTTAAACAAAATTATTATGGATAACTGATAATATTTTTTATTAAATCAAAGCTTCTGAGATTGATTGCTTAATAATAACCGTATAAGTGTATATAAATTCTACAAGAAAAAAAAAGTCATTATAAATTATATATAAGTAGCATGACTTGTATAAAATTTCATACAATGCATAGACTAAACATTTTTTATGTGCCTGATTGGAAGAGATAACAGGGCAAGGACTCATTTAGTTAGAAAAATTAGAGAGAAAATAACAATTAAAAATAACTTTAAACACTATAATTAAGAATAAAATTAAGAAAACTCTTAAATATTTATAATCTTAAAATATTTACATATGATTGCTATCGAAGATTGTGTCATGTAGGGCGTGGGATTTTATCCTATTAGAGGAATAGATTTAATCTGATTTGACCGGAATGATTTCCCATGTCGATTTGATCACGGCCTAAATGTTCATACCTCATAGGTGCTATTTGTTTCATGGTTTATTGCTATTAAATATTTTTTCAATATGTTATTAAAATGATGGTTTTTTAAAAATAGAGCACATATTATAATTAAAATCAATCCTTCCCACAATATATATAGCATTTATCAGCAGCTAATTTAGATTTGAATATTATCAAATTTTAAATAAAATAAAATAAAATCTCAAACTAAGCTCAAACCAAAATTTTACTTATGGCCCTAAGGGGCTATGCTTGACAATTTAAATCATATATAACAATCATCACAACTAAAAATTTAATTAGTTTATGGATCCACCCAATATTGCCCCCCCCCCACTCTTTATTTTAATACGCCTTTTCAATTCTCATTCTAGTATTCTGAGGACAACACAATTATATGTTCATCGACATAGATGCTTCAGATCTATTTTTATTTTATTTTTTAAAAATTTATATGAGTCAGATCTCATGAAATATTTCACAACTTCAAAAATGTTTATAAATGGATTCACAAATTACATACTAATAAAATTTTGACATTATATAAAATTTAAACCTATATCTATCTTTTGTGAGATGTGAAATAACTCTTTATCAGTTTGACTGATTCTTGTTGAATGATGTTTTAAATTTTTTTTATATAGTTATCTTATTAGGTCATATTTAAGTATTATTAGGTATAACTAGAGATAACTCTATACTAAAAGTATTTTTTATATTTATATAGGCTTAAATTTAAGACCCCATATTTAAATAGTTAAAATCTATTATACTTAAACCAATAATTGTCAAATTCTTATTTTTAAATAAAAATATCACTCAGAAAAAGAAAATAATTAATTATAGACTATTTAGTCATAAATATAAGTTATTTAAAAAATGTATCTTAATCATAAATATAAAATTTTAATTTATTTTAATTTTAAAATTTATAATGTTTTTAAAATTTATTTTTATTAATTATACATATTAATTTTTTTTATCAAAAATTAATTATAATGTGAATGATTAAAAAAACTTCAAAAATTAACGCGAACGATTTTTATAAATAACTAATTTACCCTAGATAATAGAGCTGATGAATTATTGTTCATACACAGTATGTACGAATCACTTTACAGGCTATGGCATAAATAGGTGAATGACTCAAATGGTAAAAATAAAGCACGTTGGCTCTATCTTATCTAGGAAGGGGCATCAACGAGGGCCAAGAATTATATTTAATGACAAGATTAGAAAGTGAAGAAATCAATATCACACTATATATGGTGCATGCTCACTCCGCGAAAGTTAATTCTAAAGATCTTCCCTTATTTGTCGTCATGATTATGTGAAAATTTGATTATTATTATTATTATTAATATTTTCTCCACATAAATAAATATCCACAATATAATATATTATCTTTCATCTTAATTATAATATCTAATTAATTTTTTAGATAGATATAAAAAAAAAATCAGTTAATTATGACTAAAATAAGAGCTAATTGATTAATTTGGATAAATTAAAAAATATATAATATAAATTTATTTTGAATAAATAAATTTGATCATAATTAATTAGTTTATTTATATTTATAAATCTATTAAAAAAAAAAGGTAACTGACGTTTATATAATTAAGATTATAAGAAATAATATAATAGGTGTAAAGAACAAAGCATGAAATATGAACAGTCAAATATAATAATAACAGTACAATATAGTTTCAGACCAATAATAATGATAATAACAACAGTAGTTAAACAGTTTATTTCTCATGAAACAAGATTACGACTATTTAAGATTGGAATCACTTGAAGAATTGTAGTCACGTTTTGAATACATGCTTAATTTTTGGTGCGTTGTATTTAGAAGTTCTAAGGTCACAATGATAACTAATATTGACAACGAAAGAAGGTTAGATTTTAATGCCAAAAAATTATTCATATATTTTATAATATATTGATAATTAAAACATGTGCGGCCATAGTAGTATCAGGTTCTGAATTGGGTTCAAGAAGGTTCAAACTGATGGCTTATACATGTAGGTTTTGATGGATAGATTAGGGTTAGGGTAGATATACCCTAAAAATAACCAAGAGAATCCAAGAGGGAATGAATGAGAATATGTGAAAAAGAGAGGGCCTCGAAGAAAAGGAGGAAACCAGCATCAATCAATTATGCATCAATATAATAATAAAAAATAATATATTATACAAGTTGATAATAAAAACATATATATATGCGCACCTAGGACGAAATAGCCAAGTCTTCCACACTGAAAAGGTAGACTTCCCCACAGGACCCATTATACGTACACTTTATCTCAGTGCTCTCCCAAAAGAAGAGAAAAAAATGTTTATTTTATGAGCACAAATTGGAATCTGATTGATGGGTTCTGCCTTTAATCATTCTTCCTCTCTTATCCAGCTTATGCCGAACCTAATACCTTCCAAAAATTAAAAAATAAAAAAGCAAAATAAAAAGAAGAAAAAATTAGTAAAAATTTACCTTGGAAAAATTTACTAGTTATAAATATCTGAGTTTGAGGTATGACATTATTTATATGTATAAAAATATATTAGATCTTTTTTATTAATATAATTTTTAAACGATAATCAATAAGTTATTAGTTATAATAATGAGCGGCTTCATCCTATAAAAAAGATAACACAAATTTAAATCTTAAAAACTATTTATTAAAAGAGATAAAAATATGTTACGTTCTAAATATTAAAAATAATTAGTTTCAAACCCCAAATAACTGATTTTTAAATTGGGACCTTTAACCGATTTTCTTAAACAAGAATGGGGACAGAGATTGCTAGCTAGTTAGCATTTTGTTTCCTTCCTTTTTGCCATTTTTAACATAGGAACTATACAGTAATATGAACAGTCATATCGAATTTTGCAGATACGAATGTTGAAAACAACAGCGTTACATAATAATCAATATAGACTTGTTAGAGAGGGAATAATATAACAATATCTAATATCTTTGCTTTACAAAGTAATTGTAAAGCACTGTTATTTTACTCCTTTCCGTTTTCTACTAATAAAGTTTAGTCAAGTTCATCACCTTATCTCTCTTTGGTAAAATAAAACCCCACGTACACTATGGTGGTGCTTCTTCTTCTTTGTTTCTCAAAAAAATATTCCTCATCCTTTTGAATTTATTCTTGCCGTCTATAAAGGACGGCCTAATATAGAAGGTTCTCACTAAATAAAATTAAAAAAAAAATATGTATATAATTTTATTCTAATAAGTAAAGAGATTATTTTCAACATATAATTTTATTCTAATAAATAAAGAGATTATTTTCAACACTCTTGCTAGGTAGAATATGGAGAAAAACAAACATATACAATTTTATCTTAGTAAGTAAAGATGTTATTTTTATAATTTAAACTCATGAACTCTAAATTATATAATAATAATTTTACTATTACTGTGAGCTTTACCCTCTTTATTCTTGTTGTTTATACCCTGAGTAAAGAGGAAAAATTTAGTTGGGAGGGCCTGAGCTCCGTGTCCCCTTTTGCATCAAAACTCGAGACATAAGAATGTGGTTATATGTTATGGGAATGTGGATGAGGTGTTTAAGTCCAGTTAGCAAAAAATTAATTCATAACTCATAAAAAATGATTGATATGAGAATTTTATTAATAGTCAAATAAATATTTTTATAAATATTATTTGAGTCTAGAAATATACCCTAATTCTAGTGAGTCATTAGAACCCAACTCATCTAAGACTTTTTGTTATCAGAAAGAGATGTGTTTGATTTTCTATTCTTTCTGTTTTTTCCACTCTAATTTTTTTACTCTTGTTCAATGGACAGCTACCACATGCAGATTAACACGAGGGGAGAGAATATATAGGACATTTTGTTTGGTTTGATTTTGGAGTTGGAGGGTTCTTTTACTCACAGACTGACCATAACTCATAGTCTCACCACACTAAAGCACATGGGGGGAGACAAAATAATGTCATTGTCCTAAAATCATTATAAGAGAAAAAAAGAACGCAAATGAAAAAATAGCCAAATCTCTCGTCCATTCATATTTAAAAAGGTGTTTAATTCCATTTCCATTTATATTTAGTTGCATTCCCTGTAGTGGGAAATGACAGACAACCACACTTGTTTTAAGAATCCAAGATAAGGAAAATCCAGCCCTACCCCTCATTTATGCAGCAATATAGAATAATATCATGTCCTGTTTGCATATCAATTTCTCCCAGTAAAACACACCCACACCCACACACATATATAACATAATAACAAACGCAAGCAAGTTAAGAAAAGAACTACCAGACGCGTAAAAGTGGTTAAGTGCTTATTTGGATTGGCAATTTAAAGTCTCAATCTGACTTTTCAATCGTGTTTTACAGTTTTAGAAGGTAAGTATGTAAAAAAATTTGTCTAAACTTACGTAAACATTTTTATTATAAGCAAAACTAAACGAGCACTAAGATTTGCCACAGTATACATGCAAGTCTCATAGTTGAAATGGTGGAAGAGACATCACTGACACTGCAAAATCTGAAGAAATCTGCAATATTCAGATTTTCCAATGCTTTCCATATGCACAGAGAGCATATGAGAAAGCCATATGCAACAAATAGCTCAAAAAAAAAAAAACATTAGACCCACTTGCTTAATTAGTATATAGACAAAAATGCTGCAGAAACACTATGATTGCCATTGACAGCCAGTACTGCTAGCCATTTTTTTCTTTAGTTTTGCATATCAAATCTGCATGCACAAACATACGGATATAATGGGCATATCACTATTCCCAAAATTACAAAGAGCCAAATCCATCCAATATCACTATATATAAAGCTTAAAGATTATGCAGTACTGCTGTCTTCTCACTTTTCTGTTTTATGCGTGGCTTTGGCTTCTAGTTTGCAACCTTACTTTGTTAAAACTGAAAACCCTAAGATGAATATATATAACAATTGAAAATAATTTAAGATAGAATTGGAGGTTGATTGATTTCTCACTATTTGAATTACGGTGTTGTTTCTTTCTTCTGCATGTAAGATTTATTCCTCATGGGCCACACCCAATTACCGTACACCAACCAAGTGCTTTATGTCAACAGAGCATGACCAGCATGCCACTTTTAATTTTTATCATTTTATGCGACTTTTCTGAATTTTAAAGCGTCTGAAAATATATTCAAAAAACTTACTTTCCCTCTTCCACAGAGAGAGAGAGAGAGAGGGTCTCTATGAATAAATGGTTCAGCATTTATAAATAATATTTTGGGTGATCTTGGTTGTGTTAGAATAATGAGATAAAAAGAAGGTGGCATCCCACCATTCAAGAGAGGCTTATATATGACCGTGGCCAACAGTGAACATCCTAACCTGTCAGCTCCCACTATATATTCATGTGCTCCTCACAACACACTGGGAAATCAAGTTAAAAGGGACTTCTTAACATAACCCTCTCTATCTCTCCCTCCCTCCCCCAATCATCACCATCACCACCACTATCACCAAAAGACTGCAAATTTCTCACCTTCTTTAGCCATGCCACAGAACTCCATAGCACCAAAACCAGAATACTGCAGTAGTAGCCCTGTAGAAGAAGGAGCGCAAGAGATGTCAGAGCCCCATAACTCAACTGTCCTTGCCTACCCCGTACAAACCAATGAACAATCTTTACCAAAACTGAATTTGTACCCAATTACTCTAAAGGTATACCCTTTCCCAAGTCCATATATACTAACCTACATTAGTTTTATAGCAGCACCTTGAATATTAATGTTAGTTTCTCTGATACAATTGTGCTAACTCTTTTGGTCTGTGTCCTGTACTCATTTTACAGTTCGAGGAACTGGTTTACAAAGTTAAACTAGAACAGAAAGGAGTATGTTGGGGTAGTTCATGGAAATCCAAGGAGAAGACCATATTGAATGGGATTACAGGTATGGTTTGCCCAGGAGAAATACTGGCTATGCTGGGCCCATCTGGCAGTGGGAAAACAACACTTCTCACAGCTCTTGGAGGCCGTCTCAATGGTAAATTATCTGGGAAGATCACATACAACAACCAGCCTTTCTCAGGTTCCATAAAGAGAAGAACTGGGTTTGTGGCTCAGGATGATGTTCTATACCCTCATCTCACTGTTTTTGAGACTCTATTGTTCACTGCACTTTTAAGGTTGCCTAACAGCTTGACCAGAGACGAAAAAGTCGAGCATGTAGAGCGAGTTATCGTCGAGTTAGGACTGACTCGGTGCAGGGGAAGCATGATAGGAGGCCCACTTTTCAGAGGAATATCAGGAGGAGAGAAAAAGAGGGTAAGCATAGGTCAGGAAATGCTCATCAATCCAAGCCTTTTGCTGCTTGATGAGCCCACCTCAGGTTTGGACTCTACCACAGCTCAGAGGATCCTAAACACAATCAAACGTCTGGCTAGCGGAGGTAGAACTGTTGTGACCACCATACACCAGCCATCTAGTCGTCTCTACTACATGTTTGATAAGGTAGTCTTGCTATCTGAAGGCTGCCCCATCTATAATGGTCCTGCTTCTACAGCCTTGGAGTACTTCTCATCCATTGGTTTTTCCACATCCATGACTGTCAATCCAGCTGATCTCTTGCTTGATCTTGCCAACGGTAATAGACAATAACTATTTCTTTTTCCACAAGATATGTTGCTTTACTCATATGAATATAATGAGACACCACTCTCAGAACTTCCTGAAATTTGCTTTAAATAAACCCCTACAGGATTACTCATGTCTCACTTAGACAGACCCATATATATATATATATAGCTTTATTCTTGTGCGCAGTCTAGAAAATAAGGAAAGCAATACTAACAATGTCCCTAAAATTTTGGAAATTTGCAGGGATTGCCCCGGACTCCAAGAATGCAACTGAACAAGGTGGTGAGAGCCTGGAGCAAGAAAGGAAGCTAGTCAGGGAAGCACTGATTTCTGCTTATGACAAGAATATAGCAACAAAGTTGAAAACTGAGCTTTGCAGCTTGAATGCGAACAACTACGATATCACAAAAGATACTTCTGCAAGTAGGTCTTTTATCTCTTAGACTTTGTTTTTGAAAGTCTTAAAAACAGAAAAGTGAATAAATATGAAATCAAAAGCTAGTTATTTGTTGATGTTACTGGAGTAAAATACCTCTATTGCTCAATTGATGCAGGGAGTAACATAAACCCAGAGCAATGGTGCACAAGTTGGTGGTACCAGTTCAAGGTACTGTTACAGAGGGGCCTAAGGGAGAGAAGGCATGAAGCCTTCAACAGGTTGAGAATATTCCAAGTCATAAGCGTCGCTTTTCTTGGTGGACTCTTGTGGTGGCATACACCAGAATCACATATTCAAGACCGGGTAAGTGTAGCTTTAAGATTTTTTTCTTATTTAGTTGATAATGAGAACATCAACTACAAGTATTTCCTTCTCATTTTCATCACAGCATCACAAAATTTCATAATGTCTGTCCTATGTTTCCTAAACTATTATTCAAGAGAAAACTTCAAAAGCTACGAAAAATAATCAAGTATTGTTCAGGCACAACTTTTAATTTAGGGATGCAAAGTACTAATATGTGGCTGTATCTGTAATGCAGGTTGCCTTGATCTTTTTCTTCTCTGTTTTCTGGGGATTCTACCCTCTCTACAACGCAGTTTTCACATTTCCTCAAGAAAGAAGAATGCTGATCAAGGAACGGTCGTCAGGAATGTACCGCCTTTCATCCTACTTTCTAGCTAGAACAATAGGAGACTTGCCACTGGAGCTGGCTCTTCCAACTGCATTTGTCTTCATACTCTACTGGATGGGAGGGCTTAAACCTCACCCTGTGACGTTCATCCTTTCCCTTCTTGTGGTTCTTTACAGTGTTCTTGTCTCTCAAAGTCTTGGCTTAGCATTTGGTGCTATTCTTATGGAGGTCAAGCAGGCCACAACCTTAGCTTCTGTCACAACCCTCGTATTTCTCATTGCCGGAGGATACTATGTACAACAAATCCCTCCCTTCATAGTGTGGTTCAAGTACTTGAGCTACAGCTACTATTGTTACAAACTTCTTCTCGGAGTCCAGTACAATGACAATGATGTTTATGAGTGCTCAAAGGGTGTCTTGTGCAGGGTTGGAGATTTTCCTCCGATCAAATCAATGGGTTTGAACCATCTGTGGGTTGATGTGGCCATTATGGCTTTGATGTTGGTAGGTTATCGGCTCGTTGCTTATGTGGCACTACATAGAGTGAGGTAAAGGAGCTAAGATCTGACACAGCTCTCATACAAACAGAACTGAACTAGAAGAGTTTTGTTTTTCCCTTCAACAATTTGAGGAATAATACTAGAATTTAGGACTTCTGATGCAACTCATGTAATGGAATTTTGATCAACTCTTCCTGAGTTGGATTTTTCAGACCTTTTCTTACTGTTGTAGGAAATACTAACTCCTAAGTTGTTCTTTAGAATAAATTTCTATTGTCTTATCCTCAAGGGATATGCCACTTGATTAGCAGCAAGAAGATAAACTTATGTATTTTGATCAGCAGAAAGGTCAAAAATGGCTGCCAGACATCAAAACTCAGTAACTCCTAAGGGACTCAATTGTGACCACAAATGTTGTTCCATATCTCCCTGCATAATTTGCCACATATATCAGAATAATTGGCCAAAGGGGTAAATATTATTAGTGACATAAAAAGGAAATAATGCTTATTCAGTGAAAAATATCCAACAGTTTCATTCAATTTGTCACTCAAAAGCTCAAAAGTGTGGTTCCTTTATGACGTGATGAAGCATGAGCAATACCATTAAAATCATGCCAAACAACTGAAATTCAATTCCCCCAATAATGTAAAGTAGAACCATATTAAGCTTGGTTTAGGGCTCATCATAAAGAGTCAGAATGAAATTATTGGTACTAGAAAGTGGGTAGATGGCCACGAGCTCTGGGTACATCATCTAGTTGGAAATCAATGAAATCAGGCTGATTCTTCATGCAAATATGAAATGACACCTAAAAGATCCGTGTCACGCTCTACTTGAGCATAGTGCATTATCCAGAATCCAACCTAAATCACTTTGAAAGTGAACATAGAAAATGACTGCATATAAACCCGCATTGCAGTAAATACTGAGGACACTACACTCATGAAATTGCCAAGATATGGAGAAGGTAACTGAAATTCTGGAAGCATTAGTAAATCAAAGATGACAGCTTTAATTTGAGAGACATTTCAATTCTGGACGGTTCCATTAAACCTTGCATTCAACTGCCACCCTAGCTGTTCATTTTCATCAGAAGTGTTAGGTATGCTAACTAGCAACCCATGAAGTCGCATTCTTTTTGCTCACACAGCAAAAGGGTAAAAGATAGGCTATTTTGTGCATAATAAAAGCCTAACTAATCCATGACCAGGCTTTTTAATCCACGAGATGCTCTAGTAACCCAACAAAAAGTTAATCAAATGAATATTTTGAAAGCATAAGGAAACAGTCATCAGACCGCTTACGTCCAGAAGCAAAAAGTAGTCATAGTTCTAGATACCCACGAAAGAAAGAAAAAAATTAACTGGAAGCCTTGCAACAACAATAGGTACAGTGGAAGCGGATAACTTTGGTGGTCCACTTTGGCTTCCATATTGCTTAAGTGTCACAGGTGAAAGAATCCCTTCACATGTCAGTGTTTTGCAGCCATGGCCTCACCCTCATTCCACTGCTCAATTATAATGTTGCAAATAACCAACTTTAGTAGTTTTAGTAATCACTGAGAATGAGAATGAGGGTGAGTTTGGCAACAACAATAAGATTGTTGCCATGTTACTAGGAGGTTACAGTTTAAATACTAGAAACCGCCTTTCCACTTGAGGGTAAGACTGCGTATATATGTCCCTCCTCAAACCCCGACAGGTACGGGTCTTGTGCACTGAGAATGTTAGGCAAATATCGTTAGGTTTTCACTGCCTAAAGTGTGAATGCTTCTAAACTCTCTTTATGACTTCTGCTTTTTTCTACAAAAAGAATCAAAACCATTCTCCCAGGAGCAGCATTTTGTATTCCTAGAAGTAGTCAGTTACTTCTCCTTTTTTCTAATCGAGTAAAAATTCTTTCTGTTTTCAACACCATAGCTACAGTGTATGACCAAAATAGAGGAAGATAACTTACATTCGAAGGAACCATAATATATTTCGCAATATATAACTTGTTAACTAACAAGCATTCATTTAATCAAGACACCGGCGGCCAGCGAACGGATCAAAAGATAACGGAAAGGTTCGGGATTTGGTCAAGGAATCAGATGCCATTGGGGGGGGGGGGGGGGCTGAGCTTAAAGTGTGACAGAAAATCAATCTAGTTCATAGGTTTTGGAAATTTCCAAGCCGTAGGAGAAAACAATTCAGAGGTTGGCACATGTGAATGGGCCCAAAAGATCTCTTTAGAAAGACAGGCTTCTTCTTGAGCTCGGTATGTCGAACAGAGAGTGACGCTCCGTTTGCAACACGTTCCAATTATCCCTAGGGTCCAAAGTAAACAATACCGAAAGCTAATAGAAATTCGCATAGGGACGTATCATCATCAGCATCATCGGCCATATCACGATCATGAACAAAGCCCCTTTATGCCGAGGGGGGCCTGGCTCTTGTAATATGTTCTTTGATGCTTGAAATCGATAAAAGATCTAAGCTTTTAAAATGTACAGATATGATGATGGTGCAGCACCACACGGTTTGCTTATTTGCTAGGCGGATTTAAAGAATACTACTGCAATTTTTTTATTTGTCAGCAAAGAATCGATCTTTCTCTTTATCCAATAGTGCCTCTAGTCTTCTCTAATAAAGTGATTCTTAAGAAAACTTGTTAGTGGTTTCTAATTGATCTTGATTCTTGAATTGATCTATTTGATGACCTCCCTCGTAAAATGAGCTACTTGGTGGTAGATTTATCCTAGGCGGCTCTTGATAGCTTTTCTTTTTTTCTTTTATTGGTTTTGTTTTGATTAAGTTTTCTTATTTATATGCATGGTATGGATGATTTTTCTAGAAAATATATAAAAATATAATACTTTTTTATCATATTTATTATATAATATTAGTTGGTTAAGGGTTCAAGTAAGTGAAAATATTACTTTGGAAAAAACAAGTCTTGTTATCTAGCAATAATATGAGTCTGGAGATAGAGATGCTGAAAAACAAATAAGGACAAAGGCAAATCAATGAAGGAAACTAGATCTTAGTTAGGCGGGACGCAGTTTTCTAAAGAAATCAGATTATTATTCAAATACTGATTCAGAAATAATAAATATTTAAGAAAAGCGTTTAGCTTAATGCTGAAATTAAATATATATATGAGAGTTAAGGGTTTCTCTAATTCTACTGAAACATCTAATAACATCATATCTTCAAAATAAAGATCATCTAACTTTTAACATGACGAAATATATATTATAAAGAAGCTATCTTAAGAACATCTTATCAGATAAGCAAACTATTATATTGATTGATTGGGTAAAAAAACTTCTTATAATGTGAATTTTGAGGCTATGATCGTTACACATCCACCTCATCAATATGAGGACTTTAAGTGACTTGATTTGACTAGGGACACGTTAGTTCCTATGGGTTGATTGTTTTTCTCTATTACAAAGCCATGCCTTCCTTTGTAGAAAAAAGCATTAATCAATCATGTTACAAAAAAGTGCCCATATTTACAAAGTCATGACTCATGGTTTCAAGCTAGGGTGTTAGACACTCGCATAAATAAGGAAACAGTTTATCTACAGGGCAATCTCTCCTGGCAAATTCCCTCGTAGCTATTATTTGTTAGATTCTCTCTTGCCCATTATAAAACGTGGCAATACGGTAAATATTTCAACCATAGAAGCCGAAAAAAAGGATGAAGTGTGGTAGTGTGTTTTACAATAAATATGGAGAGCCTTGTAATTTAATGATGTAAAAACTCTCTTGTAAATAGGAAGTTATGGGTTTGAGCCCGCTTGTAAACTTTAGGTTATTAATGTCTCTCCTTCTAAAAAAAATTAAAAACTGTTTGTTTTATTTAAAAAAGAAAAGAAAAGTTGTTTTCCATGTAACAGGTTGACAATAACGACCCGAGAGTCCAAACACCCTCCAACCACCCCAAAAAAAGGGTTTCTGTCCTCGTTTTTGTGAAAAGTTTTTGTCCAATTTTGTGTATTAAAACAACAGCCCATCAGTGACCTAGGGAGGGCTAATGTCCTGCCTTGATTGAATGGCCCAATCTGCAAAACAAGCAAAAATGAGATTTGGGCTAGCTCATGAGCCATAGGCCCGTCGCTTAATAAATACTAGGAAATTAAAAAAAGAAACCGAGATGATTGACAAGGCGTTTATCGGATCCCCTGACCTGGAGACCTTGTTGACGTCGGTGACTTGTGGGGGACCGTGCAAGAACGAAAAGATCAGTTTTCGGGAGCGAGTTCGAATCTGCAAGAGGCAGGCAAGTTCGTTCAGAAGGGAATGGACGGGGAGGAAGGAGGTGGCATAAGGCTGAGCAAGAGGTTCTCCGATCAGGGCGGAGAGGTAGACTTCAAGACCAAGTCCGGCACTGCCTGGAGCCATTCTTATCTCAACCAGAAGCCATGGCACCCTCTTTCCTACCCTAATCAACGCCGTAAGTGGATTGCTGAGCAGACCCAAGCCCAGAAACAACGCCGCGCCGAGGAGGTCGCTCGTGAGGCAAGTCCCTTCTCCACCCCTTTTGCTTTTCCCATCAGACCCGGAAAATTATTGTGTGTTTCGATGTAATTGGAAGCATATTGTGCTATCTTATATTGGTGTCGAATATACGAGACACGATTCATTTTTTTTAATTATTGATTATTGATGCTTTATAATTATCATGTCTATTCCTGATTCTTAGTTATTTGCATCTCTGTTTCTATATTCCCTATTTACAGTATGCTCAGGAGCAGAATTTCTTTCACCAGACTGCTCTCGTCTCCAAGAAGGAGAAAGAAAAGGTTCGTCTTTGTAGCTACCCCATAGTTGGTCACTTGTTTTTGTCCTATGAGGAGAAATTTTGTTTGATTTTAAAGTTAAATTGTAATTTGTAACGTGTAGGTGGAAATGATGCAAGCTGTTAGCTTCATGTATGTTCGGCCTCCGGGGTACAATGCTGAAAGTGCTAAAGCAGCGGAGATGGCTGATGAGAAGAGAAGAGAGGAGCTGAATCAGCCGCCTCAAAATCCAAATGCAAATGGAACATCCTCTTCCATGTACTTGTCACTTTGTATCGTTCTTATCTATTGTTAGTTGCTATATTTCCATTTATATGGTTCCCATAGCGTGCTTACCTTGTAGGCCACCTGAAACCTCATGTGGTAAGAACCAATTGAATGGAGAAAAGAAGAAACCAAGGCCAAAAGATGTGTTTGGGCGTCCTCTACCAACTGAAGAAGAATTTGAAATTCTAAAAAATGCTCCACGGTACGTTAGAGTACTGCCATTGTAACTCAACAGAAAATAACATTCTTCTGTTTGTTCATTTTTGAAAAGCAATCCATGTATATTCTTAAATAATGTCTTCTATCAACCCTTAAATTCCATAGAAATTTAGCCAACATTTGGGGTCAAGAATAAATGAAATGCCAATGATAGACAGTCTATCAATTTATCTGATTTGCACCTTGTACATGGAAGCTGAGTTTCACATTGATGGTAGAAAGTTATTATTGTATCCTTATTTTGGCCACATGGATTTTAGAGCTGTACTTAGAAGTTATTGTTGATGATGTATGTTGTTTATTAAAAAATGAAACAGATTACATAGGCAAGCTGAATCTCTGTTCTTGGGATAATCGGTTGGCTATCATGTTGAATGCTATAGATTGAAAAAGTGCATATTGTGGTTCTAGGATTTACCAGATGCATATATAGTGATTTGGTAGGCCTCAACCTTTGATGAGAATAACGTCATGAAAAGGCAGTTAGACATCAAATATAAAATTATCCGTGTAGAAAACTAATTATAGAAATCTGCTGTAGTGTAGGCATCGTTGTTCACAAACTATGTCTTATATTTAAAACCGGAGAAGTATATTTACAGTAGTCTGACAGATTGCTAGGTTTACTTGTACAACAAACTTCATTCTGACATGGCAGTTTATATAACATGCTTAAATTTTTATTATTCTATTTATTTATATGAAGATAACATAGATTGTTTTGAATCCGTCTTTAATCGTAGTTTTAGTAATTGGATGTTTCCAGGATGGACACAGGAGTTGCTGGCAGGGTGAAACCTTTTGGTGTTGAAGTTCGCAATGTAAAGTGTTTAAGGTGTGGGAATTATGGTCACCAAAGTGGTGATCGTGAGTGCCCATTGAAGGACGTTATAATGCCTAATGAAGAGAGCAGGTTGAAGAGGGATGATCCTTTGAATGCTATCCTTGCCCACACAGATACTAGTGAGGTCAGTTTCTCATAATGTTGAAATTTTGTTTGGGAAACATAGCAACGTCTTTATGCCCTTAAGCATCAGTGGAGTTTGGTATAATCAACATTTTGTTAGCACCTTACTTTTATGTTTTGACATATATTCTTTGATATTTTGACATATACTTTAATTTCTCCCGGGGAACTTAGAGGACGGAAATATGAACAAGGGGTCAGCTGAAAATCCCCCATCCCCCCCCCCCCCCAAGGTAGGAGCCTTGTCAAAAATAAGGGGAAGTCTAAATGCAACCCTTCTTTTCCATCTTTGCTCCATTATTCTCCATCTAAACACAATCCAAAAAGGCAAGAGAAGAAAATTTGGTAACCTCTCTTGGGTCATCTAACTTGCCTTAAGATTATGATTATCCAAAAATATTTACCCTTCCCCCACCTTTTCCTTCTATAGCATGGTTGGTTGTTGATCAGTGTTACAGTGTCGTTGCTTTTTGATAATCAAGATGCTATGAGATGTGTATCAATTTTCCCTTTAAGGTGCACTAATATGTCTTTTCTCTTGTGAATGATACCGTTGCAGGTTTTAAAGTGGGAGCTGAAGCAGAAACAGGGAATCAGTCCTCCTCGGGGAGGATTCAATCCAGATGATCCCAACCAGCAGATAGTTGCTGAGGACATATTTGATGAGTATGGAGGTATATTTATTTTATGTATAGTTTATTCTAGAGAGCACTCATGTTTATCCGTTACATGCAATAATCATCATCTATGTTGCAGGTTTTCTTGGTGGTGGCGATATCCCTGAGTTGTTGACAGCCTTCTCTAAGAAGCCCAAAAAGAAATCAAAAAAGAACAAGCACAAAAAACGGCAATCAGTACATTCAGAAAACAAAACTTCTTCAGAGGGAGAGAGGAGGTCAAAGAAGAAAAATCTTAAGGGGAACAAAAGGAAGCAAACTCATTCCAAGTCTAGTTCATCAGACTGTTCGGACTTTGAAAAGGATCAAGAAAATAGCAGGCACAAGCAATCTTGTTCGTCAGAAGATTCTGATAGTGATAAGGATGATCAAAGAAGAAAACTCAGACAAAAGCCGTCATCTAAAGATTCGGACTATCCCAGGCATAGGATGAGTAAGAACAGCAAGCATTCTTTTTCATCCGAGGATTCTGATCCTGATGGGTACCATGAAAGTCACAAGAAGGGAAGTAAGCACTCTTATTCTTCTGAAGATTCTGACAGGTACAGTGATGATCTAAGTAGAAAGACTAGACGAAAGCATTGCTATTCAACTATGAGGTCTGGCCTTTCTGGACATCATGGGAGTAGAAAGAGCAGAAAAAGACATTATTATTCGTCTGGGGATGATTCTGGTCCTGATGGGTATCATGGAAAGCACAAGAGCAGAAATGAGCGTTCTTATTCATCTGATGATTCTGACCATCAAAGACAATCCAGGGATAAGACTAAGCATACTTCAACAGCCCATTGCGAGTCTCAGAAGCATCACAGACATGGATATTACAAGAGCAGAGATGGGCGTTCTTATCCACCTGGAGATTCTGATAGAGACAGGGACGATCAAAGCAGAAGGGCCAAACAAAAGCATCCCAATCGTGATAGGAGTAAACATGGTAAAAAGGGGCATTCTTATTCATCTGAGCCTGAGGATTCCGGTTCTGATAGGTATCATTATCATAGAAGTCGAAAGGGCAGGAGTTGAGGATAAAAAGCCAAAAAGAGCAGGAACGATCATTCTTGTTCATCTGATGATTCTGATCATCAAAGACGTCCTAGAGTGTAAAGGAGTAGCACTGGCACTAATCAACATCCTTGGCAACTATAATTAGTAATTTAGTAACCCCAGGAAATGAAAGCGAACACATCGTACTAGCACTCATGAAGAGGTTGATCCAGTGCATGTAAAAGATATTAACCTGTTACCTCCATGACCATCATCGTGGTTGCCTGTCCGATTTACATTGATTGTTCTGCTGTATTGAGCTGCCTGGAGGCAGGAAAGGGTTAGCTGTTTTTTGTACTGTTGATATGGTTTTGGGCAAGTTTTAACAAATTCAGACTGGATGAAGTATTATATATCTTTACTGCGACGTTCTCTAATTAAAATATGCCAAATATTTGGTTTGCCAATATCTTAATCGTATGGTTTGGTTGAAAAGAAATAGCCCGCACACAATATATTGTGTAAAAGTTATATTCTTGTCATGCAATTTTTTTTTTCTTTTGTTGTGTTAGGAAGGTTTGTACCCTCCGCGGCGGCACTGCCCTCGTCCTTCATTCTCACTTCACTTTTCCATCTAATTTACCAAAATAATGCCAAAAGTATCTTATACCAATCATGTTATAGGAATCGTGCACCTGCTCATTGAAATTAAAACTAAACGCTAAAGATGCCATATGCTTTCTCCATGGTAAAAATAAGAAATTTTTTGAAACATTACATTTTAATATATATATACACACATAGTAGTTTACAAATTATAGAATTCTAACTACAATTGATATCTTTTTATCTAAAATGCCCATAGAAGTATATCAAAATTAATTGCCACTTGTTAGAAACAAATAATTAATTAGTATTAAAGACAAAATTGATAAAAATTGGGGATATTTACCCAAATACTTAATTGAACGTTAGGTAAAAATGTTTTTTGCGTGCAATGGAAGGAGTATAAGATTCATCTGATATACAATCCTACCAATATGAAAGTTCTACTAATGGCACCTTAGTAAACAGCTTATATATAAGCCCATAAATAGCAGACAATATACGAGCAGGTTCAACCCAACATGTCATGCACATTACAGATTTCCAGGTTTCCTAGATAATTAATCAAAATGGTTCATAAAGCATGTATTCTGAAGCCCAAGAGCCCCAAAGGAACCATGTAAAAACAAGTAAAACTGAGTTACTCAATACAGAAATCTTCACTAAGAGCCCTACAAAGAAGAGCTTAAGAAGATTTCACAAAATGGTTAGCCAGATATCTGGCAATCTCTGTGAACGATATTTTATCTTTCCCCTCGAAAATGGTCTTCAACTTCTCATCGCAAACAATTTCCTTCTTGTTTGTAGGATTCTGCAGAAGAATAGCTTAGTCATACCATTGTAGAGAAATAACAGAACGAACAATGAAATGAAACACGATGGAGGACCAAAAGGAAAAAAAAAAAATCAATAATCTAAAGAGGACAAAGTGAATGTTGGGCTTTAAAAGGACAGCAAGAGCATAAAATTGGGGTAGCCGAAATGAGGATGCTGAGATGGATGTGTGGGCATACAAGAAAAGATAAGATTCGCAATGAACAAATACGGGGAAGAGTTGGAGTGGCACCTATTGAGGAGAAAATAGTGGAGAACCGTCTTAGGTGGTTTGGACACGTACAAAGAAGGCCAAGGGATGCGCCGGTGAGGAGGGTGGATCAAACGGATTGGAGTCCGGTTAAAAGGAGTAGAGGAAGGCCAAAGAAAACGCTCAACGAGGTCATTGAGCGGGATCTCCTGGTCAATAACCTATCTAAGGATTTAGTTTTTGACAGAGCACAATGGCGTCGTATGATCCATGTAGCCGACCCCATTTAATGGGAAAAGGCTTTGTTGTTGTTGTAATCTAAAGAGGACAAATTATTTTTACTTCCACGACTAAGAATGATTGAAGCTTCTGCTCACACTTACCAAGTAACCAAGTAAGTAACTGAGAACAACATTAACCATGAAAGGAAATTTATGGAGAAGAAAAAAAGGCAGCAGATCCAACCCAATTGGGTAAACCAAGAATCAACAAACAATTAATACTATGCTTGATTTCAACTCCAAAATAGAACTAAAGAAACATGCTTCAAACATTTCAAGGCTAAAGATAAAAGGTAGATGCTCCAAAAGAAATCTAATACTTTTATGTCATGACTTCTTTTTTTAAAACTATCATAACCCAAAATATATAAATAAAAAATATATAAGCCACCAACTTATCTGCATTTTCCGATCCAAGTAAATTTCACCAACCAACTTCAAAAATATAATCATTAACATGTCTATCCAAGAAAAAACTTTCTAAAGCAAACAACTGAGCAATCGGCATTAAATGAAACAGAGTTTATACAAGCTAATGAGCTATCATGTGTTGGTTATTTCACATTATATTTAACACTGCCAACTCAATAGTAGCAAGGGCATGAAAGAATCTACCAAGATGGCCAGAAGAACTGTAACACTAGCAGGAAAATTTATACATTCAATATCATAGGCTACCGGTCTACTAGTCCTATGGAATAAGTCACTTGTTTCCCAAAACTAGATAGCAATTTTATTGCATAAGATTTTGATAATGGCGTGAGAGCAAACAAATTCACGTTAAAATAAAGAATATGGAGCCAGTACTGCTGTATCGTGCATGAGACAAGCAACGCAATCAAAAACAGATAAATAAACTAACTCCAGTGGGGGAAAATAAACAGGTTCCATAACCTATAAGAAAGAAAAACTTGGAATAAAGTCCAGAGTATGTGTTTAACTTGCAGACAGAAGATTTTCACAAAGCCGAGAACTAACGAAGAGGTTTTTCTGAAGATTCCGAGACCAAGTCCTTCAAAATAGCCAGAGAACGAAAAGCTTTGAAACTCTTAAAACACTCATAAAGGAACGTAATGTAAAACATTTCCGTATGCTTTCCGAATAGTTCAACTGATTTCTGGAACAGTACAAGTGGAAAAGGGACAAAAATTATTAAATATAAATATAATGCAGCACTGATCCTCAGGGACAGGAAAGAATGAAGACCTGAAGGTTGTGGAGTTTGATGTGCCCCCACACTTTCTTGACGGCATCGGTGCGTGATGATTCAGACGCACCCAGAAACTTGCCAAGCTGCGGAGAGACGGGGATAATCTTCGTTAAGGCGCTGCCTCGACCTTTCGGCGTGGCCGTCTTCGCAGCAGTCTTAACACCGGACGCAGCCCCCTTCGCCGCCGCCGCCGCCATCAAGGCTCTACTACAAGCTCCAAAAACCCTAGTCGCTGCCATACTCACCGGAGAACCGCTTGTTGAACTCTTTCTCACGATGGCGTAAACCCTAGCAGAGTCGAGAATGATAAATAAAAGAATGAAATGTGGAGCGATAGGAGAATAAACTGATGATTTCATTACCACCAGATGAAAGCCGTTTAAATAGACTAATTACAAGATAATTTAGGCCCCATTTGTATTGATTTTTGAAGAGGAACTTAAGGAGAATAATTTATAAAAAAAATATTTTTAAATAAAGTCTTTTAAAATAATAGTTTATTAAAAAAAATAATTATAAATAAATGAGTATTTGAATAGTTATTATCCTAATAATTTTTATGATTAGTCAATTGTTAAAAATATATAAAATAAAAAAATTAAATTAATAAATAATTACTAGAATTATTTATTATTATCTCTTATCACTCAGTGCACCTCCTCAACCAGCGACGCTCCACCCACTGATGACAATAGAAGCGTAAGAAGAAGAAGATGTAGAGGAGAGAGAAACGGCGATGGCAATCACTGATACTTGACGGAAGACCTACTAACAGACCAATGAGGGAATAGAGAGACCAATGACCACCATACCCACCGATAGATTTGGAATGATAGACTAGTGAAGGAGGAGAGAAAGACCGGTGACCAACGCACTCACCAACGGTAACCAGTGTACCCATTGACGGATCTAAAACGACGAGCTAACGAGGGAGGAGAGAGGAGAGAATGTCATAAAAGTATCAATAAAAGGGTTTTTTGATATCAAAAACCCTTTTTCCCCTCTAGAAACTATTCCCAAGAGTTTATCTAAAACTATAGTTTAGTCCAAAAGTACTTATGAACAAATAGGGCTGTTTATTTTAAAACTTCTCTAAATTTTATGTGTATCTAAACACACACCTAATAATGAAAATAATAAATTCATGAGAAAATACAAAATCAGGATATCGAAAATAATATTTAAATGGAAAATGGAGACTAATTTAAAATAAGTAGTAAGATAATGGGATAATAACAAATTATAAAAAATAAATAAATTGCAATAATCCCTCTCTTAAACTAATGTTTGCAAACATTAAGAGTTAAACGATTTAAACTTAAGCCCTCCCTCCAATAAAATATTTTATAGAATATACTCCAGCCATATTTCAGAGCTTCACGAACAAAGGATGATTGAGAGATTTAGTTATAATGTCAGCCACTTGATTTTCACTTTTGCAGAATATCAGATCAATAATATCATCGTGGCAAATGTCACGCAAAAAATAATATCTCACATCAATGTGCTTACTTCTTCCATACAAAGTTGGATTTTTGGAAGTTTTAATTGCTAAAATATTGTCACAATAAATTTTGGTTGGCCTTTTTTGTTGACCTTGAAATATTTCAAGTAATCTTCTTAATCATATAGCTTGACAAGAACAAGTTGCAGCAGCAAACAAATCAACTTTTGTAGTATATAAAGTAACAATTTGTTGTTTATTTGAAGGCCAAGGAATAGCTCCATCCCTCATCATAAAAGCAAAGCCTGATGTACTTTTTTCTATCATCAAGGGTCTCGGTTGGATTTTCCATATATCGACTTATAAGATTAACACCATACATGATATCAGGCCTTGTAGAATTAACTTTCTTTTCTCCATCATCCTTCACCAACCTCAAGCCACATTTATTTAGTTGGAGTATGAACATGATTGCAATCTCTCATTTTAAACTTGTCCAAAATCTAAAGAATATGTTTCTTTTGTGAAATAAAAGTTTCATATGGTGACTATACAACTTCAATGCCAAGAAAATAATGCATTAAACCCAAATAAGACACTTCAAATTCTTTCGTCATGTTATTCTTAAAGGCCTCAATCATGCCTATATCATTGCCCAGTATGAATTAAATCATTAACATAAGGAGACACAATGAGCATTTTCCCATCCTTTTCAAATTTGGTAAAGAGAGTATGTCCATGAGGGCATTTTTGAAAATCTTTTTTTAAAAAAATAAGCATTTATACGACTATACTAAACTAGTGGTATTTGTTTTAATTCATATAATTTTTTGTTCAATTTATATACATTTTTTTCATTAACTTTCTTCACATATCCAAGTGGTTGATCAACATAAATTTTTTCTTGCAGCTCACCATATAAAAACGCAAATTTCACATCCAATTGATAAATAAGCCTAGAATTTTGGGCAGCCATGGCTAGCACTAAATGAACGGTGTCAAGCCTAGCAACAGGAACAAAAACATCTTTATAATCAATCATAAATTCTTACCTGTAACTAATGGGAGTTAGTCCGAGTGGTAAACAGCTCAGTATCACTTAAGTAGGATCTCGAGTTTGAGCTTTGCCGTATGTAGAAAATCCCCGTTAGGAGACTCACCCACCATAGCTAGGTGTGCGACACGGGTCGAATCCGGATATAATTAGGATAAAGTTCAGGTGAACCGGATGAACAACTAAAAAAAAAAAAAAAAATTCTTGTCTATAGCCTTTTACGATATATCTATCAATTTCACTATCTTTATTTAGCTTTATTTTATAAACCCATTTGACTCCAATGGATTTTTGCCCTTTGGAGAGTTCTACCAATTCCCATTTATGATTTCTCTCTCTAGCAATTTGCTATTTTTCATAAACCCATTTATTCTCTTTGCTTGGAAATCTATGAAAAACCTGCATTCCAACAAGGGACATTCTCCAACTTCATCATCTTTCCAATAATATTTCTTGTATTTTTTGGACGTGACACCTCAGAGGCACTTGATTTATATGTTTTTCTCAAGTGTCACTTTTCAATAGCAATATTGTTTGGAGTACCCAATTCTTTCCTTGGATTTTGACAGTGGAGTGGAACAATGAACATCTTTATTATTACCCTTCACTGTAATCTTTCCTTTATTCTGCTTATTAGATTGATGAAGTTGCGTGGTGTTATCGTGGTTGTTTGGTTTTTCTCTAAAAATCATTTTTACGTTTTGAGAGAAAACTCCCCTAATGGATTCATAAACAAAACACCTCATGTTTGCCTTTTGATTTATTAATAAAATGGTGTACATAATTCACTCATATTATTAATCTAATTTTGTAATTAGTCACCTAATTATGAATTAGAATGATAACAAAGAAGAATTGAATTTAATATACGATACAATAATTTAACAATTTATATAAAAATCGGCCAAAAACAAAATGAAAGAAACACAATCAAAGACAAATGTCAAGTGTCAACCACCACTCCTTCTTTCCTTAGCCATCGCACCAGGCAAATATTATAAGATTATTCATTAAAGCTCCTGTTACTTGTGCGACAAGAAATTGACTTATTTGAAATATTCTTCAATTTATATCAATTTTAATATCAATTTGCTTCCTTTTTTTTTTCCTTCCTACCAATTTGAAAGAAGCTCCCTAATCCGTTTAAACAAAACACAATTCACCAATAAAGTATTCACAACGATTGTGAGTTGGTATTATTGAGATTTTTTCTCTTGAAAATTTTATTCATGTTAAATTGTTAGTGGGAGTATGAATTTTAATTTTTTTTAATTTTTTAAAAATTTTAAATTAATTTATTTTAATTTATAAATTAATATATAATCTAATATTATATATTATTAGTATTTTAAAAAAATTAAAATATATATATTATAATTAAATAATTTATCTAACTTAATTATTAGATTAAGCATCTAAGAAGCATTATTTTAACAGACCCTTTATATTTAGATAATTAGATTTTGGCGCAGGTTCGGATCTCCCACGACAACAGGCGTCACTTCTTCCCAGCAGCGATGCCTTGTACGCGTATATGACGCGTAATAGCGCGTTTCTATATTCGACTATTCGAGTGCGCTAAAAAGCCATCAATCGTCTTTGATCTTTGCTATAACATCCTTATTGCCCTCTTTACCCAGATTCTTCACAATCCGTCAATTTTCTTGTCATCTCTTGATATTTCTTCTAAGTCTAATCGGTTAGTTCACCTATCTGCCCTTAGCCTCTGGTTTTTCTTTCTCTTCGATTTTTTTTTTTAATTTCTTGGTCAATTTTTACAACCTTTTGAATTTGTCAATGATAATTGCTAAGATTGATCCATGTCTGTTTAGCAGCTAGTCGTTCCGAATCTGCAGGAATTTGTGAACGATGATAATATTCGTTGTTGTTATTTGCATTCGTAGCGAATCAGATTGCAAATAGCCTGTTGTAGTTCCTTTTTCTGGGATTTATGTTGCAGCTTTCTGAGTTCGCCTAGGAAAATTTCATCTCTTATGTGAAATTTGATAAATTACCCTCGCGGGCAAATTAGAATCAGAGCCTTCTTCATTGTTGTATTACTTTTCGTTAATTCATACGTTGTTAGCTCGATGACAGGATCAATCGAGGACCCAAAAAAAGATGGAAAAGAAATATCAGTAACGAAAATATTTTATAGGTTACTCGGATTGGTTCTACCTATCGTTTATTTGTATCTGAATAATCGTCTTTCTTGGTTTCTCGCAAGCTACAATACATACATATTGTGTGTCTTTTCTTTTGTGCCAAGTACTGATCTTACTCTGTCATCGAATTCTGCTTTTTGTAGAATCAGCTCTTAGCTTAAAAAATGGGAGGTGGAAATGATCATAATGAATCTGACAGAGGACTTTTTTCAAACATTGCTCAAGGGTTAGCTCATGGTGTTCATGGGGGTCATGGTTATCCTTCTGGAGCCTACCCTCCGCCACCAGGGGCCTATCCTCCACCACCAGGGGCCTATCCTCCACCACCAGGGGCTTACCCTCCACCTCCGGGGGCCTACCCTCCACCTCCGGGGGCCTACCCTCCGCAACCTCATGGGTATCCATCTCATGGTGGCTATCCTCCAGCAGGTTATCCTCCTGCTGGCTACCCGCCTGCTGGTTATCCTGGCCCCTCTGCTTCAGGTATAATACATATGTACATATGTTTGCGCTTGTGTGTTGTAGATAGTTAGTTCATAATCTACAAGTAATTGAATGTTTGAATTTACTGTTCTGGAGAATTTGCTGTAATAATGAAAAACTTTTTTGCATCTAGTTGTTAGCTTGGGAGGAACTTTGGAAGCGTGAAGTAAAAAATATGATATGTGACTGTCTGATAACAACATTGTCTAATCTACTTGGGAGTGTCCTGGGTTTATATATATATATATAGTGGAGCTTGCATTGCATTGTTATAGAGAGGTTTTCTGCGGTCTGTATGATGTTTACTTATCTGGTTGGACTAATTTTGTTTCTATTATCAGTACACGGGCACAGTCATCCTCATGGAGGATCTGGGATGGGGGCATTGCTTGCTGGAGGAGCTGCTCTTGCTGGAGCATATGGCGCTCATCACCTCAGCCACGGTCACAGTCACGGTCACTATGGGTACGGTGGTCACATGATGGGCCATGGGAAATTCAAGCATGGAAAGTTTGGCAAACATGGGAGGTTTAAACACGGGAAGCATTTCAAGAAGTGGAAGTGATCTTACATGTGCTCCTTCATGATTCTGAATGCTTGTTTCTAAGTTCTCGTAAATAAACCATGATGTCAAACAGTTTGCTTTTAACTTCTGATGCCCTTAGCTCATAGATTTTGGAATCAGAATAGCAGCCCTGAGTGTATTATAAGTGTGCTATTGTCTTGATTTGCCGCTCACAGCGATAACATATGGTCTAATAGAATTCTTTTCTTCTTTTCCTCTCTTTTTTATTCGCTGTTCGTATCGTAAATATTAAAAGCTATATATGGGCTGTTTGGTTTTACTCTCCAAAAATACTGAAATTACATCATATATTTCAGAAGTATCTCTAGATTAAATTATAGTTTCAAATAAACTTATAGAACTAACTTATGAGTGGGGTAAAAGATTTTTGAGTTGTGTAATGATTATTTTATCTTTATTTTTTATTCTCTATCATTTTATCCTATAAATTTTTTTGATAATTTAACTATAAAAAAAGTCATTTTAACAATAACTATATAAATACTTATTTTTTTTAAAAGCTATTCTCTATAATTAATTTTAAATCACTGTTTTTATAAATTTTTTTCTATAAACTAAACTAAACTACCTCTATAGTTCATGCTCTCATGGACAGCTTACTAAAGGAGCCTGAACCCAAAGAAATGTATTTCTAAATTAAAGCAACCTGTATGCACAGCACAGCTCTGATCTAGCAATAAGCAATTCTTGAATTGAATTCGTTTGTTATTGCTAAATCCACCATTATCTTGAATTATAGAGTAACGTATTCACTGGTATCCTTTGCTAGACTAAGAAATAGTTGTGTTCTGTTTAATATTCCTATAATCTTTAATATAAATTTTATTTTAATAAAAAATTACAATATAAAATATGTCTTATATTAAAGATTATATGAGTATTTTCTAGTGAAATTTATAATTGAAATAATCACAAAGTTTCTACATGAAGAATTTAATAATTAAATTTTTTATTTGGGATTACTATGTGATTTTCTTTTTTTAATTTCTTATGCATTGACCGATAGTCAGAGACTCAGTCACTCTTCCCTCATAAGCCTGAAATTAGAACATTGCCAGCATCATGTCTCAACCCTTTTTTTTTGTACAAAAATATTTTAAAAAATATTAGGCTTACTTATGATTAAGCTCACCACCTGATAAATTGTCAATTATCTTCAAACACAAATCTAAACAGCAAGACATCTTAGCCTTTTAGTTTTGTTACAAAATTACGTCTCAGCTTTCTCGTCCCTTGAGCCTTCATGTCTTCTTCTTGTTTTTTGTTTCCCTTTAAAGTCCAATACTTTTTGTATCCTTGGCCATCGAGGATCGAGCAAGTATCGAGGAAAAAATTTGAAAGATGTTCATGTTGGAAATTTGAAATATTCTTCAATATTAAATAGAATAAGGCTTTGTTATTGTTGTATAAGACATTAAATCCAATGGAATGATATTGCTAGAAGCTGTAGTCAATCCTCAATACGAGGAGAAGAGTTAACAATTGAATCCAATTTTTTCTATTATTTTCGTATGTATAATAGTGTGAAAACAACAGAAAGCCCGCTCCAAGTTGTTTAAGAATAGTAGAGTCGAGTTTCTGGACCATTTTAGTTTTCAGAGGTAAATCTTTGCCTGAGAGGTTAAAAGATAGTGAGTTATCAACGGGTTAGTCTTAGTGATAAATGATTTAGTATCGTTTAAATGAGGCTTCGAGTTTAAATCTTAGTATATGAAAAAAATTCTTATTAAGAGACTCACCCACCATAACTAGGTGCGAGATATGGGTTGGATCCGAATATAGACGGAGTAAAATTCTAATGAATAAGATAGGTAACAAAAAAAAATAAAAATAGTAAGTTACAAATTCTGTCTAGATTACATGTATTTCTATTACTATAAAATTTATAAATGAAATAATTAATAACGGGGTTAGCATTATCCTTTTTATATAGCGACGAATATTTCTGTTTCTTAATGATTTGGGAGATAAAAAAGCTAAATAAATATTATTTTAAAGTATTTATTTTTATATATTTTTTAAATTAATTTACTTAATTCATATATAGATATATATTTTAATGATATTTAACGTACTTTAATTCCTATTACTCTCGATAAAATTCAAGTTTTATTTCTAAAATGATAAAAGAAAAAAGTCTTGAGGTTTATTTTTAATATCACGACATTTCTTGCATTACGTATTAATACGTTTCTAAATGCCAAAAGTTGTGAGAAGTAAACGATTAAAATCAGAGGGAAAAAAAAGTCTTTGTTATTAATTATTTTTTATGAATAAAAATATAAATATATTTTTATATAAATAAAAATATAAATTAATAGACTAAATTTAGAATCTTATTATAATTTTAATATTTTAAATTTATTATCTTATAATATGATAATATAATATTTATATATAATTTTAAATAATATCTAAATTTAACCCTAAATAATTAAATAGCTAACAAATATATTAACACTAACCAATGTGATTGCTTCTGTAAACTATAATTACGGTTGGCAAACTGTATTTCGAACTGTCATTAGGTTTTATTTTTATTATTTCTTTATACATTCAAGGCCTGAGTGTTTCGCTTCCCTAGTTTTTTTCTTTTACTTTTTTCACCTTGGCCATCAAGCAAATATCCATTAAAAAAAGAAAATTTAAAAGATTGAAAAGTTCTTGTTCCTTGAGCCCCAAGACCTTCACATATTTGAAATATTATTCAATTATAGACACTAAACATTATTAAAATCGAATGATGGCAATTTTTTTCCCGATGATATATATTTTTTAAGTATCTGAAAAAATATAAATTGTGTCGAGGCCCAACAAACGGAGCCTTACCTTGAATAATTACTAGCGGTCGGGTTGCTTTCGTCCTTGACAAGTTCGATTCTCATCAAGTCGGATTCAAATAGACCCGACGAAAGTAACCCTAGCTACCTGCTTTTCTGAAGCCTGCGCGTAGAACGTTCCCACCACGCGTCCCTACCCACTCCCCATCTCTCCGCTGATCATCATAGTACCTACAGCTCGGTATGCCCGCCGTCTCACGCCATCCTTTTCAATTTGTCTTGCAGCATTCTTATGATTTCATTCATGGCCACCAATTTTCCGTTTTCTTGCAGGGCCGCAAGTTCAGCAAGAGATGGCCGATCGGTTAACTCGTATAGCTATCGTCAGCGACAGGTGCAAACCTAAGAAGTGCCGCCAAGAGTGCAAGAAGAGTTGTCCTGTCGTGAGAACCGGTACTATTTACTCTGCTGCTACTTCCTGCGCTGTGACCGCCTTCTAGATTTTACTCAGAATTGCTGTTTTCCCTTATAAGCGATTTGATCCTATTGTGTTGGTTGGATTGATGGAAACTTCTTATTGTTTGGTATATAGACTCTGTGTTACAGAAAATTGGGCGTTTTAATTATCTGATTTGGTTTGAGGGTTCTCGGGGGATGAAGCTATTTGTTCATGGATTTGGGTAGAAAGTTCCAGTTGCCAAAATTTGGATGAAGCAGAGAATTTGTTTGTTAGTACGATTTTTGTGCATCTTCCGGGGTATATTGTGACCAATTATGCGTGTGCAGGTAGATTGTGTATTGAGGTTACTGACAAATCTAAAATTGCTTACATATCCGAGGAACTGTGCATTGGATGCGGTATCTGTGTCAAGGTACGGTTTCATTTTTACCATTCTCAATCGTGTGCTCACCTTTATTACATTTGCGTTTTTAATGTTAGTTTATGTGACAAGATCATCCCTTGCTGCAGAAATGTCCATTTGAAGCCATTCAAATTATCAACTTGCCAAAGGACCTGAACAAAGACACTACTCATAGATATGGTCCTAACACTTTTAAATTACATAGGTGAGTGAATTAATTGTACTTCCCTTGGAATTTGTGACTGTCTATTTACTTTAGCTTGTGACTTACTAAAATTACGATGGCAGGTTACCAGTACCTAGGCCAGGTCAAGTGCTTGGTTTGGTTGGAACAAATGGAATTGGAAAGTCCACTGCTCTTAAAGTTCTTGCTGGAAAATTGAAACCTAACTTGGGCCGTTTCAATGTAATATCTGAACCCTGCATATCATTCCTATATTTTTCTAACTTTTCCTGCATAAGTAAAACAATAAATAATACAAAATTAGCCTTTCCGTACTGCATTGTTATCTGAAATTTTTTGCTCCCTACTCATTCCCCCTACCCCCTACTCTGCAGAACCCACCTGACTGGCAAGAAATCTTAACCTATTTTCGAGGATCTGAACTGCAAAACTATTTCACTCGCATCCTTGAGGATGATTTGAAGGTGATTATTTTCAAGTCTATGTTGTGGGCACTTGATGCACATATCTGTTCATGTTGCTGTTTAATATGCCTTTGTTTTGGTAGTTAATTTTTATTTGCCACTTTTAAAAAATGAGTTATGAGTGGTTTTTCAAGTCTTCATTTATTTTATACGGTATTAGAGATTATATTAACAGTTGTGTTATAATTTCTAAAATAATGAAGGGATACAGTGTGTTCCTTTTAATGAAGCAAATGAAGCGTGGAAATGTTATCACTGTGTGTATTTGTCTTCTAAAAATCAAAGTGTCTGAGGGCATGAGCAATCCTTAGAAAGCTATAGTTGCTCTGAAAATCTAGCACTACCATGCATCTGAATGTAAATTATGGGTACTGACCTATTAAACAATTCTAAATGACCTTTCTGAGGATTCCTTTCCTATCTTCAGCCGTTAAAGCTTGTAATAGATGTTCACATAAGTTTCTGTATGCGCATTCATTAAGTAGTTGATTGATTTTTCTATTTATTAGACAGAACATTGCTTCCTTAGATTTTTATTGATTACTGATCATTTTCTACATTTATATATGTATGTATATATAAAATAGGCCATTATAAAGCCTCAATATGTTGATCACATCCCTAAAGCAGTACCAGGGAATGTGCGGGAGACGCTGGACCAGAAAAATGAGAGAGATATGAAGCAAGAACTTTGTAATGATCTTGACCTAAACCAGGTTATAGATCGTAATGTTGCTGATCTTTCAGGTGGGGAGCTCCAAAGGTTTGCCATTGCAGTTGTTGCCATCCAGAATGCTGAAATATACATGTTTGATGAACCTTCTAGTTACCTTGATGTAAAACAGAGGCTGAAAGCTGCCCAAGTTGTTCGATCTTTGCTCAGGCCCAATAGGTCTTGTTTCCTTGTCTCATTAGTTCCTTCTTTAAACCTTTTCTATATTAGAATGTGGACTATTTTTATTTGATGTTGACTTGTCTGCACTTTGTCTTTTTCCAGCTATGTAATTGTTGTGGAGCATGATCTTAGTGTGTTGGACTATTTGTCAGACTTTATTTGCTGTTTATATGGCAAACCTGGTGCATACGGGGTTGTAACACTTCCTTTCTCAGTCAGAGAAGGAATTAACATCTTCTTGGCTGGTTTTGTCCCAACAGAAAATCTGAGGTTCCGGGATGATTCTCTCACCTTCAAGGTAAATGTCAATATTTCATTATGCATCACTCCTTTTATGCTTGTACTTTGCATACCTTTTCATTGCTCTTTTGATCTGTATAGGTTGCTGAGACTCCACAAGAGAGTGGCGATGATGCTCAAACATATGCTCGCTACAAATACCCGACAATGACCAAAACTCAAGGAAATTTCAAGCTTCGTGTAGTTGAAGGAGAATTTACTGATTCTCAGATTGTTGTGATGCTGGGTGAGAACGGGACGGGAAAGACAACGTTTATTCGTATGCTGGTATCACTTTATCCTCTCATTAGTTTCTTTTGAACTTTGATTTTTTCCCCAGTTTATACTTTGTCCTATCATGCTTTTATTTTGCAGGCTGGTTTATTGAAACCTGACAGCATAGAAGGTGGCTCTGATACAGAAATGCCCGAGTTTAATGTGTCATACAAGCCTCAGAAGATTAGCCCAAAGTTCCAATCAACAGTCAGACACTTGCTCCATACAAAAATACGTGATGCATACACACACCCACAGTTTATCTCAGATGTGATGAAGCCGCTTCTCATTGAACAATTAATGGACCAAGAAGTTGTTAATCTTTCTGGTGGAGAGTTGCAAAGAGTTGCATTATGCCTATGTCTTGGAAAGGTAGATATTTTAAGCTTCATCCATGGGAAATTTCTTAATCAGTGTCTCCTGCCCTTTTATCTTCACATTCTCAACTTTCTTTTCTTCCAGGACGTTTATGTAAAATGTTTTTTTGCCTGCTCATGCCATGAACATGAATGCGAGCTAATTTATGAACTGATGGAACTATTTTACAAAATTTTGTTGAGCTCATTTCTTTCTCTAAAATGAATGACTTTGTCTTCAGTTTTGATGAGATTCAAAATATTGTTTTCTGACTCATTGGTATTTAATAACAGCCTGCAGACATCTATTTGATAGATGAGCCTAGTGCATATCTTGATTCAGAGCAGCGTATTCACGCTGCCAAAGTCATCAAGAGGTTTATACTCCATGCAAAGAAAACTGCGTTTGTTGTTGAGCACGATTTCATCATGGCAACATATCTTGCTGATAGAGTTATTGTTTATGAGGGATCTCCTTCAGTTGACTGTATTGCTAATTCGCCACAATCATTGTTGACTGGGATGAACCTATTCTTATCAGTAAGCTTAAACCTTCAACTGGTTCTTCTGAAAAGCATATACTATAATGCTGATTGGTTTTATGATTTTTAATATTACTGCTAAATATGTACAAGTTCAAGTATTTGCATGCATATTGCTCAATACTCATGCAATATTCCTATCATACCTTAAAATTTTCACAAGTACTTATGTTCCTTTTTCTGTATAATTTTGCAGCACCTGGATATCACCTTTAGAAGAGATCCAACTAACTACCGCCCAAGGATTAACAAACTAGATTCAACCAAAGATCGGGAACAGAAATCAGCTGGCTCATACTATTACCTTGATGACTAAGGTTGTAGTTAAGGACAGGTGAGCCCTTTCTCCAAATGTGTTCAAGAGCGCTTTTCATGGCACCAGGAACTGAATTTCTTTTTCCCCCTTTGTTGTAGTTGCCCATCTTGCCAATTCAACAAGCAGCGCATCAATTTGAACCTTCGATGGGATCTCAGCCTCCGTTCCTCCAATGTCTTGAATATATGAGTGTTCTTTTGCCCATTTAAGGTGTAAATTTTTCCATGCATACTAAGCCTGCTTGCCAGCCGTTTGTTGGTTGGGGTGTTTGTATATGCTATTTAGCAGTGCACCTTCGTCACCAGTTTTTCCATGACATTGGTGGGAACCTGAGTTTTACTCGAGCTTATATTGGTGTTACTTTTATTATCATGATCGAGATTTAGAGCAATCTTGATGTCATAGAAATGATTGCTACTTCTTTTTAGTTTACCATATTCTGTTCAGTTTACCAGATACGCTCGTTTTGCTTAATTTTGATAATAAATTCTTTCTTCTCTGTTCAATCTTGATACCAAATTGATTTAATTGCCTTGCTTGATGAGTTTAATGTATAGCAAAGTATGGGTTTAATTACATTCTATTTAGTTTTACCATTATTTCATAAAACATTTGAATGACGCATTCGGATTTATTAGGCTTAAGTTTTGAGGAAAAATTAATTTAAAGTCCATATAATTACTGAAAAACATAATGGCCGTCTACCTTTTTCCCTTTTAAATTGTCATCATCGGGATTTTGATGATTAAAATTATTTTTGTTTTTAAATATAAAAAGTAGTTAGAGGGTTAAATTTAATTTTAAATATAAAATTTTAATTTATTATATATTTAATTTATTTAATTTATAAATTGATATATAATATAATATTATATATATTTTAAAAAAATTATATCATATTTATTATAATTAATTATTTTATTTATTTTTTTAATCTATTTAAATTAATCAATTAAATTTTAATTATAAAGGAAGTACAATTTTTAGTACATGCTTTCTACTTATTTTTACAATACAACACTTTAAAATAATTTAGAAAAATAAGGTTAAAGAAGGATTTATACCAAAAGTTGCATTAGACATTCAAAGTCCATTACAATCGAACTTGCTTTTTAAACCATCAACAACAGTGTAGTCAAGTTTTCTCAATTCCAATTGCAATATCGATAATGAAAGAATAAAACGTTAATAAACGATGGGAATTCGATGGTTCTAAACGGGAAGGGATTCAAAGACTATAACCTAAGATTTGCGCCAACCTTCTACATTTTTCTAGTTTGCCTTTTGCCCCTGATCCAAAGTCAAAATTTTGCTCCCTATTGTTACACAAGTATCGCATAGTCACATAAATGGCTTACGCATAAATTCCTTTCTTCTTGCTAAGTAGAAACCCAGCTTTCTATGTTTTAGGGATCTCACCAAGGTGGACGATCATCCTCAGGCGATTGAGGAGGGAGTGGTTTCCAGCCAGGCTTTTCATCCCAGTACATGTCATAGTATATGTGACCAGGATTGTGATCCATCACACAGCACCATATTCCAACATACCTCTTGACACGTTTTCTGAATTTATCTTCTCTTGTCTGCAGATTCAGTTTTGAATGGCACCATATCATGAGTTAGTCAGAATTTTTGCTCATCTTTGATGCAAAACTCAAAGTACGTAACAGAACAAGAAAAATAGGCTTGCCTTGTCAGTGAAACCTGCAAAAGCATCTTGCATTGAAGAGAACTGGATAACTTTCACGTCCTTGAATGATGAGAATGCTTTCGTGAGCTGCAAATCGAAGAAGTAACAGTCATGTTCAATAAAACGTTTCAAACAGATGTATATTAACCCCCATAGAGCAACAGAAAGTTTGCAGCTCTCTATATTGACTCGAGAATCTGGGAATAGGTGTTATTAATTATAGGTCTTTGACCAACCATAACTTACCTCGGACACTTGTGCTGCTCTTGGACATTTGTTGAGACAAGAATTTTAAATAATTACGTATTATTTCAATTTTGGAAAATTGGGGAATTAAATACTAACCACCCCAACTAAAGGTCATGCAATAAAAATGATCCAAAAGTAACTTTTGAGAAAATGCCTACAATCATAAGGAAAGGAAATTATCATTCTATGCTACGATTCTTGGAACATTGTCCGTCATCTTTCAGCACAAGACAAATGAAGACCAATAGACCACTTTCTGTAAACAAAATTGCTTACCATCTGACATCCTGGTTTTCTATGAGTTTTCCAACCAGATCCTTGATAATGATGATAATATTTAGTTAATATCACAAGGTATGAAAGGGGACACGCCATACAATTTTAGTCCCATCAACTTACTTTCAACTTTCAACATTGTCCTTCATCTTTCAGCACAAGACAAGTGCAGACCAATATACCACTTTCTGTAAACAAATTGCTTACCATCTGATATCCTGGTTTTCTATGAGTTTTCCAACCAGATCCTTGATAATGATGATAATATTTAGTTAATATCACAAGGTATGAAAGGGGACACGCCATACAATTTTAATCACATCAACTTACTTTATAAGTTGGTTTTTGAAAAATTTGAGCAGAAATAAGTGGGTGGCATGGGTTTGAACAGAATTTGGTATACCGTTTCTTCATTGCTATGCTTTGGAAGTCTAAGTACTCCCCCAACAGTGGTAGCATTTGATGCATCACAATCTGGGGTCCCATCTTTACAGAGATGAACATCAAGCCATGAATTCTTCACCTGAACTCAGCAACCCAACAAGCAAGTTCTTACTGAGTAACATAAATCCAGAAACAAGCCTGAGTAATTTGGAATTAGACATTATTGAGTGACAATCATTTACCTCTGAGGGCATAGAAGGATTATCAAGAATTGAGTACTCTCTAATGCCTATGCCTGGGCCAAACTCTTCCTCAGCTAGTGCTTGCAACAAGACATTCACCTGCAATAAAGTGCATTTCCATGAAGCACAAGGCAATACGAGAGACTAGTAGTTATGTATGCGAATAAAGAAGAGAAAGAAAAACAACGGATAGGTAAGAGATCAAACTGAAAAACTTCGAAGCGTTCAAGAGATTTCTTGTAGTTACTTTTCAAAAAACTAGTGGTTTTGATGGTTGTTTTTCAAATGTGCTCTTATAAGCTGCTTGTGCTTCACTTTTTTTGGCAGACCAAAAACACATAAAGCTTGTTTTAGAAAATTAAAGTGAAATATTTCAAATTTTTGTTTGCTAGAACTTTGATAATTAAATTTGAACTCCGCCCATGTTTTTCTAATTTTTGTTTTGCCACTACAACTACAATTATGACAAAAGCCTTAAATTTATGAAGATTATATTTACGTCACTTACTGATCTTAATTCACTGTCTCATGAGACCAAAACTATTGATTTTTTATTCTTCTATTGGCTATGAATCATGCTGAATTTATTCAAGAGGGACAGTTAGTTTAGGGTTCTGCTAAGAACACTGTTCCTCAGACCTAAATTTTCCACAGATGAAGCAAACTGCAATGCCTCATCACAATTCACCTACGTCTATACAAATGTGCTGTGAAATTGTTGGCGGTACTAATATCCAACTTTGATTACTTATGACCGATGCGATTTTCCAGATATACTAAAAAGCAACCACCATAACAAATCGTTCAAACAAACTGGAAATACCTCAAATACATGGTCCAAAGGACAAAGAAAAGGCTGTCTTGTCATAGTCCCCTCCAGAATACCAGGATGAGGAAACCATAGCCTATCGACCATGCACCATAGAGGAGGCATGACCTAAACACAAAGGAAAAAATTTAAGATCAAAATATAAGCTTTAAAAGAATAAAGTTAGTCACTAAGCACCAGCAACTCAGCCAACTGCACTTGCCACAGGAGTAAATTGCAATCAAAACTGAGCATCAAAACAAATTATATCAAATGGTAACTTGTGAGGCCATCAGAAGTCATAGTCTAGACTGCCAGTAACTTTCAGCCATGAGAAAGTGAACTTCAAACATTCTTATACATCAATAACAGCTTTTTGGTAGCTTTGACTGAATTACTATTAATTGAAAGGAAATAGAGAGGGAGGAGAAAGAGGGGGAGTGAACAGCCAAGATCAGTCATGTTATGAGACTTCTAATTTCATTTGAACCCAATAAGGCCTCTGAGAAGAAAATGATAATTATAGAGAGGATTTATTTCTGTGCTTCACAGGCGGAAATCCTAGGTTAGCAAAATTTGATGCTATTACAACCTGTTATCTTCTGTCATAAATATATAGATGTACTATTACAATTAGCGTCCTTTTGGTTAATTTAAGCCAACAATGCCATTGCCCTGCACAAGTGCAGAGTAATAAAGTAACTTGTCAGTTCTGAATTCCAATATTAAGGATTTTACTATATTGTGAACCTTGTCTAGGTAGTATTGATCCTAGAAATATGTATCCTTCATATCATTGTCAAATGTTGATCACTTCACGAAGAAATAGTGCTTAACAAGTTGTACCTATGATGACATTTAACCACCCTGACGAGACAAAATGCAAATCCACAAGTAATGTAATAAGCATTTATGTTTCCGGAAAGTAGTTCTCACCAGTGTTCTGTTCAAAAGGGAAGCAATAGCAAGTGCTGTCCTTATCTGTTTTATCTGGAAAAGATCATGCACAATAAGATTGCAAGATGCAGAATTATTTTTACATTCAATTGCAGAAGAAAAAAGGATTAGGTCAATACACGCATACTTGATAGTTAACAAGAGAAAAATGCGATTCAATGGTATGGGGCCCACTTAGCAACAGGTTCTTTGGGATTGATGGCTTAAATGACAAAAAAAACCCTGCAAAAGTTCCTCTGATAAGTTAGTTTGTGGAACTATCATGCAAAGGAGTATCAACCATAAGAAGATTCTGCATTTAAGGCATTGCCACATGGAAGCATCGACTTCCATCTTCAGTATTTCATTGTGATATTGGCTCCAATGGAGGATGGAATAGAAATCTTTCAATACAAGATATAAGGAGCAAGTGAAGATAAATAGTGAAATGAGTGAATTTATACACTTATATGAGGAATAATTGAGTGGTGTGCATATCTAAACTGGGGAAGAATTGAAAAAAATAATTACCAGGTGGATTATAGTATTCAGGTGGATCATAGAAGACCATGGCTTCTCGAAGTCGATGGCGCTTTCCTTCAGTGCCTGCAAATTGAAATGTTGTATGCACTGCATAAGGCTCCAATTTGAGTTGCTGATACATAGCCTGCAGTTAGAATGAACAGTTACATTCTGCAATTTAATTTCTAAGGCACCATTAGGTAGGATGTAGCCATTTTTTAGAGAAATGGAAGGAAAGAGGGATATGGAGAGATGATTTTTGGATTAAAAATGTGTTTGGTAAGCAAACAAAAAAAAGCATTAGAAGTTTGAAATGAACCAATCAAAAAAAAAAAGGAAGGAGTTAAAGTAGCCAAATGACATGAATACTCTCACTTAAAATACTCCAGTTGAGTTGTCAACATTATGGGCACTATTTCATTATAAAATAGAATGCTAATATTTTTGAGAAAAATGACATTTAAATATTTATATAATAAAACGTATATTAGAAAAATTTTAAAAATTAAATATTTTATATGAAGAAGGGGAAAGTAAAAAGTGACTGAAACATAATTATAATTTATAACAATTAAAAACTACTAAATAAGTCCTACCTGGACAAAATACGTATGTCCACTACAAAATATACTTGCAGGTAAAATTCCCAACTTCAGTTTTCCATCAAACGCATAAACAAGTCCACTGTCCTCATCAACAGGTGATCCTAACTGTTTGCGTACAATTTCATTAAATCCATTTTGGTCCCATATCTTGTCATCAGCAAAAAGCATTTGTTTCCATTCCCTTGCCAACTTTATGGCAGAATCTGTAGGTCTCCAATGGAAAATTCCAACATTGTAGGCACCACTAACTATTAAAGACAACAGAACAGTACCATCAGTATGAAATAGGGTTTAAAGAACAATTCAACAAGTGCCATAATATGCCAAATACAATCAGAGATGAGAGAAGCAATAAGTGAGTAAGAAAATCAAATTGGTTACTGAGATTGTAAAACAGTAAAAGAAAAGTAAGGGGAAGGGGGTTGTGATTTGAAGGTTGCATGTTCAAAGTATTTTGCTAGTCCTTTGTGTTATTATCACCATAATTTCATTCTCCTAATCTAAAGCCATACCAAAAGGCAACAAGGCAATCTAAAGGGACATGGGAAAACTGAATTCCACATGAAAGGTGATTTGCAATTCAGAGAGGGAACATTTGATAACGGTGAAATCTGCTCATTTTATAATCTTCACCTTCTTGCCAAACCTCCAGACTATCATCAACCACGGTTGGTATAACTTGATCACTTGAAGTTAAAACATCTGCCTCTGGATAACGAGCAAGATATGGAAGTGGGTCCTGTTCAACAACAATATACTTGTAACATAAATACTTGGATTAACAATGATCACATGATAGGCTAGAAACTTTCCAAGAGATGAGTGTGAAAAATAATGACACATAATGAAGATAACAGTAAAGATCATATTAATGACATAGGAAGATTGAAAGAAACGGTGCTAAAGAGGATTTAAGAACCAATTTGACAGAAAGCAGGAAAAAATTTCTACAAATCTCTTCTAACTAAATTACATACATGAGAGAGAGAGAGGAAAAAAGAAAACTATGGTCAATATGCATTCTGCTGTTCCTTTCGAATAATTCATTTGGTTTAAGGGAAACAGAGGGGAGTGGAGGATAGAAAAAAATTTAATGACTTTGATTTAGAAAAAATGGACAAGTGGGGTTGAAAAATTTTAATAGAAAGAAGATGTAAGAGGAAAGGAAAGAGCAAGGAAAAGTAATTAAAAACTTTTCAACCCCACTTCTCCATTTTTTTTAAGATCAAACTCATCACAATTTCCCCTCCCCTCCATTCCCCTCGAACCAAACAAGAGTTCAAGTGAGCATATTAGGGAAAAAAACTCACAATTAAAATGACTTTAAAAGAACATATACATAGAAATGGAAGTAAGTACCTTTAACCAAACCATGTCAGTATCACACATCAACAACTCAAAACCGTAAGGCAAGATTGAGTCTATCAAAATAGCCTTTTCTCTCCCCATTTTATGAAATGTTGGAGATCCCCAGCCAACATCTACTGTGCTCATGTGACTGCCCATGTCAAAAACTGGTACGCCTTTCCAATACAATGCCTCCAATAATTTGGTGTCCATCGCACCTGAAACAGTAGATTTCATACTCATTTTACACACCCTATTGAACAAGGCTACTCTAACAAGGAGTGATTGGAACTATAGACAAATTGCATCATATAGCAGGATAGAAAGAATAATGCTTACCAACAAGAAGATTAGAAAGTCCCAGATCTGTCAAGTGTTTGACCCAATTCAGAATAAAATCCATGAATGCATAGTTACCAAAGGTCACTATAATGACATTATCCTTCACTCTTTGCTGAACAAACTCTTTGGTCGGTCGGAAAGCCTTCAAAGGGGGCATCTTTTCATTCTGAGGTGGGACTTCCCAAATAGGCCTTACCCACTTATTTGGTGGCCCTGGGGCAGAATTTGGCATAGCATGTGTTATATCTGGCTTAGAGAAGCTATGTGTTTGTTCTGTAATGCGTTGATGTTCATCTGAAAAATCATGTTCCGATTAAGTTCAAAAACACGTTCATAAGGAAGAAAGAAGCACAAGGATTGATGAATTGGAGAGTGCCTTCACAAAAACAAGAAAGATAACTAACAAGCAAAAGCTATACCAACGTTGCTGCCTACAAGTAAAGCAGGTAGGTGCACTGAATGGCAATTGTCGCCCACAGTAAATCAAAAAGTAAAAATGATTCATATAATGATGAACTTAACTGTTGAAATACGCTTGCACTCATTCCAGAAACATACATCATGAATCGTCTCCAGAAAAGCATGGACATGAAAACAAGGACAGAACAAAATCTGATACAATGTCCAAGACATGCAGAACACGTACACAACTACTTTTTGAATTGCTAGAGGTTCATAGCTTATATCTTTGTCGGTTAACCTATCTTAGTCATATTCTGTCTTCAGAAAATAAATAATGATTATGTCACATCGCAACAGAAATGAAGAACCTTCTTGCTTTCCTTCTATAGCAGCAATTAGATAAAACATCCAGAACTCCACAATCAACAGCATTTCAAGTGCCATTCTTCAATTGAAGAGTTTAGCTAATACTCTACACTCTATAATTGGCAAATCTTTGAACAATCCCACACCACCCCCAGTTCTATTGTCCTTGAACACGTGAATAATATACAAGAATTAATGACGACTGCAAGAGATCATCGTGGAAGACAAACATCCATGAGACATTTGTTATTTGAGGAAGAAATATTAGGAGCTAACTTAAGCACCAACTTCTCACTTTCACCTAACTTACTCGGCAAACAAAAACATATCAAGCTTTCTCACCACAATATTCAATCCGACTCGTTAGAACAGGATTATGTCTTCCTATGAGATGTGTTTACATTCCAATATCATATTATGGTGTCCCCAGCTGTAGATTCAAATTCAATACGTATTTCACATGCAAGCTAACAATACCAAGAGCATGAAGCATATCAAGAAAAGGCAAAACTTCTATGCAATCAAGAAGAAGATGCAAGCATTACAGTGAACAGCGTAAAGCAGTAGACCAGGAAAACGTACCCAAACCTGGAGCGAAAGAGGAGGGAGAAGATAGCCAGCCGGAAGAAGTATCACCGGCGGGCTTGCTCGAGTATATGGCAGAGAAGACATACAAGGACGAAACAACGATGCCAACGATCACAGTGGTGTAGATCGTCAAGAACAGAGGCTTCGAATGAGCCACATCGTCACACGCATTTCTCCAAGCCATAACTTACGATTCTTAATGATATGCCCACTTTCTGTTTTCTTCCAATCAAACATCACATTGAGAAATCACATGAAAACAACCAACTCCAGTTCCTGTATTTTCGCCGCCGTGTAGCTTCTTCGAAAACAAGAAGATGAAAAATGGCCAAATGAGAAGAAATTCCAAATGACTGGTTAACAATGATAGGTAGTGAGATTAGCAATCGATAAGCGCAAACGCAACGCCATGTCTCAGCAGTGCAAGGTCAAACTAGTGAGCTGGACTCGCCGGAGCATGAACATGGCACTTGCCAAACGAATCTCAACAACTACAGTCTACAGAATTGGATTTGGATGGATCAATAATGTTTACATCATTTTCTCTGATTTTAAACAAGTTAAATAAGCATTCCTGGTCAAAATTACAAGGTGAATAGCAAATGAAGAATTGACTTTTTATTTACGAAAAAAGAAGGAGATTTTTAAGCATCCTTTCAGATAATGGACGCTCTGTAATAATTAAGTATTACCAGTCCGGAAAGGGAAATTTGAGTGAAAGTAATTTTTGGGAAAAGACAGTTTGCCACTGGGCTAAAGAACCAATGGGCCGTAAAGGATTAGATTTATATATAATTTTTTTTATTTTTTTAATCTCGGGCATAAATATGCTAGTTAGCTATTTATGGTGCGAATATTTTATTTTTACAAATACAATGATTTGTATACCAATATATAATTAATTTAGCAGTATAGGTTTCACTATATCCCTTTAAATTTTAAATTCTATTTTTAAATGATACATCTATATTAAAAAGAATAACTACAATCCTTAAAATTAAAATATATGATAATATGATCGTGTTAATATTATAAAAAAATATATCATGATTTATCTGAAATTATTATTAATCTTCATTCTTCTTTGGTGATGTGAAGACTTGTATAATAATAATAAAAAAAATTATACGTCTACTCATTATTTTACAATTTCTTCAGATCTAACTACTGAACCCTCTCATGGATTAAAAAAAACTCCTCGCAAATTTGTGGGCAAAGTAAAAACCTGGCAAAATAATATTAATGCAGATTCTCACAAGAAAAAATTATGCAGATGATATTCCATGTGATCGTTGTGTAGCTGTAGATGGGCTATTGGGCTACGCTGAAAGACAAATCAGGGAACTCATGGGCTTTTGATGAAGAGATTGAAGGCCCATGAACAATTACTCATGGGCCTTCTCAAGATGAATTGGGCTTCATTTCAAAGGGTATTTTGTCATGCCTTATCCATGGGCTTCAAGTCCAAAATCACCTTTTTTTTTATTTAACAAGCAAAGAGCCAATGTATAATGGGCTCAGAAATCCATATCAGGACCTAGTATATTTTAAAATCCATATCAGGACCTAACTCCTAGGTGTCTAGATTTATATTTGAGAGTAATAGATGGCTCGTCCTACCCGACATTAGAATCATCTAGAGAGAAGGAAAACTTTGCCTTACCTTTGGATTATGGGTGAGTCCAACCTCTTTTTAAAAATTTCAATATAAAAAAATAAAATATGAATAAATCTTCATTTTTCACCTGCAAATTTTGTATTATTATTTTTCTTCATAAATATTATTAGTTAAACTATTATTTTTTAAAATATGACAATGAAATTTATTTTTCATCTATAATTTTTATGCTATTCATATGCATTTTCATCTTAAAATGTTTAAATAATCAGAAACTCTAGTAATCCACTTTATATAAAAAAGATGTAGAAAATTAATAAAAAAATTCTCTATTTAAAAATTTTATTTATTAAAAAAGCTTGATATATTTTCATTCCATAAATTAATGGTACTTTAGAGAATTTATATACAGAGGATATCAATATTTAAATTTAGATCCTTTGACAAATAAAATTTTTAAACATAAATTTTTTACTAACTTTCTTAAAAAAAATTATAATTGGTAACTTACCTCCTTATATACGATGAAGTCCTCTCTTTCTACCCCATCGTCATTAATGTATTTTTTATCAATTTATTACACCAAAATACAGTTTTAAATTGGAACAAAAACAATCACTTGATTACATGTTTAACAAGGCGAATTATTATAATCCAAACCATGGAGAATTAAATAATTGCAGGTTGAGAGCAACTCAAGTTGTTAACTAATGTAATCAATTCATTGTTACCAGAAAATTTTGAAGCAAATTTTTTTAATAAATTGTCACGTCCATGATCGTCTGAACAAGAAAGTAAAATCCAAAGAGCTAGCTAAGATTCATGCATGAATATATTTGTGTACGTGTGTATAAATTCGAAGTCAAAGTCTCATAAACACAGAGTCCAAATTCACCCACTTGGGCATTAGTATAATAATCTATATAATTTGTTTGAGCTAGCCTCCAATCCATCACTAGAACCAGCCATTAAAAGGCCTAGTGGAACTTGTCTTTATTCAAATAAATATATAAATAGTTTGGGACTGCTCGGAATTTTATTTAATCTGATGTCATTTATTTATGTATCACGTAAATGTACATAGCCAATAAGTCAAACTCAAGCCCTTTTGCCAGGCCAATTCTTAACAAGTTGCTTGGACATGCATGCATGATTTTTTGTCCTTTAAAAAAATATATTTCAAGCCTCATGGGTAAAATAAATCTACTGAGAATGTACACTTATAGCTACTCTTTTTTTATATGATTATTTAACTGTGTCATATTCGAATATCATCGGACTTAATTATAATTAACTTTCTTAAAAGTATCATTTATATTTACATAAATTTAAATTTAAAATATCGTGTTTAAATAGTTAAGCTCTCTTCTACTTTAACTAACGTGAACTTATCACACTTATAGCTACTCTTTTTTTATATGATTATTTAACTATATCATATTTAAATATTATCGAATTTAATAAAATTAGCTCTCTCAATATTATTGGTAAAATATTATTGCACATGGTCCTAGATGGAGCCATGGTATAGCTGCATAGTATATTAATTATGTTGAAAAATATAAGAACAATAACAATAATAATAATAATAATAATGCTTCCATTTTTTGTGCCATCGATTGGGTGGCATTGATGTACCTTGTAAGCAAATGAAATAGAAAATTAATTTTATAAAATAATGAGGTCAATTTCAAGCCTATTATTTTGTTTGTTTGTTGATCAAGTGTCATTATTCTAAGCACCTTGCCTAGTCAGAATTAACTAATCCTCTAGTTCCCCTTGTTTGGATGCTATTAATTTACTACTCAATCAATAAAAAATAAAATATCTTCAGTATAATATATTACTTTATGTTATCTGAATTATAATTATAGACCCTCTTTCGCCATTTCTCCTGGTCTTAGATATACGAGTACTTACCTATACTTACAATATAATATTTATTAATCATTTTCAAATATATCCATATTCAGTTAATATAAAAATGGGTGTGGAAATACGGTCTACCCATTGTCTCGCCTTGTTCTAATAAGTCTGAATCGGGTAGGTTATTGATTACCTCTAACTATCTTTTTTAACCTACAATATTAAGTTAAAAAAGATCTTATATTTAATAAATATATCGCATAATTATTTTTTAATAATAGAATGTTTAGATATATATATATTTTGGTATAAAAAATTTAAAAAAAGAGTTAGGCTCACCTACTATCTAAGGGCAGAACGAAATTTTCCTTCTTCTTAGGCAATACTAACGTCGGGTAGGACGAGCCGTCTATTACTTTAAAACATAAATTTAGACACTCATAAGTTAAGATGTCTTCTCAAGTATCGCGACTGAAATCATAATAAAATAATATTTTTTAAAATTTAAATACGTTTTAAATAATAATATATCTTACCTTATTATTAATTAAACTCACAAACAATCGATGGATGGGTGAATGTTTAGATATATGAATATATGCACAAATTTATATCTTGTGAATAACTAAACTCCTTTTTTGGGTATTGTGAAGAGTCTTAGATAAACAATAATATTTATCACTCATAGATACTGTAATAAATGTGTATCTATACACTCTTTTATTTATATAGTACTCACTCCTATATCTTTATGAGTTTCAAATTTTTTAATAGATCTACAATTTTTAAAAACTACATTTTGCTTTCATGAAATATTTAATATATTTTTTTATTTTATCATTAATTAATTACATGTCTCTTTTATAATTTTTTTTTACTAATTTTTTCTATCACTCACCTTCTCCATAAATAAAGGTGTTATTTTAAAAAATAAATTATATTTTTTATACATTTATTAATTTTAACTAATTTTTTAATTTATATAATTTTGTTATTTGAAACTTACAGAAATAATGGAGGAGGGAGTAAACTATATTGTCATACTAATTTATGAGTTGAATTATAATTGCAAATTAATATATGATCATTGCGTTCATGTACATTTAATGGAAAGAAATTGATTTTTGTTAAAAAGTCAAATTCATCATGACATTTTTTTATCACGCCTATTTATATAAAAAAATGTTAATCAAAAGTCCAACTAATTAAAATTAAATAACGCTTTGTGAATGAATTATTATGGTTGTCATGTACTTTGCACAGAACCCAAGATAAATCTCACTACTATTCACATGCGGTTTCTTATAACTTGTTTTTTTAAATCTATTAACACTAATAATTAACTAATTCTCTTAATTAGTTGGAATATGCTTAGCCATGAATTGTTATAGTATTACTTCTTCTGTCAAGTACTTAATGCAACTGGTTTTTTGTTGCATTAACTAGTCACTTAGAAAAAAAAATATTAATTAGTCCAAAATATAGGGTCAAGATTAATAGAGTTTATATTTTATTTATTTTTGTCCTCGTTATTTTTTTATGAGAATTTGTATGCTTTTAATTTTAATAAGACACTTCATTATGAAATTAATTTTAGTAAAGAATAAGATTGAAAAATTAATTTTTTTATAATTTTAAGAATGCCATCCATATTTAAAAAAAAAATTAATTGTGTCCGACAATTAAGACAAGAGGAATATGTAGCAATTCAACTTCCTAATACAAATATCTATGGGTATAATACGGCTGTACCAATAAAGTACTTGAACATGGACATATCGAACTAATTAAATGGAAGCACGTGTCTCTGGTTGCTTGGGTTATTACTTATTAGTTAAAATAATTAAATAATTATTTTATGTATATATCTGTAAGTCAAAAAGGTGTTTATTACTTAATAATTTTATTTTCATAGGAGTTTTTATATTGCTTGATCTATATAAATTCGTATTATTTATCTGATAATCAGTATTTTTTTTTGCCAATGATAATTATTATTAAAAAGTTATATACATGGATCTTTTTGAATATGTAAAAATTAAATAGTTTTATTACCAAGTAGATGGATCGATTTCGTAAATTAGTCATTCGCTTGTAAAAAAGGTATGTGATCAATTTCTTTACATTCTATCTGCAACACTTTTTTTTCTGATGCTGTAAGTTTTGCAATGAAGCAATAAATTCATATAGTTTAAATTATATATATATATTTAACTCTAATAATTTTATTTAAAAAATAAAAAATTGAATCTGAAATAAATTATGAAGAATTCAAATATACTGTCATTTTTTTTGTTGCCCACCTGGTTCACCGGAGCTTTGCCCCGACTACATCCGGATCCGACCCTCGTCACGCACCTGGTTATGGTGGGTGAGTCTCCCAACGAAAATTTTCTGCGTACGCCAAGGCTCGAACTCGAGACCTCGCTTAAGCGATATCGAGCCGCTTACCACTCGGACCAACTCCTATTGGTTCAAATATACTGTCATACCTAAAAAAAAACAGACCAGCTAATTTAACCTGTTAAACCGAAAACCATCCCACTGTCCATTATGATATTTGGGGTAAAGTCGGAAACTAGTTTATAGTTTAAGGCTATGTTTGGTTAAACGGAGGGGAGAGGAGGTTAAGTTAATTTAAGGGAGGGTAGGTCAAGGTAGGGGAGGTTATAAGTGGGAAGTTAGGGGAGGAGAGATGATATTTCTTATTTGATTCAGAAAGGGAGGGGAGGGTAGGTAATAAAAAATTGAAAGATATACCCTCAGGCCTTTATTTACATTTGTAAGCGTAAATTGATTAGGTACGATGTTACGCGACAGCATGTCTTGGAAGACAAGAAGCGCATCTTTGTACCTCTTGAATTGCACATAACCATTTATTAGTACAGTCTAAGAAACTACATTTTTGTGAGGCATTTCATCGAATACTTTACTGGCGTCATCACAATGATCACACTTTATATACATATCTATAAGAGCGCTGCAGATATAAGCATCCAATTGAACTCGCCGTCCAGCAACACAAAACCCGTGAATCCATCTTCCAAAATAATCATCACCCAGCAAAGTAGTCGCACGAAGAATGCTAACTATGACTGCCCCATCAATTCCGGCCGCGCCTATTGATCTCATATTCACGAAACACCTCAATGCCTCTCCTGGACAATCATTTTTGACATGCCCATCAATCAACGCAGTCCATGCAACAACGTCCTGCAACGAACTTTCATCGAACACTCGGCATGCACACTCCATAAACCCATAATTAGCAAAAGCAGAAATCAAAGCGTTCCGGACAAAAAGATCAAAATGTAACCCGAATTTAAGAATTTGAGCATAGAGCAGAAGTGGGTCTTGAATATTAGACTTGGAGAACGTCGTAAGAAGCAAAGGGAAGGTATGTTTATCTGGATGTACGCCATTTTGAAGCATTCGTGCATAGCAGAAAAGCGACATGTGAGGGCAGGTAGTGTAGGAGAAAGCTTCGATCATTTTGTTGAAGATGCGAGTGATAGGAGTGCAGATAGTACTGATAAGAAGGGAAGCATAGGAAAGAGAGGCGGATAGACATAATGCAGTGTAGTGAATGAGTTTGCAGAGCAACGAGATGTCGTTGGAAAAGCCAGAAGCAATCATAACGGAGTGGATTTGCTTGCATTGTTCCAAAGTTGTGCGCTTCTGTAATAAAGAAACAAGTTTGCCGCGTAAGAGGGCGGACACCGAAGATGACATTTGGCGTGCGCATTCGGTGCTCCACTACAAGTTTAAGAAGGGTAGAAGAGGTTACCGAAGTTGATGGTGGTGGTCGGTGGAGAAGGTCGAGCGGCCGGCAGCTGGACTTGGAGGAGCGCGCCGACGAAGAAGGAGACAGAAGCAAACGCGGCAGTCTGTTGTGGAATGGAATGGCGAAAAACCAAAGGAAGAAAGGGTTTTTTACACGTGGGGGCAATTCTGGCAAATTGAAAAATGAGCAGGGGTAATCTAGTCAGGATTATACACAATGTTTCTCACCCCTACAAAAAATCCCAAATTTGGAGGGGTGAGAGAGAGGGGTAGGGGAGCAGAAAAAGACAAAAAAAATCCCTCCCCTCCCCTCCATTTTTCCCAACCAAACACACTTATATCTCCCCTACTCTACCCTCCCCTCCAAAAACCCCCAACCAAGCAAAGCCTAAGTGTGTGCGGGGTAAATATTAAAATTAAAATTTTAGAAAGATTTTTTATTTAAACTTAAATTTAGAGAAATTTTAAAATAAACAACCATATTTGTCTAAAAGATTTTTAAACCAAACTATAGTTTAAAACTAATATTTTGAATAAGCTATTAAGACTAACTTCTATAATACTAAAAGAGTTTATGAACTATCTAATTACTATTTGACCCTTCCTTTTCTCCACTCTCTCTCTTCTATCTTCTTTACCCTATATCCTCTCTCATCTCTCTTCTCAATCATATCTCTACTCTCCTCACTCTTCTCTATGTTCTATTCTCCATTCTATCTCATATATCTTATTTTTAATAAAATTATACATTTTCTGGTAATTTTTCAATTATAAAAGTTTGGTAATAACTATCCAAACACTTATTTATTCAGGACTATTTTTTTTTTCAGAAACTCTTCTTCATAAGTTTTTTTTTCAAAAATTGTTTAAATTTTTTTTTTATAAACTTTTTTCTAAACTTGTATCCAACCATGTCCTAAATTAATTCGAAAATAGGCGGAAATCGGTAAAACTAATGAACTAGGGATCGGCAAGAACATTTTTTTAATTTTTTTTTATTTTTTTTTAAAGAAAAATTAAATCCTGTATTCAAACTATATTTTATCCTTATCTATACATCATAAGTATTGAAATATATTAAATTAATTATTGAAGATTCAACTAATGACTTTTAAATTACTGTTTTCACCTGTTTAATAACCACTCCAACTGTTAAAACTCATCAACGGGAGTTAGTCTGAGTAGTAAGTGACTCGATATCGCTTAAGCGAGGTATCGAGTTCGAGCCTTGGTGTACGCAGAAAATCCCCGTTGGGAGACTCACCCACCATAGCCAGGTGCGCGACGCGAGTCGGATCCGGATGTAGTCGGAGTAAAGCTCTAATAAATCGGGTGGGCAAAAAAAAATATATATATATATTATGTTACATATTTACAAATCAGCTGGCCAGAATTAAAAAAAAAAACCACAAAATCCAGGGGGAAAAACTTAGCTAGAATATTGCAATTAGAAATGATATCTTTATAGATCAACTAGGCTTGAAAGTATAATTAAAATATAAAATATAGATCAACTAGCTAGCTAGACTTTTCACCATAATGACATTATTCAAGCCAGAGAGCATTCACCTTGGAATTAAAATGACTAAAAATCTGATCATCAAATAGAAACTTTAGTCATTTATTATTCTTATAGAATAATGATTCTCTTTTAGATGGATGGATAAACACAACACGTAGAAAAAGGTGGGCTTGTTTTGAAGAGTGGTTTACACCCAGAAAGTTGTAAATCAAGTGTGACAACAGAAATAATAATTATTATATCAATCATTGTGGGGCCATGCTAGAATATTGTTTCCCCCACCTCTTTTTCTCTCATTCAATCCAATCCAATCCAAATCCCATCCCCTCCTTTTTCGTACCGTCTATATATAACTTGCAAGAGACACCAGATTCAGCTTTGACTCCATTACGCGTCATTATACTATTATTATTTTATTATGATATTTAATATACGATTTAATTAATTAATTTTAATAAATTAAAAAAATTAAATAAATTATTTTATTATGATACGATCTCCTATAATATATATAATATTATATTATATATTAATTTATAAATTATATAAATTAATTTAAAAAATAATAAATATTATATATAAATTAAATTAATATCTTATATTTAAAATTAAATTCAATTTTTAACTAATTCTTATATTATAAATTAGACATAATATTATTTTTATACGAAAAAATTTAGGTCAATTAGGTATTAGATATTATTATTTTTATATGAAAAAGTTTAGGTCAATTGGATATTAGATATTATTAGAGTTAGTATATATCTTTAAATTTTATAAGTTATAAATTAATTCTTTATCAATTAGATAAATTTTGGTCGGCGTTATGATTATTATTATTGAACAGAAAAATATAATGCAGGTTTCTCTGCGTGTACAGTGTGTGTGAGAAGTATTCGTGTATACGCACATGAGTCCAAAAAATGGAACGGGAAGATGCCGAAAAAGGGTTATTTGTCGCAATCAAGTCATAAAAAAAGGGGCTTTGAATAATAAGGAATAATATATCTTATTAAATTCCAAAACAGCTGATTAATAATTAATAGTATGTATCTGTTTTGACCCCTGGTTTGGGAGTTGAAGTGGTTTTGTTCAGAATCTCAAAACCCAGTTCTGGTTTATTGTTTTAGCCCATTGGAATATGTTCGCAGATTGGATCCATTCATCACTCTCTTGAAATTCACACGAGAACAAATGCTTTATTAATTAAAACCCCATCCACCATTCCCCCACATGCATTAATTAACGATTGAGATGGACGCCTACATTTATAGCATAACACTGCTAATTAATCAATATTATACTATCTGCCCTCCCATGTCTGCATTTTCTAAAAGAAATATATTATTTTTTATCATAAAATTCCCTTTATTATTTATTTAAATTTTGATATAACTTTCCCATTTCACTCCTCAGCACGTAATTTATTATTTTAAGTAAGGGTAAATTTCAAGACATAATTCATTTCAGAGCTCTTTTGAATTAATGTTTGAAAACGTAATTTTTATCCTAACTACATTTTAAATTGTTAATTATTTAAATAGTTTTTGTAAAAAATTTAGTCTGCATATCCATTTGATTTTTGTTACCCGAACAACTTGAAAATGTGGATTTAGATCTAACTTGACTGTTGAGGAAAAAATTGATCTGATTCCAATGCTGTCCAACATAATATTTAGGCTCGGAATTTTTGGGTTACAAAAGCCAATTCAAATGAGCCCCTAATGACTTAATCACATCTGTCCTTGTCCTTGTCCTTGATTATGATAGAGTGGTTAGAGAGGGAGAGGGAGAGGGAATATATGCAGTCAAGAATGGTTGAAGTGGGTAAGGGCATCTGGTCAACGTTTTGAAGAGAAGTGTACTGGGAAGGAAGCAAGTGGAGAGTGGCGTTGATACAGAAGGGAAGGGGAACCCCACATGGAAAGATAATATTGTGGAGACCAGGGACAAAGTGCTGACCAAAATGTGCAAGTAGCTAGCTAGAATGAATGGATAATATAATTCCGCAGCTTCTTTCTGTGTTGCAATTCTGAATGCATCATGGGTGCAAGTGGCCTTTGGGGGGCTTCATGTATGGAAGATGGCGGTGGTGGTGGGGTTGCCTCTCTAGTCCTTTGCCTTTGTGGATATTGGATTTCAATACCTCGTCGTCATCATACACTGTTCCCATTATATAAGCACTTTTCCAACGCCTGCTTTTGGACTACATTCCTTCAACTGTACTAGCTCGCCTTACAAGTTCAAACAAAGACATGAGGACTGAGGTGAAAATTGTTGGGTCACGGGGTACGAGGGATCCCTTCAAATGGACCTGGCATCACATTCACTGAATTTAAAAATTTGTTAAATTTTCAAATACGTAAACTGTTACGTTACAAATTAAAAATTAATTACAATTGCACAATTAAAGACCAATTAATTTAGTAATATAAATTAAAAATTAATAACTAATTCCTAACCTAATAAACTCAAAAAATATATAGCACTAAATGAAACAAATAAAAATTGAACGATGATCATTAGTATAGCTCTATTTTCATCACCTTCTCACATACTTGAATATATGCAACATAAATATTCTTCTTTTAGGGCTCTCTATGACATTACTTCTGTCGATATTTATTACAAGCTTTAATTTTTTCATATCAATGAAAAATTCTCTTTCTTTAATTAAAAACTGACATCCTCCCATCAATACCATGTAAGATATAGGTGGCATCTATTGTAGATCGACTATCCTAGCATAATACAAATTTGTTATTTAAAGTATACAAAATACAAACCTTGTATTTCAACCTGCCCAATCACTCTTTTTTTTATAATTTCATAATTTTGTATTAATAAACTCAATCACGATTAGAGATGATGACCATGATCACAGTTAAAATTCCAAGACTTTATACGAGTATATATGATCTATAAATTAATCATCACTAAATTAAATAAAATTAATCAACACACAAATCTCCACCTCTATTTTTTGGAGAACAAAGAGAGCAAAGCGTGAGTTGTCAATTTTCTAGATGAGGACCTGACCTAACAAGCTAATAATTTAATGTTGATGGGGGGGGATCCACGCTCAACAGTGGTGTTCCTTAAAAAGGGAGATCAGAGAATCTTGTGGCTCATGAAGGATCGTGCAAAATTCCAAAACAACTTTTTCGTCCCACAAATGTAAATATTACTTTGATTGATCATGTCCCTTTATAATATATATCAAAATCCAACACTACAAAACCGATGAATATATATTAGGGTTTTAATTACATCATCCTTAAGGTGAATGTCCCTTTCAGTTCGTCACGATTAACTAGTATATTGGCAACTGACATGTCCCTCTCTCTCTCTCTCTCTCTCTCTAAAAGCTTTACACTCGGAATAATACAAAACGATATAGCTGGAGGCAGATTTAGTACTTCTTATTTCTGAAAGGGAAAAAGATGCACGAGGTAGAGCAGATCAAATTGACTTGCCTATTTCATCAAAGGGGAATCTCATCAGCTTTTCTTCTTCTTTTTTTAATTAATCAAATATTATTATTTATATATGTATATATGTATCTTTGTGGCTGATAATGCCATCACTTATTATATATTTGACGAATTTAATAAACAAGTTGAAAGTTTGTTGTTGGTAGAATTAGTTTAAAGTTCAAACATGGGCGTAACAAAGTGATATTCATCGAGCAGAAAAGGTAGAACGTAACTTGCTTTTTCTAAGATATATATATATATATAATACATTATATTTATTTATCAAGTTGTTCATGAAAACATGTACATATCAAATGTCTTATAAAGTATTGGGCCAATTGTTGACAGTGGATAGGTTTGTGAGGTGATTAATATTAGTTTATATAGTGTGTATGTGATTTAGTTGCATTAGATACGGTTAATCTTCCATCAATCTTTGTCGACTTACCTGTAATAACGTGCATGTTGGAAACAGCTGTTCTTTTTTGCCTTAGCAATAGTGATGCTTTTTTTTGGCCAAATCTTAGTTAGTGATGTTAATTTAGTGTTTAATTAGTGGATTTTGCTGATTAAATAATAACTTTGGTCATTATAATATATGTTTGATTTGATTTTGCTTATATGGGAGAAAAAGTTCTAAGACTGGACCTAGATCCGATCCCATCTAGATGATGATATTTTCTTAATTATTTTTTAAAAAATGTTGGATCTTGATAATTAATAAATCTTTACATATATGAAAAGTTAAACATGATAAATTTTGTCTGTAATGATTAGATTATATTTAAAAGTTGTTACCGTTTTCAATTTATTTTATGTTTTTCCATAATAAACTCCAAAAAATAACATATACACTTGTATTGTATTGATTCATCAGTGATCAGTTTACAAAAACAAATTATGGAAATTATTAGTTAGACGACTTTAATTAGTTATAATAGCATGCAAATCAAGCATATGCATGACATTTGTTTGGGAATTAATGACGAAATACGTTGATTTATTTATTTAAAACAAAATTGATTAATTCGGGATATATTTAATTTATAAATCTATTACAGATGGGTTGATGTATGTCTAACACTTATATCAAGCCACATTATATTATTTTAAAATCGTGAGTAATATGATTTATCTTAATTAGCTTAACTATCGTGATAGTAGAAATATAATTATTATTCTCTAAACTCCCTCTTAATTATTGATTTACTCCCTAGCTAGACGTTAATTGATATAAAAACTTGGTTCTAATGATTTATTTAGTTAACAAATTATAGGACTGGGTTGTTTCATTTGAATCAAAAAATTATAAATAATGACTTATTTAAAATTAAAAAATTATAGAGATTGAGTTGTGATAAGTGAATGTTTAAGAACTAATTAATAATTAATGAAAATTTAGAGATAAAAAAGTTATATAATTTTCTTATTTTTAAAGAACTCAGAATTCAAATTAGTACAATATTCATAAAAGTAAATCTGTTTTGGAATTTGTTGGGCAAAAAATAAGAAATTAATTAATTTATATGTTATTATATTTTACTTAAATTTTGAATTTGGTCCTATAATTTACTTTATTTGAATTGGACCCTTATTTTTTTATTATATATTTTTAATTTATAGCCTTTATAAAATTTCATTATATTAAATGATATAAAGGAAATTTTACAGAGTCCATAAAATTCTCTAAATTATTAAAATTAATGTATTTTCACGTTTTAGGATGAAGGTTTATAATGGATCAAATGAGTCAAAATATAAGTACTCAATTTAACAAAAATAAACAATAGGGCCTAATTTAAAATTGTGGCAAACTATAAAGATTTGTGTACTAATTTTTTTTTAAATAATAATAAAGCATTTTGGTGTTGACAATCAATTATAAGAACGGGGTATAGCTCTTAATTTACATCATGTGTGACGTCACTGGACATTAAGCACTTCCGTGAAGTGGAAAATATCTTATGGCAAAGTCGCATGTAATCATGCCAAGGTCCTTCAATGATTTTTGTTTGACAAAACTTTACAGTGACTGTTTAGATGCCGCTAAAACTAAAATTTAAAAAAAAAATATTAGTCTAAATTTTAGTTTAAAAATAATTTAAAATAAAAAATTATATTTATTTTAAAAAAAATTTAGACCAAACTATAGTTTAAAATGATAGTTTTAGATAAGTTATTAAGAGTAATTTTTAGAATAGTAAAATAATTTATGGACTACTTAATTACTATTCTATCCTTATTTTTCTTAACACACCCCTCCTCTCTCTTATTTTTTCTCTGCTTCTCTCTTCTTCTCACTATTTCTTCTCTGCCTCTTTATCAGTGTCGCCTCCAGATCTACCTCCACCGTCGCTGGTCCAGAGCACAGACATGTCACTAGTTGTCTCTGGGTGGAGGTCGTGAAATGCGCAAAAGAAGGAGACGGTAGAGGAGAGACGACAGTGGGAGACATTAGAGGAGGGAGACGGTGATAGATGGACGACAGCGGAGGAGAGAGACGGTGGCGGAGGGAGACGGAGGCGGGATTACAATTGGAAAAAGATTCATAGTAGCATAATTTTTTTTATCTCATACCATTTCTGGTAATTTATCAATAATAATTTTTTTTAATAATAATTATCCAAACACTCATTTATTTAAAATTATTTTTTTTATAAACTCTTCTAAAAAAATATTTTTCTAAAAGTTATCAAAAAATTATTTTTTTTACAAGTTCCTTTTTAAACCCTATCCAAACGATCTCATAATGTTTGATATATATATAGGAAACTTAATTGTCAACTCCCAGCAAAATTTTGCCTAATAAATTCTCAAACAAAATTACGCATATTTTTTTTGGACGAAGTTCACGCAAAAGTATATGAAAATATATATTTGCTCCATTTTTTTAATATAAATTCTCCATCATTAAATTAATTCTTGTAAGGGATAAAAATTCTGGGAGATCCAATTACAATTATTAATGATTTATGATTTTTACATCTTAATCCAAAAATTTTAGAACGTTAGATCCATTGCTTTCTTTCTTCGCTTTTTTTTTTCTTAGTTCATGTCTTTTTCTATCTATGTACGTATATTTCAAAGTCTAATTTGTTGTGCCAGAATTTTCAGGTCTAATTATGAGACTTTTCACTGGTATGTCGCAAACAAGTGTATGAAAATAACAAGCACTAGTATCTATATCTATCTACGTACTGTGTATATTTATAAAATGTTGTGGTTAATTATAGCTTATATATAGTTACAATGCCTACTTCAGTGTTCTTCCATGTTTGTCCAATCACATAACGCTCTGGCCAAACAAAATATTTACATATCCCCTTGGGATATGGGTGGGATTAAATTAGAGAGGAAAAAGTGGGAATTAAAGGAGAGAGGGAGTATGGGATGGAGGATAAGAAATAAACATAGATCATTTTTTTATTAAAAAAATTTAGATAAATTCAGTCTCAAATCTTTTTAGAGTGCTCCCCAGGGTTAAGGTATATATCAAGATTCAATGAGCACTTATATATATATTTATAAATCGTCCACTAATAAATTTTTATATCAATAATAAAATTTGAAATCACAATTTTATAGGATATCTTAGTCAACAGTATCCTCAAATCAAGAAGTTTATTTTGAGACAATAAATTGTTAATTGATATAATAAATTATTTTATTTTTATAAATAAATAATATAATTTTAAGTCCTAAAGTACATACTTATTAAGATATAGGAAAATACTTCACACTTTAAATTTCTATATTCCTTGTTATAAGAGACTTTTTTAAAAAAGGATTAATAGCGATTATGCTTTAAATTATATGATAAAATTGTGGAGGGTAATTTATCTTTATTTATAAGACAAATTATAAAATTGTAGGTATATTTAATATTTATGCCCTGACTATTGAATGTATGAAATGAATTATTATAAATATTCTCTTTTGTCAATAATTTTATAACCTAATAACATGAATTATTATAAAATCAGCAACTGTGTTAAACTTTTCTAATTTTAAACAAAAAAAATTAAAATTTCTAATATTGCCCACCGTATATATTTAAAGCCATAAGTTATGAGAGAAACAATAAATAAACTTAAAATATTTACATTATATTTAATTTTTTAAACAAATATAGGCAATTTTTTTTTTACTTTAGAACAAAACTAAATGCTTACTCTTTTATTTTAGTTTTGATAACGTGATTAAAAAATAGTATTTTTGTGTGTTTGGATAGAATTTTAGAAAAAAAAAAAGTTAGATAGCTTTTGAAAAGGGACTTTTGGATAAGAGTTTATGAGAAAAAAAGTGGTTATGAATAAATAAGTGTTTAGATCATTATTTTTAGAATAACTTTTTGTATTGGTAAATTATCAGAAAATGTATAAGATAAAAAATAAATTATATTTATTTAGGACTACTGTTCACTTTTTTCCCTACCCAACGACAAAGTGGCCTAGTGATGACGCTACCAATGGACAGAGGGTGACGACGGATGGAGGTGACCGACAGAGGTGAGGATAGAGATGCTACCCATAACTTGTAGCGATTGACGACCCACGAGTGGCCGGCGACCCACAGCGAGCAACGATAGCAAGCGGCGACCAATGATCGACGATCCATGGCTTGCAGAGGCCTCGAGCGGCGACAATGACACAGAGGGGAGCAACATAGTGATACTGACACGAAGGAGAATAAGAGAAAGAGGAGAGAGTAGGGGAAAATATGAGCAAAATAATAAATGAGTAGTATATAAATTCTTTTACTCTTTTAAAAACTAGTCTTACTAGCTTATCTGAAACTATAATTTTAAATTATAATTTTATCTATATTTTTTTTAGATAAATTTGACTGTTTATTTAAAAAAAATTAAATTAAGATTTTGTTTAATTTTTTTAAATTATAGTTTGTATGGTTTGTATAAGGAGGATAAATGACGGGGGCAAATAAGATTAGGAATGGGTGAGGAGGAAGGGGATGAGTTCAAGGTAGCGGGGCATGGGGACTTGTTCTCTCATTCACTGCCCCTCGTACCTAAAGACGCGTAATACTTCTATACTATATATGGATTATGGAGAAGTAGTAACGTGTACTTGTAATATAATATAATTTTTAATATGAATAATTTTAATTTTGTCCCATTTAATTTCAGGTCATTTGCCGCGAGTGCCCATAGCGTGTTCTGAGTCAATTATGGATCCCCCCGCAAGGCCGGGCATTGAATATATATATCCGCGAGTGTCCATAGCATGTTATGAGTCAATTATGGATCCCCCCGCAACAAATTAATTATTGAATAGTATAAAGTTGAGGAGAGGCAATCATTTAATTAAGAGGGACAGGTGGGGAGCCTTTAAGCGAACAAGAGAAATAGTTGATGAACCTTTCCTTGAGGATTTCAATTCTCATTATTATTTCACCTCTCGCACTCTCATGGACCACGTTCATCCAATATAACAGGAAACCCCCCCAATCCAAAACTATCCCATTATATATTCCCTCTATTTTGTATTCTTTTTTCGATCATCTCTTTTCTTTTCCATCATCCTCTATTTTGTATTCTACCTCTCTACATACATACATATACACACACACATACAATTTCCCATCTATGATATAAGCCATTTCAATTAATTCATCATAACTAGAAAATAATAATAATGTACTGATTTAATATGTTATAAATTATACTTTTTTAATTTTACCTATATTAAATGAGATTTTAAATGAAAGAGATAAATAGAACGATTCACATTTAATTATTAATTAGAGAGATAAAATTAATAAATAAATATTAATTATTCTCTAAGTGATTTATATTGTAGATTAAAAGGAATATAACAATAATAATTTCACTAGGCGGACTCGACTATACATGTCACACAGTATCATTTTTCTCTATCACAACGGCTAAATTTATTAATATATTATTAACAATAAAATTAATTTAATAATTTTATTGAGTGTTTTTTTTAATTTTTTCTTATTCCTTTTCAATAGACTTTTATACTATATGATCTATCCTATTCATGAGTGTCTTCCACAACCTTTTTTTATATATGTATATGTATATCTACACACATATATATCATGCTCATATATATATTATGCTCCATCTACAAAAGTTAATTAAACAAACATGCTAGAGTGAATGTGATTTTATATAGGGTGTCTCCTAGTGATCATAATCGTAATTCATTTTTCATAACTTCTTTGTTTTTTTTATTCAAAAAAATTTACTAAGGCCAATATATAATCCTATATAATAATAATGTATTGAATTGTGCGCAGGCCTGTGTGTCCACCCAAAAACAACGATTCACAAGCAGCCAAATGCCCCCATACACTCTGTATTTCATAAACATCGCATTCATATCTTATACTTAAAATATATATATATATAGAACACAACACATTATCTATATTTTTTATTTAATTTGGACCAGAAATTATTAATAAAAATATAAACATCGATCTTGATGGGTTAGGTTATTGCGACCGATATCTTCTAAATGATCCATCAGAACTTTTTAACTGCATATATTTCGGAAGGTTAAAAATGAATATTTGGGAAGGTCAAAATGTAGATAATGACTTGTGTAATTAATTATTAAGTTTGATTTCTAGGAATATATTTAATTTTAGGCATATATAGTACCGCGTAGATAATGAAATTCAAGGACACGTGTTATCAAACTTTTTCCTAAAGTAGAGGCTATGTGATCATCAACATAAAAGTTTTGAATTGTGATATATATATTAATTTATAATGATATATCGATTATAATTGAAAATATTGAGATAGATATGGTAGGAATGAATTTTGTGGGCATTGGAATATAAAATAATAAGTACACGGCATATATAAGTTGATGAAGACACTGTTCAAATTCATAAATGGCATTTTCTAGGGAAATGTATTTGTCCCAGAGATACTCGGATCTTCCTCCCAATATTAGGCGTAGAAAGTCGTGTTTGCGCGGAATGATTTCTGACATTTGGATATTTGTATTTTGTCCCTTGTAAAAAAAACAAATAATATATTATCCTCTATAATGTTAATGCCGTGGAATATTTAGTGAGAAATGCGCTTTAGTTATATGATATAATAAATTATTAATATTAAGTACAGTTAATTTCTGCCTTAATCGTATTTAATATAAACTATATTTAACTAATTTAGATATATTTATTAAATTAGTTAAATTAATTATTTATAATAATTATGTGTTAGTTTATCTAAGATATTTCTTTTAATCATGTGTATTTGAACTACTCTTAATATAAATTTTTTTAATATGTATAATCATATAGTGATAATTTAAAAAAATATATAATATTAAGAGATAAAATAGATTAAAATTTAATAATTATGATTAAAGGTAGTTCCTTATTTAATTTTTATCTTTAAGATCAGACGGAGTACTTTAGATAGTTGCATAATTGCTTGCATGCGTATGAATTCTTCTAGAACAAGTAAAATGGTTAACAATGCAAAAATAAAAATGATATTTGTGTACGTTTTCTGCTATTATTTTAAATATTAATTTGTTAGGAGCAGATATATAAAATTCATTGCGATGCAAGAATTCGGTACCTTGAAGAGATTATTTTAGAAGGCTGTTCAACTTCTCTTCAAATTCTTAAGCTCCTTCTAATAATTATAATTTAATAGTAAATTTTAATTATCAAATGCAATAATTCATTTTGGGATATAAGAACTGAAAAAAATAATATAACCATTGAATACTTCAATTCAAAGTGTTATTTTGAATCGTACACAATAGCACTTTGAATTGAACAGCCATTTTTATCATCCCGTACAGATTTAATAAATGAATGAAGAACACCTTGAAAAAATAAATAATAAATAAAAGAATAATAGAGAACGCGAAAGGAGACTATCTAGAAACTGCGAATGTAGATGTGTTAGATTTGTATTGGTAATGTGGAGGATGGTGTTACGTAGTAAGAATGAAAATAATGTTAATTACGTGACGCGTGCATGCATGCTTGTTGATGAATGGATGGGTAAATACATGAACATGCATGCACAGATCCAAAAATGATACAAAGAAGCTGTTCAATTCATTATTCATTCTTATAATTAACCTTATTGCAACATGCATGTATGCATCTTTCCTCTCTCTCTTTCATGTCATGCTCACATAATAGAGCACCACCTATATATATATATATATATATATATTATGTATCATACACTCACACACACACACACATGAGATTTAAGGAATAATATTTGTATATATGCATGAGACGGTGGATTTGTTATTGACTGTAATTGTTAGTTTATATCATATGTAATTATTAATTAAATCATATTATTATTAATTGAAGATGTGGGGAGTTATGTGTAAACTATAAGATATGATTATTATTTTTTTATTATAACAAATGAGATCCTCTGGTGTTAGATATTTTACTTATTATTATATTATATTATATTAAATTGATTATCTAATTAAAATATCTTGAGCTTGATCTATTTGTCAATTTATGGGGAGTTTATACTAGGGTTTTTATTCTGCCCATTTGGTCATTCATAGTCTTGATGAAATGTTATTAATATGACTTGAGGGAGAGTAACACATCAAAAAATGTTCCTAGACAGTCAGAAAAGTCCCTGACATCTATTTCTTTTGACAGTATTCTATGTATGTGTCTCAATTATCCTATTTAGATCGAGAAATCTGTGGATTGTGGCTTTAGATCATGTAGCATGTAGCATGAGGAGATGTATTTAATTTAAAAGCCTTCAACTGCTATTCTAATATTGTGGGGTTTCTATATGCATGTGTGTGGCCTGATTATCTCTTCCATTTCAGGCAATGAATCGCTCCCCGTTGCTTACATGTGTGTGTGAGAGAGATTGAAGACTCATGAAAAACGCTTAAAACTTTAGAATTTTGGACAAATAAAAACGATAACAAGCAAATGTTCGACAAACTCCTAGGTTTCAAACAAATGATATCAAAACGATCGAGCACCGTTGGCATGCAATGACGTGGCAGTAAAAGATCAACCATATGTGTGTATTGACTTTTGAAGAATACATAGAGCTGGGTAAATAGACTTCTACAAAAGAGGTTATAAAAAAAAAGTTTTTAAATAGTTTTTAGAAAATGGTTTTAAAAAAAATAGTTTTAAAAAAATAAGTGTTTGAATAATTATTAACATAATTATTTTTATGATTGATAAATTACTAAAAAGTGTATGATTTTATTAAAAATATGAGAGAGGAAAGAGGAAAGAGGTGGATAAGTGAGATGAAAGAGGCGAGAGGGTGGAGAAGAGAGATGAGAGAGTATAAGAAAAGTGAGGATAAAATAGTAATTAGGTAATTTATAAGCTTTTTACTATTATAGAAGCCAGTATCAGTAGCTTATTTAAGATTTTGGTTTTAAACCAAAGTTTAGTCTAAAAATCTATTTGGATAAATATGGCTGTTTGTTTTAAAATTTTTTTAAACTAAAATTTGGGCTAAAAATATATTTAAAATCGTAGTTTAGGGGTTCCCATAATATAATATCACTGATTATGATTAACTTTATCCTCTCCCATTCGCTATGTTTTAGTTTAATGAATGAACTTGTATGAAATTCCATCTTCATCTTCCTTTGACGACGTGCTTATTTCCTTGATTAAAAACAAATTATTATAAAACTGACAACTAGATAAAGCTTCACAAGTAATCAAATTAGCACTTGTCACAATTTAATTTGAAGTTGTTTAACTAATAACATGGGGAACATCTTTTAAAAATTTCGAGGTTGAAGAGTACGTAGTAGTGTTGTGTGACTTTTTCAAATCATTCCAAAGTCTCATTTATCTAATCACACGAGTTGATCATATCTGTTTAAATTAAATTAAATATAATTGCTTTAATTGTGATTTTGAATATATATGTATCGGGGACATTGACACATGTCACGGGCCGCCTCGTGCAACGTGGCAAAAACCCATCTCTGCAGATATAATTAGAGGTTTTGAGAAATCTATGTTATTAATATCGTTGACAAATTAACGATATTATATTATAGGGATGATCTTATCTTAATTATTATAGCTCATTCTACGAACGGCGGACTTAATTAGAAAAGAAAATTGAAAAAAAAAAAGAAGCAAATATGAATTGGGTAATTTCTTGAAATGTAACTTCTTTGCAACCAAAATTTGGTGTAACTAACATAAGAAATGTAGATTGAGTGAGAAATGTGAAGATGAGATGTGCTTACAATAAAATGACAGCCTACAATCAAATATTCAGATTTGGATAAACTTGTTAATGTTAATCACTTTAATTATCATCATCCAGTGAATAAATTTCTTTTTCTGAAAATGTTACAGCTTCTGGTTCTCTATTTCTGATTTTAATTAATATCCCATCACTCAATTAATTTACAGTAATTACTCTCTTAATTATAAGACTCAATTTTAAAGTTTACAAATACTTAAAAAAGGTGTTAAAATTGGCTATTTCTAATTTTTTTTCCATTTTTTTTTCAAGTGTGGCTTTAATTGAATATAATAATTTGCAAAATTTCAAATATTATTAATCATTTATTAGAGGTATATTTGAAAATAAAAAAATTGGTGAAATTTTTTTGATTAAAAATTCTATTGATAAAAACAAACACAAATTCAGGTATTGATATTTTTCTATGCCTGTATATGAAATCCTTTATATTATCAATAATTTTTATATACGAAAATATATTAGACCGTTTTGGCCTATATAATTTTCAAATAGAAATTACTTCCCCTAAAAATATCATCTAATTTCTTCTTGAAATTGCAAAAGCAAGAGTCTTATAAAAAGAGAGACATTATAACTTTAAAATTAGATCTTATAAAAATGAATGGAAGATGAACTTAACAAATTATATTCATTAAAAAAATTAAAGAGGTTTATAAATTGGTATCAATAGAAAATTCCTTGGATCAATAAACGTTTAAATTTAAAATAAAAACAACAAAAAATTAGATGCATGTGACATTTTTAACAGCATGAAAGTTTTTATATAAATAGGATATTATATGTTCATTCCCACTTAATAATTTTATGTCATTAGTATTTGTTACTCTAAATAAAAAAAAATAAAAAACTTATTCCCCCCAACAAAGTTAAAGATTCAAACTTGTATGTAAAAAAGAAATTTACATCTAAGAGTTACCTTCCATTGAGCATAGTAATACTTAAATCTAACTAAAAAAAATACATAAGGTTGTATGTAAATATAATTTTATAATTTAAAAAAAAAAATTCAAGCTTGTAAGGTATGGATGGAAAAGTTAATTAGTTTAAGGTGGGCACCAAGCTCATTAACGAAGACTCAATTAAAACCTGCAAAACCTACTCATCACATTGTTGAAAAGTTCGTTCAAAAAGAACACCCCCCAATTCATCAAAGCAAGAAAGCTTTTTCCATTGAACCCACATTAACCCAATCCAAAATTAACACCCAAGAAACCTAGTTACTTACTTTCTCAAATTATGTCCAAAATTGGTAATGTTTGGCCTGGCCATTAAAATAAAACGGGCTAAAGCAGGTAAAAATCTAAGGTATAAAAGTTGTATAAGAATGTCTCAATTAGTAGAAAGAAAACGAGTTAAGGGGGGTTTAGGCAGAAAGGTACTGAAAGGAAGAAAAAGATGACAAAGATTATTACTATACAAATTATAGTATCAAATATTAAACAATTCAAAGTATCAAAAGAAATAGTACGCAAAACATATTAGTTGTACGGATGTAAGGGAGTAAGTAACCAAAACAAATGGCTCTTGCTCTGTTTCAAGAGTTCAGTTTTGTCTCTGCTTAAGAGACGTTTTCCTGTTTGATAACCTCTCTCTCTCTGAATTTTGATTATGACTATTTCATTTTCTTTTCTCTGAGAGTTTCCCCCAAAAACAGAGACACTTCTTGAGCTTTCATACGGTCAAGGTCAACGGAACTCCAAATACTATTATACCCTTGTGGCATTTTTTTTAGTGACACGTGGTCACTGTTTATGAGCCTTCTCTCTCTCTCTCTCTTGTTCCAAAGAGATAGAAATAAGAATTAAAATTAGACCCAAAAAAGAAATGTTAGCTGGAGGGAGATTCCGTTTGTGGGAATCGAGCTGTAATTGAAATCCTCTCCCACCTCTTTCCCCCTCTTCCTTCATCTCATGCGATTCACTCCTTCAACAGCCTATATATATCTCTCAGCTTCAACTTGTTTTTCCTCACACATACTCTCACACACCTTCCTTCTTCTTCTTCACCCTAAACCCATTTACAGAGCCATGGAATTCAGCACCATGTTTTGCTGGTTTTCTTGTTTTCTGATAATCTTTCTCTTCAATTCACGCATCAAGTCCTTGAAATCCAAGAGAAAGGAATTGCCACTCCCTCCTGGAACCATGGGTTGGCCTTACATAGGAGAAACCTTTCAACTTTATTCTCAAGACCCAAATGTGTTCTTTGCCAACAAAATCAAGAGGTACTTCCAATTCCAAATACCATTCTACTTCTCTCCATTATGATGATGAACTTCTTCAAAAGGGTTTGCTCACGAAATTTGATTTTTCTTATAGGTTTGGCTCAATCTTCAAGTCCCACATTCTGGGTTGTCCCTGTGTGATGATTTCAAGCCCTGAAGCTGCAAAATTTGTGCTTTGCAAAGCTCAGTTATTTAAGCCGACATTTCCTGCAAGTAAAGAGAGGATGCTGGGAAAACAAGCTATTTTCTTTCACCAAGGAGAGTATCACGCTAATTTGAGGAGGCTTGTTCTTCGTACCTTCATGCCTGAAGCTATCAGAAATATGATTCCCAACATTGAATCCATTGCCCAAGATTGCCTCAAATCTTGGGATGGCCAATTGATCACCACTTTCCTAGAAATGAAAACGGTAAGAACACGGAACAGAGCATAACAGAGCCGAATTCTGTGTTTTGCTTCCCTCTCTCTCTCTCTCTTGCTTTTTTTCCTATTTTCACGAGAGTATTAAAAATTATCAAAAGGGATCACCAAGTTGTGATTACTCATCGAGTCCAACAAACAATATTCTAGAAAATAATAAAATAATGGGGTTTTATAACCTGATTCAGGGTTCACCTCTGTTTTTAACTTTCCCTATTTCCCTCATTTTTTACCCATTTTATCAGAACAAATATATATAACCGTAATTACTAGTTATCCAACCATTTCTATTTATTACTTTATTTTGACCAAGAAAATAATGGTTTTTTTTTTAATACTATCTTGCAGTTCACCTTCAATGTTGCTCTGCTCTCGATTTTCGGAAAGGAGGAGATTTTATACAGAGAGGATCTGAAACGCTGCTACTACATTCTGGAGAGAGGGTACAACTCAATGCCCATTAACATTCCTGGAACACTGTTTCACAAAGCCATGAAAGCAAGGAAGGAGCTTTCTCAGATCTTGGCTCAAATCCTTGCTATGAGGAGGACAATGAAGACAGAACACAATGACTTGTTGGGTTCCTTCATGGGTGAGAAAGCAGGGCTCACCGATGAACAGATAGCAGATAACATAATTGGCGTCATCTTCGCTGCTCGTGATACCACTGCCAGTGTCCTTACGTGGATCGTCAAGTACCTTGGAGAAAACCCAAGTGTCCTACAAACAGTCACAGTAAGTATCTGGGTCATACACAAAATAAAAACTTGAACTTGAAAAGTGGGTTTGGTTGGTTTAGTCCACTGATCTGGAAAGTTGAAACTTTTTCTGGTTTTGCAGGAAGAGCAAGAATCTATTTTGAAGAGTAAGGAGGAAAATGGGGAAGATAAGGGTCTAACTTGGGAAGATACGAAAAAGATGCCTATAACTTCAAGGGTTATTCAGGAGACTCTAAGAGTTGCTTCAATTCTATCTTTCACTTTCAGAGAAGCAGTGCAAGATGTTGAATATGAAGGTCAGAAACCAAACCAGACAAATCTATCTTATGAAACTTGTATCGTTTTTTCTTGGGTCAACCCAAAAATTGCTTCTTCATTTTTAGTTTTGCTCAAAAGGTTTTGTTTTTTTGAACAGGGTTTCTGATACCAAAGGGGTGGAAAGTTCTGCCACTTTTCAGAAATATTCACCACAGTCCGGACAACTTCAAAGAGCCAGGGAAGTTTGATCCCTCAAGATTTGAGGTAATTATATTCTGAAGAACTCAAAAAATTATTGACTTTTTCCCCCTTTCTTATTATTATTTCCAACTTCAAATCCTTACTAGTTTTGCAAATGATTTGCCAGGTTTCACCCAAGCCCAATACTTTCATGCCATTCGGCAATGGGATCCATGCATGTCCAGGAAATGAGCTAGCCAAGTTGGAGATGTTGGTGCTTCTTCATCATCTAACCACAAAGTACAGGTTTGTATACAAACTTCTCTCATCATCATCATCATAACTAAGGTTGACAGTTTTTCCTTTTCTAAAAACTACTGTTCACTAATGAACAGAGTCCAAATTCAGAATCATAAACTAATACTCTGTTTTGATTTTTGATGCAGATGGTCTATGGTTGGTGCACAAAATGGAATCCAATATGGTCCTTTTGCTCTTCCTCAGAATGGCTTACCTATCAGATTTTATCCCAAGAAGTAATAAAAACACCATTTTGAAATTCTCAGAAAAACAACATGCTCACCAGATTCCAGATATGATCCAAACAAGAAAAAAAAAAGGAGGCTCCGAAGTTGAAAAAAGGATTCAACTTTCTTGAGAAAAAAAAAGAAAAATGATGGCTTGGTTATAATTATAGCCGAAAGAGCAAGAATTACATAAGTTGGAAAGGGAGGGAAAATCCTTTCCCTTTTCGTTTGGGCCCAAAGGATACCCAAAGGGGAAAGTCCTAAGGTTATGAGCATACAAACAACAGAGAAGTCAACTGTACAAAGGAGGTTTTCTAGCCAGAGCAGATAGTATTATTGATTTCATTCTTCACTTTTCTTTTCCTTTTCCTCTTATTTCTTTTTCAGGTTTATTTGAGTTTAATTTTTCATATATATTGAGGAAAAGTTCCCTAGAGATTGGATTGTTGTATTCATCTAAGCTTGTACCATAATTTTGCCGCAAGGCAAAAGAAAATATATTTCATCCTCAAGTTCAATTCACATCCTCTGTTTTCTTCTCAATCATTCTTTTAATCTTGATATATATATGGGATATATGAAAAAAAAATCTCCATAAATACATATTTGAAATATTAATGTTTGAAAAATTAATTGTCTGATGCTACCTCAATTGAAGTCCTAGTATTTTTTTATTATTGTAAAATTAGCAATAATATTAAGAGGAGATAAAATATGAAAATAAAAAAATGAGAAAGTATATTGTATTTTTCAACTAGTTTTACAACACAAATAACATACTTTATTTATAAGTTTAGTCTTACATATAAGTTATATCCAAACTTAAATAATAAATAATAGGTAATAAAATTTATGAATGGCCTAGTGGAAGTTACAAGTTTAATGTAGTAATGAAAGAATAATATAGTAGTTGAAGTTGAACAGGAAGATGATTAATGTAGTAGTAAATAAGTAATATAGTAGTGGAAATTAAAGTTTAAAAGGAAGAGAGAGATAGACATCCACATTCTAATATTCATAATACCCCCCTTAGATGTCTATTATTTAATAAAGTGCATCATTTAAAAACTTCAACTAGGAAAAATCTTTTGGGATAAAAATCTAGTGGAAGAAAAAGATTACACAATTAATTAATACCCTCAGAGTGTTGCCTCGTTAAAAATCTTGCTAAGAAAATTCAGTGGGACAAAACCTTAGTAAAAAAAATATCATTTGATGCAAAAATCTTTCATCATTTATTACATCAAGCGCTACATTGTATGCAAAAATATCATCAACGTTGACTTGATCTCGATCCCATCGTATTCCATTCACAACATAATTTATTTAGATCTCATTATTTTCACATATTTCAGGTACCTGAGTTTCTCTCGAAATTGAGATATTAATGTTGTTAAAAGACTCTTATAGAGTCATTAAATTTTCTTGAATATTTTCGACCTGACCATCTATATTTGTAGCTCATTTTTTTTCCGAAGATTTTTATCTTTAGAACCGATGGGCCTACCACGCTTCAAATATGTTTTTGATTCATTTACATCAGTAGATTGTCTAATAAGGGCATCAATTATAATATGAGCATTCACAGTTGAACATGTGACTTAGTCACTTTCCTAGGGTCAATGAATGGATATGGCAATTGATTAGCTAGACTTTGTAAATGAATTATCTTTTAAACTTCTAGCTCACATTATTTTGTACAAGGATCAAGATGAGACAATGATAATTCATTATAACTAACTTTATTTTCTAACTGTTTATTTTCTCTCCATAATATTAAAAAAATTGATTCGTCAAAATGACAATTAGCAAATCGAGCTGTAAATAAATCTCCTGTTGTTAGCTCTAAGTATTTTATTATAGAAGGAGATTCATATCCAACATGCATTCCCATCCTTCTTTGAGGACCCATTTTGGTACATTATTGTGGAGCAATCGGAACATATACCGCACATTCAAAAAAATTTATATGAGAAATATTAGGTTCTTGACTAAAAACTATATGTAAAAAGGAGGCATTGAGATAACTAGTTGGCCTGATACGAAATAATATCGCTGCATGCAAAATTTTATGTCCCCAAGTAGATATTGGAAGATTCAATCTTATAAGCAATGGTCTTACAATCAATTGCAAACCTTTAATTAATGATTCTGCAAGTGTATTTTGTATAATAACATGTGCTACAGTATGTTCAACATCGATCCTTAGAGACATATAATACTTATTGAAAGCTTGTGAAGTAAATTTACTGGTATTACCTGAACGTATTTTCTTAATAGGATAATCTAAAAAATATGCTCTCAATCTAATTAGTTGAGCAAGCAATCTCGCAAACGCTAAATTATGGGAAGATAATGAGCAAACATGCAACCATTTTGTCGATGCATCAATTAAAATAATAAAATATCTAAATGATCAGCATGGTGGGTGTATTAGCCCACAAATATCTCCTTGTATAAATTCTAAAAATATGAGACTCGCTTTCTATTTTTACCGATAATTATCTAATAATTAGTTTCCTTTCAAAAAATGCAACACATGAGAAAATATAGAATTGTGGAATTGATTATTTTTTCAACGAATGTTCACATTAATTATTAATTATTTTTTGCATCATTATTGTCATAAGATAGCCTAACTTGTCATGCTAAATATTAAATTTATTATCACTTGTAAACTTCTGATTTTTAATGACACGTGTTTTAATTATATTAATAAATGTGTAGTACATATCAGAGGAAAGAGCATGTAATTTTTTTCAGTATGTATTTTTTACCAAATATCATATATGTGATAATAAGATATTATTGGTTTTATTTACTTATTGTTTCAATATGGTGTCAATTTCTGTGGATATTTTTGAAACTCAACAAATTTCTGTTAGATTTAGAGGAATAAAATTTACTATCAATGTATAATTGTGTTCCTCCATGTAATAATATATTAGTTCTTCCAGATATAGTCTAGACATTGGATTCTCGGATCACTAAAGAAAAAAAAAATTTGTATTTCTGAATATTGTATGAGTTGTTGTATTATCAATGAGACACAAATATTCATTATTAATGTCAATGAGTGTCATTCTTCAAATGATATACCTTACAATAATATCAATTTCTAGAACAGTCTTGCTGATAATATATTGTAAAACTAGCAATAAGATTAAGAGGAGATAAAAGATGAAGACGAGAAAATGAGAGAAATATATTGTATTCTTTTCCTTATTTTATAACACAAATGACATGCCCTATTTATAGGCATAATCTTACATGTAGATTATATCCAAATTTAAATGACAAATAGTGGGTAATAAAATTCATGAATGATCTAATAGAAATTATAAACTTAATGTAGTAGTAGAAGAGTAATATAGTAGTGGAAGTTGAAATTAAAGATGAAGATGATTAATGTAGTAATGGAAGAGCAATAGATTAGTGGAAGTTGAAGTTGAAGAAAAATAGAGAGATAGATATTTATATTTTAATATTTATAATACTGACAAAATTTTTTAAATTACTAATATTTTTTGTGTAGAAATATAGAAGATATTGAGTAATTAATTCTTTAAACAAGTATTGATGAGCTATTTTTCACATGTAGTTTATTATTTGTGGAAAATGAAATAAATGAGGAAACAAAATCATATACGGAACTGCTTGTTTCTAAATAAACAATTGTAAAGATTCAAGGCGTTTCCCATCCAGCAGACTGATGCAATGCCCATATTGCCATTCTATCAAACTCAAGCTTCCTAACATCTAAACACGTGTCGTTTCTACCATTTCCATGTTGTCCTCCCGCTGTTTTCGGACTGTACGAAGGTTGCTCCTCTGTCGTTTTCTTCCTTCTCATTTAAAAGAATTGTATCAATGGTTAAAATAGAATTTAAAAATAATTTTTCATAAAATTAAAATAAAAAATGGTTTATTCCTATTATTTCACACACGAATGGATCAAAAATTGCTTATTCAACTAAAAAGTTTAAATTTTCAAGAGGAATAATTCTTAAATAAGATTGTTGGCTAAAAACTATAATAGAATAGCGCAAAAAAAATTTAGTGAAAAAAAAAGAGAGAATTTAAAGTTCTTTAAATTCTTCAAATGGTTCAGTATTTTTTTTTTAATTTTTAGTTTAAATCTTCTATACAATAAAAATTACTAATAATAAAGTTTTATGTTTGTACAATATTAAGTTGACTTAACTAATCAATTTTGGCACGCACACATTTTGGACTTTCTCTTAGCCCCCCAAAACTACCCTTTTTTCAATGAATAAATATTAGTCATGATATTGATTAATTTAATGGTCAGAATTCTAGTGGGGAACCCAATTTGAATTCTTGCTCCTTTTGTTTTTTATTTGACCTAGTTAATTGTAGTTTGTCAGCTCTTTTATCAAATAAAGATGCATTAGAATTTGAATTCAATTCTTTTAGTTCTATGATCCAATAAAAGTCAAAAGTTTAGGTGAACTCAATTTACAAATAAATTAATAAAATAATAAATTGAAAAGAATGCACACCGTAATCCATAGGATGCCTTTTTTTTATATATATTATTTTAATTATATAATTGCAGAGGTTAAGATTACCAATGAGATGAAAATTTTATTTTTCTTAATATTAAATATGAAAGAATTTTCATACAGTATCTATATATACTTCTTAAAACTATCAAATTCACATTCTATTCTAACCAAAACATTCAAATCCATAAACCTATTGATAAATGAATAATTATGTGAAACTTATTAAGCATACATGAAACCATATGTAATTACATATGAATAATTATGGAATTGGAGGGTTAATTAATCTTCTTTATTACTACCTAAACTTTTTGGATGCTCTCTAGAGAAATCTAGAGAAGAGATTTACACAGTATTTATCCCATAACTATTACCTCCTTTATAAATACATTACTCCACCTGATCTTTAAAGTAATAATTAGATAATTAAGTTATAGAGATTAAATAAATTAGTTAAGTTACCTATATATATATTATTTTTTTAAAAAAATAACCTCTTTAATCATTTGTATTAGAGTTACAATTTGATAAAAAAAATTTAATATGTAATATCAATAGATATAATTAAAAAAAATATAACTTTAAAAGATAAAATAAAATGATATTTTATATTTAAGACTCAAATAAACTTAATAATTAGTTCTGACATTTAAAATAAAAAAATATGTCATATTTTTAAGTTTATCCGTCATCAAATTTAGAAACATCAATTTGGCATTTTTACATTAGTTCTCATAATAATTACACCCCTTAAGTCCTAAAACTCTATTTCTAAATTAGACCACACCATATTATTTAGACTTATTTACGTATGTGATAACCATATTGAATTTTATTCCAACCATACGTACGAATGCAGATATACAAACAATAGTTGAGACAGTACAATAATGAACAAAAAAAAAACCGGGACAGGCAATGAACAAGGTTGGACAGAATAGAAAGTGGACACGAACGAAGTTGAACAATAACAAATATATCGAAAAAAGAAGTTGAACAATAACAATGAGTCATACATCTAAACTACAGCTTTAAACAGTACACACGCACACAAAAAACGCATTTTTGTTGTGTTTTTTGGTTCACCGATCCTTAGACTTAACATGAACCACTATTACCTATTATTTTTAGGTTTAACTGACGAGGGGTGAGACATACGACTATTTAAAATGTCTTCGATTTTTAAAGAGTACTATTTTATTGTAATTCCAATTATAATGTTTGGAGAGGTATCCAAACTCTTGAGTGTCTAAGTTTACGCCTGAGGATAATAGACGGTTCGCCCTGCCCGATATTAATATCGTCTAGGAGACAAGGAGATTTCGTCTTACCTTTAGATTGTGAGTGAGCGCAACCTATTTCTAAAAATTTTTATATTAAAAAAAAACATGAACCACCATTATTGAAAATACATTAATCCAACAGCTAAAAACCTCGTTACTAACATATAGTTATTTAACGGTGTAAAGTCCCCAACATCTCTATAGATCTTTTTTTTTTTTTTTTTGAAATATTTATATTATAAGAGGAAGCTACAATTCTAAAATTGGATAATTAGAAATAGAATTTAATAAATATTATAAAAAAAAATAGCTAAAAACCTCGTTGATTGTCTTAACCCAAATTTCCTCCATCACTTTCACATACATTATATATATATATATTGTCGTCCGTGCTATCCAGCTCAGAACACAGACATTGAGTATCGAGTTGTTTGACAGCACTCCTGTCTGATATCTTAAACGAAGATGTTGTAATATGAAACGTGTCGCTTTCAGGAGCCTGGTTTTATGTTACTGCTGAGATATCTAATGATCTGAAACGGGCCTCTCTTGTGGACTTTTTTTCTCTCATTTCGACTGATGAATAAAAGATCTCTAACTTTAGCCGTATGTGTTTTCAGGAAAAAACTCACATCACATTTCATCTCAGAGAGAGAGAGAGAGAGCACGTGGCCACCTTACATGAAGCTTCATGAACTCTGTCGAATGTCAATCACACGTCACTATCCATGGTCGAGCCACGTCCTTGTTCTTGGAGCTCGCTAGTTATCTTGGCCTTAAATTTTCTAAGTTCATGGCAGAAGCACAAGTGTCTCACGTGTGTTTAATTCGATGTAGGATTTATTGAAAGATGTTGCCGTAGATCTTCCTACTCAGGGGCACGTACGTCCATTTTCAATATGCATGACAGCTATTATTTAGAAATAATGATTCTTTCTTCTGATCTATGTTCATGAATGATGAATAATTAGATAAACTGTATATGTTCAGGTTTTGACTTTCGCATGCATTAATAATATATAATAAATAAAAAATTTATTTGGCTTCGAGTTTCGAATATATAATTAATAGTAGATCAATCCAAGTGTTAATGTTTTGATATTAGGGGCATCTAAAAGTCAAGGATCTGGTGATTTAAGAAGGATGGGTATATATAAAAAAATATAGTCAAACGTTCCATTATTGATGAAAGGGCAACAAAAACGAAAGAAGCTCCAAATAATAAAAATAATAAAGAATAGTGATGATTTTCAACTGTTTGAATATTCAAATGATTTGAATGTCAAAGAAGAAGAAGGGGTAGTTAATTGAAAAGGATCTTATGTTTTTGTGGATACGTACAAAACGTTGGTGAGAGTAACATATGTGAAAAGAGGTCACGGGATATGTTCATATGATCAGGGTAGATACAATGATATTAGCCCAAAAGTTGAGGGATCGCCAAGCATTATCCGGCGATGTTAATTAATTTCAATCTCCTATATTCGGAAAAATTAATAATAATAATAATAATAATTATCATTTGATGATGTACTTACCATATTAATAATAAGAGCTAGTTGATTTTTTTAAGATATTAAAAAAGTTAAATAAATTAGTTAATTATGACTAAATCCAACTTCTCAAGATGAATTCATATTATATATATTTCAATATACCCAAATTAGTTAATTGACTTTTATATTCGTTATAGTTAACTAATTTATTTAGTTTCTTAGATCTATCTAAAAAAATTAACTAACTCTTATAATTATAATTAGGATCAGAGGTAATAATTTAGTAAGAAAAATGACATAAGAGGAACATGGAATGAAGTTACTCATTTTAAGGGATTATTAACTTTTAATAGTAGTCACCAAATAAATATTGAAGCTATCATCATCATGAATGTTCTTCCCGTAGAGTATTAAGACAATCTTTTAGAAAATTTTAGTTATACGCTTCCTTTAGCTAGCTAGTCCCAATAAGTTTCCTCGCTTCCTTTTATTCAAAAAATAATAATATGACAGAGAAGACCAAATTTTTAAAAAATGGATGGACGAAAATAACCCTGTATAGTTGACACAGGACTCAGTTGCAAACAGTAGAAGATGAGTTAGGAAGCCCAGTTGCAAGCATAGGAAGATTAGTTTCAAATAAATTACAAAAAATTATTAGCTATGAACATTATGAGCTTTTCTTTACATAACCAATGATAATCATGTTGAGGTAAAAATCTAGATTCTTTTTAAATAAGGTTAAAAATTTATACTTTGTAGATAGAAAAAAATTGGGATAACATATTCTAATTAAGTCTAATAACACTCTAATATGACCGAATAGTGCTAAGCATCAAACACTCCGTTTGTCCTTAATATAAAATTTAGTACAGAGATTGAATTTGATTCTAAATATAAGACCATAATTTACTTTATTCTTTAAATTTGTAATTTGTTCTTTAGAGTATCTATATTGATTGCACACATTAAATGTTTCTATCCAATAATAGTCATGATGAAATATGTTATTTTAGAAAAATTAAACTGCATATAACTAACTTACTTAATCTATCCAAATTAATTATCTAGTTCTTATAGTTATGAGGTAGTATTTTTTTTTGTTGTCCACCTGATTCACCAGAGCTTTGCCCCGACTATATCCGGATCTGACCCGCGCCATGCACCTGGTTATGGTGAGTGAGTCTCCCAACGGGAATTTTCTGCATACGCCAAGGCTCGAACTCGAGACCTCGTTTAAGCGATACCGAGCCGCTTACCACTCGGACCACCCCCGTTGGTATGAGGTAGTATTTGTATAAAAAGAATTCTTCACATAACAATAGAGCATAGTGAAAACTATTGTTATAGCATCAATTGATATTTTAACTCTTCCCATAATAATAATAGAGCATAGTGAAAACTATTGTTATAGCATCAACTCATATTCATTGTTTCACACTTGTTAGTCAGTGTTGGGTTTATATTGAAGGAACATTGAGCAATGGCGTGGGGCAATCGCAACAGTGAAGTCTGAAATTTGTTCAACGGTCAGACACACGAGAAAGAATGGAAAAGGTCATGAAAACACTATCTTGTTTGTTTCTTTGATGTTTTGGTCATCCCACATTTAATTTTTTATACTTTTCTTGACGTGTTCACGGGACGAACTGACATTTTTCATTTTTTATACTTTTCTGTCCCAGTTGTGTCCCATACCAATTGTGACTGGGGCCAGGATGGGACCAATTAAACTTCCCTACTTTTCTCTTATCAAGACTTTGAAAGTTCCCTACTAACTCTAACTCTACATAATTATCATAACCCATCTTATTTATGAGCGATGAACAGACAACACTAGTTACGTTCAAAACAACAACGTCCAATTTCTAGAACCTGAATGACACATTCATTTTACATCATGTCACTGAATTATTCAAATCCTGAAAATAGGAACTCCATTATTGATTGGGAATACCTTTAATTAGACCAATGTAAGTAGATCAAACAAATAATTGTAAATAGATATTAGACGTAAGTTTACATTATCACAAATACTTTTTCATAATTGATTTGGTGTGATTTTCTTTCACGTAATAGATTTGCCAAAAAAGATATTACTATCACATCATAAACTCTGGCAGAATAACTAAAATTCATTCAAATCATTCAAGCCGAATGTGAATGGAGCATGAAGTTTTTTTTTTCAGTGGCAAGAGCACTGGTTTTCACTGCACTCTTAACCCTAAAGTATTGAAAGGCCTAAAAATAATCCCATACTGAGGAACTCTTAAGCACTGCCTTGTGATGGCTAGAATCTTTTGAGGCTTTTGCAACAATATCGAAGGCATATGGAAGCATGAAAATGATCTACCAGAAGATGAACCATTGCAAATTATACCTGACAAGCATCAGTTTATCAGGATACAGCCATGCAATAGAGCCAATTATGGGCACAATGCACTAACACTTCACCATTCGCTATAAAGAAAGTTAGATATGAAAAGTTACATCCATACCCTGAGAAAAGATTAAAAAAAAGGTAATACAAAGATACCATTATTGTGAAATGATGATGGTAAAATCACAATAGATATGGCACATCTTATTTTTTATGAATTGACTGAAAATAGAATCCGTTCCCCCTTCATACCCTTCGTATATCAAATAAGCCATAAAATTGTGATCATGAATACAAAAGTCATACATCAAACTAATATTTGCCGCATTGTCAAGTATCTCAATGTTCAAATAAGCATTATATCAACAAAGCCAAATGCACAAAAACGGAAGGGGAAAATACGGCAGTGGTGTAACAACAAAGATGAAGGGGACATTTCCTAACAAACTCAAATGCAATGACCGGGCACAAAAGTAACATTAAAAGTTCAAAGTGGACTAGAACCTGGCAGCAATGAGGAGAATCTCATTTAATTTAATTGCCACAGAAGTTATTCAGCAGTGGGACAAGATTAACCCATCCTGCTATTATTCCTGGACAAGAATCACCCTGCTCTGGGTGCCCGATATTATCCATGCCTGATCTTAATTTACACTTTTTGCACCCCAATTGCTTCACGAAACTCAAATGGCTGCATGTCATAAGGCAATCTATCCTCAATCATCACAAAATATAATTTGTCTTTATAACAAGATTAGCCAAGCAAGTCTTTGAACAAGTTTGGATTTTGACTTGATGGGTTCACACCCGACTGCCTCACTAGCGCATCCTTCTCCAATGATTCTTTAGCATTTGGACCCTTCACAGATTGAGGAGATGATGTCACAGTCGCAGGTGCATTTGACAAGCCAGATAAAAGATTTCCCTCTCCACTAACAGGGATAGAATAGCCACCACTTGCGCTCTGCTCGCCAGTGGTTGTCCCTCCATAAAGCGTCATAATATCAGGAACTTTTGCAGTAGCACCTGCACTATGATCTATTGTCGAACCAGGGCTTGCGTCAAGAAGTCCTTCCAGCTGCTTGAATGGGTCCACCACAGAAGGAGGAGCAGTTGTGACAGTTGGTTCCCCCAAGTCCAGCAAATCTGGAGCAGGTTGATGATTTGTTTTCTCTCCAGCTGCTTCATCGGAGGCAACTGCAATCTTTGATTCCTGAGATCTGTCTGCTGCACTGGCATTTGCCTTTGGAGCCTTATGGCCGGCTGATGATTTTCTCTCAGGCTTACTAGAACCACCAAACAATAAACCAGCAAGTTTCTGCTTTTCTGGAGAAATTTCAACTGGTGTCTTCCTTGAATCATAACTATCCCGTACTTTTGAATTTACTGCACTTGCACCATTCCCCTGGGTCATCCCATTCACTGGTTTTTGGGAAGAAGATTCTAAAGTATTAGATGGTGCTGGAGTTGAATATGTTGGCCTGCCCCACTTCCTTTGAACACCATCAAGCCGAAGCTTAAGTCCTGATGATCCTGCTTCTGATGCTGATGCTGCTGATGAGATCTGGTGGGACTCCCTAGAATACAGTGCCTCAGGTACTGGAACAAGGTCTGTTGAGGATGCAATTGAAACCGTTGGAGCCTTTGGAAGTTCATATGCCTCAAATCTCAGTACATGATGTGAAGGTTCATGCTTATCTTGGCCTCTGAAGTTGCTCATATCATCCATTCCAGCGCGCACATCCTCAGGAATGTAAGGCTGAGCACCCCTTTCTATGGACTGTTGGACGTAATCGTTGAGGAATGAAAGGTTCCTATCAACCTAAATATAAGAACGTTAGTAAAAATGGATTACAGAAACGAAAAAAGAATTTAAACATGATAATATAAATTGTTCCAAAGTTCAAAATTCAACTTCGTATGAAGAGAGATGAACAGCTTTTGATGCAAACAAACTGCTATGCAGAGTATGTCGTCATCAAGCAACTGGGTGATGATAATTTTGGACGAGGGAGAAAATAAAATTAATAAGTGAATAATAAGCAAACTACAAATTAGAACAAACATGTAGATCTGGGCAGAACAGAAGCTCAAATCTTTTCCTCTCTCTTAAGAAAAGAGTAGATATAATATTTGAGTAAGGGTAGACAATCACTAAGCAAGGCAATTTCTAAACTATCTATCCTCCAAGCATCTTTTCACCTGAAAAGTTTTGTCAACCAAACAATTTTGATTTTTGATTAACAAATTCCGTAGTCCTGGGTTAGCATCCCCAAACAACCCCTTCTCTCTCTCTCTCCCTAATTTTAATTTTCCATTTAGTCAATCACACGTGACAATATCCAGCATACAACCAACCTTTCATGGAGATGCCATGACCAAGAGTGATAGGTTCCGTGTGACTTATCAAAGGAGACATAAGAAGGGAACTCCAGATAACCTTGACTAACTCCAAGCAGTTACATTACTTATTTCATTTATTTCACTATGTTAGTGGAGAGTCAGTTGAGTCAAACAGTTATTTAATTATTAATTATTTCATTTATTCCACTGTGTTATTGGAGAATCAGTTGAGTCCATCATGCTCTTATTTCTATTGTTAGGGGCATGTTTCCTGATAATGTAGGGAGAGCCAGTTCTTTATAAGTATTCCTGTATCTATATATATCTCTAGCTTATTCATGCTAAGCAGAGAGAAAAATAAAGATATTATTCAGAGATTCTCGTGGTTTCTAGTCTACTTTCTTTGTAAGATTCTTATAGAGAGAGTGAGTAGGAGAGTTTACTGTATCAGTAAATAAAACCTTTTGGCCAAGAACTTAATGAACTGAATTCCAATTAAGTAATTCTTTGGTTAAGATTTCAATTAGCAATAGGATTTAGAAGACATCAGAGTTGAACAAATGCCTTCATTTCCTGATCCATATAATGAAAATAATCCCGTTGGGTTGCGTGTCTAATGCATTAGGATGCTCTTTAGACAAGATAAACAAGCCTAAGCAACTACTCGTTATTCAAAATGGCTCAAGATTGCAGACACTAAGGCTTGAATAATTTTTATCACCACAAGTTCACAGCGATTATTGAAAAAGAATAAATATCAATCAGTGGATAACCTGATTCCAAAACTGCCAACAAGAAACTTTGGTAGTGCAGTAGTCATGCAATGGTCACATTCAGAATCATCTTTACAGATTTTAAGACTGAGAGTTTATACTTTAGAATGGAAAGGGAATAAACATAAAGGTAAGGAAAATGAGGCACTTCAAACATTTAAGCCATAACTTCAAATTAGATTACTAAATCGCCAAGTAATTCAAAGTGACAAGTAATTTGAGACCACAAAGCTCTGAAAACCCATAGAACTTCGTCTACATAAGTTAGGCTCTGTTGCATTGGCAGAGTTTGACTGAGACTGAGAGATCACAGTGGGCAATAATTAAGAAACTCAGGATGAGGGAAAGAAACCAAATCTTGCTCCAGTAGAATATAAGACATCATCGACAAGAATGAATAAACAAATTCTAAGCACTAGGCAGTTCAAAACCTAGTTCACTACCTTGTTAAGGTTAAAACTTGTATTTTGAGATTTGAAAGCTTGTTCTTAGGATGTTAGTTCACTACCTTGTTAAGGTTAAACCAAATAAGGCGACTACTTATGGTAGGAAAATTAAAATTGATATGAGGAGAAGAAAAACTTGCAGTTACTGACACTCTGGGAAGATAATTACCTACTGTTTCTTTAAGATGCATTCATTGGATGCAGCAACATGGTTTATTAAGAATTAACAAAAAGTAAGTATTATGTATGAATAAACATAGATAAAACATTATAGTTTTGAACTGATATGAGAGGGTTCAAGAATTAACAATAACCTCAATATCTTCACAACTTGCGTCTTGTGGCATTATAGCCTCAACAACTTGTCTGTCCAACCCAATAAGAGCTTGCAATTCATAGGCTCGCTGCTGCAAATCTGTAGAGTGGGATGCTAACATTTCTTCAATCAACGTTTGACACTGATAGTAAACAACGAGTTAGTCAAATTTCAGCATCAACTTTCCAGAGATAACAGGATTTATATTGTTCCCAACAGCCCGGACACATGCAAAAGGATTATTTAAACTAATCGAAAGATTTCTGCTGTCAAAGGAAATTATTTATAACCAGTGCAAATAGTAGGGTCTCCTAGGCAATAACACTTGTAGAATTCATAAACATGCATAACTTGAGAAAGAAACTCCCTAGGGAAATTTGCACAACCAACAACTTTATCAAGCCTTCATTTTTCTCAGTCTTAACATACTTGAGTTCTCAATCAAAAGAAGAAGAAAAATGATACTCCATCTATCTGTGAGATATGTGAATAGTTGTCTCAGTACAAATGGCAATGCCTTGAGACTTGGAAATATTTCTCAAAGGCAATGGTTAACTCTTTTGTGTGATGACAGAGATGGGATAATCAAAGGTTCGAGGATACTTCAACTGTAATTATCCACTTCAATCACAGAAAGCCCATAAGATGGCAAAGCTATATAACCTTAACCAAAAGTCTTTCAGCATATACCTCAGGTAGCAAATCCACTTTCCTTCCAGCAGCTACTTCAAATGCATAAATTTTCATTAGTGCTGAAGTTGCATATGCCTTCACAAGAAGCAACTAGTTAGTTCACAAAGGAAAGATGCCTGAAAATCCATTAAACGGACACTATTGAAGGACCAGTTTATAGATGTCTAATTGGATAACATCTAACACATCCCTTTGCACTTTTAACAAAGAATCAAGCACATGAATATTGAATGACTATTCTTTCTTTTTTGGCCTGAATACTGAATCACTGGTTTACTTGCCAACAGACGAACAATAGCACAAGTTTGCATAATAAAAGTACTGGATGCTAGTCCTCAGAAATATTCACTGCAATAAAGATATTGCACATCAACCAACCAGATAAAGAAAATAAATGAAAAGTACATGCCCAGTGCTTGTCCGAGTGTGAAATTTTCATAAATACGATTTTGAATTGATAGCATCCACTTTAATTCGCACATCTACAGCCTTTATTTTAAATTGATAGCATGTTCCATTGACAAGCAAAGTTTCCCTAAATACGATTTTTTTTAAGGGGGCAAGCTCCTTTTACTTTGCTAGCAAATATTTAACTTTTAATTGATACCTTAACAGTTACATCGTTAGAATATGCCTCTGCCACATCACACAACTTCCCAGTGATATAGGATGCACTATGCTTTCCGTCTGCTGTGCCATATTCCCCAAGAACCCAACAAATGACCTGTAATCAGTATTTAACGTTATGATAGCAACAGATTGAAGTTCTTGGCAAAGTAAAATGAGTGAGATAGAAAGTACTTGAAGAAACACAGATGGCAGCTTTGGCTCTCCAACAATACGCAAATATGACTCCACCTGCACCTCAGTAACAGTTTTGATTTAATATGTATATGCAGCTCTGCATGCACATGCACATTTGGATTTCTTTAAATAAAATAGATTTAATTTTCATTTTTAATTAATTATTAATTAATATTAATAATAAATAAGTGACATATTATGTAAGCATTGACATTATCAAAAGACATACAGCTGATGATCTCAACTGACTATCTGCAGCATCATCATCCTCTCCAAATCCTTCTGCAATCAACCGCATCAAATTATGTGCTACCTTGACATTCACAAGATCTCCAGCATGCTCAAAAACTTTATTCATAGTCTGCGCGATTAATGCCCCAGATATTGTTAGCTATAAATGAAGGCAAGTGCAAAATATAAAAGGCAAAGTAAAGAATATAAAGTGAAGAATTCTTATCACCTGTATAAACCAATGATTACTAGGTGCAAATTGCTCAGCAAGTTCCACACAACGAGATGCTATATAGGTTTTATAATGATCATCACTAATACTAATCATGTATTCAATCATACGGTCAACAATCACTTCCACATTAGAGGACTTGGTCATCTTGTATAGCAATTCGAACGTTTTCCGCTTCAAAGTATCATCAGGGTCCTGCATCACGCATCAGAATTTAACAAGAATTGCAAAGGAGCATAACTATATACCCTATTCAGTTATAAGTCACTTCAACTAATTCAAAGGAACCAAGAAATGATAGATAACTCATTAAATCTGTCTTAAATTGAATTTTTTTTCCAATTTTATCCATATTAAATAAGGTTTTGAAAGAGGGGAAAATACAAGGTGTCATATTTAAACATTAATTACATGGTCAAAGTTGACGAATAAGTATTAATTACTCTCCAAATGGCTTATATTATGTATCAAAAATTTCTTCTAGAAGTGACTTATATTATGGACTGGAGGTAGTATACAGATGTAACTAGCCAATTATCTGAGAATTGTGATGTTAAGGGATGTAAACAATAACGGTTGCTGGTGCACATACAAAAAGCCCAAATCCATGAGCTTATGACAACAAAATATTGAGTCTAATTTATTTTTGAGGATATTCTTTCAAAAGTTTAGTAGTGTCATTTTAAACAGCTAGGGCTAAGGAATTTAATTATTGGGATGATTACTAGAGAAGAACTCATGGCAAACATCTTTTTAATAAGATCAAGCAAACATATTTTGAATTTACTGACATTAAATCAAAAGAATGATTGACAATTTCTAAACGCAGTAACCAGTTATTGACTTGATTAACTTCTTTTTATTTGTTAATGCTACGAAACTGGAAATACATTGGCAAGGAATTCCCATATTTGTAATTCTACCTTAATAATTCATCCTCAAGTCAAACAATTTGCAGGAAGTCATAGACTCAAGAAAACAAGATCACAAGATTTTACAGCATATTTGTTTCTACAATGTGTTTCACTAAAAATATATGTTTAATATATTCATCATCTTCTAGATAATCCAACATTCAGGACAATTAAGATTTCTTTCCCACCCCATTTCAATGAAATATGCTTACCTCTAAGCAGTCAATCACGGCCAGTTGGTGTTGTTCTGCAATTTGCGGGCTTAACTTTATTAGCCGACCAAGGGCATCAATACCCATGTACTTAAGATTATGAGTGTCACTCTGGTCACATTATAATAACATACGTAATGCAAGACATTCCTATGCAATCTAGTATAAAGTATAAACTTGAAATAAAATTGAATGGGGGAAGACCTTTAAAAATTTTGCAACAACATCGGCAGCAGCTTCTATTAGCTTAGGATTGGGATATATAGAAGCTGCACAGCATATGCACTCATATAGAATAGCGTTCCCTATATTACTTGATGAATCGCCCTTCCTGATTATATCACTAACAACAGTATACATGTTTTCACTGGCTTGCTTGTCACCACTCCCTAACAAGGCCAAGATTTTCAGCAATTTAATCTGCATATTCAATAAAAGGTATGCAAAAGAAACTTAGATTGTATCCGTGCTAAGAAATAGCAGAAAAATAATTACATAGCAAGAAAAGTTGAACAAAATAGGCTCACTAAGGATGGCTTTAGTAAAGCCCGAAAAGCAAATATCCACATTTTAACTTAAATAAACGCAGTTGGCATCAGATAAGAACTAAATATGAATCAGAGACGAACTTAGACAATGATGAACCTGAATGAATGGAGCAGGTATCTGATGATAGTCATAGCTCTTTGGCAATCTGCGTTCTGCTACTTGTTTGAGAATGCTCACAAAGCTGATGACGAGATCTTTGAAAGAATTGACATCATTCATGATGAGGTCAAATAGAGGGCATAACGTGGCACCCATTACACCAGGATCATTATCACACAATCTCTTGCGGAAATTGGAGATCAAGTGTGACACTGAAGAAGGTGACTTCTGATAGAAGCGATGAAGAGCCATGATAGCCTTCTTCCGAACGGCCTCCTTGGAATGACCCAAAAGCTCAATCACTTGAGGCAGTACAGCCGGAATAGTCTCTTCATTAATCAGCCTACAGACGGCATTAAGGGCAGCACAGACAACTAAATAATTGTCAGACTTGAGGTCCTTCTGAATGGTATTGACAATGAGGATGATCAAATCGTGATCTTCATTCAGAAAAAGGGTCACAGCCAAATACCCAGTTCGTTTAAGGAGGATATTGTCGTCGTGGGTCATCTTAACGGCATGAATGTAACCAAAAGAGGCATCGTGACCCAACATCTCCACATAAACAAGGCGAATGATGTATTCCTTCATCTTGCGCTTGGGAATGTCAGGTTCAATTATACGCCGCTTGAGGGTTTCGATCTCATTGAGGACGATTCGGTCTTCCTCGGCCTTGGATCGAGCTTCACCAATGGACTTTACCAGATCAAGGAACTCCTTGGATTGCCCGAACCCACCCTGGGAGCCCATGGCGAGCTCCCTACCGATCGTCTTCAATTGCTCCAGCTTTGCTTCTTTTTACTCGATAATCAGGGATCAATTCAAATCAAAAGGCTAAAGCATTAAAATCCGTTGGCCTCTAAGAGACCAAAAAAAACTATAGCTTAACACAGTGCACAAGTGAATTCGGAGAAGATACCCAGATCCGATATACTCCTAAGGCTTGATGTGCGAGAGGGAGAGATAGAACGGGAGGGAGGAAAACGACTAGTATAGAGAAAAAGAAAGGGTTTTGGTGGGGCCCTTTTGGGATGGGAGAAGAAGGCAACGACGTCGTATAGCCTCAATCGAGAGTCACAGTCTCGAAGAAGAAGCAGTCGAAGAAGAACCTAGAAAGAGACCCAAATGGTGAAACTGTGCGGTAAAATGGTGAAAATTGAAAGGCTCATGGATGCCATTCACGAGTGATGATGAACTAAAGCAAAAGTGGATATTGCCACGATACAAACGTGTTATTCCGATTCAAGGTGGTCCGGTAATCTGTATTTGGCATTTTCCATAAAGGTTCTTGGTATTAAATCTAAATAAATATAATATGTTATTGTAAAATTTAGCTGACAAAAAAAATATATATTATAAAATTTATGGGGAATTACACTCAGGTTAGATAAATTACCGCTATCTATCCTATCGAAATCATCATATTGATAAGAAATTGATAAGAAGACTCGATAAACTCGTGAATAATTTATTGAAATTATAAAAAAATATATTTATGATTACTTATTAATTAATAAATTAATGTGGGATCAATGACAAATTAAAATATCTTAATTGATAAGTTAATATATTACTATTAACAAATAAGTGAAGGCAAATTAAAATATTACTAATAATAAATTAGAGCACCTGGATTAATAAACTAGTATGTTATAATTAATAAATTAATATGCTACTATTGATAAATCATGATATATTTGTCTTTTTGCAATTTTAAAAAATCTTTCACAGGTCATTAGGACTACATATTTAATTATTTATATGATTTAATAGTAATAATTTATGAATTTAAGTGTAGTTTCCCTTAAATATTAAGAAACATCTCGACATTCTGAATTGATGACTCGTGTAAGAAGGGCCAGTCAATCAATATCCCCTTTATCTCTATACTTTGATATTTTACAAACTGCTATGCGTTGTATTAAATTTGATTAATCTACTATATTTGCTATAGATTATATAATAGGTTCGCTATTCATCAACAATATTTTTGTTCTTCAATAAGCATCAGTGCTTATTTTGTAGAATTCTCTAGATCTTTTATGATCTATAATAACTAAGCAAAGTTATGCTAACAGTCTATATACGTTTGGATCAATAAACTTCATATTTTTTTATATTACTTTATACATATTATCACATTTAATATGTGTTGTTGTAATAGTTTTTATCATTTTATTATGTCTTAATTGATTATATTAATTTCATGATTAAAAGTATCATTTTTTTATGTTTTTACTATTTTATTATTTATTTTAATTAAATTGATTTGTATAAATATATTTTATTTTTTGTATTTTAAAAAATTAAAAAAATTAAAAAATAATAAATATGACCCACATCAATTATTATAAAATTATATTATATTATATATATATATGAGAAAAGGTAATTGAGAAATTATAATATTAAATGAGAAAATTATAATATTTAATTAGTAAAAATTAAAATTCCTCCATTAACATAATATAATTTTATATTATATTAATTAACTCATTTAATATAATATTATATTAGTACTATATTATATTATATTAATTTAATATTATTTGAATTAATTTAGTCTTAATATTCAATATTTGAATATAATCAGAAGATAATAGATAATATTTTTTTATTAATTATTTTATCTCTTTTATCCTATTACTTTTATTTAAAATATTTTTTGGATATCTGAATTAAAAAAATTATCTCTAGACATATTAATAATACATCCACTAATTACCTCAAATGCTCAACATCTCTATAAACTTTCTCTAAAATAAAAGATAGAGAGAAAGTTACAAGAAAAAAACATGACTTTCCTTCTTAATAAGGGACTAATTAATTTTTTTAAATAAATTAAAAAAATTAAAAAATTAATTATAATTAATATAAAAAATAGTTGACTAATTTAAGTAAATTAAAAATTATATAACATAGATTTAGTTCGAATGGTTAGATTAATTATAATTTATTTATTTATTTAATTTTATTAATTTATTTATAAAAAATTAACTAGATATATAGTGAATACAAAAGATAAGATGTAAGTTTGAGAGCTTTGACGATACGTTTGCATTTCTATTAGAGAGTCGAAGCAAGACTTGTCAATCTCAATATATAAGGCTCTTCGTCGCATGAATAACCATTAGGGTAAAAATCGGCCAGGGTCTTGTAAGGGCTTATAGTTTGACCTATATTTAGCCTGACTTAGTTTGACCTATTTTAAAAAATGCACAGGCTCAACTCTATATAGAAGCCTATTTTACTTAACAGGCCAGGTTCAGGCTCTATAAAAAACCTATCAAGCCTGTCAGGCGCCCTGAATTGAATCTGCTATTTAAAATAAATATTGTATGATAATGTAATAGGTGAGTATCGAATTCTTAACCTATTAAATAATATTCAACAATTAAATCACTGAACTAAAATTTATTGTTATAATTTTATTCTTAATTTTTAATTTTATTTTCATATAATCATATGTGTTAACCCTAAGCCCTAAATCTCTACCCTAATTCCCCCACTACCCTGCATTTGTAGTTTGCGTTGCAGCTGCGGGATTTCAAACCTTCTCAGTTCTCAAGTGGCCCCTTCGGATTTGGATCTTCTCAGAATCATTTGCCTCCTCATCTCTCAGAATCGCTGCTTTTGCCTTAGAATCGCTGCTTTTGCCTTCTTGATGCCCCTCTCTCCCTCCCCATGGCCCTCCTTTATCCATTAAAAAATAAAATAAAACAAAAAAAAAATTATCCAACGCTGGCCCCTCTTTAAAATATTTTTTTTTTAAAAGTGTTTTTTTAAAAAAACACTTTAAAAAAGTTTTTAAAAAAAAATGCTTTTTAAAGTGTTTTTTAAAAAACTTAAAAAAAAAACGTTTTGAAAAAAATAATTTTTTTTAAGTTTTTTATAGACAAAGAAGAATCAAGAAGGCAAAAGCATTCTAAGGCAAAAGCAGCGATTCTGAGAGATGAGGAGGCAAATGATTATGAGAAGATCCAAATCCGGCCCCTTCAGAGTCCACGGAGTTCAGTTCAGAGTTCACGCCCAAACCTTCTCACGGCTCACGGCTTGTGGCACCGACGGGTGTCTAGCTTCAGACTTCAGACATTCACCTTCATCGCGACTCCACCGTCGTCGCGTGTCTCCACCTTCTTCCACTGTCACCATCTTCTACTCATAGCGCACCTAATCAAGTTTGTGGCTCATTCTCTTACTCTTTGTGAGCTTCAGTGTTATGATTCTGTTATGTTTTTTTTTGCCATGAATGCTGGTGTTATTGATCTTCCATACATACATCATATTTCTGTGTTCTATTTTCCCCCTGTTTTCTATGCATATCTGCGGTGTGTCATGGGCATGCTGGCATGTGACAGATAAACTTGAGAGGTGTGTCTTGAATCCTTCAAGACACACCCCTTTTCTATTCACCTAATCCACCTATCTGGTTATGCCTTATTGAAGAACAAGTGGCTGCTGCATGTACCTTTTCTGTTCTGGTTTAAAGTCTTCGAAACTGAAAAACAGAGGCTTGTTTGGTTAGGTTCTGAAGCTTGGGATATCTTAAATCAAGTTAGTGGTTAGATTTTTGGCTGTTATGATTTCAGTTTCTCTAGAAACAAGATGTTTAGAAACTGATTAAATTTATGCACGTGGGCAGTTCTTTCCTTTTTCTTATCCTCTACTTTCACTGATAAACTTAATAGTTCTCCAGCTAATTTTTTAGTTTACTATGATAATTTTAATACTAGTTTTACTCGTGGACAAGATTGGTTTTTTTTGTTGGCCGTGCTTGCTTTAATATATGATTTATGACTTGAAGAGTGTTTGCAGATTCCTAGGATATCAATGTGCAAATGGATAGGAGAAGGAGAACTGTGATAGACAATGGTGATGCTGGTGGGCAGGGGGAGGACTTGGTTCTAGCGACTTTGATTGGAAATGGAGAAGATCTTGGTCCTCTTGTTAGGCACGCCTTCGAAATGGGGCGACCAGAGGGTCTTCTTCACCAATTGAAACATTTAGTGAAGAAGAAGGAGGTTGAAATAGAGGAGATGTGTAAGACACACTATGAGGATTTCATTGTTGCGGTGGATGAGCTTCGAGGCATGCTGGTTGATGCTGAAGAGCTCAAGAGCGAGCTTCAGAGTGATAAGTTCAAGTTACAGCAGGTTGGAAGTAGCATTCTTGTGAACCTTGAGGAGCTTTTTGAATCTTTTTCCATCAAAAAGAATGTTAATCAAGCTATAAAGATGTCAAAGTATTGTATTCAGGTGTTGGACCTTTGCGTTAAGTGCAACAATCACATATCTAATGGTCAGTTTTATCCTGCATTGAAGACTGTGGATTTGCTTGGGAAGAATTACTTGCAGAATATTCCAGCAAAGGCAGTGAAGAAAGTGGTGGAGATGAGAATTCCTGTGATAAAATCTCACATTGAGAAGAAAGTATTTTTAAATTTTAAACTGATTAATATTATAAAAAATTTATTTATAGTTTTTTAAAATGTCATATACAAAAAACCCTGTTAGATGGCCTGTTACGAATGCCTATTTGAGGCCTATTATGAAGGTCTGTTTGAGGCCTGTTACGGAGGCCTGTTACGAAAGCCTGTTATGAAGGCCTGTAAGTATAATTATAAAACAAGCTCTTTTAACAGGCTTCAGGCCAGGCCATGTATATTAATAGGCCAGGCCATGTATATTTACAGGCCAGGCTTATGCGAGAAAATTAGTCTATAACAGGCTACAGGCTACAGGCTAAGCTCAAGTCAGATTGTTACTTAACAGGCTTAGCCTGTTAAGGCCAAAGCCTGGCCTAGCCTATTTCTACCCCTAATAACCATGCATGACATATCACCTTTTTTTAATAAAAGTCACACACAATCATGTTAAATCATATTCTAGACTCTGATCATGCAATGAAATATTAAAATGAAGGTAGATGACCCGAGATATATATGGTATGTTTGGATCAGCTCTAAATCATGATTTTAGAAACTCTTTTGGGCAAAATTTGAAGAAATTTTAAAACAAACAGCCATATTTATCTATAAGTGCTTTTAGACAAAACTATGGTTTAAAGTATAGTTTTAAATAAGCTATTAAAATTAACTTTTTGAATAGTAAAAGAGTTTATGGACTATCCAATTATTATCTTACCTCTACTTTTTCTTACACTTTCTCTCATCTCTCCTCTCTACCCCTCTCCTCTCTCCTCTCTCATATACCCTCTCTCATCTCTTTTATCTTTTCTCTATCTCTCTCCTCTCTCTTACTTTTAATCAAATTATACTCTTTTTGGTAATTTACTAATATAAAAAGTCATTTAAAAAATAACTATCCAAACACTTATTTATTTAAAACTATTTTTTTTCTTATAAACTCTTCTCTAAAAGCTATTTTTTATAAATCTTTTTTTTATAAGTTTATTTTTAAAATCTTATCAAAACAGGCTCATAATATGGTTTAAATATCTTATTTAATGGAAGTAAACACTCCCTAAGATCAATTTTTTATTTACACCACAACTTTAATGTTATTAGATTATATAAAGACAAAGGACAGACAAAACTTAATAATTAGGTGTGAAGGATATCCCTTACAAAGCAGAGAATCTGAATACTAGATAGACGATAGGGATAGAGCTGAGGACTCTGATCAATTGCCAAAATTAGACTTCAAGATTCCAATACAATCTATACACTTTTGCTCCAAATACACGATTTTCAATCCTCCCTTTCTCATTTCTGGAGCCGAAACACACACGAGACCTCTCTGTACATAATTAGAGATCATGATTAAATCTCTTATCATTCTTTTAGTTAATATAGTGCCGATTTAGATACGTTTTAAATGAAAATTTTAAAAATACTTTTCATATAAATTTTAATTTAAAATAAATAATCATATTTATTTAAAAAAATTAGATTATATTAAGATTTAAAATTATAATTTTAAACAATTATTAAGAATAATTTAAAAAAATTTATAAATTATTTAATTATTATTTTATTTTTAATTTTTATTGTGAAACCCTCATCGCCTAACTCCGTCTTCTCTCTTTTCTCTCTTCCGCTTCTTCTTGGACTCCGTCAAGCTTCTTCTTGGACTCCGTCTTCACTCACCTTCTCTCTCCTTCATTGTCTCGCTGTTCTCATTATCATCGTATGGTTTTGGAGTGCCGGTCACGGCGAGCACAAAAACAAATAGCCAAAATGAGTTCGTAAACCCCGCTTTGCTTTGTAAGATAGTGAGTTTAGAATCAATCAAATGGATTGAAGCAGCCCCCAATTGAACCCATAAAAAAATGAGATTACATTCCCAGTCCAACGAGCTCAATTAAAGAAATCCAAGAACACGATAAACCCCGAAATAATCCATGCCAGAAACGAAGAAGACCTTGAGCAATAATCCCCGCAAAAGCCATTGATCAAAATCCGCCGAATGACGCAAAGGAAGAGACCAAGGAATAACCAGAAAACATTATGACAAAGTATGGAATTATATACGGCATCAGTTGGATCCACTAGGCATACAAACCTGAAATCGAAGACCAGAGCTTTTGTCAAAGGGCCAACCCAATCTCTGAAATTTTAGAGAGAGAAAAACGATGAGGGAGGAAGCGAGAGGTGGAGGTGAGCAGTATCGGAGAGTAAAGATGGAACTAAAAATAAAAATTTGGCATTTATTTTCTTTTTAAAGAGCTCCTTCTGTAATTCTCAGAGATGACGAAACTAATTTTTTTTATCCCATACTTTTTATAATAATTTATTATTAATAATTTTTAATAATAATTATCTAAATAATAAATTATATTTTTTTAAATTCTATATATAAGATATAAATTTTGGAGATGATATGATATTATTCACAAGATATACTTCTTTTTTCTGGCCATAATTCACAAGATATAATTTGAGGGTGTATAAAATTTTAACAATTTTTTTTTTCATTTTTGCCATTATTAATGATAAATTATATTACTCTTTATCTTTCCCTATATAGAAGGGTATTTTTGAAACAATAAATTTAATTAGTTATATCTTATATATAAAAAAATGTAGCGAGTATATTAGGAATTGTAGGATTCTCATCCAGGGAATAATCAATAAGAAACGAGATTAAAAAAACGATAATACTTCGAAAGCACCCTAAATTATGGATTTCGATATTTTTGTAATTCCTGTAGTTATATTTGTAATTATTTATATCACATTTTTGGGGAGGAAAAAACAACAGAGAGAAAGGAACCGGACAAATAATCTTGTTTACATGTCTGGGAAGAAGAAAACGCCACCAAGTACGAGGGTACGACAATGTACAGATGACGCGGGGCCGAAACATGTCTAAAAATGAGCCCGCTTTTTTCTTCGTTCAAGAGCAAATGGCGATTCTTGTTCCTGGGTTGTACCCAAATACCACCCGAACCTGCAGATTCATCTTCCCCGATTGAAGCAACCCTCCCACCAAACCCTAACGCTACAATCTAAACCTTCCACTTCCAAAATTCTTCTTCTTCTTCTCTTCCTACATTTTTTTCCAGTTCCCGCTCCTTCCTTCCTTCATCGCTAACTTCGCTCGAATTTCTATTTTCTCAAACAACGCTCATCTTATTCACTCCATGGCGAGTGATTCTGGCACAAAACCTGCCCCTGCTTCTTCGTCTTCTTCAACTGCAGGGGAATCTTACATTGGGAGCTTTATCAGTCTGATTTCCAGGTGCGAGATTCGTTACGAAGGCGTTTTGTTTCACCTCGACGTCGGGGATTCCACCATTGGCTTGAAGAGCGGTACCTAGATTTTGTACTATTATCTGCTTTCTATGAATCTTACTCTGTTTCAGACTTTTAGTCGGGGATACGCGATTTATTGGATGGAAATTGTTTGATAGTTTATGGATGCTTTTGTTAGAATTGATGTCTCCTTGATATTAACTTACTGATTGGAGGGAACATGGGCCTGCTGTTTGGTAGTACAATTTATTATAAGAAGTCAGAGCATAGTAACCAAATAATTTGAATCCCAACATATTCAAGCGTAAGATGTAAGTCATTGATGATAGAACCTAAAGAAGACTGAATCATCACTCTAGAATGTAAGTCATTGATGTGAGTCATTTGAGTGGAGAGTCAAGAGCAACAGTTGGACTCCTGCTTTTTGGGACCGAGACAATTGGAATTTAAAAGGCTAAATCATCGCTCTAGAATGAAAGAGTGAGCTTGGTGATCATACCGTTTGTTCTATGAAGTTACTTAAACCAACATTGGCATTTGATAGTGCCTTTGTAGTCCACCTCTTTTTACCCACCTTTTGCATATATATCATCCGTATGATCTTTCTACAATTGAAGAAGAGTAGATGATTAGTAGCACCCTTTGACGTAATAGGCATTGGTGCAACTATGCTTTAGCATCATGTGTTCCCTGAAATCTTTCATATTACAATGGAATTGCTTCTAGGTATTCAGTGAATATGTTAATAATTTTTAGATCAGCGCATAAGGTGATAATTCTAACTTGAGCTGCAATTGCTTGATGAAATTTATGTAAATTTCTTTGTAAATTTGTATTTGAATTGATTGTTACGTGATATTGCAGTCAGATCTTTTGGGACCGAGGGGAGAAGAAAAGATGGTCCACAAGTTCCTCCAAGTGACAAGGTTTATGAATACATTATTTTTCGAGGGAGTGACATTAAGGTAAACATAGTTTAATTTCATCCAGCGTCATAGTTTAACGTGGTGCTGTCAAGAAAAGTAACTGTACGCTTGAGCATTCCAGACTTCCAGTACCTATTTCTTGGGGGGTAGGGTAGGGGTTTCGATATAGTATTATTATGTATGAATGAATTTGTGATTTAAACCCTTTTTCCACGTCCTTTATTTCATTCATCAGCGCAAGTTTAATATTGGTGATAGAATCTACATGTTCTGTGAATAAATTTTAATTTCAGAAATAACCGACATTTTTTTTTTGTAATTGAAACATTTGGTGAGTTTCAAATTTATATGATCTTTTTTCTTAGCTTGTTTTATTCTCATCGTAAGGTTAATTCTTGTCTGGAAAGCAAGTAATAGATCACCTTAGTCCTTCATTGACAAGCTCTTTTTTCTTTTTTTGCTGGTTATTTCTGAATATGTGCCCACTAAGTTTTGAACTGATGACTTATATTGGCTTCCTTTAAAGGGGATTTTTTTCTGGGGGATGGTCTGATGCTTTTCTGTATTTCAAGATTTTACTGGACAAATTATAACTGATTTTGGCATAAGTAGGCTTGTTGGGATTTGGAAATTTGAAGAACTGATTGACCAGAATCCAACAACAACAACAACAAATCCTTATCCCATTAAATGGGGTCGGCTACATGGATCATACGACGCTATTGTGCTCTATCAAAAACTAAATCCTTGGTTAAGTTATTGACCAGGAGATCCCGCTCAATGACCTCGTTGAGCGTTCTCTTTGGCCTTCCTCTATTCCTTTTAACCGGGCTCCATACGATTTGATCCACCCTCCTCACTGGCGCATCCCTTGGCCTTCTTTGTACGTGTCCAAACCACCTAAGACGGTTCTCTACCATTTTCTCCTCAATAGATGCCACTCCAACTCTTCCCCGTATTTGTTCATTACGAATCTTATCTTTTCTTGTATGCCCACACATCCATCTCAACATCCTCATCTCAGCTACCCCGACTTTATGCTCTTGCTGTCCTTTTAAACAACATTCACTTTCATAAAGCATTGCTGGTCTTATAGCAGTGCGATAAAATTTTTCTTTTAATTTATCTGGTACTTTCCGATCACATATAACCCCAGTAGCCTTTCTCCATTTAAACCACCCAGCTTGAATTCTATGATTAACATCCTCCAAAATTTCACCATCCTTCTGTATAATTGATCCCAAATATTTGAACTTATCTATTTGTGGAATAACTTGATCTCCCAATTTGACCTCCAAGTTATTTCTAACTTGCCTTTTATTAAAATTACAATGCATATATTCAGTCTTGCTTCTACTCAGACGAAAACCCTTCGACTGTAAAGTACTTCTCCATAACTCAAGTTTAAAATTAATCTCTTCTCTTGACTCTGCCACAAGAACTATATCGTCTGCAAAAAGCATGCACTTAGGGATTTCTTCTTGAATAGGCTTGGTTAGAACATCCACTACTAGATTAAATAAATAAGGACTCAAGGAGGATCCCTGATGAAGACCAATCCTTATGGGAAAATCCTTTGTTTCGCCCCCAGACGTTCTTACAGTAGTTGTTACCCCCTCATACATATCTTTTATTGCCTTGATATATGCCATGCGCACACCTTTCTTTTCCAAAGCTTTCCAAAGCACCTCCCTTGGTACTCGATCATACGCTTTTTCTAAGTCAATGAAGGCCATATGCAAGTCTCTTCTTTTGGTCCGGTACCTTTCCATTAACCCCCTTAATAAATGAATTGCCTCTATTGTAGACCTACCCGGCATAAAACCACACTGATTCTCAGAAATATCAGTCTCTAATCTCAACCTGTGTTCAATTACCTTTTCCCACAACTTCATAGTGTGACTCATAAGCTTTATCCCTCTGTAATTTGCACAATTTTGAATATCCCCTTTATTTTTGTAAATAGGAACTAAAGTACTTTTCCTCCAGTCATCAGGCATTTTCTTAGAACTTAAGATCACATTAAATAGTTTAGCAAGCCACACCACCCTCACTTCGCCTAAACACTTCCAAACTTCAATAGGAATACCGTCAGGTCCAACAGCTTTACTATTTTCCATTTTCTTAAGCGCCTCTTTAACCTCGTCAACACGGATTCTACGGTAAAATGCCAAATTTGGTTCAACTTCTCGTGTTAAATCCCCGAGCTCATAACTCGACCCTCCTCCCTCGTCACTAAACAATTTGTAAAAATAGGTCTCCCACCGTTCTTTAATATCACCATCTGCAACTAAAACCTTGCCTTCTTCATCCTTAATACATCGTACTTGATCCAAATCCCTCGATTTCCTTTCCCTATCTCTTGCAATCTTATAAATCTTTCGTTCTCCCGACTTTGTCCCTAATTCCTTATAAAATTCCTCAAAAGTTTTAAAATGAGCTGCACTCACCGCCTTCTTAGTTTCCTTCTTAGCTAAACGATACTTTTCCCAATTTTCAGTATTATTACATAAGTGTATAGCTTTGAAACAGTCTCTCTTGTTCTTAACTTTCTCTTGTACGTCCTCATTCCACCACCAAGTCTCCTTATCTCGTCGACCAAAACTTTTAGATTCTCCCAAAATTACTTTAGCAACCGTTTGGACTTTCTCAGCCATTTCCTTCCACATGATATTAGCATTTTCCTGCGCCTCCCAAACCCTTTCATTTAACATAGTTCTTTTAAAAGTTTCCCTCTTCTCCCCCTTTAACTGCCACCACTTGACTCTTGTGTTTAAAACATGTTGGCGTTTTTCCTTCCTACACTTAATACGCATATCAAGGACCATTAACCTATGCTGGGTTGTCACTCCGTCCCCTGGAATCACTTTACAATTTGTACAAAGTCTTCTGTCATGACTCCTTACCAAAAAGAAATCAATCTGTGACATGTGGATCCCACTCTTGTATGTGACCAAGTGCTCCTCCCGCTTCTTAAAGCACGTGTTGATAATCTTAAGATTGTAAGCTAAGGAAAACTCAAGAATAGATTGTCCTTCATTATTAATCTCTCCAAAACCAAAACCACCATGAGCCCCTACATATTGCCCTGCCTCCTTACCAACATGACCATTAAGGTCTCCACCAATAAAAATCTTCTCAGTAAGTGGTATGCTCTGAATCAACCCCTCCAAATCTTCCCAAAACTTTTCCTTAAGGTGTGCTTTTGTTCCCACTTGAGGTGCATAAGCACTAATAACGTTGATTGTATCCCTTCCAATAATTATTCTTAAAGATATAATTCTATCATCAATCCTTTTCACATCCACCACATTCGTCTTCCACTCTTTATCCACAATGATACCAACACCATTCCTCGTACCTGTTTTACCTGTGTACCAAAAATTGAACTCATTGATTTCCCGAGATTTTTCTCCAACCCATTTAGTTTCCTGAATGCACAAGATGTTAATCTTTCGCTTTACCATTTGGCCCACCACCTCCCACGCTTTTCCAGTCATAGTCCCAATATTCCAAGTGCCAAATCTAATCTTTCTCTCCTGAACTAGCTTCTTTAGCCGCCTCCGTCCATAAGAGAGCGGTAGCCCTTGCTCATTTAACACTACATCCAGGCGACGATGCAGCGGCCCTTACTCACTTCTCACTGTACTCGAGCCATACAACACGTTACTTACGGGCAACGACCTAGTATTAGCACAATATCTTCGTATGTCTATGTTCATAAGATTCGACAAGTTTTTACGTTGGCTGTCGGGGTCTAACACAACCCTCCTCCTTTACCCGGGCTTGGGACCGGCTACATGCATAGGCGGAGTTTGATTGACCAGAATCCATTAAACATAAATCGCAGCACAACCGATGAAGAATAACTGAATAAGTCATCCTAACTGGAGCTCAGTGTTAAAACTGGAGAGTTTCTGATAAAATCTGAAGTATAATAGCTAAGGCTGATGTCAAATAGACTTCCATCAATAATAGTGATCTGAAAGTTCCAAATAGGCTTATTTTTCCATTAATTGATGTTATTTGTTGAGTATCCTATAGTTGATTCCACAATTCTGATGTATGGTGAATCTAGGTTCTCTCCCTTAACTTCAACAACTTGTGGATCTGAGCTGTTTACATTCTAATAAATTTTTCTCCTTTTCAGGATTTGCAGGTCAAGGCCCTCTCTACATCTATCAAGGAGGAGCAGGTATTCAGCGATCCAGCTATTATCCAGGTACTTATGTTCAAACTTTGAAAATGGAAAAAATAATTGTCGATGGTATTACAGCCAGTGGATCTAGTACTTTGCCTTGAAATTTTCTAATTTCTATTTTTTTCCAGTCACAATATTCTGAAGTGCCTTCAAGGTCTCCTATGGCTTCAGTGGGTGGGAGAAGTTTGAAAGAATCAATTCAAAATTCTGAAGTGCCTTTAAGTTCTCCTATGGCTTCAGTGGGTGGGAGAAGTTTGACAGAATCAATTCAATGGCAAGATACTCCTGCTATGACCGCTAGAGACATTCCTCTTCCTGTTGGGTTTCCTTCTCATCAATCTGCAACGTCGATGGGTCCATCAGATCAATCTTCTGTTACTCATGTTTCTGGTGCTCCTTCTTTCTCTACAACAGTGTATTGGCCAGAATATAGTGGGATATCAGGAAGTAGCTCTCATTCTCTGCTGCAGTGTGGTCCTTTTCAGTCCCCTTCAGGAGTGGCACCTTTAAATTCACAGAGCTGGGGCCAAACTCCAGAAAGTCAGTTTCCTTCTTCAAAAGTGTGCTGGACTACTTTACCGGAGCATGGTGAACCTGTCTCATCTGTTACTGTTTCGTCTCTTGTAAATCCGTCTTATGAACCTTCATCTTCCTCTTTACAAACTTCTGATTCTCTAGATGCTCCACCTCTTTTGTCTTCTAAGACACCGTTTCCCTATCATTCTTCTGTGTCTGAATCAAACATGCCTTTATTTTCTTCACCGTTTCAAGGCATAAATTCTGTCAAAGATCAATTTCCTGGAAAAACTTCTCCTTACACGGGATTATTGTTTCCTGGACAATCTGCCCTTCATTCTGTTTCTTCATCAGTTGATTCTACGTCAGGCTCCTTGCTTAGACCTCCATCTTTTTTAACTCCAGATCAGTCTGCTCATTCTAGACAGAATTTTGTTTCTTTAGTACAGAACCAGATCTCTGATCAGAATCATATGGTTTCTCTGGCACCAACACCCTCTAGCTCCTCTTTTTTAGTACAGTCTCCAGAATTTCAAGCACCATTGTGGCCTTCACCACCATTTCCGACTTCAGTGCACAAGGTTAGAGAATTATCTCATTTGTTATTTTGGGGCAGCTAGTGGTGATGCTGTGGAAGCATTGATGACAACCTGCAGATAATTCCCTAAAGTGCACCCTGAACTTCAGGAAAGCCAAATCCCACATGCTGTGCTGTTTATTTGTTTTTTTGTTTGTATGAAGTCAAAGGTCATGACAAGACAATTTGGGGGGGGGGCTTTTAAAGATAATGATTTACTTCCAATTAAATTTGGATATAAAGGGATAAAAAACAGTAAAGTGAAACGGACATTAGATTGTCAAAGATTCTATGCTGATGCCAAATTAGCAGTTTGACGTGGCTTTGCCTGCTGGTTGGTATTTGCAACATTTTGAAATCTCAGTTCCTGGAAGATTTACAATGAAGCAGCTCACTGATTCCTATTTGAAATTTGTTAAAAATCAAAATTTAGTAACCCCCCCCCCCCCTCACACTCACAGTTTGGACATTCTTGTTTTTTACGGTTGCTGTTCTAGTCTCGCAGTTTAGATAAATTTCAACTCATACCTAAGTGCTACATTTTAAAATTGAAGTTATGATATTGGTTCTTTATTTACTTTTGCAGCCTCAGTACTTAGCTTCACAGTTCAGTGAAGAGTTTGATTTTGAGGACATGAACGAAAAGTTCAAAAAGGATGAAGTATGGGGTTCTCTTGGGAGGGCATCGAAGACAATTGAAGGACTGGAGGAGAATGCTCCAACTGACAGCTTGGGTGATAGAGAGTATCATCGGTTTCAACCTAACCTAAACCCTAAGGTAGGAGTTGGAGTGTTTACATAGATGTTAATGTATTCAGTCCCTTAATCTGTTCATTGCAAAGTGACAAGTTTTGCGGTCTAACATGTTGTGTACTTATTAAGAGGTGGTGTTCTTGGTTGCAGCCTGCATATAAGAAAGACGACTTTTTTGACACAATTTCATGTAACTCTCTCTCTCGTGGATCAAGGAATGGACAGAATCGCCTATCTGAGAGAATGAGGCTGGATTCTGAGGTCTGCAAACACATTAATAACTTAAATTGCTGGTTAGAAATTGTCCAAAAATTGACAAGGTTTTTTTGTTAACTTATGCTTTTTTTTTCTTGTCTGCTTGCTTTTCAGACTTTTGGCAATTTTCACCGGAGTCCTACTATGGGTTATGGTGGTGGAAGCGGTGGATATTACCGGAGTTCATACAATATGGGAAGGGGTTATAGCTATTATGGTGGAAGAGGGCATGGCAGGAACATTACTTTCCATTAGCAGCCATATTCTCTGTTTTCTCAAGACCGATTGGCCTTCCTTCTACCTGCTACTGATCTCTCCTTTGTCTTCCTTATGATCTTAGGCTGTGTTTGGAATGACGAGTTTCGAGGCAAATGACTTTTAACACGTGCCTTGTGACCTCGCGGTGAGATGTTAAGATACAGCCAGCTTCATGTCTTTTATTTTGTTTGGCTCATGACTGGCGTTTTGGCTTGTACTTTGTCTTTTAATCTTTTTTTATCTATATAACAAACAGTAGCTGATAAAGCCATATAATGAAATACCAGATACGTTTTCTCTGTATTCTTTTCTTTCCACTCCGCCTCCTAATTTTCTCTGAAATCTTTGTCCTCTTATGCATACTTATTAGTTGCTCTGTTTTGGCTTGATTGATGCAATGGATTGACTCAATATTCTTGATCTCTTGACATCTAAAACCCTGGTTTTGAAATATGCAGTCTTGTTGGGTACGAATTGCTTGATTTAAGGAAATAGAATAGTCAAATTAAGCACATCTTATACTCCAGAATTGAATCTTGTTTTTCTGAAATGTGGACCAAGTGTGAAGCTGAAATTCAAGGTAAGAAAATGAAGCCAATTCCAAGACTATTCTTTTGTGGTCCAAGGCAGCTTAGAATTGTTAAAAGCAAAAAAAGAACAAAAACAGTGGATCCCATGCATCTGAGCAGGGTGTGTATGTATATATATATAATATTATATAATATAAATTATAGACACGTCAGAAAATCATTAATTTCTACAAGTGAAGTCCAAAATGGAGTTCCTATCTGAGGCACTATGTCTAGGACAGGGAAGTATACAATAACAGTGTCTGTATCATCGTAAAAACAGGAAAAAAAAAAAAAGTATGAACAAAGGATTGGCTTAATGGTAAGGTTAAATACCAGAAGTGGGTCGCAGTGAGACACTTTCTTTTTGTTCAACAAAAAAAAAAAGAAAAAAGAATAGTATAGTATTCCTTTAGAAGCCTTTATTCCCCAACACCCCCCCCCCCGGGGGCCCTTCTTTTATCCAACTTGCATCAGTTGTTAAAATTCTGTCCATTCCATTCTTTTCCTTCTTTGTAATAAAAAATATAACAATAATGTCTGTAACAATGTTGTTACCCCATTTGTGCGTGTACTTTACGATTCTCTTCTGCTTGTGTGGTCTTCATCATCATCACTCTAGAGAGCAATGATCCTGTGGTACAAGAAGCAAGTGCCACAAGGATCAACATGGCTGATCCAACGTAAGTGCCTCCTCTTACAATGTAGCACTCACCATTCAACCAACCTTCTCCATAATGTTGTCTTCTGCTCATGCTTGTCGCTGACATCAACATAGTTACTGCAACCCCAAAGCTCAGCCTGTGCCAATAACCCACCAATTTTTTTAATTTTAGTGTGCATTAATGGCGAAAGTTTTTATTTTTTCTATGAATTTGTTTGTTTTAAGAATTGATGATTGTTTTGTGAGCTGTTTACAGGGCCTACCAACCTAATTAAACAATTTGAGACATGACCATCTGTCATTCTGTCCCCCAAGTTATTTTAATGTTGATTTATGGGAAATGAGTGTGTGTGTATTAGATTAACATGAAAGTAATGTGTAAAAACATGTTAAGCATTTAAAAAAAAATCAAATTGATTAGTGAAGTCTATTTATTTCTAATGTTGATTTATCCCTCCTCTCCTCAATACAAGAATTAGTTAGATAATTAAATTTAATTATAAATATAATATCTCAATTTATTTTATCTCTTAAATTTATAATTTTTTTAAAATATTATTATTAATTGTATATATTAAGGGGTTTATATTCAACGATAATTATGATAAAAATTAGTATTTTAAGAAAATCAAATGATATTTGTTAAAAATGGCGTTTTAATAATTTTCTTAATCTGATTTTTATATTAAGCACAGAAGATAGTATTTTTTTTCTCTATTCTAGCCACCTGTATTTGATATGCACGTGGCCAATTTGTCAATAATGGCGACAGCAATACAAGAAACTAATCTGGCTTTTCTATTCCATTGTCAAAAACAACGACAGAACGTGAAAAATAGGAAATTTCGATTTGACACCTAGATTGGGAAGCTGGCCTGCCACTTTCCAGAACTTGGATTTATAGATATCAAACTTGCTTTTCTTAGTTGCAAAAATGTCAATTCCCATTAGGTAAAATTGAATGATCATGTAGTATCCATTAATTTAATCAATCAATCCGATTTTGATTTCTGGTTCTTGAGTAGATGTTTTTGAATGCGAAGTAACAACTAACTAACCACAAGTACACAAAAGAAGGGGAAAATAAAACAGAGAGAGATTGATAAAAAATACCTACCAAGAGATAAGAAGCAGAGCCTTTGAAATTGCTGTTATCTTAAAACTGACATTTCTTTTCCCTCCTGAACAAGAATTCGTCAAGAAAGCAGAATTCCCAATAATCTGGGCAAAGAATAAGCTGACCAAAGCTGCAATACCAAACCCAAATGCAGGGCTTGAAGGCATGAAACACAATCTTCCATTCCATCTCAAATCCTCCTTCTGCAAAACAACAAAAACAGAGGAAGTGAAAAAAAAAACAGAGAAACCTTTAAAACAAGAGAGACAATAATAGTAACAATAAAAGAACAAACTTTTTACCCTATTTCTCTTGAACTCAGCTACAATACAAGAGATGAAGGAGATTATGCCGAATAAAATGGAGATTATGATTATGAAGAAGATTCCTGTGAATCTACGTCCAGGAGGAGGGTTTTCCATGGTGGGGTTGGAGTTGGTTGAGAGAGAGAGAGAGACCAATGAAGAACAAAGATGATTAATAATGCTTGGAAGCTACTCAATGAACAGAAGAGAGATGATGATGAGTTGGTTGTGCCCTGAAGTTGTAATGGCCATCACCTTCCTCTTCGTTCTTGAGCAGCTTCTTGCTTTGTAACAGAGCTTCTTCTTCTTCTTGTTGATGTCGTTGTTGAGAATTGTTGCTTGCCAACAAGTCTTTCATTTCATTGATCTGAAGGAGATACCATTCCTAACTGTTTGTGGACGGTTCTTCTTAGAAAACTCTTCTCATCAAGTAAAGCCTTTTTCTTTGAGTTGGTCAATTGCTTCAATGGACTTCTAAGGACAACTATTTAATTCAAAAGACTTGCTTTTTATTCTATAATAAACACAAAAGGTGAAATTAACAACTATCAGTATCTTTTATACTGAATGGATGGTTGGTTGGTTAGCACATCAATCCTAGGGTGCTTCTAATTTTTCTTTTCTGCTTATGATTATTAGTCATAATCATAATCAATTGCTAGTTGCTACCTTTTTGGGAGAGGATTTTATGGCCGGGGCTCTTTCTTTTTTTAAAAAAAAAATAGTTTATATTCTATTTAATTTTTTAACTTTTAACCCAGATAAAATAACAATATAGGAAATAGACATATCCTCTTCGTGGGCTCATTGACTTTAGAAATGAAGATAATTGGCCTTATCCCAATTCTCTATTCCCTTCTTGACTTGGCCGGAGTCTTTGAGGTTCCTTCTTTGAGGTTTCCTAAAAGACTCAATCTTTTTTTATTTTAATAAATTTGAGATTCGATTCCAATGAAGCATGTGGATTTAGGGGAAGCATCAATGCCATTTTATTTCTTTTCTATAAAACGACCAACTATTTTTTTAGATTAGAAGGTTGAGTTCTAACTCTAAGTGGTATAATAGTATTTGGGTGTATGTTTTATTTTCTATTAAGGAAGGCAGGGTGCGTGTGAGTGGTAAAAAAAGCAAATTCCAAATGAGCTTTTGACTTGGATTCTCTAATGGATTTGCAATATATTTTGATTAGTGAAACTTTCTTTGATTTTATTTCAGGGTTAGTTTCTCATAACGTAGTGAACTAAAATTCAAATACTCATCAAGAAATGTGCTCATATTTAATCATTAATAGTACTTTAAATATGATTGTCTTTAATAGAAAAATATCTACCCTTAGAAAAAAAATATCTCTATCAAGCAAGCATGGCCAGAGCACAATGGACAAATTTGGATACATGCATAGAATAAGATACATTAAAATATCTTAAATTTTAAAGAGAAATATATATATAGGATTTTCCTTGAGGATTTAGGACTTGATAGCCAGTTTATGAAAAATGAAGACACTTTTTCTGATGATTATAGCTCCAACCTGCAGATTAAGCAAGCAGATGAATACCTGGATTTCATGCTTATCATCTGGAAATAATAATATGACAAATGAATTGTAGTTTAGTTTCAAGGAAATTTTCCCATATAGTTCAACGTAGGAACTAAAAGTGCATATCCAATGTTGTTTGAAAATATCAAGATTCTGCTGCCTGTTGACTGTAAAAATTATGCTGTGAACTAAATTTCTTCAACCCTGTATACATATTATTCAACATTTCCTTTGGTACATCAGAAAACATTATGTGATACACCTACAAACAATTGATATGTTCATTAAAAAGTTACATGATTAGGATGATCACTCTATGTTTATTTGGATAATGTTTTTGGACAAATGAGCTAACACGACATCACAAGAAAGCTGAATTATTTTTTAGCAAAATTGGTAAAATGTCTCTATTTGAGAGTTTTATTGACCAAAAAGACCTGAATTTGAGTACATATACTTTCTATATATAAAAATATTATCAGATCTTTCTGACTAATAAAATTTCTAAACAGAAACTTTTTTTCCGATTTGCCCTTATTTTTTGGCTCATCTAGATTTCTTCCTTCTGAGAACTTCAAGCACAGATTGTGCAGTGCAATAAGCAATGGCCTGAACAGTGACCATTGGATTCACACCCAGAGCTGTTGGGAACACACTTGAATCTGCCACATAAAGTCCCTCCACCTCCCATGTCTCCCCCATTGCATTCACCGCCGATTCTGCCGGATTAGCCCCCATCCGGCAGCTCCCCATCTGATGAGCTGAGCATAATGGAGTTGACAGATCTGTCAACGGCCTTGAACTCTCCTCCTTCACAAACTTCTCAAACTCATGATAACTCACCTTCTTCACATTCAAGCTCCTCCCTTCATCATTATGTGTCCCAATTTCTTCAGCCCCAGCTGCTGCAAGAATCCTCAGCACCTTCTCAATCCCTTTCTGCAGATTCTTCTCATCACTGTCTTTCATCTTGTAACTTATGTTGTCTTGAGACCTCACTGTCCCTGATCCTTGATCTCTCGCGAGCGCGAATATATGCGCGGTTCGCGAGAATCTTCGCATCCTCTCCTTGATGTTTGTCCCAGAAACCCATGGCATTAGCAGAGAGAACACACCAGGATGTAATGCTGGTGTTTGTATCACCGCACCATATCCAGATTTCTCATAGTCTGCTACTACTGTTGACATTGCTGTCATTATCCCTCCTTCATAGCTCTTCTTATGTTCCTCAGGCCAAACCTTGGAATCATCATCAGAGGAAGAAGGCTTGTCTGGGAAATATCCCCAAGCCATTGTTACTGGATGAAGATGCAAGTGTTTTCCTATGTTCTTGTTCTTCAACCCACTTCTTTTGAGCAATTGTGGAGTACATAATGCTCCACATGCTACAATTGTAACCTTGGATTCAACCATGCAAATCTCTTTAACTCCTTTGTATTCATACTCAAAGACTACTCCTTTCGCTGTTTTTCGATCTTTATCTTTGTGTTTCTTGTGGACGACTTTAATGGCGGTGCAGCTCGGAAGAATAGCTCCGTTACCGGATTTAACTACCTCGACAAGCCATGTCTCTGATGTTCCCTTCTTCTTCCCATCTTTACAGCCCATACCACACCAGCCACAGTAATGATCAGGTGGAGAATTCCGAGGAATCGTGCTCACTGGGTAACCCATTTCTTGACAACCTCGTCTTAGAACAGCGTTGTTGAAACCTTCGTCGTTGATTTCAGATTGAACTCCCATTTTCTCTGAGACAACATCCAAAGCTTCTCTGTATAATTTGCTCTCGAAAAGTTCAAGCCCGCGTTGTCGGCTCCATTCTTTGCAGACATGTTTTGGAGTTTTGATACAAGCCGACCAGTTAATTGTAGATCCTCCGCCGACCGTTGATCCTGCGAGTATGAAAATGCCCATGTCATCAGTAGCGATTAGGCCATTAGAAAGGTACGTTTGATCCATGCTTGGTCCTTCAAGAAGAGTGAGATTGTTTCTTGCAGAGTAGTTTCCTTTCTCCAAGACCAGAACTTTATAGCCGGCTTTTGCTAGGACTCCGGCGATTACACCTCCGCCGGAGCCAGAACCGACGACTACCGCGTCGCATTGGATGAGTAAGGACGGAGATGAGGAGGTGGGGGGTTTGTTTTTCCGGCGAAGGACGGTGACGGGGAATCCTCGATGTCGGAGAGCATCCATGGTGATGTCTCGTGGACAGTTCATGTGGACAAGACCCTTGTAGAGTGGTCCGACAACCTCTTCAGCATCGTCTTCCTCGTCATGATCTCCTCTTTTCTGGTCTTGTCCTCCTGGTTCCGTTGATGCTCCTTCAAGGAAATGGTTCTTCAACTGGGCTTTGAATTCCGGGTCGGGTCCGGTGTATCCGATTGCTTTCCATGCTAAGTTTTCTTCTGCTTCATCTAACTGGTGAAAAATTGAATGATCCTCACATGAGTAATGAGTTCAAGGTTCCAGTTTTCCAAGAAACAATTTAAAAACAAAAACAACAACAGAAACATCGTTATGTTATCACCGATGATTAACACTTCTGTTTTAAAGCTGATTCTAACCAGCTATTGGCTGTTTTGGCATATCAGAATCTGAGTTTTCCTCTCTCGGATTTTAGCGATGGTCTGGTTTTTTTTTTTTTGTCTGGTTTTTCTTTAACTTTTTTTTTTTGGTACAAGTTTTTTCTTTAACTGTTTTAACGGTATGGTTTTTGGGCCACATAATGACAAAGCCCATAATGCAACAAAGTTTTTTTTATATATAAAAATTTTTTAAGTAAGTTCGATACTAGTCCCTTACTAAAGTTATGGTACAACACCAGGGTTCAGAGAACGTTTATAAAAATTTTACAAAATTATCTACTAAAAAAACTCTCATTATCATGTGAGTTTATTCCTTAGTGCCAGGTTAATTTAACAAAGTTATTAAAATGTTTTTTTGTAGGGGCCGTGTAGGTTAGCTTAGGCTATAAATGAACTTATGTGGGCCGAGCTTACTATTGGGCCAAAAAGTCAATCGCCAACTCGACCCAAAAGAAGTCAACAACGAGCAAAGGTTAACAGAATAATATTATTATAATAACAATATGTTTTTACAAACAAGATTTAGATCTAATAGAATAAATTGATTTTTTGAATTTCATCTAGAGGAGATATCTATATTTAATACCAGTATATCACATAAGATTATCTCTAATAAAAAAATACTTACCATTAAGAAAAAAACAATGTGATTTTTTAGTATGTAGAATTGACAAGAGTTTGGTAAGAAATGAGTGGGGTGAAGAATTTAAAAATTTGTTATAAAAGAAACATATGATAATAAATGTATGGTTTTTGGAAAGTCTATATTAACCAGGCTACAAAAAGCACATTATTGTTGAAAAGGAAATATATAGGAGGTGTAGTAACTGTACGCATTGAAGAAGATCATAATGAAATAAATAGTAGATTCATAATAAATATGAAAGAACGATGTCCTATGTGGGGTTAAGATTGAAAATCACAATACATATGGGTAACTAAAAGTTATTACTCCCTAATAATTAAAATGATGGGATTTCCTTTACATATAAATCTCTTATATAACACAATCATATTCCAAGTGTAGTCAAACATTGAATGTGAACATGTTTTTTAATAAGAACTTAAATTTTATTATATTATATTATAAAAAGATTAATCATTTTTACTAAACTTAATTCCGTTGATGGCAAGAAAATCATTAAATTGAGTAACCACTTTCCTTACGGGGCACTGGATTGATATATTGTATTGCACCTAGTAACAAAAGAAACAACCGAGTGTAGTTCACAAACTTTTGTTTTTTTTTACAATTTTTTTTTTAAAAGTTAGCCTCACTTGTGATCTAAAAGCAAGACAAAATCTTTATTATTTCTAGGCGATATCAATATAAAGTAAGATAAATTGTCAATTATTCTTAAATATAAATTTAAATATCTAAGAATTATGATGTATCTTTAAGTACTGTGATTGGAACTACAATCAAGTGGTCCTCCTAAAAACAAATTTGTGTGGCTAACAAACTGTGAGAGAGTCTCAGACTTGTGAGTTGTTGTGAGCCGTATGGGCCACAAGCTGTGAGAGAGTCTCAGTTTGTGCGGCTCACAAAATGTGAGAGAGTCTCAGAATTGTGAGTTGTTGTGAGCCCCACTCTCGTATGTATATATATATATGGGCCACAAGCTAAGAGAGAGTCTCAGTTTGTGTGGCTCACAAACTGTGAGAGAGTCTGAGACTTGTGAGTTGTTGTGATCCCCACCCTCCTATGTATATATATATATGGGCCACAAGCTGCCCCCCTCCCGCTCTCTAATTTAATTCTTCACTAAATTTTAAAAATAAATATATTATTCATAATAATTCTTTAACAGAACAATTTATCGTAAATCCTGTTTCCAATGAAAATAAGTTTTCTACATTTTTCTATGACTCATAAATATTATGTATAGAAATGCCAGTGATCATATGTATAGATTTTATATATAATAAGAAAAAAATGCAAAAGTAGTATTCTTTATGACTTACAAATAATAATACGAATTATTTCACATCAAGTACAAAACTTGGTCTGTAGTGTATCCATACACACCGACACAGACTCATATATATATACATACACGTGCGTGGGTGTGTTGTGAGGGAGATATCTTTCAATTGTAATCACTCCAACCTTTAATTTTCACTTGTCCAGCTTTTCATTCCTGATATTTAAGCTCTACGAAATTCAAAATAATTTATGAATATTATAGTATATATTGACCATTTTTGTAAATATTGCATTGTGATATATAAATTCTATATTAGTATATTGGTTTGTGATTGATATTCATTTTCCTATGCATGGAGCATGGTGACTTTTTGATTTCTTGGTCTAGTAACATTACTATTTACAAAAAAAAAACAGCTGAAATTTTCAAAGGATAATTATAATGTTGATGGTGACGGGAAGGAGACTGCTAAATTAATTAATTTCTGGTTAATTCCTTTTAAACAGGATTTGTTGCAGTTTATCATCTAACTAAGAAAGTAAACGAGATAATTCACATACCATTTAGTGCATGTCATGTCAACTAGCTAACTTCGCATAATATATAATAATAATAATAAAAAAAAAGATGTTTCTTCGAGTAGCGTTGCTTGTAGGGCAGGGGTGCCATAAAGGAAGGGATCTCGCAACCCGTGATTTGGTGGATTCTATCCCACCCCATTTCTCACCAACTAGTTCTTCCCTCTCCAATATATCTTATATTACCTCCTCTAAATCTATTTATTTAATCACTCACAAATTAACAAAATTCTTATTCATTAATCAACTACTTTAACACTCCATTTTTAACTCAATAACTACCTATTTAACTAACAGCTAGCAGTAACTATGCATGTACTAATAATCAAACGAGAAATATATATATATATATATATATATATATATATATATATATATTGTTAGCTAGCCAAGAATAAAATAAAAAATATATTTGTGTAGGGGAAAAGAAGAAATCAATCAGGTCACATGTACGTATAGCCCAAAAGTGGGAGGGGAAATTGATGAATTATACAGTGCCGACATTTAGCCTCTGTATTCTCGTTAGAACGAAGAAGAACCATGTTGGTGAACGAAAATGACAAGACGTTGTTGCCCTATATTTAAAAATAAAATTAACTTCCTAATTAAATAATATATTAAAAATTAAAGAAGTATTTATTATCTTTTTATAAATTAATTTATTTAATTTATAAATTGATATAATATAATATAGTACGTAATTAGTTTAAAAAGAACCTATTACATTTATTATAAATAAATAAATTTTTAAATTTACTTAAATTAATTAAATAGTTTTTATTATAATATCCTGTGGTAGAGTAATTTACTTTGTTAAATATCGTGAACATCACTCACACAACACATGCACATAGATATACAAAAATAGAATAATGAATGTTCAATATATAATTAATTTAAAGAGAGAGAATACATATGTGTGTGCGTTATATACATAGAAATGGAGGTAGGTACCTGAGTGAAGAAGGTGAGAAGGGTGAGAACTTTGAGGGTGCGAGCGAGCATGCGAAGGTGAGGGAAGCAACTGGAGAACCATGAGTTCACGATACGGCGTCGTTTAGAGAGAGGCAGGTGACGGACGGTGTGGATGAACGGGAAGCGAAGAGAGAGTGAGGGTAGGCCACACAGGATCAATGTGCCAACCCAAGTTGACATCATCCAAATCACCAACTTCAGCAACTCCGTGTTTGGGTGCTTCAGTTTCTCACTTATTATTCCTCCAACCTACACATATACTCGCACAACACTTCCATTTATTAACCATGTTACTATCCATCTATATATATATATATATATATATATATATATATATATATCCTTTGTTTTACCCTTTTCTATTTTTTTTTTATATATAGCTTATTTATACAACACATATCTCAATCTAAACTTTTAAAATACTAAATTCATATGTAAGATACTGAAAACTCAACCAATTACTCAAACGGTTAAAAGCAGTGATTCAATAGTTGGTGATTAAATAGAGGTCAATCAGAGTTAAACATATCATAATTTAACTAAAGTATACAAAAATGTTCATATATTATCATAAAAAATAATATTTAATAAAAAATATTAATCTATAAATAAATTAAATATTCGTGCATAAATCAAATATAATCTAACAAAATAAAATTAGTAAAGCATAAATTTGATGGACTAATATTTAAAAAAAATTAAAATGATGCCGTTTCTTGTTCAACAAAAGAAAAAAAATATATGAATTAAAATATAACCCTCTTGGTCCAAGCCACCCGTTTCGTCCAGATTTCAATACAATATTTATATGTCCTTTTATTTATTATACACCTATTTTTTAATCCAACTTCATCCCACGTGGATTTTCCAACTCCTTCTGGTCGTATCAACAATATAATATTTGACAAGAAACTTTAAAAACCATCCATTTTTTCTGTAAAAGAAGCTGACTCACGCTTGCTAGATGTCACCAAAATATTTGTAATATACCGATAACTCTTCGTTTGTTGTTCTATTATACCTCTTCACTCTGCATGTGGCAACACCACTCAAACACTCACGGACAAAATCATATGTATATATATAGGTGCCAAGTAACGAATATATTAATTATATCAAATAAAAAAAATTATAAGATTCAAGAAAACATTAACACACGCAGAGACACTAAATTAGAATAAACTCTGAAGCCAAAGGGAATAAAAATTGAAGTTGATAGTAAAACATGGTGATTAAAAAGAAGAAGAAGAATAAATACGCACACGTTGGTCAGTTCCGGCCATGGAAGCGGAGGTACGGAAGAAGGTGGCGAGAGGGTCATGGGAAGGGTCAAGGGGGGAAACGACGTCGTTGATGGCGGGTAAGATGGTGTCGCAGAGAGCAGTTAGGGCTTTCATCTGTCGAGAGGAGAGAGAATTGGCGGGAAGGGTTCGAAGATGATGATGTTTCTCTTTCTCTCCTGAGAGAAGAAGCCTGTGTGTGTCTATATTCCCAAGTTGTATCACAGTTTCATCCTTACAACTAATTAAACTACCTCTCTTGCTCCCTGATCCTAACCTGAAACTTCCCTTCCTAAAGCTCCCACTCTTGCTTCCCCCTCCCATCATCATAATCTCCGCCTCCTCCTCCATTAATATTTCTTCTTCTTCTTCTCTCTCTCTCTCTCTGTGTACTGTTTATATATCACGGAGTGCAGGAACAGCGAAGCCCTATGGGTTTATATAACATATACCATCCCTCACAGATTATTATAAGGGGCCCAAGAAACCCGCGGGGGGGAGGGGGGAGTTTCGTTGGGGTGGTGGGGGAGGAGAAGAGGGGCTTACTAATCCCGAAGCTCAAGTTCAAAGCTAGCTAAACGGGACAATGCATCCAATAAATACGATAAAATCAATTTTGAAACTTTAAGCTTCTATAAGTAAATGTCTAGCTAGAGGTAGAGGATTTGCTAACATTTTTTATCTTTGATAACATACGTACAAAAATCAACTAGCTTTTATATTATAAATTAAAAAAATATATATATTGATATAGTTATATGACTGATTTATATTTGAGTATTATTTGATCAAATTGAAGGTAACTCTCCTAAAAATATTTTCTATATTCATACAGATTAAAACTCAAAATTTTATGTTTAAGTGACTAAAGCCTTTTCTACTTGGATTAACGTCGGTTGGCTATATATCTATATATATTGTCATAATTAATGAAGAGAAAATTAAAATGTTAAGTCCAACTGACTTATTGGTGTAGTTTAAAACTTGCTATGGTGATATATGAGAAAATTTCTAGAAAATACCTTTTCAATTATAAAATTTTTAAAAAAGTATCCTAATATGTAAAAGGATATATTGACCATAAGTACTAGTATGTGATTTTAAAATATGGAGAAAAAACCGAGATTACCCCTAAACGTAGTTTAAGAAAAAGATAAAATTAAGTGAATTATTACTCGTGTAATGAGAATGATAACTTTTATAATAATTTTGATCACCTAAGTGAAGATATTTACTACTTTTTTTAATAATTTAGTTGCAAGTAATTTGGTCAATTATTACTCATGTAATAGGATTAACAACTTTTATAATGATTTTGACCTCCTTAGCGAAGATATTTATTACTTTCTTTAACAATTTAGTTGCAAGTAAGTACTTAGATCAATTATTACTCGTGTAATGGGATTAACAACTTTGTAACGATTTTGATCACCTTAGTGAAGATATATATTACTCTCTTTAACAATTTAGTTACAAGTAAGTACTTAGGTCAATTACTAGTGTAATATGGTTAACAACTTTTGTAATGATTTTGACTACCTTAGTGAAGATATTTTATACCATCTTTAATAATTTAGTTACAAGTATTCACTTATTAAAACACTTTCAGGGATAATTTTATCTTCTTTTTTTTTAAATTTTAAAATCACATATTAGTACTTGTGATCAATTTGTTATTTAACATATTTGTATACTCTTTTTATAATTTCAGAATTGAAAAAGTATTTTCTTGGGAATTTTTTTGTGATATATTGAATATATATATGTGGTATTTAATGCTATTAATTTGCAGATGGGAATTTTGTGTTCAGAAATTTGGAATGAATTTACATGGTTAGTATTGTTGTTAAGATATTTCACTTTACAACCACCTCGTAATATCAAAAAGTAAATAAATACACGCTGTTTGTTTCTTAGGTGTTGTAGTTTTCTACAACTTCAAGTTTCCTTTTTAAGTTAAACATTTCTAGTAGTCCCAATTAATTAAGCTTCCTTAACTTTACGAAGCGTCCCTAATAATTGTATGCCTGTTAACTCATTATAATAATGATGATGGCCCTCTCTTTATAATGTAACTATCATACATATACATATATATATATTCAAATGTTAATAAAAAATTACAATGAATTAATGATGAAAGTAATGTCTTAACCGCACATTTTTTAAAAACTCAAATGGTGGATTTCTTTTTTGTGGCCTGAATCGTAGTTTACTATCTATTCTATCATCACATAATAGTTTGATAGACACGGAACCTTTTTTTTATAGAGATAATTTTTATGTTATTTTTTTCAATTAAATTTCTCAAAAAGATAGGAGTAGTAATTAATTACATAATGAATTTTCGTTTTTCTTCGAATCACATAATTACTTTCTTAATATCGATAAGAAAAGGTCATAATAAAGATCTAAAACATATATTTAAATTTATTAAAAAAAAGCTTGAAAATGAATAAAAGTGTTCTATTAAAATTACATTCATAGCTACCTGAGAGTAATTTAAAAATTTAGATTATAAACATGGAGAGTAAAGTGTAAATGGTGATCAGAAAGTATACTAATACTCGAAATTTTTTTATAATCAATAAAATTTTTAAATATAAACTTTTCACCAAATTTTCCCATTTGTTTTTCAAATTTACTTATGGATCAAAATAACAAGGGAGGTGAGTATAATTTTAATATACTCTTATATTGAAACATCAAATACGAGACTTTATTTTTTGCCTGAAAAATAGGGGTCTTTCCAAAACACACCATATCTTTGAAATCGAGGGAGAATGTTCTATAGTAATAAATTTAATTAGTTTAGCTAATTTTAACCAGTTTAACCGTCTGCTTAAGAAATGAACTGACAGAACATATTGATAGAATATGAAGGCAAAATCATAACTTTAAAATTTAAATTAAACGAAAAATAAAATATATAATATGGGGCATAGGAAGTGTCCCATGAGAGAGAGAAGAAAAACGATATATGAAATAAATGTAACGAATAACTGTGCCTATTTATTACTCACTCATCTGCCAACATTTAATTCCCGGCAGCTTCCACTTTCATTAACACTCCCAATACCAATTTGCTTCGCAAAACAGCGGTATTTGCAGCAGCCAATCAATTTTCGTTTCATTTATTAATTTTAACCCAAAAAATGAAAAATCATTTAATTTAATGCCCTTAAATTCTAGCCTCTATTCTTACTTAACATGCATAACGTATCATTATCGCCTTGTCTTTGTCTCAATCACTCATAACTGTACTTAAAGGAAAAAAAGAGAAGAAAGTGTCCATTTTCAGATAGAATTATGTCATTATTAGATTTTATATGTGTGTTTATTGCCTATTAGTTGTCACACTATTCCTTCTTTAACTAAAATTCCCGTATTTAAAGTTTCCTTATGCAACTTTTTTTTTCACCTTTTAAGATATAATTCATACTTTTAAATAAGAATAAAATTTATTTTTAAACAAATTTAATGACTTAATTAAGTACTTTTTTTTAGTTTTGATAAAATGGTTGGACATACTTTATAATTATGTGAACGCAAGAACAATCACTCTCTCTCTCTCTCTAAAGTATCTATCATCGTGCTTCAACTACTAATACATTACTATATATTTTCGCTCATATGCACCGACAAGAAAAACTTTTCGGGGCTATGGAAAATAGTTTAGATTTACTGCTTCATGCAATTAAGTTAACATCACGTTGGAAAAAATGTAGCCAAGGAACCTTTCGTTATTGTATATAATTTGGTTCATGGAAATTATATTGAACTTGATCCTAGGCTCCATGCCCTGGCAGCCACATATTATATTGAACTTGAACTTAAATATGAACCTAATGTTTAGGAATAGAGGGAAACATTTATCATGGATATCTAGTAAGAAAGTGGGCATGTAGACATTTAGTCTTTGACCGCACTTTTTTTTTCCCTTTACGTAGTTGACTATAATTTAGTACTATTGAGATAGATTCGAGTATTCTTATCTGGGATATATTTTTTGTATTAACGCAGACTTAAATCTAAAACTTCATACTTGAGTAGTTACAACACTTTCCTTTATGCCAATGTTTGTTGGTGTTTTGGGTACACTTTGAGAAGGTAAGTGTGAATTAAAGCAAAAAAATATGAGAAAGTCTCACATCTGATAACTAAATTTAACTAAATAAGTGACTTTTAATACGTTTTATTATAATAAAAAAAGATTAATATTATTAATTTTATTTTAAAATTTAATAATTTTTTAATTTTGTCTCTATTTATTGTACACTCTATCATAAGAATACAACGTCTATATAATAATAAATAAAAATAATATTATATATTTAGGTAAAATATTTAATGATGTGACTTATAAATAGAATAAAAAAAAATCTTACTTCCATATCTTATAAAAATGACTCAGACTCAATACTTTGAGGGTTTGAATAATTATGATTTGATGTCAAACCTAACCACTTACATATACATGATCCTCTTGTAGCTCCAATATTAGAGAAATGATAATTAGTTATTCTCGAAACAAGAAGACGTATATATTAATATTATACTGTTTCTTAATATTTTATTGAAATTAAATTATTGTTTTTTATTTTAAATCTTCGAAATTGACCATTTGCCGGAGAACAATCGTCATTAATAAGAAATTGCATGTACTGATCAGATGTGTATAATTAAGAAGGCCCGAAAACAGATAAACGATTTCGTGTCAATTTTTCTATCAACAAGATCATTATCACACGTAATTGAATGAATGTTTATGCCAAATTGCTTTATTATATGTAGTCAAGTCAGAAGGGAGTTGACAATTCTATTTGGTGGGTACACAAGGAACAAATTCCATCCTTATCTCTCTGTTAATTAAATTCATCTCTAATTTAATTCATTTAGTGGCAAAATTTATAATTTCTTGTGAAAACATCATATTATATATATATATATATATATATTTGACTGTAATTTATAGTTCAATGCACGTAATTTTTCCATATAGTATATAAATATGATGTTAAATCAGGAGAATATAAATAATTGATTTTGGTTTCTTTAATTCGGTCACCAGGGGGAGGAATTTAGTCACTTTCTCAACGGTTACCTAACACGTCGTGTTTAATAGCACATCAAACTTTTGTAAATCATTGAATTCCTCTTTTCTTTTTTCTCCCTCAGAGAAAGGTTACTTTTTAAGTGTATACTCTATATATATATATATATAGTGTGTTTGGGTTAAGAAAATGGAATAAATAAAATTAATCCAACGCAATCAAATATAAAAATTAAATTATACCAAGAAATATACATAATATGCTTACATGTTATATAGCTTAGTCCAACTCGTATTATATTATTGCGTGATATACATATATATGTGTGTGTGTGCGTATATATAGTTAAATTTTCATAATTCTAATCGTGGAACCAGAATTAGAAAAATCTTCCAAGAGCTACTAACAATACATAATAAATTATGCAGGAATGAGAGCCACTAAATTGTCGACGGGAGACTTTTCTCTCATTTCCATGAAACATCGATGGATTAATAACATATCTTCGAAGAGGGCATCGAAATCTGAGTCCAGATCGATATTTTGAATTATATTTGAATCACTAGGTCGAGATTGCAGCATGTGTATATGAGGACCATATGAATTACGTTGTGGATTAATGTGGCAGCGAAAGAAGAAAGCATCGTATAGAGCAATTTCATTTTCCTTCATTAATGTGCTTAAATGAATTGAATGCATTGCAAAACCAAAAAATAAAAAATAATAATAATAATTGAATGGACCAAAGAGTACTCTATGGCTTTGAATCGTAATAAAGTACAAGATCGAATTACTTACGTGTTACTGTTCATTTTATGTCGTGCATGCATCATTGCATGGAAGCAGGTTTAATTTTTACACCTAGCTAGTTCTTTGTGATTTTTTTCTCGCTAAACATTTATATTCTCTTATTGAAAATAATCATATCAGATATACTATCAATTATTAAATATAAATACCTCTCAGAACAAAAATTCAAATATTAATTAATTATATTATAAGAGATTAACTTTTTTTTACTATATCTAATTTTTATTAGTAGTTCTTTGTGATATTTGTGTACGTGGGACTCTTGTGTTTCGTGGCTACGAAAAGCCCACCAATAACTCCAACATCTTTATATACGCCTGTGTCTTCATGCAACGTGGTGTAACTATTAAAAGAGTTAATTGTCTAATTTAGATATATTAAAAAGTATATAATATGAATTTATATTAAATGATTGAATTTGATTATAATTAACTAATTTATTTTGCTTACTAAATTTATCTAAAAAAATTAACTAGATGTTGTAATTAGGTTTATATGGAGTAATACATATGTGCTTTCATAATTATGTTTGATGTTAATATTTTTCAAATGTAAAAGAATTAAAGTTCATAATTTTTAGATTAATGCACAAATTTAAAAACAATACTACTGCGACATTCCAACTTCCAAGTCCATATATTGGTTTATCCTTTCTTTAATTAGACAGGCAAGTATAGGCTATAGCAGAGGAGATTCCATGCCATAAGTCACGGTATTAAAACTTCTGTGTAGAGAGAGGGAGGGAGACAGAGCCCAGGTGGCAATGAATATGTGGACCTCCTAAATATTGTGATTACAGGAACAGCCTTAAAAAAATGGTATTGCCTTCAAATGTGTGCGGATGTTTGGGTGGGGAAATCGATATTTTACTCTTTATTGTTGAAAATAATATTGATGATGAATATATTTTTGTGCAAATTATTGCGTTTTTCTATTAAGGATACTCCTCTAATCTTATTTATAAGATATAAAGAAAAAAAATTGTTAGTTCTATTTATAAGTTACCTTATTAGTTTTTTTATACGAATGTACAACTTTATCATTTATTTGTTATTTTATTAATTTTATTCTCATGGGATATGATATATATTAAATATCGATAACATTGTAAAGTTGTTGAATTTCAAGATAAAATTAACAAGGTTTAAATTTTTTTTTGGTCTAATAAAATATCTTATTAATAGAACAAGATGAGTATACTATAATCTTTACTCATTACTCCATCATATCCTTCTTATAAGCTATAAATAGCAAAATTATGTGGGTTATTAAGTTAGTTAATTTGGTTAAACATAATAAATATAAAAAAAAATGTGATGTATTTTTTAAAAACACTTATTTAAGGAGAGGGCGAGTAGAGGGAGAGAATGAGAGGGAAAAAAGATGAGAAAAATAAGTAGGGAAAAAATATACGGGGAACCTATCATTAATTATAGGTAAAAATAAAAAAATGCATTAAATATTCAAATATAATATGTGTGTGTGTGTGACTTATGAAAAGAACAGACCATACAAAAAATTGTAGCTTATGAAAGGATCGAAAGAAATATTATGTAATATTTACTAGTTATTACCAAATATATCACTATTAATTAATTCTTTTAAGAGCGGGTGGAAAAATAGAGTCTACATGTTATCTCAATTTTTTCCCAAACAAATTAAATAAAAATAGGTTCGGAAAAAGAATATGCTTTTTAAAACTAGTTTCCTTAATTCATAAGATCAGGCTTAAAAAAATTCATATATTTAGGACCAATAGAAATAAGTACTAACTAACTTTTGAAAATCACAGTGAGTTTTCTTTAATATGAATTGAGTCGACTAGACCACAGGGATATAAAGTTTTCATAGCAGTAATTCCTGCTGCATGTCAATACTTGAAACAAGCGCACGTGGAACCACTTAAACCAATAGCTATTAGATGAAATTTATATTAGTATAAGTTTAATTTACACATAGAAATTTGTACGTGTTAAATTGTTGATCTATATACGTGCGTGTGTGAGATCAATATTCAAATTATTTGGGGATCGCTTGTACGAATTAGATTATTGTATAAAAAATTATTAATACATGAAATTAAGCACTCATAATTAGTTTATCAATAGCCTAAAATTTAGACAAACTTTTAAGGTATAATTCTCTTAAAAATTTATACTTTTTACTTGTTTACCTTTATTAGAAATTATGGGTTTAATCTTATTTATAATTTAAAAAATTATAAAATTTAATTATTCACAATATATTAATATTATAATTATAATATTAATTAATAATTAATAGTGACATGCATGGCATGCATTTTCAGTAGTTAGTGATTTAAATAATGGGGGAAAAAAATATGTGCAAGCATTACCTTATATAGTGATTGACAATTATTATTTTAGTAGGAATAGGGATTGACGCTTTCTGAAATGCACGAGATAAAGCATGGAGTAGTTATCTTCAACCATGTTGAGTAATAATCCCTCCTCTTGAGTGTGGATTGATATGTGTAGTTTGATAAACCCATTAGCTCTCTGTCTACGTGTATTCTTGAGTGTTGATTGATGTGGGTAGTTTGAAAATTAGAAACCAAACAGACGCCCGACAACTACTCTTGTCAAATCGAAAACCCCATTAGCTCTCTGGCCACGTGTATCCATGTAAAATAGACCCTTAATCTGTGCCATCCGTTACACTGCTCCGTGTATCCGGAAAATTAAAAAGGAGATTAATTGATTAATGACCATGGTATAAACAGATGGGTTAAGCTATAAATATATTCTATACAATTTTACTTAGAAATATTGGGTATCTAGAAATTTGTTAGAAGTAATATTTTTTTGAAAGTTTTTAAATCGTAACAATATCACCTTGATTATTAATCAAAATTAAATTTAACTGTTAATTAATTAATATACTAATGTAGTATGCCCATGTGATATCTACTTAATTTTTTATTAGGTTAAGGTGTAAATTTATCTTAAAAATTTTCATTTAGGAGCTTCAGATATTTAGAAGTTATTTTTTTATGTTACGCGAAAAATTACTTTCGAGACAAATTTATATTTTAACTTAAAATAAAAGATGATATGAATGTCAAATAGTATGCCATGTCAACATATTAATTAACTAACAGTTAAATTTAATTTTAGTTAACAGTCATTGTGATATTAATACAATTTAAAAATTTTACTTTTTTAAAAAAATCTAAATACTTAGCTCTTTTAAGTAGAATTTTTTGAGGTAAAATTGTGTTTTCACCTTAAATAAATTAGTGAGTAACATATCTGGACTATATTGATCAGCTGGGGTTTATTTTTCAAATTAATGGCCATAGTAAATGAAAATAACGCAAAAAATAAGTCAGCATTTGTTGTTGGGCGTTATACCCGTATTAATAAATGCCTGCCAAGTTTGAATATCCTAGCGAAAAAAATCTTCTAAATTGTGTTCACCATATTTATCTACGTGTCTCACTCAAGTCTCAATCCTACCTGTCCAAAATATGACCACAATCTTTTCGTGTGTTTCAATACTACTCGTATTATTTTTCTTCATGCATATACTTCAAAAAAAAAAAAGCATCTGCAAGTATAATTAATTTTACCCAAAAACATCTCTGACACATGCGATCTTTCTGGATAAATTCACACTTTAATCCTATATATTTAAATGATTGACATTGGTATATAATACTCTTATAATTTTATTTATAATTTATTTTTAATATTTTTTATACAGACTAAAAAAAATTTATATAAATTTTATTAACTATACCATAAAATTTAATAATTTTTTAATTTTATTGTTATTTAATATACATTATAACTAATTAAAAAAAAGTTAATATAAATAAATAAAAGATAAAATAGTATATTCATATAAAAATTTATCTATCTATCTTATAAATAAGGTCAGAGAATATAAAATGTATATAGACGAAGACAAGCCCCGTATTCTACCGTTAGGTCTTTAGCACAGTCGCAACATAATAGAACTTTGTGAGTCTTTAAAAACTCTTCAAAGTTCAAGGGATAGATGAGCTTTGCTTAAATTGAATTCATTGAGAAAGAAAAATTACTATAACTACGAATTTAAGATCTGATCTTTAATTTCCTTAATGTCCTCTCAAATCTCACAGGTGTTATCTCCTTAAATGATCACACCCTCCACCAGTATCTACACAAACACAAACAATGTGTTAAGAGCTTTATTTGATATATATTTCTTTTACGGTGATACTTATAGTCCACAAGGCCACATAATTTATGGTATTTTATTTAAACCTGAATAATTTATTATTTGACATTTTTTTGGATAAAATAACGTTAAGTAGCATTTAACATTCTGAAATATTTTTCTAGTAGTACTCAGCATTTTAGATGAATTTATAATTCATTCAACACCTTAAAATATTTTTTTAGTAACTCTGTAAAGTATTTTTTCAATAATTTTGATGTATTGAGTACCTTAAAAAGTTATTTTTAGTAACACCTAATATCATAAGTTTATTATGCTCATTTTTGTTAAAAAATACTTTAAAGATAAAATTATACCAAAAATATTTTATGATACTAAGTGTTACTGAATAAATATTTTAAAGTATTAAATGATCTATAAATTAGTTTAAATTACTGGAGTAATATTTAAAAAATATTTAAAGGTGTTAGATGATCTAACAAAGTAACACAATAAAATAAGAAGAATTTTTATGTTATAGAGAGAACTAGTGTAAATTATTTTCTCTCTATATATATTGATGACAAGAGGCCACCTGAGGTGAAAAAAGTATTCAATTACAAATTTAGCGTAGATTATGAATTTTCAAAGAAGTTGTATAAAATTATATGAACGACGAAACCATCTTGGAGGATCCATGTTTCTTTGCCCATCTCTATTCGTGCACTATATTCATGTATGACGTAATCGTCCTCAACTATTATCATTAGCAATATATATATATATATATGGACCATCTGATTTAAAATACCAAGGCAAGGGGGCATGCGTTTGTTTTGTCTTGAAACGTCCACATTTAATCATAATTTTGATTGATACGGGTTAGGGTTAGGGTTAGGGGTTGGGACAGTATGTCATTATATATATGCATTTAAACTTTGAAGATGTAGATTACTTTAATTAATAAAACATTTGTGTACTTTTGTGTGTGTATGCACCTTACATTTTTAGCAAATAAATCCGGGATTCTTTAATATATATATATACGATGCAATTAATTACAAAAAAAACAAAACACACAATTTGTATAAAGCTCAAGTGAAAATGAAAAAGAAAGAAAGAAATTAAACAATTGGAAGAGGTTATGAAATACTCCCTCCGATATATAGTCTTATAATTTATAATTATAATATTTAAATTTATTTTATTTTTAAAATTTATAATTTTTTAAATTATTTATATTTATTATTCATATTAAAAGAATTTTTAACGATGAATAATTCTAATTCAAACGATTAAAGATGATATTTTAAAAAAATTAATATAAATTATTTGCAAATAATTAATTTAATAATTTCTTTAATTAATTATTTAACTTCTAGATTAAAGTTGTAAAGAAATAAGAGTATTATTTAGGCAATAATATTAAGCGTTTGAGTGGCCATCACCTCGATAGTGATGGCAAACATATCAGTAAGTACAATGAGATTAAAGTATAATTAGTCAATGAGATTTGATTTGAAACTTTGAATTATATATTATTTAAGAGAATGAGTGGATAAAAGAGCTAAAAAAATGTTTAATTAATTGTAGATAAAATTATAAAAAAAATACAATAAATATTTAAAAAAATCTAAAATACAGCTTATGAAAAGAACCACGTGGATTCATAAATTTAAAGTTTAAAAGTAACACCCTATGGATGGAGTATATACACAAAAATAACCGTATCACATTATTGTGATTCACAAGATATGTCCACGAAAGATGACGCAAAATTAATGAGGATAGGATATGGTTATACCAAACTCAATAAGTACGTAATGCAAGTTGAACTACATATTCATTTAAATCATGAAAATAATTAACTCACTTTACAGAAAGTTTTTGAAGTCTTCATTTTTTTTTAATTTCAAATATGCCATTATTTTCAATTTTCAATGTAGGGATAGAGAGAATATATATATTTTTTAAAAATTATAATATTTATTAAAAGTAAAGATGAAAATTACAGCAATTTATAGACAATCTTAATAGTATATATAACTCTCTTTTTTATTCCAATAAAATAGTTTAAATAACGTATATTAAAAATTAGAGTGTATATATTAGGGGTGTATATGGGTAGGGCTGGACAAGGCAACCTCCTACCCGGTGCCCTGCCCAAAAAAATTATAGGCTGCATTTTGCAGCCCAATACCCGGTAAAAGCCCTAACTATTTTGGGTTGGGCATGGGCGGGCTTACATACCCAAATTGTGATGTCCTACTCATATTGTGAAAAAAAATATGTAATCATAAACTTATAAAATAATACCATATTTATGTCTTCAAGAGTTAAATGATATCCATAATTTATTAAGAATAATGTAACAAAAAGATAGTAATTAAAGTCTTGAAGTATATTATATATATATAAAAAAATTTAACATATGTATCAGGGTTGAATATCTGTAGAGGTATTGCAACACTAATAATTAAATGCTTGATAAGTAAAATATAGAAGCAACTTCAGTATCTATGTAAATATAATATTTATATTTAAAATTTTGAAAATGAGTAAAGAGAATTATCAAATAAAGTGAAAAGTATAGAGTTACAAATAAGAGAACTTACGAAAAATAAAATTCTAAAAAAAATAAAAAAATAATCTATATATATATAGGGCCGAGTCAAATGGATAGGGCGACATACCTTACCCGATGCCTGACATTTGGCCAGGCCCTGCCCAAATATATTTTGGGCAATATTTTTTGGTCCAGACTGGGTAATTTTTTTCCATGCTCGGATTAACGGATCGGGCCACAGGCATAATGAACACCCCTAATATATATACTCACAGATCGATAATAAGAGTTTATGTATTTTAAAGTTGACGTGTAAGTACATATTAATTCATAGTAGTAGTTGGGACACTTCAACCTCTTATGTGGACATCAATTAAGTGAGTTTGGATAAGTCAGTTACTAAAATACTTAATAATAAGATCTATCAAAATAAAAAAAATAAAAATTAACCGAGAAAATGATAAATATATTTCACTGGGTTATATTACTTTCCCTTGACTATATATATATATATATATATATATATATATTCATTATAACAGTTTTTCCTTATATGTATTAATAAAGAATTTTTGTCAAATAAAAAATGTATGTTGAGAATAAACAGGAATTTTTAAAAAATTATATTTTACATCCGTATTGAGTACAAAATTTTGGCTAAAATGCGTTTTTATGAATTTAAATTTATGAGGAAAAATTAAAAAAAAAACGACACAAAAATTGACGGAGGATGTGTTAGGCTGGTGATTTTTGGAAGCAAGCTTTGGGCTTTACAAAAAAAATGGATCAGAAAAACAAACTTTCTTTTTGCAAAATGAATTGGGCCTAATCACCAAGAGGCCCCATTGTTCAGGACCAGGCCTACTTGTCCGTTACATAACGTCTCTTGCCCCTCGGCCCTCATTTTTAGGCCCAGGCCCACATTGTTTTTGAGGAGTTTTACTTTGTTTGGTATCATAAAAAAAATGGGGGGACCCATCGTCCGTGGGTTCAACTGGCTAAGGGATAAGACATGCGACCATTTGGAGTGTGTTTGAACCCTGGGGAGTGCCACTTTGTTGTGGTTCCAGTCGCGGCGCTTGGGGAGGCATCCTAACTCTTGGGTGCCTAGGTTTATGCCTGAAGGTAATAGATGGCTCACCTTGCCCGACATTAGTATTGTGTAGGAGGAAGGGAGATTTTGCCCTGCCCTTGGATCGTGGGTGAGCCCAACCCCTTTACAAATCTTTTTTAACAAAAAATAAAGTTCTAAAGGGGGAGATATGGGGGCGTATTTGAGACAACACCGCTATCTCTATTGTTTAGCCTTATTCTCCCCACGTGCTCCATATGAGGTATACTCACCCCTTTTGGTGTTTTTGGTTATTTAACGTGCATGCATCTATTTTGACTCATTTGAGCATACTATTTGGTTTTAAACATTGATTTATATGTTTTCATAAATTTGGAACAACTAGTACATTTGTATTGTGTTCCCAAATGCACTTGGATTTGAGTGTTATGCCCCATAAGTCACCATACTCTGAGTGTATTTAGGGAAGGTTGGTTTACAAATTAATGATACTCCTCTAATTCTTAATATAAAAGTTATTTAATTTTTTTAAAATATATTAAAAAAATAGAATAAATCAGTTAATTGTGATAAAATATAACTCTACAAGACGAATTCATATTATATATACTCTTTAATTTATTCAAATTAGTCAACTATATCTCCTATATTAGTTATAAATAACTGATTTATTTAGTTTTTTTTAATTTATCTATAAAAATTAATTAACTTTTATGTTAATTTGAGTGGTTTGAGACGGTTAGTTATTTAATTTATTTATACGATGGGTTGCTGGTTGACTTATATATTTGGGCCTCAAACTCAAAGATATCCTAACCCACTCTTTTAAAGTTGTAATTGTTTACCAAAAAAAAAAAAGGAAAGTTGTAATATTTTGTTGTTTTGTCTGTTTTTTTCGGCGGGTCCTGAATAGCAACTTGTAAATTAACCAGTAGAATACAATTGATAGACTCCAAGTGCTCCACTAACTACTGTCATGCATTTCCTAAAGGGAGAAGTGATCCTCTCTTGCCATGCCCACGCAGCCTTTATTTTCACCCGTGATCTCCACCGTCAGTGTGATCCAATGACAGAGAGCATTTCAGATAGGTCTGGAAAGATATGCACCGTTAGATGAATCTGACAGATAGGAATATCATCATCTCCTTGATTCCATAGAAAGAGCGCAGGAAATGTCTGAAGTTTAAACCCTAATTACATGTGTGAGATTAAACCCTAAAACTTGTTCATTATTCACTAAACTTTGGATTATTCATATGTTTAACTGGAGCTTTCCTAGTTTCTGAAACTGAAAAAACTCTTAAAAAGGTACTCAAAGCTCTAACACACACAAACACTAACACACACCATATATCAACTCACAGACTGGCATTGAGATGCTCTGAAATAAGCTCAAGAACCAAAGGGAAAAATGGCGGCTTTTTAAGATTGCAGCTTCAAATCCCTTTTTAACCTTTAGATTATTACGTTAATGGTGGAGATATTGCAGCTGCACTGCTGCATAGAAGGCTGCTCAGGGTTGACTTACTTTTTTGTGGGTTTAATTAATTAACTAGTTGATGGCTATTCTAAAATATGTTTCTAACACACACACACATACATAAGATCTTTAAAGGTATACCCACTTAGCACTTAGTCACTTACTTTTTTTTTTTTTTTTAAGATCTTACACTTTAAAGTGGTCACTTTTACATATTGTTATATATCAGTACTAGATCAGATGACAAGACTGACACCACATAATAAAAAAGATAGCTTTTAATTAATTAAAAAAATATCTTCAGATTTCTTTTAAATCTAGATATATAAATATATTATATATATGTAGTTGTTTTAGTGAAATCTAACTCCAACAGATAGATATTTACATATGTTTGAGAATGATTAGTCTTGTAGAATCTACCCACCGACGATATTATTATTGTCTCTTTGAAGGCAATGTAATAAAGGTTCAATTTTGCACCAGAATGTCCCGAAAAAGACATATATAATTAAAATACTCAGAAATATCATATATAGGAAGAGACAAGGGAATAATAGCGACAACCTCATTTTACATAAAGATTAACAAAACCACAACCGTCTACATCAGAAGTAGTAATACAAGAAAATCATAAGAGGCATTCATTTTGGTACATTCCAAAAACACATACCAACGACATTCAAAACCAAAACTCTCTTTCATCAGCAACAGTAGTACTAAACAGAAAAGCAAACACAGACACAAACACACACACTTGCACATGTATATATATTCCAATCCAAACATGTCGGAATATCTATTCCCTCTCGGCTCTCAGTACCATAGTCAAATGTTATTCATGCCTTTGCCCCAGGTGGTGTGTCATGTCCCACACCAGGGCTATGACCTGGAGTTGTAGGACGAAAGGCATCTCCCTCATTAACCTTACGTGTGTTTGTGGTATAAGAAACATATGAAGAAGAAGGAGCTTTAGTGCTTTTCAAGGAATAGCTAGCAGGGATAGCCATATCTGGAGGTTGAATGTTCAGTTTCCTTGATCCTGCAACTGAACCCAAGTTGAGTTGCAGAAGAAGAAGGAAGACAAGGAAGGGGAAGAAGATTAATGTTTTCTCTACTGCAGCCATATGTATGTCACTTAGAGGAAGAGATCAGAAACAGATGGTTGGCTTCTTGAGTTAAGAACACCAGCTAGATCAAAACCTAGAGAACTGCTAATCACTGAAATGTGTGTGTCTGTGAATTTAATCATCGCCTGAGGACTGCTATTTAACATGACTGCTAAGGTCCCACGTGCAGTCATATTCCACTGCCTGCTTCAACATGCTTATAAAATAAGGTTTAGGTTCACATGGAGATGTCTCTCTTAGATGTTAATGAAACCGTTGGCATATTTTCCAAATAGGGAAAGTCCAGCACTTAGCTTCTTTGCTCTGCTAAAATTTTCCCAAAACCATTCAATATTCAAAAGCAAAATTTCTCTGGAGGAAAAAAATTGAATGGCAATATAATATGGCATTGATAATCGTGATTTGACAACATTAAGAACAGTAGTAGAACATTTTGTATTAATAAGCACTAGAGAGTTTCACTTGGCCTAATATATAAAAGAGATCGAAATCTTCAATATATGATGCAAATTACTATCTTCTATAAAGAAAATGCTTGTTCCACTAACTTAATAACTATGGATTTTCTCTGATACACGCATCTTCTTCCCCCACATCCTGTTTTTGGTTATAATCTTTCTCTAAAACCAGTATATATGGCATGAAAAACGTTCTACACACTTGTTGCGCATTAACTATTCTCCATTTTCACTTTTCTTTAAGAAGAATACCACTCAATTTTGGTGCAAGTTAGGAACACTTGCTCAATATAGAGAGATCAGAATGAATGCACCTATTTTGGTAAACCTTAGCTTAATGGTAAACTAAATTAAAGTGAGAAGATGCTGTCATTTCGAAATGTCCGCTTCAACCAATGTTTCACCTCCCAAAAAGCAAAGTTGGCTTGTCACGCCCTCAGAATTTATTCCATAATATTTTTCAGATACAAGTGGCTGTTTAATTACCAGCCACGAAGCTATATATATATATATATGCTTAACTCCTAATAATACTTTCATATCCCATAGATTAATTGGCTTTTCTAATACTGTCTTACTGGAAATGGCTGCTGTGCTTCAAACTAGCAAAATCCCTTGCTTTTCTTCCACTATTTTTGTTTTTTTTTGGCCTTATTCTTTTTTTTTTAATTAGGTTATTACTCCTCTTTGGGGTTGATAATGGTTACGATAATCACATGAAATAATGTAAATGTCATGCCTCACATTTGAGCAAATAACTCTATCAGAGATACAATTCATTTCTCACCTCTTCCAAGGACACTGATGAGTTATTCAAATGTTTATTTACACTGACAGGGTGTATATATATATATCGAATTCTTTCTTAATCAACTTGTTCTTGTAAGTAATAAAACTAGTTCCAATGTAAGAAGACAAATGTTTTATTTATTCATCAAAGCTAGTTAAATTTGAACCAGTTAAGCTCTCCCCAGTGTGTGTGTGTGTGTCCCTCAACTTTGATTGATTGCCGCCATAGCTGTCCCTGAAAAACTGTGGGTCCAAATATCATCCCTAATCTTTGAAAGAGAGAACGAGATTCCCATGTGTAAAGGCTCAATTCTCAAACCCTTAATTGCTTTAATTTCATGCACTCATGTCTGCTAAATATTTTTAAAATGAGAATCAAAGCTACTCTTTTCTGATCATGCTAGTAGCTAGGTGCGTGTAAAATAATTGGTCAGCACTTTTGTCTGCTATGGGTAAGATGATGTCCTAGCCTCTAAGGCCAACCCACATCATTCATCAGAAGAAGGAAAAAAATAAAAAAAAACTTCCCTTTCTTCCCCTGACCAATCCCATGTCTGAATTATATCAAAAAAATAAAATAAAATCCCATGTCTGAAAATTATTATCTCTCAGTTACATGAAGAATCTTTTTTCTTTTCTTTATAGTTTAGGACGTTTATGTTTTGTGTATATAATAAAACCCTCCTCGATCGGTGCTCTTCGTATGCACTTTGCCCTTTAATCTAAAGGAAACAATTTATCCCTTCTCTCCTAATTATAGGGTAAAGTGAACTAACTTCACAATTTTTAAGGAGTGGAGATTGATACTTTTAAACTCTTTTAAAAAAGTGTAATTTCCTAATTTTTCTCTTCCATGAAATTAATCTGATTTCTATAAATTAAAAAATATGTCAACAACTTATTGCAATTAAGGAGGGGTAAGATTGAAAAAAGAAAAATAAGCATAGCATATATTTGCTCTATAATACTCCTCTGATATTAAATATAAGAGTTAGTTGACTTTTTTTATAAATTAAATAAATTAAATAAATCAGTTAACTGTAAATAATATAAGAGTTAGCGGACTAATTTAGATAGATTAAATAGTATATAATATGAATTTATATTGAGAGTTATATTTGATTATAATTAACTAATTTATTTAACTTCTTTAATCTCTTTAAAAAATTAATTAACTATTATATTTAGGACCAGATAAGTATTTAGGAATAAATAAAGTTTTTATAATTATGATGGGAGAAAGTATACTACTACCCCTACTAGGATCTCCTGGTAGCTAAACCTAGATCCATCTTATGTTAGCTAGTAAGCTAATAATCGTACGGTGTAGCTAAACCTACGTTTCTCAAAGTATTCTTTACAAAAAGGCATCGGATTCTTCAAAATATATATTAATTAATGTTGTATATGCTGGTTGTGAATATATAATATTAATCTTAAGCTTGATGACTTAAACTTATGGTTAGTTTAGCTGACATTTAATTTGGGTCAGTTTCTGGCAAATAAGGTACAAAGCATAGGAAACAAGAAACCTACCTAGTTACGGATTATTATCATCCCTGAATAATTTTTATGTGTCCCTGTCGATCTCAACCACTATATATAATGCCGTTACAAAAAATCATATCTATTCACATTGATGTGGAATAAACGTATGTCCATTCAACGGTCGAAGGGTCAACTTGCGTTTATGGCGATTATTTTGTTACATCTTCCGTTCCGTATTTATAAATAATATATATTAAGTACCTCACATACGACAAATAAATCATTAGAGAAGTGTAACATCCTAATTTTTGTTCTTAATTATAATGTTAAAATGAATTAAAATTATGATTAAGACTAATTGAGTGGAAAATAGGATAAAATAGGTTAAGAATCGCTCAGGGCTGAATTTACGAGTTTAAGGCCAGACAAAAGACAGCAGGGGAAGACAGAATGATGCAGGCTTAAGGAGGAACGGGAGGTAGAAATCTTGGGGCAAGACAGAACGCTCCATGCTAGGATTTATGCTTTTCAAGTTCTTGGTCTGAATTTCTCTGCTAGGGTTTATGATTTCGGCCTATATAGGGATTGAATCTAATAAGCATCTAACTACCATGGCAAATGATCTTGTCATGATTCTCATCATCCTTTGTTCTTGGATTTCTTAGAGTTTTGAGTGGGTATGAGTTAGGGTTTGTTGGATTTCGAATTCGAAAGAGATTTCACCGATTGAAATGAGTTAGAATGGGTCAATTGAAGTTATTTTAGTGTTTAGTTGGACCCTAGTTCATGGTTTTGAGAATTTAGAAATAGAGTTTGAATATGATAGATGAAGTTTGATGTGAGATATGATGGTTCCAACGTTTGAAGTGTGATTTAATGGTTTGGTTATATCATTGTTAGTTTGAAGTTAAATTTAGATTTAATTTGTTGATTATGTTTGAATTTTACATATGGGTAGTTGGGGATGAACCCCTAAGTTAAGGAATTTAGAGATTTTCTATAATCGGGAGATTAAATATTAAAGTGAGGTTTTTATTTAGTTAAGAAATAATTGAATTTAGGATTTGAATGAGGAATTGGGAACTAATTAAAGTGAGGTTTGGAAATTTAAGTAGTAAAGTTAGTGTCAAGGACCGATTAACATTAGTATTAATATAAGTGTTAATAAACACACTAGTATATTTTAATGACATCTTCACACCAAACATTATGAAGACTTGTGTTAAAAGAGAGAGAAACGCAATAACTACTACGAAATCCTAATAAAAAGATTTAATTATTAAAAATTTTAATTACCAAAAAGTCTTATACATAACTTGTTATTGTTAGTTTATTAATTGTTACTAAGATTTTTAAATAATTAAATCTATTACTTGAGACTTCCTTGTAATTCTCTCTGTGAAATATATTACTAGGATTTCATTACCCGATACTTAATCTAATTTGCAACTTAAAACTTCGAAACAGGAAGAAACCAAGACAATTATGAAACAACATATATATAATCACATTACACATCATAATATATACAACACAGTAATGTGTAAGTCCTAGTTAAGGTTGATATTGTAATGTATGGGGGGAGCCTCATTTATTCGTTGAGCTTAGACAGTAGAAAGAGGCAATTAGAGGAAAGCAAGACGGAAGCACAGAAGCAGAGAAGATCCACAGGAGTGTATAACAGCCTTCTTACTCTTGTCAAACAACCCTATCAGAAGCAGCATCACTATCACATGTCCCAGCTTCGTTTTCAGTTCATTCACTGTTTTTATACACAGCCATTTTGGTCGTTCCTGAAAGGGATAAACCAACAATACTTCACTCAAACTAATGTTTCTGAATCTATGAGGCCATAATATTGCAAACTACTATAATATATTTTAGAGCACAAGTCAGAAATACAAATCTCTGCAGCCTATGTGTTATATTAGTAGCTACAGTCAACCATAACCTTATTTTGTATACAAGAATATAGTTACGATTATAATGTAAGTTTTGAAACTGTCTAGGAGCACAAGGATTGCTTTTGTAAGGTAATCAAGCTTCAAATCTCATGTCAACAAATATCTCAGCAAAGTAACCACCAAGGAGGACATCATTGTCATTTGTCACCTAACAGAAACTTAAGTTTTAGAATACCACAACCACTGCCAAAAGTAGATCAACTATGAAAGTTTGATTGGACTGGCCAGTAGCAACATTCATTAATTCTATTAACAACAATCCTACATTTTATGGAAAAAGAAGAGGGAAGAAAAGAGAATTGTACATCCTGCAAATCTCTCTTCATAAAAGCACAATTGAAAGTTCTCACAGTTTAAGTTGTCTGTCTATCTGCATTTAGTTCAATCCAACTTCTTGTTTTCCTCTTTTCTCAATAGCCCAGACACATCGGAGATCAGACAGTAAAAAATACATATAACACAAAGGCTCACTCCCCCTTTGCATGTCGCTTAAGCAAATAAACCAGTTGCTGTTTCAATTGACACAGCACAATGCAATACCAAAGGAAAGAGCAAGAATTTCATTTAAGCAGTGTTTTGAAAATGCCTTGTAATAATATGTATAAACTTCATCAACTGGTTATCCAGTACTGAAACAGAAGTTAGAAAAGTTGGGCCAATTGGCAGGTGACCTACAAGCGAAGGGCAAAACAGAGAGTATGTGCAAAAGCAAACCTTCAGAGTGAATAAACCAAAGAGATTGGATCTGTAAGAATCGTATTGATCTGGCAGAGAGCCTGCACTAACAAGATTACTGACAAAGATCTCATAGAGACCCATTCCAAAGACCAGCATAACCGTTCCCAAAAGATAGACATCTGCATAGGCAATAATGTAAAAATGAACACAAGTGGTCGTGCATCAAATGTCAGAAAAGGATTTAACAACACTAGTAACAAACTTAAATTTCACATAAGTAGTTTATTCCATGTTCAGGCTTCATAAGCAATTGGCACTCCAGTGAAAACTAGAATATTTAAAAAAAAAAAAGAATTACACAACAACAACAATAAACCTTATCCTACTAGGTTATCAGTTTAAAATGGATTTACTTCTAATAATAAAACCAAAGTAATACCTTTAGATGCATTGATATGAGCTTATCTTATCTCGGCATGAAATTTAGTTGTTGAGAACTGTACAAATTGATATCTGGTATTGATTCAAAATACAGTGAAGGAGTATTGGCTATGTAAAGTATTTCCTCCTTTAATGTCCTCTTTCAGGAAAGAAGTCACTTAACTAAGTAATTTGCAAAAAAAAAAAACGTGTTCATGTCGATTTGGTATATCCTACTCTGTCTACAAACAATGAGAGTAAATCGAATTTTTCTTATTTAGAGATGCTCACCGATAGCCTCTACCAGAATCAGGATTCTTTATTTCGATCAGTGAAGTATACCATAAAAGTCTCTGCAACAAATGTGCCTGCATGTTAAATGGTCAATAGCATACAATTATGCAATAAAATGAGAAAATCAGGCAAAGAAAAATGAGTGATCAATGCTGTTGAAAATCCATTCAATCAACTCAATCAAATTTATGCAACCACAAATTTCCTTTCTGTTGAAATTTAAAAAGTCCACCACCACCCCCGCGCCGCGCGGATGGCTCCACCTTCCTCCGTGTTCATTAGATATCCTTGTAGAGTTCGAAACGACGCAAAGGGGAAGTACACAAACTGATACGCTATAGGAGTAACTATTGTATTTCTTGATTAACAAAGACGCATACTTTAGTAGAACCATGTTTTATGAATATCGGCGTGTGAAATTAGGATCTAAAACCAAAGAGCACGTGCCTAAAAATCAATCACAATAAATAGTCTAAACATTACAAATGCCGATCCCAACTATGACAAATTAATTGTCAATTAAATGGTAAAAGTGGAGACGGAATTATTTATCCTCAGGGTATTTGTGTGATATAACTTTAGTAGTTGCAATTCTTCGTAAACTGTGACTTAAAAAATGATAAAAGGATGAGAATTATACCTTGATAAAACATAGAAACGATCCAATTAAAGAACCAAAAGCTCCCAGAATAGCCAGAAACCAGCATCTATAAATGACCTACAAAATCCAAGGATCAAAACACAAAAGGGAGAAGAAATTAAGCTTGGTTGGGCATTACATATAATTCCAGAAGCTTCTAGCAATACCAAACTCTCACCTTCTCTATGTCTTCCTCAATAGCTTCCAGCTTCCCAGGCTTCTTCCGAGATATGCCAGAATTCGACGCAGTAACAGACGACGAAGAATTCGCAGCTGAAGAAACAGCAGCAGAACCTGAGGTGCTAAACCTGCAATTTAGAATTCTAAAGCTATGGTTCCCGAACTCAAAAGACCCTTTTGACATTGGGACTCAAATTGAAATTATGGCAGCTAAACGGAGCCGATGACGATGACGATGCAGTGCTGAAAGGTCCTTGCACCAATGCATGCGAAAGTCTCATCGTCATGGAATGAAATTGAAAGAGGGAGAGTAAAGGCCTAAGGACTATAAGGAAACGAACAAGAGAGAGGAGAGTAAATTACCATAGACGAAATGTTGGTGTGATTCTGAAAGATCAGCCACGTAACATGGAATTTACAGTGAAATTGTGCTAGCGCGCGCGCGACATAGAGAGGAATGAGAAATTTGCAGAATCACGTAGTACCGCCCATCTGGAACGTAAGACGAATAGAGAGCTTACAAGTTGCAACGTCTCATCTCCTATAAGCATAAGTGTCTCAATTCATCTCACCATTTTGACCTTCAACCGTAAAAATCTTCCTGCAAAACAACAAATCTGGATTTGGAATCACCTCGTGATGATTTGATTTCGGCGACACTTGTTTTTTTTAGAAAAAAATCCCATACGATATATTTATATTTTAATTAAAAAAATCAATAAATAACATTAAACTCTATAACCAATCATATAATTGGTTGACAGCACTATCATTTATTCATTAATAACGTGCATAGATAATAAAAATGCACATACTCATATCCAATTTAACATTGTTCTCATCCTTAATATTATATATATCTAATAAATTTAATTAAATTAATTAATATAATATATTTTTTTAAAATATTTTAATTATTTTATTTAACTCTTTTTCATTTGATTATTATCGTAGGAATATTAATAAAAATAATATAAAAAAATTAATAAATATAATAAATAAATCTTATATTTTTTCCTGCGAAGCTCGTCTTATATGTATACACGCGCATGCATATATATATATATATATATATATATATATTTGTGTGTGTACGAGACCTGAAAATTATTTTTATTTGATTTGCTGAGCAAAATGGCGAATGTGGGCCCAATTTTATTGAGCCCAAATCCCAACTGACTTGGGCCGGACATTAATTCTTCAGATGTGGAAAGAAGCCCATTACATCTTTTAGCTGAAAAAAATCTACATTTTTATTTTGTGGTTCAAATATTCAAATTTGATCATAGCTTTATTTCCAAAAATATAATCTCCCGCTGCTTAATATAAAATATAATTTATAATTTATCCTTAAAATTATATTTTATATTAACTATTAGAGAAGTACTTTTTTATTAATAAACGTTAGTCCTAATAAAAATTGACTTCTCATTCTCTCATATCTTTCGTTTCTTTAACAAAACATTTGACGCAATATTATTACATACACTTAAAATAAATTTAAAATTCTTTATTAATATATCATATATATATACTTGAATTCTTTTCTTTATTTACACATTACATACGGTATGGATTTACAGTTCTTGTACGTATATTCTGTATTTTTAAGTGAAGATAAGCACACACTTTATCACGTGCTCGCATGGTGAAGCAAGGGGTTGGTTATCTATTTAAATCTTTCACACGTGTCTTGACTTTAATTTATTATACTGTATATAGCTAGTGTATATATATTGATTGCAAGCCTTGAATTAAACTCTAGCAAACTGCTTTATTCTCAACTTCTTTTTAATGAATAACATGTATAATTTTGTTTATACCATAATAAAATATTTTAAAAAGCATTTATTTATTATGCTCGTATATATTAACACCACCCATGGGAAGTTATAATTAATTATCACTATCAATATCAATTTTATATAAAATACAAAAGTATAATGATTAGTGACACCATTCATGAGTTATAAATAGCAACTATATATAGCTAGAATCTTCCCTTCTGGGCAAAAAAAAAAATGGTTGCAAAGTTGCACGTTAGTTATTTATTGATAAGATACATTTAATTTCTGTTTTTGAATAACTTGAGAAGTGTGCTATTCAATTTGAAGTTCTCTCCATTTCTCTCAATTCCAATTTATTGGTATTTACCATATTGATTTGAGTTGTTAATTGTCTTGTTCTTTTCTTCCCCAGAAAATCAAGATTAAATTGAGACAAATTGAAGGGATTTCAAATAGAGAGTTCCTAATTCAAAATCAAATATTTATTTGTTTTAAGGAAAAACACACCTTTCATTTTCTATCTTTATACAAACATTTAATTTAATCCATTAATTTTATAAAATATATTTTTAGTCATTTAAACTTACTACATTTCAAATGATGATTTTTATGTCAGCCAATGCTATTTTTAAAAAATTAAATATAATATTGCATTTGAGAGTATTTTATCAACATTAAAGTTTTAATGATGATATTTTTTCCCAATGTTAGAAAATTGAAAAAAAATATTTTGTAAAATTAATTAAATGAATAGAATAAAGTTTTGTATGAAGTTAAAGTACAAATTAAAAATATATACTTTTTTTGCCTTTTGTTCTATTGACATTTGACATGAATATATGATTCTTTCTTAACATGAAAGCAGCTTGTAAAAATCCTATAAAACAGTTTGTTAAGGAAGATTAATTAGGATTCATAATTGGACAAAAAGGTTCGTAGCATAAAGAACAAAAAGATTCATTGTTGGACCAGCTATATAAAAAAACTCAGATAAAGAAACATCATCGGCAAAAACATATATATGATGAATTTTGCTTTAAACCAACGAAAAGAAGATACCAAAACCTTCCCTGTTCCACCAGTCAAAGAACCTAACCTTCAAGTTCCTCACAACATAAAACAGCTCACACCACACCTCACAACAAATTCCTCCATTATTATTCCCTCCTCTTACATACACACACGACACAACACAAACATTAAAATGCCTCCAAATCCGATGTTCAAGAAACGTCTCTACCATGGCCCTCACAACCACACCCGTCCACTCGTCTGGCTCGCCGCCATCCTCTGCACCGTCTTCGCCATCGCCATCATCATCGCCGGCATCGCCGCCTTCATCGGCTACATAGCCATCCACCCTCGAATTCCCACCCTCAGCGTCAGCTCCGCCCATCTTTACCTTCTCCGGAACGACCTCGCCGGACTTCTTCAAACTCAGGTCAGAATCGTCGTACGTGCCAACAACGGAAACGGCAAGGCCCACGCGTTGTTCTCAGACATATTGTTTAAGTTGAGCTACCAAGGGCAAGACATGGCGGTGCTGAGGTCGGATCCGTTCAAGGTTGCGAAGAACAGTTCGAAGGATCTGAACTACTTGGTGCAGTCATTGGGGATACCGTTGACGCCGCAGCAGATGGCGGAGGTGACAAACTCGTGGCAGAGGAATATAATAGGTTTTGATTTGAAAGGCGGTGCGAGGACTCAATGGAGAATAGGGCGTTTAGGGTCTGTGAAGTTCTGGTGCCATTTGGAGTGTATGCTCAAGTTTCATCCTCTTAATGGAAGTTACATTCCTTCTCGCTGTACCACTGAAACCAAATGATTCTTTTCTTAATTTTCCCAAAACTTTACCCAATTCGGATTTTCCAGAGAAAGATATACACACACACACAACGTACGTGCATGTATATGTTTTGGATTGCACAGAAACCCTTGCTTATTAGGAGAAGGTATTACCTTGATAGATGAAGTTGGTGACGTGTTCATCATCTATATATATATATATATATAGTAGTTTAGGGATATTATATATAGTGGATTATTGAAAGCTAGATAGAAGTTTTTAAACTTCTGGAGATCAGAGAGGCAATGAATTATCGGTAGAGAAAGAATACAAGAAAAGAGAAGGGTGTGGTGAAGAAGATGATAGCTTTATTACTTTCTGGCGACTTTATTAATTTTATAGTGACGCCTTGTGATTTTGTGTAGGTGGTTGCCCATGCGTTTGACTCTCGCTTACTTGTTAAGGAATCACGAAATCAGACGATTTTGCTTCGTTGTGATGAGTCATTTTTTATTAAAAAAGGGTTAGTAAAATCTGTAGTTCCTCAACTTTGTACCAATTTTAATTTTTGTTTCTCAACTTTTAAACATAAATTTTAGTCCTTTAAATTTACATTATTTAAAGCTGTTAGTCCCTACAATATTAACAATATTAAATTTACCTACATGACACTGTAAAAATATATTTATTGTAAGAGCTGAGCGTACAAAATAGCCTGATGATGTATATATACTAATCTGGATATATATTTTCTTTTTAAAAAACAGAAAAAATGTTAAACCCAATCCGAAACCCACGCACACAGAGATGTATTTTACCCCTCTTCCTCCGGCGCACGCTTGCTGGCGCTAAGCTCCAAGATGAAGAGCTTTCTCTAGATCGTTGGCGAGGTTCGTGATTCAAGCTTCGATTTTTAAATATCGAGGGAGAGAGATTTCTGCAGATCGGGGACGATGAATCCAGATTAAATTGGTTTCATTTCCATTGCATCGAAAAATATGTTGTGTTTGTTAATATTGGTTTTAGTTTTATCAACGAATTTTCCGACAATGTTTGCTTTTTTCCGGCGAAGGTGGATGTGAACATGGCAACGATTCCAAAGCTTAATGGAGGAAGATTTTATGCCATTTAAAAACAAAGAAAGAAGAATGAACGGCGTTTGTGGTTCTGTTAGCTGAGGTTGAAATTGCTCCAATTTTAATATTCGGCAATTTTGGTCCTCTTGAGTTTTGTAGTGCGTGCATTTTGGCTTTTGGGTTTAACATTTTTTTTTTGTTTTTTTAAAAGAAAATATATATCTAAATCAACATATATATCATCAACCTATTTTATACAGTCCGCTCCCCAAAAAAGGTGTAAATTTAATAGGCCAAAATCTCATATTTAAAAGTTAGAAGACTCAAACTAAAGTTGAGGGACAAAAAATTATATTAATCCTTAAAAATAAATATTGTGATACTACTTCTATATAATTCTAAATATAAGAGATAGTAAAGTTATTTATTTTGACCCTATAAGAGTATGTCTAGTATGAGGGAAGGGGAGGGGAAATGAAATTTTAATAAGTTTAATTTAAAAGAAATTGAGAGATTGGGTTATAAAATTTTAATAAATAAAAGATGGTAAAAAAACTAATTAAAAGTTTTTCAGCTGACTTTTCTAATATTTTTAATCAAATTCATTAAAATGTTCACTCCCCTTTGTCTCCCTCACACAAAACATATATTAAATATAAGATTTAATTCACATTATTTGTCAAATTGATAATTTTATTTTAAACTCTATCAATTGCAGCAGATGTCAAAGGATTTTTTTCATTAAGGGAGATCTTCTCATATAAATAATTAGAAGCGATGTACTTTAGAGAAATTATCACAGAATTTTTATCAGATAATTAATTAAACTAGTTTTTTTATATTTATAAATAATTAGGTATCTGATTAACTTATATATTGACATGATTATGCTAGTTTAAGCAATGATATCACATCAAAGCAATGGAGATGTGTATATATATTTGCATGAAAATCTTTTTATTATATATAGTGTTATGGTATGTTGCAAAGGTTGTATGAAGAGATCATAAAATTTATAATACTTTGGCATATTTTTATAAAATATGATCTCTTCATACAACATTTTCAACATACCATAATACTATATATAATAATATATAGTATATATAATAATATATGGTCAAGCTCTGAACTCAAGATAAAAGGGTTAGTATCAATGCTTGACCATATCCTTGGCCAAAAAGAGTCAGAGCTTCCCAAACTTTGACAAATATTAAAATCGTATCACCAGAGCTCCCTCGTATGTTTCTGCACAACAATCTTGTCCTACCAACAAACAAAAGACAATTCTTTTGAATCACTTTTCGCTGAATTAAAAATAATATATGTATTTATATAAAATTTCAATAATAATACGTGCCTTAGATATGGATCATATATGTTCATTGTATTAGGAATACCGTTGGACTTTTCCAATCCAGAATTGCGTGCCATTTGATTTTGTTCCATCAGCGTCCTCGTTCATATTAACTAATTAATTATTACCTTTGATCCTAACTATAAAAATTAATTATTTTTTTTTTAAATATTTTAAAAAAATTAATTAATTATGATAAAATTCAATTATTTAAAATAAATTCATATTATATATATACACTTCAATCTATTTAAACTATAATTAATTTTTATATTAGTTACTATTAATTAATTTATTTAATTTATTAAATATATATAAAAATTAATTAATTTTTATAACTAAGAATGAGTAGTATCACATCAATATTTTTCAGATAAAAATGATGTCTAGTGATGCGTCTGACAAAGTTTGCTGGATTCATCTGTGGCATCACATGCATGCCTTGAGGGTTGAGGCTAAGCGATAAGAATGGCACAATTAATGTTTGAATCAATCTTCGCAGCTGAAATTGAAAACTAATTAAATTAACTTCAAATAATAATTAAGCACGCAAATTCATTCTAATACACTTCACACACACATATATCCAACATGCAAAGTGACTAAACCTTAAAATCCTCGTTTTTGTGGGTAGAAAAAAAGTTACACTCGCTGTAGCAAACGTATAGTACTAGTACAATAAATAATCCATTTCTAATCCATGTTTTCAATATTTTGAAAAAAAAATTGGAGAAGAGTCCCATTTAAAAAAAAAAACTTTGAGAATGACCTAAATTAAAATATTAGTACTATATAGATATAAAATTTACAGAATATACTTTTGAGCATTTTGATCAATTAGTTTGCGAGCCTTTCTAATTTAATTAATAGTCTCGTATTTAAGCTTAAATATATCATTGTAATTATTATTAAGAGATAATAATATTTTTTTATCATGGGTCTACATTCCTATGACTAATAAAAAAAATTACAGAATACTAATACTAAATTTTTTGGTCTTAAAAAAGAAATAAAAATTTATAATCATTAAAAAATATCACATTACCCTTTATAACAAGGATAGAGTAATAATTATAAATAAATTGTCAGAGTGATAATCGGGGCGTTAAAGTCTCAAAATCGTAGGATAATCTTAACTAAATTAAAAAGGGATAGAGTACTAATTAACAAGCATACAATTTTTTTTAGTAACGAAATTATATTGATATAGTCATGTGAGCTATATACTATATAGGAAACAAAAGTTTGGTCTTATCGGTATATATGAATAAAACGAAGATGGGAGGGATCTATATGACACAGAAGATCGCAGCAAAGGCCACTTGTGTTGCCCGCGAGGAGACACGTGGCGCTCATGAACGCAATCGACGTCGTCATCCTTCTTGATCTTGCAATATTCCACTCTTCACTATAATGCATCTGAATTGCTAAATAATATTAATTTATATTAAAAAAAGTCCTTATTTTTTCCGTACGTGGCCGCTCGAAGATGCTGGCATTGCCACCTATGCTTTCTCTGAAGTTTTCACTTGCGCTCCCCCCAATCTCTTCATTTCAAGACCCATCTCGTTATCCCATTTTCCCTCTCACTCTCAGCTTATCAGCTCTGCTCTGCGTCAATATCTCTCTGCATTTTTTTTTCTTATCGTGAGTGTTGATTTAGCCTTTTTGCTTCGATTCAATTATATATGATGTGTTTCGCATTGTGATCTCGGAATTCAAACACGATGAAGATCAATCTTCGATTTTCTTCCGTCGGTTGAAATTGAGGGCCTGTTGCATGTGCGTTTGATTGAACTTGCTTTTAGTTTTAACCGATTTTCCCTCTTGCAACGTAACTAACTTGTATTTCTCTGATAATTCATGTTCTTGTAAAGGCCGTACTTCCCCTCTTGCTCAATTCGCTTCTTATTATATTAATCGTTTTTTCTGCGGATTTTTCTATTCATACAGCAGTTTGATCAAATGGCGGCTAGCGGATTCTCTATTGTATGCTACTCTTCTGAACATTTTGTTTTTGTGAACCCTTCTTAAGTAATTAGCTGCTAGTGAGTTAAACCAAGTGTTATGCGTTTGCTTCTTTTTCCTCCATGTCTTGACTCTTGATTAGATTCTCGTAAACTGTTATTACATCTAGATTTTTTTCTTTTTTGGATATTTTTCTTGTATACATATTTTAGGCCCGTGTGTATTCTTTTTCATGTAGATTAACTGATGATGTTGCAGGATGTTGAGATCAGCTGGTGTAACATTAAGGAACTGCTGAACATGTAACAGTTGAGTAAGGATATAGCAGTCACTTTTGTCATTAATGGCATTGATTCCTGAGCTGTTGTCCAACATAATACTCTTGGTGACTGGGCCTTTGGCTTTAATCAAGCTGTCAATCGTGTTTATTATCAGAACTGCATTTCTTTTCATTTACACTTGGACAGAGTTGGTGAAGGCTACTGTTAGGTTCCATTTGAACTTAATATGGAGAATTATATCATGGACCATTGGTATTATCTCTATACCTGCACGAGTCGTGAATGCCTTACAAAGAGAAAGGCAGGTTAGTCATGATCTGTTCTTACTCAAGGCCTCGCTGTTCCTAAAGCATAGAAGTCAAATCTTATTTTATTAAAAGCCTTATATCCTTTTCCTTGGGGTAAACATCTTATTGTTTTGAATCTGAGGCTGATTATGTTTGTTGTACAGCTAGAACAACAACTACAAGAACTGCAGGATGAGTTGGAGAATCTAGTGGGGGATCAGAAGGTACTTCAAGATCATCTCAAGATAGCCATTAGAGAACGCAAAGAACGGAAAATGATGGAGGCACTATTATCAGAGCTTGAAGAGGAGCATAATATTGCCATTGCAAAAATTGAACAGTTAGAGGCCAAGGTTAATGCTATTCTATTCCTTTATATGTCTTGCTCAATTGCACTCCCTGACTAAACTCATTCAACTGTTGAATTTAACACATGGTGACTGACAAACAACAAGTAATTTTATAACACTTAAATAGTATGGTTGGCGGTTCTTCCCCCTTTTAAATCGGCTTGTAAGTGTGGGGAATTCTCTATTAGTGTGTAAACTCTAAAACATATTAGGTTATTAATCTTTGGAAAATCTTAGTGTTCATATACTTTTCAGCTTTATATGGTTGTCAGTGGTTTATTACCTTCTAGGTAATCATGAATGAAATTTTCCTTGTTTGGAAGTTTGTAGACCCCATTATATGGGTCTCCATTTCTCTCTACTGTAAGATTGCCTTAAGTTGGCGTCAGTTCCATTTGAAGATATGTAAAAAAAGATGTTTGTAACATGTAGTGGCTTCAAATTTGCTAGAAAACTTACTATTTTGTTGGTTTTCTACTTATTCCTATGACTTGGCTTTCCTTTGCTATCATTCCTTTGCTATTTGCAGCTTGGTTAGTCCATTGGAATGTAATCTTCTGTTGGTATTTCTATAGACTAAAACCCTTTCCTCATCTATTGCTTTCACACCTTTGTTTCATTTACAGTTGAAGGATCTGAAAGATGAAAATTGTAGGCTCAAGGAACTTCAGGGCAAGGCGTATTGGAGCACTGACAATGGCCAAAACATCGGTGGCAACAACTGTGGCAGTTCTCATTCTATCCAGTCGGGGAACTCCAATTATAATGGGAGTGGAATTGCATTACAAAGCCTACTTATGCAAAAGGATATTTGGGAAGATGAGAGAGAGAATGGAACAGAGTTGCTCAAAGTCTTGAAAACTGGATCAAAATCTGGAACTGCTTTGCCAGTTAGACTGGAAGCAATCGCGAAAGAAGTAGAAAGGAGCGAAGTAATCTATCATCGTCGGGATGCTGCACTTTCCCAGTCACTCTTCAGCTCCTTTCTGTCCCTGGTAGTTGGAGTGATCGTGTGGGAAGCCGAAGACCCATGCATGCCTCTAGTGGTAGCTCTCTTCACAGTGGTTGGCATGTCCTTGAGAAGTGTGGTTCAATTTTTCTCCACCATCAAGAACAAGCCTGCATCTGATGCAGTTGCTCTGTTAAGCATCAATTGGTTCATTCTTGGTACTCTAACCTACCCTACACTACCAAGAGTCGCTCGCATGTTGTCTCCAACAGTGTTCAGTCTTCTAGAACAAACAATGAGCAAGACTGGTATTTTGTATTCCTAGCTGGTTGAAATGTTCTATTACTTGCAGGATGCTCGGAGCTTCGAATCTCTTATGATGTAAGCTTCTTATTTGTTTGTAAAACAGATGAAATATCAGTTGTAATTTGGTATGGTTTTTTAGCCCCCCTCCCTCAGATTTCTGAATCCAAACAATGGGATAAAGATTGTAAAAATCAGCTTTCCCACATGTAGAAGTTCAACAAGAGTCTGTACAATTTTATGAATTTGGTTTGATTTGATCATGTTTCTTCTTGGAAATTCCTGATTAGCTTTCAGAATTGTTTTCAGCCAAGAATATAGCATAAGTTGAATAGTAGGAGGATTTCATCCATGGGCTTATTTATTTGTTCTGACCCATGTTGTTAGGCTGTGACTTGACTATTCTTTTTTCAATTTGAGGTTGGGGTCCCATGCAGAACACCAAATTGAATACCTTTATTAGTGAGGAGAGAGATTGGGTCTATAGATGCTAAGATTCGAATCAGGCCCCTCCTTGATTGTTCTATTCTGAAACAAATGGAATTAAGCTCACATTTTGGTCCTTATAAAAGATGCTGATATCAGCCGAGTTTGAACCTTTCTTAATGCCCACCAAATCATTATAAAATCTACAGATAATTATATTGTTGATATGTTACAAATAGTGCAGCTTATTTAAAATGGGTTTAGTTGTAAGATATTCATATGAATTATTAACTATTTTATATCAATCCCTAGCCTTCATTGTTATGTCGGGTAGTTGTATTAGAAGGGCTTTTTTTTAGCCTAATTTAAAAGTAACATGGTGGTCTGCAAGGAAGAAAAAACAAAGAAGAAAGCAAGGTTGCGTGTTTAGTTATTCAAAGGTGGGGCTAGAAAGTAGAGAAAAAAGTAAGAAAAAGAATGTGGAGAAGGTTCTAGCCTAACAAGCATATATAATATAGTATATATAAATTTGAGAATACATTATTGCAGGCCACATTGCCACTCCTGTCACTTTCTTGCCTAATACTATTGAATTTGAGAGTGGATAGTGCTTCTGGGACCAATTCCCACAATGATTTGTTTACTTGATTGCAGAGAGATTTGTAATGATAATGACCTGTTTCAAAATATTTTTCTGTGTTAGCTTTTCCTCAAGCATATCCTACCTGTAATTTGATGAATGAATATGCTGTGTTTGAGGACAAGTTCTTAAGGGAGAAATTCAGGAATTTGCATGACCAATACAATGACTTTTGACTAGATTATTATGCTTTCTCTTTCTCTTTCTTTCTCTTTGCATACCTCCCTGATAATGCCATCAGAATAAGCTACTACTCCAATTTTAGCATATATTCTTCTTGAGTCTGGGAATTGTGATCTGTTTGATGTTTTTGTTTAATGGTATTATTAGCTCAATATATAATTAAATTAAGGGCGTGTTATGTTTCATTTACCATGAGATGAGAGACACAGACAAGTCAGAGAGGTACACATTGGAAGGAGCTGCCGTGAAAGTGACTTGAAACAGTTCATTTCGTGAATGTGATATGGACCATTGTTGCTGCATGCTTGCTCTCACTTTTACCCTCCCATGCGCCCAAAAACACCCTATTATTGTTATTATTGATTTTGATTATTGATGATCAGATTAATTTTTCAAACTCTAGTTTATATTTCTCTTGCTTCCGCATAAAGGAGAAAAGCTTGTAACCATCATCCTTCATGTACCATCATCGTCTAAGGACAATTTTTGTTAAGGAGACATCTGTCTCATTCACACGCTCTTGCTTAACAAGGAAACACAAACCGAAATCAGCGTAAGACTTCCTTATTAGCAACTTTTAAGTGTGTTTTTTTTTTCAACGGTAAGCTATCGAGTGACAATTTCACTTATCATGTTTGGATGAAATATCAGGTTAAAGCCCAATGTTGATATATTTGTATTTATGCATGCATTTAAATTGTATTGAAAAGGTGACATTAAAAAAAATTGTATTGAAAAAGTAAAAATACTAATGGGGAGTTAGGTCTAGTGAGAGGGGCTAAGTCATTCACAATGTGACAAACTAATATTCAAATCTTCACCAGAAGATATACATATATTTAATGTTTAATAGTGTCTTGAACAGAATTCTTCTAATAATAAGATATATATGTTTAGTAAAAAAAACTATATTAAAAAAATAATATTTTATTTTTTTTGGTGATTCTGTTGGTCAATGAGAGCATGGTGATGGTAGTAATTCATTTTGGCATGACATGAGTGTGCCTTGTATGTGAGGAAGTTGTTGCTGGTAAGATATGTATGAATAATTACATGAAGATTTAATTTAATATTATTTTTGAGAAAGTTTTGGGCTTTGTTTGAATGTGTGAAATGGGGTGGTCCAAGAAAGAGGAGGAGAGGAGAGGGAATATGAGAAATGGGGGGAGAGAGAGAGAGAGGTGGACGACAGTCAGATTGCGTGTCGTTTTCGATTGTAAGACTTATGTGTCGTGGTGGAATCTAAAATTTGCAGCCAGTCAATGTTGGAAATGGTGATCAGGCTCATCCTCTTAATCAAATATCTCTTTTCTCTCCCCAAACAAAAAAAAGAAATTTTTTTCCTTTTTTTTTTTTTGAGGATGAATTTTCCAAACTTGAGATCCCCGTGAATTTCTGTAAAATTTCTTCTTCTTTTGTACTTTCACTATAAAATATAAAATATTGTTTCTCTTCCTTAAAATTCATGATTTTTTTTTACTTTGAATTCATTTCCCTCATTCTATATCTATATTTAATTTTTAATGATATTCAACTTGAATTTAAATAAGTTGGAGGAGCCAAAAAGTTCAGACGCTATGCCTATGAGACGCACATTTGAGGGGAATACAGGCTGCAAGCGGGCCCCCACTCGGCATTCATGAATTTCACTTTTGAGGGAAAATGCTGCAAGACGAAGGTAAATTTAGTAATTAATGAGCCAAGTACGGGAAAATGTAATAGATAAATTCATGAATACATTTTCAGATTAAAAAAAAACCACGATCACAAAAAAAAACTTATATACTCAAAAATTACTAAATTATTTAAATTTTATTCAATTAAGATATAACAATTTAACTGAAAATTTATTTAAAAAATTTACTATTTATTTTATTTTAAAAAAAATTAAAAATTTTAATTTAAAAATAAAAATTATGAACTAAATTAAAATATTTATATTTTTTTAAAAATAAAATAAAATATGAATTATTTCAGATGAGTCATCGGCTAACTAAAATTAGAATATGTTGAGTTATTATATTTTAATCAGTCAGAGTTCAGATAATATAATACTTATATATTATATAAGTATTTCTCCTATGATAAATATAGTTTTATATTAAATTATTTTTATGTTTTAGTTTCACACATAATTTTTTTCACTCCAAAATATTTTAATTATTATATTACGTCTAGGAATTTACAGTATTAAAGATGAAAATAAAAAGAGGTTATAAGAAGGAATTAAGAGGGGGTATATATTTTTTTTTTATCTTGAGGAAAAAAGTTGAAACTCAAATTATAATCTCTGTATGGATGCCGTATTGCCTGAATTAATGTTTGGGGCTGGCCAGGCCGAGTTGCCGCCAGAGTTTTGTCGTTTTGCAAACGGGAGAGGGAATAATTAGTATAGGTAAGTGCTAAAATTTGAATTGTTTAATTATTATATGAAGTAAAGTAATTTTTATAGCTCAATATTTGACAAAAAGAGAGGAACTAGCCTGGTGGCCCTACATAGATATTTCAGATTTGATCAGAGGTTTAGAGGGAGGAGATTAATTCGGAGTAATTAGGACGCGGCTAATCTCAAGTAATGATAAATAAGAGTTAATTAATACTTTACCCGCTCTTAATTATAATGTCTTTTTGACTAATTCTTATAATTCAAAAAATAGTTAAGATTATTATCTGTAATTAATATGTAGGGAATGTAGGATAATTTTTTGTTATTTAGTGGAGTGTATCAGTATCTTTTTTTAAGCTTAGAGTGGAACAAAATTTTACTTCTCTCATCAAGTAGGTATTATAGGATTTAAATTTATATATATATATATATATATATATTTTTACGGAAATGAAGCCTAACTAATTAAATGGTTAGAATTTAATACATCAAAATAAAAAATATCTCAATAAATAAGAGGATGGAGAAGAAACAATTAAGAGAAGGGGAAATTAAAACCCTAAAATATATTTTATATTTAAAATTAAAAAAATAAAAGAATGCTAGTTCAAAATATAAGAGTTAAATTAGTAGAGAAATTTATTTTAATTTTAAATATAAAATATTGATTTATTTTATTTTTTAAATTTATATTTTTTTATCATTAACTCTTTCTATTAATTGAGTATATTAAAGTGATTTTTCATTAATAAAATAGTTTGAAGCACATATGATTAAAAGATATACAATTTAAAAAATTAATACATATTTTATATAAATAATTAATTTAATTAATTTTTTAATTTGTGTAAATTATAACTAGAGAAGAGTGGTTAGTTATATTTAATAGGAGTTTGGGGAGGGGACAAATAATAATGAGGGCATGTTAAAAAGGCATAACGAGGGGCTCAAAGACAATAATAATGGTGCTGGTAAAGTTAGGGACAGGAGGCTGCGTTCCCTTCCTATGATGCCGGTTGCTTCCTTTCTCCTCTTTTAATTAATCTACTTCATAAATCCCCTTCTTTTTACCATCAAACGTTTAGATCCAATTATTGTAAGTTATTATAACTTCACTAATAATCTTATATTTAAATTTTGGGTATATAATTGAAAATTTTCAGACTATATTTTCATGAACTAAAAAAAGTTAATTACTAAGAATCAAAATTATTAAATGTAAAAGAGTTATACTAATAATCTAAAATTATAAATTATATCGATAGAATTTTTATGTCATTAAATTATAAGTACAAGGTTAAATACTTAAATTTTACCTATTAAGATATTTGTTTGAATAGATTAAACAGCCGTATTTGTCATTTATATTGACTTTTAGGATAGAAACCAGGCGGCCTCTTCACACCTAAACAAAGGGAAAATTAATGGCTAATACATCCAAATCGCAATGTCACCCCCAAATTAAAATTATAGCCAAAACGCCCAAAACATGACTCTACCTTTGTTTTACTATCCATTCTTGTCTTTGACTGTTTGACCCCTATTTAGGATAGCTTAGGCCCCACCACTTAAAAACTGTTTATAAATAGATAATGATGAGATTCTAATTTACATCCTTACGCAGTAAGAATCACGTTCTTATCAGGTATTAATACATAACCCAATATAAATACATCTTGTTCTACTCATATATTCTATTTTATACTCTAAAATATTTACATTTCATTTCATTATTAAGAATTAAGGTGATAATGCCCCACATTTAAACCCCAAATACAACACAGAGGGCCAAACAAGCCTTCTTTCTATAAACAGGTTTGAATCATCTTTTTTCCCCCCATTCAGACTTATAATAAAAGTTATCCCCTCAAATTTTTTATATAACAATTAGTTAATATTTTTTATATAAGTTAAATAAACTAAATAAATTAATTATAATTATATTTAGATTTTTAAAACGAATGTATATTATATTATATTTAAATTAATCAATTAAATTTTATATTAATTATAATTAAATAATTTATTTAATTTTTATAATTTGTTTAAAAAATTAATTAATTTTTATATCAAGTATTCGTGACAGTATTATTAGAAAAAATTGATCAAGTTACACCAACTTCCAAGAGACAAGGAGTACAATGTGTTCATAATGTCAAAAGAAAGGACCACCCGTTGAAATTGTCGATGATCCAAGTGTCGTCATAGATCCAAATCGGTGGATGAATCCATTTGTCAAAAGCCAAAGGCTATCTACATATTCCTTACCGACTTCTTGATTAACAACGTCATTAAGCATTCTAATTAAAGTTAAGACGCTATTAAAGTTGTTCTTTCCCACTCCCACACGTTAATTAACCTTTTGGAACATAAATTAGTGGTGGACTAAAAGAACACCGCATCCATAAGTATTGCACATAAAAAGTAGATTGATTAACATCCATCTGCTTTTTTTTTAATAAAAAAAAAGTAAATTAAGTTTGATAATTCATCATAATCAAAACATATAAAATTTAAATAGTATTTATAACAAAATTTATAAATTGTCTTTCTTATCAATTGTAAAATTTAAATTTATAATTTTATATATTAAAAATAATGATAGAATCAGAAATTTATAACTAAAAGGATAAATTTTTAATAATTTATTTTATTATATAAATAAAAAATTATAATATTATAAATATAATACGAGAGAGAATATAGGCAAATTCTGCCCGAGGTGAGGGGCAGCCGCCCCTAAATCTCCCGTGATTCTGCCTCTGCTTACGAGTCAAACCCTAATAGACCGTATAACCTTTGTGGGCACATCCATCATCCTTTTGTCAGGGTCGCAATTTGTCAAAAAGATGGTTCAACTATATCCGGCAATATGCGAATAAATCTCGGCACATAAAAATCAAAGCCCCCAGGTTAATTTCAAGTTCGATTTTCGTTTAAATTATGTATTTTAACGTTGATGCATATGATTTTAAGGGACATTGTGGTTGATTAATTTTAGAAGAAATCCCTAAAACACCTTTTTGAATTTTTAAATTTTTAAATAATTATACTAATTTTTAAAATCTTAAATTCGTACTCATAATTAAATAAAAAATTTTAAATTTAGATATTTTTATAATTTTATTATTTAAAAATTTAACTATTTTTATAATAAAATTTATCATACGATATTTATGATAATATAATTAATAAATATTTTGGAGATCTCAAACATATTTTTATAATAAAATTTATTTTACACTTTTAAATATTTATTATATAAGTAATACAATTTAACAATAATGTTTTTTAGAAATTAAACTTATTATAATAAATTATTATTATAATAAATATCTAATGAAATATTATAAATTTTATTATAAAATTAGTAAACCTCATTCATTTATTTTAATATATTTAGAGATCTAAACAATATGATTGTTAATTATATTATTTTTATAGTAAATATTTAATAAATATAATAAATTTAATTATAAAAATAATAAATTTTCTAAAAAATAAAATTGTAAAACTATCGAAATTTTAAAATTTTTATTTAGTTACCCGTATGAATTTGAGATTTTAAAGATTAAGGTGATGGTTTTAGAATTTAAAAATTTAAAATGTATTTTTTATTCATTTTCCCTTAATTTAAATTATATAAACATTTATTTTAATTTTTTTTATTGGGGCGTGCAAGCGTATATAGTATGTGTTTGGATAAGATTTTAAAAACGGGTTTATAAAAAAAATAGGTTTATAGACAGCTTATAAAAAATAGATTTTAGAGAATATTTTATGAAAAAAAATAGTTTTAGATAAACGAGTATTTAGACAGTTGTTATAAAAAGGGATTTTATAATTATAAAATTATTAAAAAAATATGTATGAGAGATGAGTGAAGAGAGAGGAGAGATGAGAAATAATAGAAAAGATAGAGGAGGGAGGATAAAAGATATAAAAAAAATAAAAATAAAATAGTAATTGAGTAGTTGAAAACGTAGTTTACTATTCTAAAAATTATTCTGATCAGTTTATCTAAAATTATAATTTTTAATTATAGTTTAATTTAAACCGAATTTTTAATAAATATAATTATTTATTTTAAAATATTTTTAAATTAAAATTTGAGTTATAAACTATTTTAAAATTATAATTTTAGGACTATCCGCGCACGATGTCCACGATGTTGTTGACATTAAGGTGAGAATCAATCGTCCAATATGATAACGGCGACTTTCTTCTCTAACATTTTTTCCATTACGTATTTTTCATTTTTCATTTTTTCTTCACTTAGAAGCCTTCTTATTTATCTTTTTGTAATTAATATTTAATATTTTTTAAAACTAATAAATATCTTATAAAAAGGGAGGATCTACAAAAATTGATTAGCTCTAGTCAGAGAAGAGTCTACTTTCGAGCTTCAATTTCATTGTCACATAATTAATCTTAAATTTTAGATTTGTTGTTACAGTTAAGTTTAATTATTAATTTCAGTGATTTTATATTTAGTAAAATGGGAATCATACATTCCAATATTTCAATATTTTTTTAAGGAAAATATTTGATGGAAAAAAAGTTTAAGGAACGAAAAGATTTTAGTAAAATGTTTAATAATTTTTTGTTTACAATTTTTTTCTCTCTATATCCATCATTTTACCTCTATAACGTTACCTGCATGTTACGACTTACGAGTTTATTTTTTAATATCGTCAAAATTTCAATGGAATACTTTTTTTAAGGGAATTTTAGCTACAGTTTCCTTCTATACAAGTGGATAAAATAACTATGTCAGTTAAAATATATAAATTGAAGAAAAAAAAATCAAAACTAAAAAAATAGATAATATTATTCCTTTTATATTTCCTCCGAATGTGTTATCAGCTCTCAATGTAATACTTTGAAAAGTATATTAGTAGTAAATCAGGAAATGCAAGGATTAAAATAAAAAAGTATTGTAGTGAAAATAATGATTTATGATGTAATACATACTATGTCTGATGACATGTCGCCAATTAAATTCAGAGTTCAGATTGAGGCTCTTACACCAGACCGTACAGGAGCAAAACCTCTTGTTTAATAAATCCAATGACGAAATCTCACAGCACAACACTCCCGTTCCCAGAGACACGTCGGATTCCCATTAGCCGACACGTGGATTCAATGTAGCACACCCAAGAAACAACCACCTTTTTTTTTTTTTAATCAAATTTCATTGTTACAAGTATCTTAGCCGATATTTGAGAAAAAAAATACACGTCATGTATTTTTATCAAGATTTGATGTGATAAATATTGTCTGTAATGTACTCTAATATTTTTATTATCTTTAAATGTTTTAAAATGAAGGGAAAATGAAAAAAAAGATCATTTAAAATTTAAAAAGATAAAAAAAATCCATGAATTTGAAAAAAAACAGATTGAGTAGGAGGTCTAATCTGTCATTTAGAAATTATTGTGTACAGTTACAAATACCATTATAGGAGTTGCAAATACCATTGATAGAATTACAAATAAAAAATAAAATTGTACTTTTTACAACTCTGTCAATAGTATTTGCAACTCTTGTAATGGTATTTATAACTTTTTTAATGGTATTTACAACTCTACTAGTTATATTTGAATTCCTATAATGGTATTTGCATCTATGCTAATAGTATTTGTAACTTCTATAATGGTATTTGTAACTGTGCACGGTAATTTAAAAATGACAGATTAAGCCTCCTGTCCAATCTATATTTTTAAAAATTTATAGGCTATTTTTATCCTTTTAAATTTCAAATGGTATTTTTTTTTGCATTTTCCCTAAAATGAATCATCCTAAAATTTTTGCTTATTTCAAAGCTTTAATAATCCTCATAAACGTACGATAAATTAATTAAGTTTCAATAATTTTATTTTATTTAAAAAAAAGTAATATTAGTATTTTGTCAATGGCACATACCGTAATTTACTCCAAATCAAAGTTCAACACCATTGACGGAGTACATCCCCCGCTGAGAATAAAAATTAAAAAACCACTCGCCTCTCGGGGCCGCTGGGCGGTGATATCGTACAGTACGTCACAACCTCACGGGTGTGTAACTGCTACGTGTACGAATCATATTCGTCTGTTCCCTTTATAAATAAACCTAGGCTAACTCAACCCTCACCCGTTCTACGTAGGGTTGAGTTTAGTTAGCTTTATTAGGAGACGCGGCAGCCTCTCCTCTTCCGTGGATGAGGTGAGAGTTAGGGAGAGAAAAGAAAAGATAGTTAGAGAGAGAGAGCGCTAAGTTGGGTGTTCGGGGAAGACGAGGATATGGTTACCTCACCGCGCGGTCTCTAATTCGCTTGGTGCAGGTCGGGAACCGGTTCTGCTTCTACCACAGCGCCGGAGGGCGCGATATGGACGGTTCCCTTGCCGGCTTTGAATCGGATCCCGCCTTGCATCAACTGAATCGGAGACCGCGGTGAAGCTTTGCATGGATCTCGGTTTTTCCGGCGATTATTGCTCAGATCTCAGGTAGGATTTTTATCCCAATCAAATTTTGGTTTATCAGATCCGAATATTTTAGACTTGGTAGTTTATTTCGATGTTAGTTTACATGATTGACGCTAATCCAATACTATAGATTTTGATGCCTGGCCTTGGATTTTTTTTATTCTGAATCTAAGAATTATTAACAGATTCGGATGAAATTTTCTTGATTGGATTTGATTTTCATTTGGTGTGAGATTTGATCCATTTAGTAATTCGAATCTGAATTAAGGATTTAATTTTGAAAATTCTGAAGGAAAAAGCTTTACAGTTACATCATTCTAGCAGAGTCTAGTCTAGGACTTCTTACTCATATCTGAGATTAATTTAATGTAATGCAAGTGTTTGATTCATGAGTAGTCCTGATTGCTAGGTAATGTAAGTATCGGTTTCTCGTCTGTAATGCGACATAATTCACTTTGTTTCTGGCGCATAAAGCTAGTTCCTGCCGCTTTCAGCCTGTTTAGGACTACCTCCCCGTTTCAGAATAAAAGCCGCAGGTCTAAGATTCTTCCCTCCCACCCCAAAAAAATAAAATAACGAGTCTTGTGATATATTGAGGAGCAATGAAAGGCCTGCCTGGTTGGTAAATTAACCATATTGGTGTAACTTGTATGTAAAATTCCAAATGAAATCAAATCAGGGCGTGCCTTTGATCTTTATCATAGTGATAATGCCAAACCAGGAAGTCTTGACTCTGTTTGGTTTGAGATTTGTTTGGGAATTTAAAGAATGGAGTGTAATGAATTTAATACACCAAAAGGAATTAATATCTGCACACTGTATTGTTGAATTTGAAATAATGTGAGAGGTAAAATGCAACTGCTGCAATTTGTGATGTAATTCATCATATTTAGCATCAAGCTTGGATGTTAGATTCTGATGGACTAGTGGAGGTACCTTAATCGGTAAGACCTTCTATATAGTTTTTAATTGTTGGTGAAATCGTCAAGGGCTCTGCTTCTACGGTAAAAAATAAGGGCTCTCCAATCTGCATCTTGATACTGCATATAAAAATTTTGAAGTATATACCTTCTCCTAATTATTTAATAATCGTGGACCTGACGGATGTGTTCAATACCTAATTATCTTTTGCTTAACTTTGAGCATGTGATCTGGAAATCTTGAGTTCCTTCCGTCTTTCTTTTCAGTTATGACGCATTCATTGGTTGTTTCTTTTCAGTTATGAAGGTGTGGTGCAAACCTTACAAATATCTAGCATCAAGTATGTCCGCTTGAATTATTTATAGATGCCACATGAAGTAGCATTTAACTAAAATCTAAAGCTCTGTGAATTAGGGGCACTCCTATGCTTTTGAGGTATGAAGATTAAATACATGTTTTACTAATCAACGCCAGAGTCAATATATCAGTCTAACAAATTTTAAGATGAAAAACGCTGTTGTATAGTAATTATGTTTATAGTTCGATATATCATACTTCTCTTTCAGATGCTTTTGAGTCTATTTGTTCTATTCAATAATATCATTTTCCGTTCTTCTGTCCTTGATCAGTGAAAATGGACTTTAATTAGCAGGCAGGGTTATCTCTATGGCACTATGCTATGCAAAAGAGTATTGTTTTACCTTAGTTCAAATAAGATGTTTGTGGATTACCTAACTTTACCTCCAATGCTTCTGCATGACAAATATGGATCACTCTCCCAGCATTGCTTGTGTGTCCAAGAATGGCCAAGAATTTGAAACAGCTAAACATTAGCTTATTTTGAACAGCATGGTGAATGAGTCACTTTTGATGGATTGTCATTTAGCTTCCAAGAAGGAGCAGACCATACAGGTTAACTGCAGTTCAATTAACGTTAATATGAACTTGTCTTATTTATCCTCCGGGGTAAATCATGAGTTCTAGACGAACTAAAGCCTGGTATCTGCTCTTATTGTTTGGTTTGTTCTGGTTCAAGTCAATAATTTGGATTCCTGATGCAAGCTTTACATAGTCCAGGGATTGGACTGAAGTAGCCAGAGGAAATAATGATGTTTGCATAGCTGCATACTTGACTCCATGATTGCCTTGCTACTGTCCTTCGGTGGTAAGAAAGTATTAGTTTTATCCTTTAAGGGCCTACCTGAAAAGAAAGATTCTTATTGACCAAAAAGAAAAGAAAAGAAAAGAAGAGATACTTAATAATTGTTAGTGACTGTAGATTTTTTCTTCTTCTCTAAATCTATTCTATCATCATGTGGTTCCCACTCATATCCAGGATTTCGGTTTTAGGGTTAGTTTTATGTCACTTTTTGTTCTCAGCTTTGTACCGAGTTTTAACTTTAATGGATTTTCTTATACGCAATCAATTAAGAAATGTTAATATTTTATTTACAAGAAACTGATAAATCAAGTTAATTGTGATCAAATGTGTTAAGTAGGGATTTCAATGAATAATATGCGTCATATGCACACGTCTATTTAATAATTAGGTGACCTATTGGCTGGAAGATGGAATAAACTGTTAAGATTCTTTTTTCATTTGTTAATATTTTTTTTATAAAAAATTTTAGAAAAAGGCTGGGTTCACTTACGACCTAAGGGTAAAGTGAAATTTTTCTTCTTCTGAAGTGATATTAATATTAGGTAGGGTTAGTCGTCTATTATTTTCATGCGTAAATTTAGGTACTTAGGAGTTATGATATTTTTTTAAGTATCGTGATTGGAACTATAATAAAGTAATATTTTTTAAAATTTGAATACGTTCTATTTTGTCGGTTGAAGAAGAGTTTTCATTCATTAATATTAATAACGATGAGTTTGCTTCCTGCTTGGTGGTTTTTGATTTTGTTTTATCTTTTGTGATTTTTTAGGTCCATTTCTTATATGGATCACCCATCCATGTCACTGAGAACAATATTGTGTTTTATGGGCCTAATCTACTACTAATAAGTGGATTTTATATTTGTACTCAAGGGGATTTAAATCTTTTTTAAATTAAAAGTTCGTAAAATATTATAAAACAGAGAGAGAGAAAATTCAAGGAAAAAAAGACAGAAAACTTTATAAAAGGGAGCCGGATGGACAAGATCACCTCAATTGCTGTAGAAGTGCGTTGATACTTACCATTGGATTCATCGGATGGCTTAGAGAAAGACTGACCAGTGTAAAAATTTAATGTTTTTTTAAAAGGAGGGAACATCGTGCTATGCTCCAACGAACCGCCGAACGGGGTGGCCGAAAATAACATGTTGATCCTGTTCTTCTGGCGTGGACGAAGGAACGATAAACTGGGTCGCCAGATCAAAAAGGTTGAGGTTCTTTTTGCCATCTCCAGATCAATGGGTTCCACGAATTTTATCACCTTCTTGTTCGTGCAATAATTGTTGAGGTCTGAATTTTACATTGTTGCAGATTGAAAATGGGCGTTGTTCTGCCTTGTCAGATCAATGGGTTATGCAAATTCCGTCCCTCTTTGTCTCTTACTTGGTTGAATCATGGTTTCAGTCATCGATTTTACAATTTACAGATTGCAGATTGGTCGGATAGTTTCTAAACAAAGGGAAGACTTGCTGCCACCGATAACCTATTGATAATGTCAAATCCAGCTTTAAGCTGTATAGTAGCTTTGAAAATGATTTATAAAATGGCGCCATAAATGTGATGTAGAGAACATGGGTGAAAAGAAATGTTCAATTTCCCATTTTGTTAAAATCTTGCACCAGTCTTTTCCCAGGCCGTTGGATGTATCTGATGGCGGTTTTCTATGAATTCTGTATATTTTAAGTTGGTTAATATTGTATGTGAAGTGTGAAGAAGGTAGGTGTAGATTGGGTGGTTGTGATGAAGGTGAGGGGAATTAGAATTACCCAGTTTGAATGGGTTGCTATCATCTTTCTGTTTCTGGAACTGCTTAGGGCTTACTATCTGACTTCCGTCTTTTTCAGCTTTTCAAAGGAAAGCCCCGGATCCACGTGGTTGGGAGCAAATAGCCACATATTTCATTCAGGCCTTACAGCTCAGGTTAGGTTCCGAATTTTTCTTATTTTATTAACACATACAAGTTAAATTGCACTGTAACACGTATTTAACTAGGATAAATTGGACTTGTCAATTTGATGAACATATCAAGGGTATGAAATTGGATACGATGTCAACTCAAAAATTCACAAGTTTTCTTCATCATCACCTCCCACATGGTTTTGACGTGAGATTTTAGGCCTAGAAGCACGCCTGCTTTTTGACAACAAGTCTCTCTCCACATGGCTTCATAGCTGCTATGTTACTGTCTATTATTGGAAACTGCCCCCTTTTCTTTTGACTAATAATAATCAAAGTTTATTGTAATGAGTAGGCATGAAGATGAAGAATAATGAGAATAATTAGATTAGCTTACATGTGAAAATCTCAATCGACATCAACTACTACTGTTGAAGGTTGTCGGATTCCGTGGAAACTTATGAAGTGCATTGGAATGTCAATATGCAAATGTGGAAATTCCTTGTGACCTACCAGCAACAAAAAAATTATAGGAAAATGGGAACGTAGTATTGAATGGAAAAAAAAGGTCTGATCTTTGCTGTTTTTTCTGTGCCTCGAGGCTCTTTTATAGTCAACTTCATATTGTTGTGTTGTGTTTTGTTTTCCTTGTTCAGCATAAAAAGCCATAGGATTAGGAAGTTTTGCCATGAATGGAGAGATTCCTTTTGATTGTCCTCACGCTCTTCTTTTTTTGACTTTTCGCCTAGCTACAGAAAATATTGAATGGGTAGGTTCTCTGTCATAAATATAATTTTTTAATTTAACAAAGTTATTTTTTATCTTCTAAAAATTAAATAGTGTTTTCCCCTGCCTCTCTCATCCTCATAAATCCATTTTCATGCATAAAAAACAACCTAGCATATATAGGTTGATCCCAGTAGGAAAGTAGTACTTGCAGTTTGTCAAAAATTCATTTTATAACTAACGGGAGTTAGTCCGAGTGGTAAGCGACTTAGTATTATTTAAGCGAGGTCTCGAGTTTGAGCCTTGACGTATACAGAAAATCTTTGTTGGGAGACTCACCCACCATAGTCAGGTGCGCGACGCGGGTCAAATCCGGATGTAGTCGGGTCAAAGCTCCGATGAACCGGGTGAAAAAAAATCATTTATAAAAATTAGTTTGGCAAAAGTTTATTTGTCAAAATCTGGATAAATTTTTTTCCCAAAGTCACTTTTGTATGCTAAAAGTTGCTTGGGTGATATATAGGGCCTGTTTGGTAAGTTAGCAAACCGCAGTTTTAAAAGGGCTTTTAGCCCAAATCTCGGTTTGGGGAAATTTCAAAACAAACAGGCTTATTTGTCCATAAGTGCTTTTGGACAAAACCATGGTTTAAAACCATGGTTTTGAATAAGCTATTTAAAATAGCTTTTTCAACAGTAAAAGCACTTATGGATTATCCAATTACTATCTTACCCCTACTTTTTCTTACACCCTCTCTCCTCTCTCCTACTTTTTCTTACACCCTCTCTCCTTTCTCCTCTCTTCCCTCTCTCCTCTCTCTTCTCTTTTCTCTAACTCCCTCCTCTCTCTTACTTTAAATCAAATCATACCCTTTTTGGTAATTTACCACCATAAAAAGTCATTCTAAAAATAACTATCCAAACACCTATTTACTCAAAACTATTTTTTTTTCCATAAACTCTTCTCCAAAAGTCTTTTTCCATAAGTTGTCTATAAGCCTTTTTTTTCATAAGTCTTTTTTCAAAATCCTATCCAAACAGGCCCATAATGAAAACTTGAAAAGTACTTTTGAGTATATAATTATTAAAAAGAACATGAATTTAATTATATAAAACTGGATTTATTAAAAAAAATTGTAAACAATATAAAATTTGATACGATGAATAATGATTACATAAATATTTGTATAAAAACAAAATATTTGAATTTATATTTAAATAAAAAGGAGTATATACATATTTGGGAATTTTAATTACTTCACTAAATGGTTAACTGACTTTCTGCAAATATAATAAAAGCTGCTCTCAACGGTTTTCACAGAAAGGACTCTCAGATAGATTTTCATAGCACTGTAGAGAATACCTAATCAACTTTTACTTTCAAATTATGGGCCTGTTTGGTTCCTTTTTAAACCATGGTTTAAAAATGACTTATGGCCTAAATTTTAGTTTGGGGAAATTTTAAAACAAATAGCCATATCTGTCTATAAGTATTTTTGGGCAAAACTATAGTTTAAAACCATGGTTTTGAATAAGCTATTAAAACTAACTTTTTCAACAGTAAAAGAGCTTATGGACTATCCAATTACTATCTTACCCCTACTTTTTCTTACACCCTCTCTCCTCTCTCCTACTTTTTCTTACACCCTCTCTCCTCTCTACCCTCTCTCCTCTCTCTTCTCTTTTCTATACCTCTCTCCTCTCTCTTACTTTAAATCAAATTATACCCTTTTTAGTAATTTACCAATATAAAAAGTCATTCTAAAAATAACTATCCAAACACTTATTTATTCAAAACCACTTTTTTTTCATAAACTCTTCTCTAAAAGCCCTTTTCTATAAGCTGTCCATAAGCCCTTTTTTTTCATAAGTCCTTTTTTAAAATCCTATCCAAACAGGCCCTATATGTCAAAACCACATTCACAATACTAATAAATTGTTAATTAAGGTAATAAACAACCTCACACCATAAGAAGAAGAATATAAATTTAAATATCGGGAAGCGCATTTGTTGTGAGATATGAAAACTCTTACTTTAGGCTTGTTTGATTTCTTAATGTGTGTATATAAATAATATTGGCATAATATTCATGTCTAAATATGGACAGAAACAATTAGGAAGAGCAATGGAGGCTTCAATCTGATAATTTTGTAAGTGTTTATTATGAAAAGTTGATATATAATATTGTATAAAAATATTATACAACTAATTAATCAATTAGACATCAGCATGTATGGAAGCACATATGAAACGTCTGGTTTGTTTTCTTCTAAGTTAATATCAACAAGTGTGACCCCAAGGTTTAAATTGTAATTTTTTTGTTATTATAAAATTAACTTTTATTTTTTTATACAAAAATTAACTTTTAAATAATACTGGAAAACTCTGTATTTCTGCGTCTGATCTCCCTTGCGAATTTCATACCAAGACTTAGAAGGGATAGTGGGCCCAAATTGTTTAGGCCCAGCCCAATCCGAAGTGAGCCCAAACCAAATGGCAGAGGAGGTGAGTGAAGTTTTCAGGAAGTAGCCAATGAGAATTGGCACATAGGGGAAAGAACAGGATCATATTTCCTAAAGACAAGAGTTCAATTTCTGTTTTTACCGTGAGGACTCCTTTAGTAGGCAATTTTGTAAGTCCTCTATAAGCACTCTCTGAGCTTTAGTGCTGTGCTTTAATTTTAGTAGGGGACTAGTGTCGAATTTACTTAAATATTTTTATAAAAAAAAAAGTTCTCAAAAAGTAGCCGTTTCAGCCAATCATCTTATAATCTAATGACCCACCTTTTTATAAGTCAATGGAAGCACTATTTTCATCCACATTTATTTTTAGCCACTGATTCAAATTTCTTCCACACCCTTCGTCATGTTTACATGTTTCGATATATGAAAAGATAGATAAAAGGAAAGAGAAATCTAAAGAGGGAAAAATATGATGAAAACTACTTTTTTCCTATTTAGGTAGCAATAGAAAATTCAAAAATAGAAAAAATAGAAGAAAATAAGTGGCATGAGGCCTACTCCGATATGTTTCTAGATTGCTCTTAAAAAAATGTACTGAGGCCCAATTTTTTCCTATACATTACATCAACACGTTTCAACAAGATAAGGATATAACTAACAGGAATTAGTCTGAGTAGTAAGCGGCTTGGTATCGTTTAAGCGATATCTCAAATTCGAGTTTTGGCGTATGCAGAAAATTCCCGTTATGAGACTCATCCACCATAGTCAGGTGCGCAACACAGGTCGGATCTGGATGTAGTCGGGATAAAATTCCGGTAAATTGGGTAGGAAAAAAAAAGACAAGGATATAATACTTTTTCCTATACTTTTGGATCAGCCGTTGCAGTCAAAAAATTTTGTGCTAATCTTTTTTAAAATATATAAAAAAATTCTGTGTTACATGTTGGGGCCAGCAAGTTTTAAAATGGATATCGGTATTTATAACCATATCTTGGTTACTGAGGTGGACCCGCTTTAATTATTATATGGATTGTACAAGCAAAGTTCCTTGTTTTTTTTCAAAAAAAAAATCTATGGTTTGAATGTCATTCAAATTTAAAGAAAATACAAACACAGTAAAATATTTATAGAAATTCATGAGGCACTGATCGCTTCATGATTCAGTAAACCCAATGTAGTATCACGGGATCAGGTTATGTAATATTACAAATTGCAATTATTAGCATCTGTTTCAATTCTACCAAATTACATTCTTTATGTCATAAACACTTATAAAACGTATAATATTTGAATTTGGTATCTCGGAATTGAATCAATGTGTATAGTCAGAGGAGGAAATCGCAATTCAAATCCTATTCAAAATACTATGACATATTAGATGTGAGTATTTTTTTAATAAATATTTAAATTTTGATTCACGACGTGATCGGAAACTAACCCTTTCTATTTTGCTTAACCTCATAAGTTAAATGTCAAACTTTAAAGAAATAAGAAGAGTAAACAACTAACGGAGGTTGGTCTGAGTGATAAATGGTTCGGTATCGCTTAAGCGAGGTATCGAGTTGGAGTTTTGGCGTATACAGAATATTTCTGTTATGAGACTCACCCACCATAGCCAAGTGCGTGACACAGGTCAAATCTAGATGTAGTGGGGATAAAATTTCTGTGAAGTAAAAAAAACAAAAAGAAAAGTGAACAAAGTTTGGGTGGTAGGGATGAAAACATTGAGATGGACAAGGGAGGGTGAACACTTGTCCTTACACTAGTCAGGGCGCGAGAGATCATTGCGGTGACATGAGACGAGAGTGAGCACTTGTCATTTCTTAGTTTTATACATTTTTCAAATTTACAAATCAAGAAAATGGTAATTGGACGATATATATTTTTTCTGTTTAATTTCCATATGTAGAAAGTAAAAGACATTATTGGAAAAAGAAAGATATGGGACTCACTACAAGTGCATGATTCATTTATCATGAGCCGGCACTATGAATAAGAGGAACAAGAATACCAAAATGTAGAGGCATCCCATTGAATTTATAACTCATTTAATTAACATATACTAGAACGCAATAAAATGAAAATAAAATAAAGAAAAAGCCTACTAATTTCATAAATGAAACACTTGTAAATCCTTTTTTGAAGTTTTGATTTTAGACAATATTTTTCGCTAGAAATTTAATATTGGGATTAATTAGAAGGTGACAGATATTATATTATAATTTTTGAGGTAGAGAATAATAGAGAAAAGTGGATTCCCGTTGGGGGCATTTCCAAATAGAGACAAAAAAGAGGCAACCGCTCCCTAATCCTATGAGCCTATGATCTTAGTTATCACAATGCTTTGCAAAATCCCTTCGCATCCCACTTTTTTCGCAATCATTCCCTTTTTCTCTCCTCAGACCATTACCTAACCCCCCCCTCCCCCACCCCCACCCCCACCCCCACCCCCACCCCCAATCAACTCCTTCTTTATTTTAATTTAATAAAAAAATACGAATAATTTTTTTTATCACACCACCATAAAATTAATAATATTATATGATAATAAATATTAAGTTTAAAAATAATAATAATAGCATAAAATTAGAGTAACAAAAATAAAAATATTAAGATAAATATATGATATCATACAATAAAAGATAATATTCGTAATAAATATATATATAAAAAAGTTGGTATAATATATATTAAAAAAATAATAAAAAAATATTTTAGGTAGTTTAGACATATATTACGAAAATTGTTAGAGATTCTAATAAAAAAACAAATCAATACTTTGAAATACTTTGAAAATAAATAGAGAATAGAAAAGAATAGTTCATGAGATTATTGAACATGAGTTTTAATTAACAATATATATTGGTGCCAACACAAAAAAGATAAGCAATATCATAGTTGTTCTGGCCTAAACATGGGCTTACGAGTATTTTTTTTTTAAATTTAAAAAATTAAATACTAATAATATGAAATTACAAATAAAAAAGTTAGCCTATCCTACGTGGATAGTTATGTTGAGCTGAGCGGTTCCAATTTTTGAGAATTGGAGAAAAAAGGACAAAGCACTCTTATAACTAGCTTAATTTTATACATGAGAGTTAGGAATATCAAATCCCCTATTCCTTACTCAACATATAAGAATCTCTCTCTCTATATATATATATATCATAAATATATAGGTTTATTAGGAAGAATGGGAGGAAGATAAAATAATGTAGGCAATAGTGTGAGAATATATAAGAGTAATTTAAAAAAATAATAAATTTAAAAAATAAGTCTTATATTTAAGATTAAGATTAATTTATTAATTATAATTATATATTTAAAACTATAAAAATATTTGTTTTTTTGCAGTGGAAACTGAAAACTTTCATTTTTAAACTAACGAGAAGTATATTAATTAAAATATTATTACGTACAAACTAAAACCTCAATTCATCATTTTCCGCTTTCGAACATTTAATTTAAAGGTGGGACGACGGATCAAAGGTGTAAAAATTCACATCCATACCTAATACTATAACTTTCCCTTTGTCCACTATGTCATTACCATCTCCATACAAAAGAATTAATAGAAGCATGTATCAATGGATCATGGCCATTACTTGTAACTCACGTTACATCAAAAGATGGGCCTAAAGTCTTAAATGAATTCAGGATGATCAGCGTGTGATTAGTCATGATGATTAGTAAGTACTTACTGAATCTCTCAGTTTCTTAATAACGTTTACTTGTGTTCCTTCCTCACATGCCCTTCGACATACCCTAACTTCATTATCCACGCGAACCCCCTGTGATTCACACATAATATCTTTCATATATATGCCTTCATCTTTTTTTTTTAATTTAATTTATTTATAAGAAAAATCTTTAAAAAAAATATTACTTAAATTTTAGAATTATAAATCAGTTTATTTATTACTCTTTATACGCTATTGATTACACTTATAACACAAATAACAATATGTTATTATAATAATTTTTTATTTAAAATTTTAAAATTTAAATAATATTTTTTAAGGTTTTTTATTATTCATATGGTATCATTATCATGGAGTTGGACTTTTCAAATATAAAGAGGTTGACTAGATGTTGAATTTTTTTTAAAAATATTTTATATGAGGTATTCAATTATAGAATATATATCTGAACTTTTGAAATTTTTAAATATGGGAATGGTCCCCTATATTTATATCGTAAGAAACATGAAAGTTCCAGTTTTTATGCAAATCATCATTATTTATACAGGGACTTTTTAAACTTTCAAAAATATTCAAATCCAAAATACGCACTCATGAAAATGAAATCCCTGCATCAACCATTTATGAGCTCACTTGCTTTAGTTTACACACATGGCATTGCTTCAGGAATTTAATTTGGAGCTTTTGAAATTATAGAATACGGCGCTATCCACTGGGTCCCATATCCTCCCCGTCCCAACACAGTCTTCCCCTATGGTGGAGCCCATCTCCCCAGTTGCCCTCGCATCAGCACCGTTCACTCAATTGCGTCCAAAACGGAGGCGGGACCCACCCATTCAACGGCGTAGATTCATTCCCGGCGCGCTCCGTTAGTGGAGATCACCGTTTTAATGTCTCTCTCTCGGTTCGTTTTGCTTCGTCTTCAATGCCTGCCTCTCTCCCTCTCTCTCTCTCTCCCCCCCCCCCCCCGCTACCATTTCTTCCTCTTCTTATTAAATGCTCCTCATTCCCACATCAACCACATTCTTCCATTCAATTTTCTGCTTCATCTCTCTCTCTCTCTTACCTCCTCAACATCAATATATAGCTTCACTGTACAGCTTTCCGAGCTTGTAGACCAGAAACATCATCGCTCTACTCTGTGTTCGTTCTGCTTCTGCAACATCTCTTGGCTGAGGTATGCATTGTTCTGTTCTACTACTTTATGCTTCGTTCTCATCTTCGGTTGAAGTATCGGCTTTTTGTTCTTCGTACACACTTTGTTTCGGAGCCGAAGTATCCGCCATTGGCGTACGCTGCGATTCGATCGCTCCTGGAAATTAAAGCGAATTTTCTGTTTCTTTTTCCCCCCTAGAACTTCGGTGAGATCTTCGTCATTGTTTCTTTACGCCCAACTTTCTTTGTTTTTTGTTACAGTCTTTCTTTGTGAAAATCTTTTCGAATCTGCCTGCCACATGGATTGAGTCATCGAGCGTGAGAACCCCCTTTTTCACCTCACACGATTTGACCGTCGCTTCAAAAAAATTACCTTTCTCTGAAAAAGTTTTATTTAATTTATTTTAATCAAAAGAAGCTTTTAAGAGACAACAATAAAAAGGTAGCCTAATGTTACCGGATCGAGTTAGTTTAGTAAGAGGTGTTAATTCCTCATAACACACATGACGAATGTCTCTCGCACAAAATTACTTCTACCTGTGCATGTAAAACAAGTCAGAGTGTTACTTCAGTAAATATTCTATCTTATTGATGACTCGCCTCAGTATTAAAATTCAAAACATTATGAGCCTAAGTGCACAATCAATACGTATACTATACATATCCGTACAGTATAATGTTGTCACACAGTTATGGGCCGTAATAATATACTCTCACGAAATCAACGAATTTATTTTCGTAGCTATAATAATATTTCATTTTCTAATGTGATATCATAAGATAATTAATCATATTCTGTCCATTTTCCATGTCACATGAAAAACGCATACAAGGTATTAATACATTATTATATTACAAGTGTTAGGAGTTAATAAATATGGGGGTCACTATTTGTTATTTAATAAATGCCGCATCTAATGTGAATGTAGATTATTTTGTATTTGATTTGCGACATGGTGGTCCATTGGGTCTCATTTGGTCATTAATCTCAAATATTTCCTTAATATCATGTCCTTTTTTGAACATTTTTTTGGGTGAAGGACACAGGGGAGTTATTGAGGTAACGATGACCCTTCGCTGTATTTATATATTTTGAACAGTTAACTGGAAGGAAGTGGGCAGGCAGAGAAAAAGATGCTGTCTATGAGTAGAAGACTTGCTTGTTGCAGCAAGGAAAGGAAAATTAGCATTGATTTTGATGACAAAGAAAGTAAGTGCTTGTCATTACTTTGAGACTAGAACAAGATTATTTTTCTAATTCATATTTAAAACGATATTACACAGGTCATAATCAATTACTATTATACTCGTCTTTAAGTATTTGCTAATTTTTTCTTTTAAAAAATAAACATGACAATTAGATACTTGTTATGGTTGAACTATGTGATTAAAAAAAATCCTTCCATATGTTGTGCTTTCACAAAAACAAGAGAATTTCATTGCCCAAAATAAGTTCTCAATAGCAGTACAAGATCGACCTAGAAAATTTTTATAATTAGTTTACTGTTCTTTATTTCGATAGATATGGACAAAAACAGGGCAGTTAGATTTGAATTTGAAAATTCCAATCGTCTCAGTAGTATTTTACTGCTAACAATAAAAGCTCTCATTTATTAATGATATCATATTGTTAGATCTGGAAGCCTTACAGCTATAGGACACATTTAATCCTCGTTTAACTAAATTTTTCTTTTTGTTGAACAAACGAGCTACATTGTGGCCAAGAGAAGACCAAACAAGCTAAATTAATTGAATGGAAGGTATAGAGCAAGCAAAACTGTACTATGATGTCAATGATTTTATAGTCTAATAACATAAAAGATCCGAGGTTGTAGTGTTCGATTCTGCTTATAATATTTATAATATCGTAGAGTTGATGTCTGGCTCTTTAATTCAAAAAAAAAGAAAGAAAGAAAGGATAGAACAAAGAATTAAGAAGAGCAGTGGGTTTTGAATGTTTGAGTATGACGGAACAAGAACCAGTGGAAGTTGCAAGTTATCACTAACTTTCTGTGACCGACATGATGGTGGACCCTTGGGGGTAAGCCTTCTTCAGGATAGTGCTGTTATTAATCATAACAACTACTACCTGCCACTTTACATATGCTGATACAGACTTGACGTAAATTAGTGCAGAGTGGGAACACCAGACTCGTCGCCTTCGACAACTCTGCTCCATAAAACTTTATTTGATTACTTTCTTTTTGGATGGCTTCTCTCTAACGTGGATTCTCTCTTCTCTTCTCTTCTCTTCTTTGAATCTTTCTTTTTTGTCCCCATTTCTTGGTTCTGTCACTAACCCGAAAGCTTCTTATTTATTTTTTTCATTTGTTCCCATTCGATTCTTTTTCGTTGGTGACATTTTTGAGTTATATCGGCCACCACACCACTCTTGGTGATATCCATAGTGCTCCTTGACGTTCATTCACCTAACACGAACAAAGCTTGCAAATTTACCTTTGCTTCTACGTTTTCAAGCTTGGCTTAAGAAAGTCCCAATATCTATGTATACTTGAAGATTGCCTCTAACATATTATTGTTCAAGGGTTTCTCTAGCTCCTCTTGAACTTTGATGCTCCCGCAAGAAATTATCCTACTTGAGATTATTTTATTATGGTTAGAGACCAAAAGGCCACGTAATAATAGAGTCGCAATACATCTAATCTAACTTATGACAGTCGCATGTGGTTAGGTATTCAAGTGTGAACATTAGTAGGTTATTCCTTCTAGATCTGTCATAGGTTCTTGAGGACCTTTTTTTTTTTAAAAAAAAAAGAATTAGACTATGCAGTTTCTGTAAACCGCGTAGTTTAAAAGTTAAGAAAATTAAGAGATGTGATCATTTAGAGTTTATTCGATTTTTAAGGAGTATTATTTTGTTGTAATCTCAATTACGATATTTAGGGAGGTATTTTAGCTCTTGGATATTTATGTTTATATTTGAGAGTAATACACAACTCACTTTATTTAATATTAGTATTGTCTGGTAGAAATGTAAATTTTTAAAAATTGTTGTAAAAAAAAATAAAGTTAACGAGGATAAAAAAATTGAGAATATGTAGCAAATTTTGCAGTGGGTCCCATCAATTTGCTATAATAATGACCGGCAGGGACGTTTGACCTCTTAGTGAGAAAGCCCAGGAAAAAAAGTTTTGAACTTGGACGGAAAGATATATAGTATTGTCCGTGACAGAGAAACGTTGAAAATAGAGTCTCTACTACTCTAGTGTTTATTCGTCATGAATTAACTCTTAAAAAGTTTAAACACTTGTGAGGAATGTCGGGATTTTTATTCGAAGATCTTAGGTATCATGTTATTAGATGTTTCAAGCTAAAAATATTTACCAAAGTTGTTATCGAGTTCATGGAGGAGAAATTTGTCTTTTACAGCTTTGTTGAAATAGCGTCAGCAAATCGTAATCATGTAGCGAAGTTCAATTTATTGGACTTTTAATTTTGAGCGTGTTGACATGGTGCCATTTTTTGCCTTTTGTTTCCAAATATACTACTTTTGGCCGCATGCCTGCGCAACTCATTTGTCCAAAGTCTGAGAATATATTCTTGCCCTGTTTCAGATTGACAGGCTGACAGCTAGCTATGTTTAAATTTCCTTTATACTATCAAGTTAATTAGACCAACTGCTGGAAGTCATATTTTATTTTATGAAATGTTTTTTCAGGGATTATGACATATGATGGCCTTGAGAGTTGCATTCTCAATAATCAATCTTTTGAAGATGAGAGCAGAATTAGCAGGGGAGATGGATGTATAACTGATTCAATTGACGATGATTACTCTAGCTGTTCATCAAGCAAGGATGGTTTTGGATCATTCTCTTCAAAATGTTTGACAATGAAAAGAGATGAACAAGGACTTGATGAATGGGAACTCTCAGAGAGCCCCCAACATTTTTATGTCAAAGACAAGAGATCCTATACAATCCAGTATTCAGATGTAGAAGCCATGAAAGAGAAGTTTGCAAAGCTATTGCTAGGAGAAGATGTTACAGGAGGAACTAATGGCCTCAGCACATCTTTAGCACTGTCTAATGCCATCACAAACCTAGCAGGTTTTCTACGTCCATTTTTCTCTTTAAGTTTTATTCCTAGACACAGGAAAATCATGGTTCATCACTGAAAATAAGTTATTACTTGGGATGGGAAAGCTTGTAACGGAAGAAACTTATTGATTGAAAGCTATAATACACTGTTACCCATTGAATTTTTCTTCTGGTTTTAATCTTAAGCCAATCTGATGGTTGTGAGGTGAAAATATGCAGCAACTGTTTTTGGTGAGTTGTGGAAATTGGAACCCCTTTCTGAAGAAAGGAAGAGCAAATGGCGAAGAGAAATGGACTGGTTGTTGTCTCCTACCAATTACATGATCGAGTTAGTTCCCGCCAAGCAAAATGGTGCCAATGGGGGGATGTTTGAGGTATCTATCAGTTTAGATAGACAGGAAAGCATATTCTGTATCTCAGATTCAAGTAAAATGAGAGTCTTTTTTTTTCTTAAACAGATAATGACCCCGAAAGCTCGTGCTGACGTCCACATCAATCTTCCAGCTCTTCAGAAGTTGGACTCCATGCTAATTGTAGGTTATCTCTTTCTTCTCATCAAAGAACATAAAATGTCTGCCCTGTAACTTACTATATTGATCCTTCTTTTTCTTTCTTTCTTTCTTTTTTGTGTGTTTTAATTGACAGGAGACACTAGATTCGATGGTGAATACAGAGTTTTGTTATGCAGAGGGTGGAAGCCGGGCAGAAGGAAGGAATGCGAGTGTAAAACAAAGCAAAATATGGTGGTTACCATCACCCCAAGTGCCAAAAAATGGGCTTTCTGACACTGAAAGAACGAATCTACTTCATAAAGGAAGGGTGGTAAATCAAGTATATAAGGCTGCCAAATCTATCAATGAAAATGTGTTGCTTGAAATGCCAGTACCAACAATTATCAAGGATGCGCTTCCAAAGGTAATTGAGATAAACTGTAGATTTTATTCAATCTGAATTTGAAACGACCTGCATTTTCTAAGTTTGTTAGTAGTTGCTAACTGAAAATTATGTCACGTTTCAAGAAATATCCCTAGGCGTGGAGTTGGATGTGAAATGTGTAATAACGAAAATGATGGAATTAATAACACTCTTTTCTTTTCCCAAACCCATTTTAATCAGAGCTTTGGTTCTTGGATAAGAAAACTGCATCTAACCTAAGATCATGAGAAAGCACGGAACTTCTATGATTTTCAATATAAAAAAACATCGCAACCATAATTCCATAGTGAACTTCTTTTTCGTTTTTGGTGATGTGCATTCAAATTGCATTATTAACTAAATGTGTTTACATGTTGCAGTCTGGAAAGATAAACCTTGGAGAGGAACTGTATAAAGTATTGACATCTGAACTAAGCTCTGGGGAGGAAATGCTCAAATCTCTTCAATTGAAATCTGAGCATAGTGCCCTTGAGGCCATAAACAAATTAGAAGCTGCAATATTTTCATGGAAAGAGAGAATGAAGGAACATGCTAGTGGCAAATCCCCGGTTCGAACGTCCTGGTCTTTTACCAAGGATCCTACGTCTGATGTGGATAAGATGGAGTTACTGTTGGACCGTGCAGAAACACTTGTGCAGCTTATCAAAACCAGATACCCAAACCTCCCTCAAACATTTCTTGATGCCACTAAAATTCAATATGGCAAGGTAAGCTTTATGCTTAATACTATAATGCATTCAAATATCAATTTGATTGTGTGTGTGTGAGAGAGAGAGGGAGGGAGAGAGAGGATTAGAAGCTTCTAGGGACTATAAGTTTCTTTTTATATAAAAGGAGGCTAGTGCATGAGACTTTCACTAGGTGGGGTTTAGAGCGAGATAGATGTATACAATCTTATGAGTTTTATCCCCACAAGTGGAATGACAATTTTTAAGATTTGAACTTGTGATCACATGGCAACAAATTTATCGTTTTGCCAAGTCTCCACTTAAGTTTCTTCTCATATAAAGTATGCATTTGTGGTAACCATTTGACAATATTGTTATTTTTTTTGTCTGTAGGATATTGGGCATTCCATTTTGGAAGCATATTCCAGGGTTCTTGGGAACTTAGCCTTCAGCATACTTTCTAGAATTGGAGATATACTGCAGGAAGATGCATTAAGCAATCCCAATTCACCTGTGGCAACAAGTTGTTCTCCAAGTATAAGTCTCTATGAGACTTGGGTGGTTGGTTCACACATAAGGCAGTCCCTAATTGATAAGATGAACAAGGCAGATGGAAAGTACTGTGAATCTAGTTGTGGTAGTAATTCTGATTTAGAACTTTCATCTTTAGAGGCCAAAGTACTGTGAATCTAGTTGTGGTAGTAATTCTGATTTAGAACTTTCATCTTTAGAGGCCAAAACCAGTTCTGTAACTCAAACACCGAGTCGTAGTCGAGTGTGGTGTATCGGTAGAGAGGTTTGTACAAGTGGCTCTCCACAAAATTCCCCATAATGGCATGAAGCTGCAATTTTTGTAAAGGTTATTATTATATGAAGCAGAAGCAAACTGATAGGTTTGCCTTATCATATGTATACTTAGTGTTTGCTTATTGTTAAGACCTGAGAATTTTTCTTGCGAGCTAAATACAATCCTTGTCATAGATTATGGTTGTATAAAATTACCTAGTAATAGAAGTACTTATTTGAGCTGTTTCTGTTTCTGGAGTGAAAATAAGAGCAAGAAAAGAATTCCCATTTTGTCTATCCTGATGCGTTGACTTCTACCCTTTGCACCATTCTTTACATATTTGAATACCCTTTGAATGAGACTGATTCCAGTTCTCAAATAACTTCATACATAAATTACTCCCTTTATTCCTTAAAAATACAAATAACCGAATAACGGTGTTCGAAAAATTAGTCAAAATTAGTTAGAGACAATAAATGTGTAAAAATTATATTTTCCCCCCTAAAAATATCCTCATTTATGGAAAAGATGGCTAGGAGAGAGAATGGATGAAAAAAGAGATGAGTCGGAATGAGTAAGAAAAAGAGATGAGAAAGACATATAATTTAATTAAGGTAGAACTTAAAAAAATGTATTAAATGTTTAGACATTTCTAAAATATATCTTATTAAAAGGAACTGTGGGAGTTTTATCAAGCTTGATTAATCTCAAGGGCTTAGTTTACAATGACTGCATAAGCACATGAAAGAGAAGATAGAGTTAGTGTTGAAAAGACTTTTTTATATATGAAATAAGTTAGTACATAAAAATAGTCACACAAAAGATGACAGCATAAGTCACTAATTGATCTTCTTAATTACTTTTTTATATATGACAGCATAAGCATATAAAAATAGTTTGACTGATCTTCTTCACTTTTAAACTGTGGATACAACTATTCCTCTAAGCTTCCATTTTCCATGTATTCAAAAACTAGAGCTTTAAATTCATCACCTTTGAAGTCCATACTAGAGCAACATGTTAAAACCTTAACCAGATTTCTGTGTCGTATGTTTCTGAGCGCGTTACATTCAGCAATTAAACTCTTGTGAGCTCCCTTCTTTTGAAGATTCAGAACCTTAATAGCAACAAATCTTCCTTCTGACTCAAAATTTCCTTTGTATAGGAAGCCGAAAGCACCAGATCCATCAAGTTATTTGAAGAGAAGCCACCAGTTGCCTTGTGCGGTGTCTGATATGAAACCTTGGAAAGATGGTTTCCATCCACTGTGAGTAAAGAAGTAGAAGAATTTCTTTGGCTTATTTTTCTCTTCCTGTAAATAGCACCAAACGATAATAACAGAATGAGAAATAAAACCTCAGAAATCACAATACATATCATCTTCCAAGCATGATGTTTTTTATGTTTCACAACAACTTCTTCAGAGCATTATGGTAGATTCAGTGTTGGAACTCCCCCACAGAGTTCATTGTTTCCTTCCAATGATATTGACTTGAGTTTCTAAACATACCTTCATTTGGTACTTCGCCATCAAACATATTGAAAGAAACATTCAAGTACAACAGAACAGGAATATCCTCGAGGCCCTCTGGAATCGATCCGGACAACTTGTTTTATGAGAGATCTAAATATTGAAGGCCTCTCAATGAGGCCAATGATGAAGGTATGGTTCCTTGGAAAGAATTACCTTGTAAGTTAAGTTATTCCAAGACTATGCATTGGCCAATTGTTCCTGGAATTTCACCAGACAGAGAATTTCTAGAAACATCCAACCTACTGATGCTTTTAAGGTTGCCAATCTCAATGGGGAGGCTGCCGGTAAACGAGTTCTGAGATAAGTTCAGTAACAATGATAAGTAAGGGGGTCCAAACACCTCCGAAGGAATAGCTCCACCAAGGTTGTTATCTGAAAGGTCAAGATACAGTAAACTTTTGCAATTTCCAATACTAGGAGGAATGGTTCCTTCTAGAATATTATGTGACAAGTCAAGTTGAAACAACTGACTAAGGTTGCCTAAGGACAATGGGATCTCTCCTGAAAGTTTGTTCACATTCAAAGTCAATGATTGCATCTTCTGAAACTTCCCAAAAGAATCTGGAATTGACCAATGAAGATGGTTGACTTCCAAGTCCAAGGCGATCAAGTCAGCGAGATTTCCTAATCCTTCCGGTATAGTCCCACAAATCTGGTTGCCACCTATATAGAACTGACTTAATTGACTTGACAAATTGGCTACAGAGTTGGGTAAAGAACCTCCCAATTTGTTCAAATTTAGTTCCAGCACCTGCAAATTGGTGCAATTGGTCAAAGATGTTAAGAAATCCTAGTCATTAACTGAACCATTTCCTAGGAAATTTCGCCCCATTGCCAGAGACCACAAATCTTTAAGGTTGCCTATACCAGTTGGAACCTGTCCTACGAAGTTGTTCCTAGGAATGTTAAATAACAGCATGCCGGTTGCATTTGAAATGGAACTTGGTATGGTTCCTGAGAATTTGTTCCCAATACCAAATTGTTGGAGATTTGGGAGTGTGAGGAACATGTTGGGTGGTAAAGAGCCATTGAACTGATTGAATCCAGCTGAGAAAAAAGTTAGAGAAGACATATTGTAAAGTGAAGAAGGAAGCAAACCAGAGAGCTTGTTTGACGCGATAGAGATACGAGTCAAGTTCTTCAAAAGGCCTATCTCTTCTGGCACACTTCCCTCCAAGTTATTAATTCCCAAAGAAAGAAGACTTAAAGAAGACAGATTTCCAATGGAAGGTGGGATTTCACCTGTCAGATTGTTCATACCACCATATAACTGCTCCAAATTCGTCAGAAATCCAAGCTCTGAAGGTATTTTTCCAACTAGCTTATTTCCCATCAAATTAAAGGTTCTCAGTTCAGAACAGTGAGACAAGTTGGTTGGAATTTGTCCCCTTAAAGCGTTATTTGTCAGGTAAAGTTGTTGCACCGATACAAACGACCTATTTCTTGAGGGATTTGACCATGGAAGTTGTTGTTTTGAAGGTTGAAGTACCTCAAAAATGTAAGGTTGCCAATCTCAGGTGGCATGAAGCCAACCAAGTTATAATCTTTAAGGTTTAAGGAAGTGACCCTTTGATGTCTGAGACTGCATGTGATTCCTTGCCATCTGCAAAAGTGAGTAGAGCTATTCCAGGAGCTCAGGACATTATATGGGTGATTTTATATCGATTCCTTAAACTTGAACAATGTCAACTGGTCTGTGTCATTTCCTAATGCTCTAGCAGTGATCTTAGGTTGTTGCCCTAGAAGGTTGACTGAAAAGAGAAGAACCATACAGAGACATATGGACTAGAATGCATGCAAGTGAGACGAAGAAAGCTTCATTTTGTTGTGAATCAGGAAGCAGAATTATGTGAAACTGATGATAATGACGATGACGGTTAACATTCGTGGCTGTGTTTAAGTTTCAAAAACATTTGAGTCACATGCAAATGCGTTAATAATGGGATTTTCAAATAAACAAGAAATTTAAATGAAGCTGTTGACTTTGAAACAATATTATTGAAATATTAAAAACTGTATATTTTATAGTTCAGTCAATATAAGGGATAAGGTTTTCAGATTTGTAAAAGGCAGTTCATACTAATACCTCAGCTCTCTCTCTCAAATGCATAAGTGTCATTGCATGAATTTTTTTTATAAATATTTTTGCAGAATAATTATAGAAGACTTGCAAAATCAATTCCAACTTCTTCATTTTCTAATAATATCCTCTGTACTATGAAGAAAGTGCTTGCACCAGCATTTCTGTTATTATTATGGGAAGATTCCTCAACAGCTTGAGGAGCCAAATGAAAATTTTAGACTCATTCAGCCGCCTTTTCTTTTCATTTGGTTTATTAATTTAGGTTTGAATAATGCATATTTTTTTCTTTCAATAAGTTGTTTTCATTGAACAATTAGTGACTTATAATCATAATGAGGGGATGGGGCAAGAAATTCATGATCTTTTCTATTGGAGGGGGAGACAAGTCAAATGTGAGAAGAAAATATAGAAAGTGATGCAAATCATATATTAAATATAATCAATATCTTTTTTATAATATAATATGAACAATATCTCTGATTTTATATCTCTTTTTAATTGACCATGAAACAGTTAAAAAGAACTTTAAATTAGAAATAATATGTCATTTTTTTTAAAATTGAAATGATTTAGGCCTTATTGATTTAAATCTTAGTGTATTTTAGACCTATAAAAATACACTAAGATTTAAATCAATAAGTACATAATTTTTTATATTAAAAATATTTATTATTTAAGATTTCAAGTTTAAATGTCATGATAAAAATGTTCAATTTCTATCATTAAAATATAAAATTATTTTTAACTTTAGAAGCCAATCATACATTATATTTTTAATGTTGAAAGGTAAAGATTATTTTTATCACATATAATGCTAAAATATTATATTTTAAAATTTTAAAATAACTTCTAAAATTTGAGTCCTAAAAATAAGTAACTTTAATGTGATTGCAGTATTTACTGGCTTCAGAGTATTTGAAATTATTTTTCCCCATAGTTTAATTATTTTTATTTTGTGCTTTTAGCTCTCTCTTATATAAAAAACAAATATAGGTCACTTTGAATTTTTATTCTATGAATTTTATATAAAAGAATAACAATTATTTTAAACAAGTTTTATCTGTTCAATTAACTAGGAAAATAAAAAATTATTAATAAAAATTTCTTATTTTTAATCATAAAAGTTATAACGCATAAATCGATTTATGAGTTAAAGTTAATTTAAAATTATTATTTTATCACTTGAAATTAAAAAATTTCGAACCCAAAAAAAATTCATAGATAAGGGAACAATCATTTGTAGGGTATACCAATTTTCAATCTACCCACTGATATGATGTTTGTGTCACCTGCCCATCCATTACAATGCCATACAAAATCATTTTCTTTAATATATCTGTGTGTCTGTATATATATATATATGTATGTATGTATGTATCTCTTTAAGACGAGTTAAATAGTATTACAAAAAAAATCATGAACTTACTATTACTTGACTGAATAAATTAAAAAACTTAAATAAAAAATCCCTCTTGAAGCACCTTATAAATTCTTATTATTTTCAAAACTAAAAAGATTCTGTTTTGCCATGAATTAGTAAAAATACTTTTACTATTTTTCATGAAGTTATCACCTAATTTCATTGAGCTCAAATAATTTTTAATAGTATAACTATTATTCCTTTATATTTTTATCACTTTAATAAAAAAATTTAGGTTATGATGCAATATACATAATTTTTTTAGGGCAAAGCAATGTAAATAATTGAATCAGGCAGGCATGATTGGATGCGGACGTATCCATGCTAACTAGTCTGCAATCCCATTATAAAAAAAACTCATGAAATGAATAATAGTGAATAACATATGGCCAACACATTGCAGCTTTTCCATTTGTCCCGTCCCAGTTGTCTCATTCCAAATTTTTTTGAGAAAATACTGTCCCGTCTTGATTGCAATCGGGACCAAGACAGGTCAACTGGGACAGGACACTATAAACACTCCTAATTTTCCTTTTGCCATCCTAATGTTACAGCAGCAAATTCAAATATGAATATTTTAGATTACACTCACTTATTTGATACTGCATTCATTTCCCTGAAAATAAGCAATTATTAAATAGGCCGGTTATGGATTTCATGCACTTCCGTGATTGCTGACACACACCAACACATTTAGTCAAAGATACTCTGCCAACCTGCAATTTCAGTCCCAACTACGTTTACTCACAATTCTCACAGATCCAACCTAACATCAACAAACAACTTATCAACAATCAATGGAAGTTGCAACTCTTCCCCATTAACACAAGTATCCTTAACATATTCCCAAAAAAATAAAATGATGCAACTTGAAGAACTTCCCTGAAACATATTTACAATATTCCTCACGCAAAAAAAAAAAAAAACCAAAAAAAGAAAGAAAAAAAAAATTGTTCTGACTTTCACCATGTGAAGTTGGCAGAGGCAGAGAGCAGTTCAGATTATTCAGTAAAATAGTCATTGGCACAATGACGATAGCCACACACACATACGACTCAACTTGTCAGTCTCTCAGGTGCTGTGGGTCACAAAACCTGGCCCCTTCACTTCAGTTCTCGGTTGGTATCGAATCAGCATTGCAGATGTCCCCACGGCATAGTGGGCATACCCTTCATATTTGTAAAATAAGGTAATCAATATGTTTAGAGGAAATCAGGAATACCGCACTAAATCAGCATGCTCAAAATGCAATACTCCTACAGCTCCTAAATGTAGGAGTTCATTAGAGAGTCGATTTTGATCTTAAATATAAGATTTTAATCCATTTTATTTCTCATATTTATCATATAAAATCTTAATCTATTTTATTTCTCATATCTATTATTTTTCTCCAAACTAATTTACCTAACTAATAAACTGATATATAATCTAATATTACAGGGGTATTTTAGACAAATTAAATCACATGTGGTATAATTAACTGATTTATTTAACTTCTTTAATCTATCTAAATTAGTTAAGTAACTCTTAAATTAAGGACTGGAAGAGTATTGGATAAGGATTCTTGTAAACTCAGCTTTTAGCCACACAATATTAAGAGACAACACCAAATTTCTCATACCTGTGAATCTCCTTTAGCCACTTGTCTATGCATGTTAAATGAAATTCATGATGACAAGGTAGTACTCGCATGCTGTCTCCATCCTCATACTCCACAAGGCATATATAGCATCTGTGAGAAAAAGTTAACAAAGGCGTAGTTTTATTTGGCGTGTTACACGTAGGAGAGAAAAGAAAAGGAAAGAGTCATATTGACAAGAAAAAATAAAAGGGTAGAGACAACAGGGGAAGAGAACAAAACATTAAGTGCATTTGATGAACCAATACCAAGTTTTGATTGTGGCTTTGTGTGTAAACCCAAACACTTACTGAGCGGCGTCCTCTTGATGTTTATGCAACTTTGTGTATGGTTTGACAGGCAAGGATTCTACAACTTCATAAGGTGCAGGAACAGATCCGATAGAAGAAACAGAAGGGCGGGAAGATAAAACCACTGATTGCTGGTGAATTTCATCCAGAACCTAATTAAAATATAGATAAAAGATTCAAATTGAATAACTAGATAATGATATCCATCAGAATAGCTAAGAGCAAATCAAAACTACCTCAAATAAGGCTTCGGCAAGCATAACAATTCTTGATATGCTAGCTCTAGCCCCAGTATCATCATTTGAATGGGCATCACGATTACTAATTCGGCATGTACAACGACCATTTCTATGTTGGCCAGATAAAATACATGACCTATCATGCCCAGACAGGTTTTCAAATCGGCTGCCCAATCGTTGAAGAGCACGGACCTAAACCATTTTATATGTGGATCAGACATAGTTTATAGTCCAGGGTATGGAGGGAACAGAATGCGATCATGATAAATGTTATTACAGAAGTAACCCGAGTCATAAAGGTTCAATTTATTCAATCTAAGTTGCTCAAGTTCAATTACATCAAAATCAACCTAAACCTCCCCGACTGGCTGCATCACATTTTTTTGCTTAAATGCATCATATCTAGGTCATTTTCTGCTTTTCTTTCCTTTCTTTTTCATTTGGCTAAAAGATTATGCTTTTCACCAGGTGGTAATATGAAATCAACAGTGAGTGCAGTAAAAAAGAGGAGGGGAGGTAGAGAATCCAAAAACCTGGGACCGTATTCTTCTTCTCCGTTCTAGGAAATTGGATCTGTTCTCCAGTAGATCACGGTACCTAGCTTCTCTTGATCGTGAAGACTCGACCTCATAGTCTTGGATGCCAAACAAGGAGCTAGACATATTGGATGGAGGATATCCAGATGTAGAAGGGGAACTTGTAGAGTCACCGTCAGATGGTAGCACTCTTGACTCTCTCTCCCCTGCTTGTCTTCCAATAGCTTGACTAGCATCTGTTGCATCCCTTTCTTGTTGCAGTGGGCAAAAGGTGAACTCTGATATTGTTGATCGGCGAAGAACCCTATCACGGAGCCTTCCAACACTCAAAGTACGACTAAAGCGAACATTCCGTTCAACATGTTCTCGAGCTCCATTTCGGCGATCATTAGGTCTCATCTCAACGTTTTCTGTTCTGGCGTGAATTCTTGAAGAAAATAAGTTAATATTTAACCCTTGTCTCGCACCATTTTCATCTCTAATCATAGTCTGCATAGAAGAATTTGTTGAATTGTTTTGCAAGTTGCCATAGGAATCTGATGAAGGGACACTAGACCTTAAATTAATAGAAGCGTCTTCATAGCAATGTGATGAAGGAAGCAAGTCACTGCATTGTAGAGCTTCATGTTGATTAGCGAAGCTGCCGGCAGCCCCAGGCTGTGGATTAAGGTCATCTTCATTGTTAAATATTGGGAGGCCTGCAGGAGAAACAGGGCAAGGCCGTGATGACCCCAAACTTGTGGTTCTGCTTAGTCTGAAGCTTACGTTACCGGGACTAAGGCTAAACCGAGAAAGGAATCGACTTGAAGGGTTCAAAGACTGAGTTGAAGCTGGACGATCAGAACTGCTACCATTTCTAGATGCAGTATTGGAAATGCTTGTTTGACTCCACTCATCGAGGTGGACATTAGGAGGTATACATGGCATTTTATCAGATTTAATCTTTCTGAAAGACTCCGATATCATCTCATCTGCATCTGTTTCTTCATCATTGGAGTATGTAACATTACTATCGTTTTCTTTACTCTGATCACACACCTAAAGTATGAATACCAAAGCATAGTTAGCACCACAATCCATAAAACATTGACCAACAATAGCAGTTATTTAGACATGATTATACTGATCTTTGTGCTAACCAAGCTGTATCTGGCAATCAATATAGAAGAGAAAATATTGTGAGAAAAGTATTACATTATGCTTCATAAGAAAAGTTAATTAATTTATGTCCATTATTCCATTAAGAATCAATTTATAGATTCACCCGACTCCCTGCAGAAAATTACAAGGTAAAAAACATAGCTATCTTGAAAACCAAAAGAAGGAGAAAGCAAATTACAAACTCAATCAAGAAAAGTCAGTTTCCTTGTCCCAATATGTTAGAATAGCAACCAACTTTAAGTGTTTAAGAATTCCCAAACTACGATAAGATTGAATTTGAATGGTCCACTGCTTCAATATAGAAAGGTAACAAATGGAAGTTGTAATATCGGCTGGCCAGAAATGATACTCCGGAGAATAATTTTTATCTTATTCTATGGCAAAAAGAATGCAGTGCTTAAAGTGGCACTGAACACTAACACATCGGAGTAGTAACAGCCAACCTGACCAGATAATATAGACACAACCATCCCTTGTAGATAATGGTACAAAATGTTCTATATAAAAAGCCATATTACTTGAATTTTTTTAATTTGAATTTTGGTTGTCACAAATTTGATTTATCAGGCAGTCGACATAACAAGAGAACAAAAACTTGAAAAACCTTAGCATATTGGTCCAGTGACAAACTTCATTTCAAAATCTAGATATCTCAATCACCCACAAAACAATACTAGCTCAGATGAGGGAGGTGAATAGGAGAAATTTCCTGCACTCCAAGTGCAAAACCAAACCAAGACAATACAAAAAATGAGGCAACATAGCGATCATAATCTAAGCTTAAACTGAAAAAGAGAAATGAAAAATAGAAAAAAGAGAGATTACAAAGATTGAGGAACAACAGGGTGAGCTACCTGGTCGTCATTGTCATTGTCATTGTCATGAGATCCAGAAGGTGTTCCTAAACAATAAGACTGAAAACCTCTATGCCCTCTAGATCGAACTTTACGAAAACTGCCCGAAGACGACGACGTCGACGACGAATTGCAAGAAGCAACGGCTTTACTACCACTGGATCCCATCTACCCAACAAACAAACAAATAAACAATCCTAGCGGAAGCCTCAAAAAGAAATGCTCAAGCTTAAAGGCAAAAACGTCAGAACCCAGAAATCAAAACGCGTCCTTTACGAGATCCAAAATGTTTCAGATCTATACAGATGGAAAATTAAAGGTCTAAAACCACTGGGTCTTGCAGTGTTGGAAGAATTAATGAAATGTGCTGGTTATCCGTGAAATGGGTCCAAATAACAGAGGATTGTAAGTGGAGAGTGAGGGGGGAGAGAAGAGAAGAAGGAAAAGGTCTCGCATTTAGGTGGAGATGGCAGGGACAGTAACTGGGTGAATGGGACAAAGTAACTCTCGCAGGGGAAAGAGAAGAGGGAAAGGAAAGGAGGCTTTTTGTATAAGAAAGTGTGTATTACTTACGGAGAAGACAAGGAACACTGGAGTTTTCTCTGCCTGGATTCGGGGGATTCAAATTATTTTTGGTTTTTGAAGTGCATGCCCTCGTTCGTTCATGACACTACCAGCCATTTGAAAATTGAGAAGAACAATTTTATAACTTTTTTATTTGCCCACCGGATTCACCGGAGCTTTGCCCCGACTATATCCGGATCCGACCCGCGTCGCGCACCTGGCTATGGTGGGTGAGTCTCCCAACGGGGATTTTCTGCGTACGCCAAGGCTCGAACTCGAGACCTCACTTAAATGATACCGAGCCGCTTACCACTCAGATCAACCCCGTTAGTATAATTTTATAATTTACGTGCTTCTCAAGGGAACACGTCGTATATCTCATTTGAATCTCGATCTGACTGCTTGATCTGAGACTGGAAGGTCCATTTATGGGGCCCAAATTATAAATGGGTGGTATTTACTGTTTATAAATGTTTGAGGTACTCATATTTAATATTTTATAATATTTTAAATAAAATTATTTTTAATAAGAAGATAATTTCGGCAACCTGATTTAAGACGTATCCTATGTCGTTATGGGACTTGATAGATTCAGAGTATTTAAAATTAAATTTTTTAATAGTATAATTTATTTTAGCAAAAAAATAAAATAAAAGGGAAATTAAGAGAGTTTGGTTGAGTGAAAGAAACTAATCAAGTGGCGAATCAAGATTCAAATACCTATTATAAAGGTGTTTATATTTAATATTTTAACAGTACTTCTTTAAAACATTGTTTTTAAAAGGAAAATACTTTATGCTCAGAGAAAAAACGGGTAAAACCCCGAACAATTTTCAACAATTTTCCGTGCCTCATAAAATAAAGTGTTTCTACATTGATTGTTTTGTGTAGTACAACTGATTGTTTCAATTTAGTTGTTATTTAGTTGCTGAAGGTATAACCCCGAACGATATCCATTGATAGTAAACGAGTGAGAACTATACTTTAAAAATTAATGGTTAGAGTTGGAAAACCCAAAACTTAATAAAAAAGTCCATCTTTTAAAGTCACCCTTCTATGGACCACCCATAACAAATAGCCAGAAAAAAAAAACTGAAATACTCGTTACTGGTAACGGAAACTTAAGCAACTGAGGATCCTCGTTATAGCTGAAACCTCAAATTTTGAGATATTCCTGTGAAATATTAGCATACAGAGATGTGGGCAAACTGTAACGGTAGAAAATGTTTGAGCCCATTTCAAATTTAAATGTCTGAAAAGGAAAAGGCGCGTGAAGTAAATCTTTTTGTTTTTTTTTAATAAAGGCGTGAAGTAAAGCTTATATCTAAAGGCTTCACCCATATGTATGCCTATGAGCAACCCAACAAGGCATGTTTGGTGATAAAAAATTGGACATGTTTTTGTAGCCAGATTGTCCCTGTCATTGCATCCAATTCAATTGTCGATGTCTTTGGGGTTCAAAGCATATGGGTTAATGTGTAAGTGTGGCTCTTTTTTTATGACTTCAAGATTTCTCCACTTCTTTTTGTGGGAGATAGGAGCGGCGGGTATTACTTGGGGATATCGCCATCATCAGATTGAAGATTGCAGATTTAAAGTTGAAAGGAGTGAGGAGTTTGCCGAGTGATTGCCCAGCTTTTTGTTCTCAGGGCTTTCAATTTTAAAATCTCCAACATGAATGAATGATGAATATAATAATGATGGCTCTGGCCTTTTATGATCAGCACTGTATCTGTATGCTACAAAGTTGGAAGAGCCGTCTGGGACGCTGCTAATATCATCCATCATAAACACACAAACAAGTGATGTGAAATTCTTGCAGTTTTTGTGTAGTTCAAAATAGTATGTTTGGATTAGTTCGTTGAGAATAGTCTATGAAACAACAACAACAACAAAGCCTTATCCCATTAAATAGGGTCGGCTACATAGATCATACGACGCCATTGTGTTATATCAAAAACTGAATCCTTAGTTAAGTTATTGACCAGGAGATCTCGCTCAATGACCTCGTTGAGCGTTTTCTTTGGCCTTTCTCTATTCCTTTTAACCGGGCTCCATACGATTTGATCCACTCTTCTCACTGGCGCATCCCTTGGCCTTCTTTGTACGTGTCCAAACCACCTAAGACGGTTCTCTACCATTTTCTCCTCAATAGATGCCACTCCAACTCTTCCCCGAATTTGTTCATTACGAATCTTATCTTTTCTTATATGTCCACACATCCATCTCAACATCCTCATCTCAGCTACCCCAACTTTATGCTCTTGTTGTCCTTTTAAAGCCCAACATTCACTTCCATAAAGCATTGCTGGTCTTATAGCAATGCGATAAAACTTTCCTTTTAATTTATCTGGTACTTTCCGATCACATATAACCCCAGTAGCCTTTCTCCATTTAAACCACCCAGCTTGAATTCTATGATTAACATCCTCTAAAATTTCACCATCCTTCTGTATAATTGATCATAAATATTTGAACTTATCTATTTGTGGAATAACTTGATCTCCCAATTTGACCTTCAAGTTATTTCTAACTTGTCTCTTATCAAAATTACAATGCATATATTCAGTCTTACTTCTACTCAGACGAAAACTCTTCGACTCTAAAGTATTTCTCCATAACTCAAGTTTAAAATTAATCTCTTCTCTTGACTCTGACACAAGAACTATATCGTCTGCAAAAAGCATGCACTTAGGGATTTCTTCTTGAATATGCTTGGTTATAACATCCACTACTAGATTAAATAAATAAGGACTCAAGGATGATCCTTGATGAAGACCAATCCTTATGGGAAAATCCTTTGTTTCGCCCCCAGACGTTCTTACAGTAGTTGTTACCCCCTCATACATATCTTTTATTGCCTTGATATATGCCATGCGCACACCTTTCTTTTCCAAAGCTTTCCAAAGCACCTCCCTTGGTACTCGATCATACGCTTTTTCTAAGTCAATGAAGACCATATGCAAGTCTCTTCTTTTGGTCCGGTACCTTTCCATTAACCCTCTTAATAAATAAATCGCCTCTATTGTAGACCTACCCGGCATAAAACCACACTGATTCTCAGAAATATCAGTCTCTAATCTCAACCTGTGTTCAATTACCTTTTCCCACAACTTCATAGTGTGACTCATAAGCTTTATCCCTCTGTAATTTGCACAATTTTGAATATCCCTTTATTTTTGTAAATAGAAACTAAAGTACTTTTCCTCCAGTCATCAGGCATTTTCTTAGAATTTAAAATCACATTAAATAGTTTAGCAAGCCACACCACCCCCACTTCGCCTAAACACTTCCAAACTTCAATAGGAATACCGTCAGGTCCAACAGCTTTACTATTTTCCATTTTCTTAAGCGCCTCTTTAACCTCGTCAACACGGATCCTACGGTAAAATGTTAAATTTGGTTCAACTTCTCGTGTTAAATCCCCGAGCTCATAACTCGACCCTCCTCCCTCGTCATTAAATAATTTGTAAAAATAGGTCTCCCACCGTTATTTAATATCACCATCTGTAACTAAAACCTTACCCTCTTCATCCTTAATACATCGTACTTGATCCAAATCCCTCGATTTTCTTTCCCTATCTCTTGCAATCTTATAAATCTTTCGTTCTCCCGACTTTGTCCCTAGCTCCTTATAAAATTTCTCAAAAGCTTTAAAACGAGCTGCACCCATCGCCTTCTTAGTTTATGAAAAATTATATTTTTAGCCTTAAAACTATAATTTTGACATAGATAATCAATGATTATATTTTATGATGTGTTTGGATAATTTTCCCCTAAAATCATGGATTTAAGTATCCAAACATGTTCAAGATCACACCTATCAAAAAGGTCATATCTTTAGTGGCTACTACATTAGGTTGTTATAAGCTTCTAGAACTGGACGGAGGTAGATGATTGACTAGTTTCATTTTGTTACCCTCTGTGTGGTCTTTTTTTTTTTTTTTAATTAGAGAGATATATACTAACAGCCTAAAATTATAAGTATAATGGAATTCACAATCTCTCCTCTACAGGAGAGCTCTCACGTCATTTTGTTGCCAGCCATTAACCTTCGTGGTCCTTTTAATCATAATGTTTTATTCTTATTATGACAATAGTTGTCTTGGACAATAGTATGCCTTGCCTTGACATTCAATAATATTCTATGGCCAAGATGAAAGGGTATTGAAAGTTCTTCATTCTAGTAACATTAGTAATGGGCTACAAGCTTCCTAAGAAAAAGAAACACAAATTACAGAGTACACAATGACATGAGTATGATCGTAATCTAACTTTTCGCACTAATTTTCAGGATGATTATAACTTGACACTTGACAGATAAAAAGGTTGCAAGATAATTTAAAAAAAAAATCTTTCAACAAAAAAAAAAAATCCTCATGGTACATGCCACATATCTGCAGGTGGACCTTCTAAAGATTTTTACGCCCCAATTGCCAAACAAACTGATCAGCAGCAGCCATAGCACGAGATGCTGAACCAATAGAACCTTCATACCTGTTCAAATGAGAACGTTCAGAGACAGTGGAAAAGAAGATACTGCACTGAGTCCATGATAAATACAACTTTTTCCCCAGCTAGAAACAGATTTCTTTGCACTAACTGCCTCTTTAAAACCAGACTAGAAGAGTCTCCCCACCAACCCAAAATAAAAAAGCATGGCCAAGAAACATATACTTGAAAAGACTTGTTAGCAGGTTGAGTTGAAGTTATGTGCTTACAGAGCAACGAAGATATACGCTGCAGTCTGCATAACAATTGCACCTTCACCAGCAGGCTTTGATGTGTTCATGCACCTAGCACTAAACCAATTCTCATGAATTGATGTGACCAAGTCTGCCATCCAAAAGTTTTCATTCACAAAATTATGAGAAGATACAACATTAATTAGGCTTTTAGTTATACCAGAAGAGCAGAAAAAAATGCATTTGCCGACCTAAATGCAATTGATGTACACAAACCTATATGTCATAAACTTTGATCTTGATCCTAAATTTTCTTAAAAAATAGTTAAGAACTTTGGAAAGAATAAGGCTTTAAGCTCGTTTTGTCTCCTTAAATGAAGTCTAAATAGAAACTCATTTAATTTGAGTTTTACCATGATTTCTCAAATTATTTAAGGAGACCATAGGAGTCTTGATGCCTATCCATTTTGGGTCCCAAGATTTCAAACACCAGATGGATTTTTGTCCAATTGAAAAAAGGAAGATGTATGAACAAACTGCACTTGCACGGAGCATATACTAATGACGAAAGTTTCAAAAGTTATGTGCTTCTAACTTCCTTTTGAGGATTTTCAGGTAAGCTAAAGTAATAAAAGCAAATCCTCATGATCTATCATCAATCAACCTCTTAAACCACTCTAAAAAGGAATTCAATAAATTCACAAGTAGATGTGAAGGATAATCCAAACTTGAAAGCGTGACTAGTAAAAAGAGAAAGTATCCCGGTCAGGTTGGAATGACTGAAAGAGTGGAACTATCAAAATACAGGGTTTAGAGAAACCAGGCTTCGGCACCAAATGATATTGAAGATAACTCAGACCTAAGAGAAAGGCCAATAAGAGAAGAGACTCCACAACAAGAGAGTTATGTGTCTCATACCCAGCTGTTGTGACATTCCTGCTCTTGCATCACAGCTGCAAGCAGAACAGAGTTTATTCTCCCTCACCAATTACAACTGGAAGAAAGTACCAAATATATGCCCCCACACTCCCCCCACAAAAAAAAAACAAAGAAAAAAAATCCAATATTCGTTGAACCCTAGCCTTCTCTCCAAGAGTATAGATTACCTAGGTGTATCAGATGACCCCAATAATTTCAATATCGACAACTTCCGTGCATTTCCCTCAACCCTCAAAAAAAGGTAGCAAATATTATCAAGTATTAGGTGCAGCTACAGTACAGCTTACATTGATTGGGCCCAATAATGAAGCTTTCTGTCTGGAGTTTGTTACGTTTAACGTAGTTAACAAAGTGATTCAATTCAATGGGATTGGCTTTAATTCCTTCTTGTTCAGCACTGCCAGCAGCCAATCACCCCATCAATAAATAACAAAATTTCTAAAACTAACAAAATGACAAATCCAAACATGGGAGAGAAGTTATTCAACAAAGCAAGACTAAAATTCACCCAAAAAACATGAAATTATCTTCAAAAGTACTTTGATCAATGCTAGTATAAAAAATCTTATTCTTTAACAAGATCAGAGGAAAACCAGGACAATATGTGCATATAACTTCTTAACAAACTCGACAACTATGGATATACTATCCAGCATGGGGGAACACAATAGACAAGGATTAAAACCATGTCGTTTATTGACATCAAAGTAAGCTAAAAAAAACAGGAAATCACAAAACAATAGTACAGTTACATCAAACATAAACTATTCTATTGCTTACATGGTAGACAATAGGCGTGATGGTCCATATGGGTCATAATTTATCAGCAAAGCAGCTTTTAAAGGTTGATCTAGAAGGAGAAAATATCAAATAAATGTTATGCATCTAAAGCTTATACAAAGATAATAAATTTTTACGAATAACAATTATGCACATCTTGGTCATCTAAAGCTTGCTTACCAGAAGAACCAATGCTAGTAGAAGCCCACTTATCCCATGTTTTATGCACAAATGCCCAGTCCATTGCGCCTAACAAGGAATTAACAGCATGAAATACTTTAGTCAGTAGTTACTGCTCTCCATTGAATACACAAAACCATTTGAAACACTGGTGCGATTTTATGAAGTTATGGTATTCATTCTATAAAAGTAAAAGAAAAGGTAAAATAAACTCAGACCCTACGAACAAGATATTTCCAGGTCTCTTTTAATGGTAAGATTTATGTTTACACAAATGACAATTTATAATCTAGAGGGAACATAAAGCATGCGATTATCACGATTCAAAGTAACAATCGATCAATTTACATGAACAACGGAAAAAGACAATTACTTTATAGTTTGTTACACACTGCAGAGAACTATCTAATACAGAAGAAGTTTTCTCCCATAGGGGATTGAGAAGACATTCAAATGCCTGCTGCAATCAAAGCCCCGTTCCATGTAAACCCGCAGTGCATATCTCTTGAGTGTTATCATTTGAATCTCATTGTATGTAACTTTTAAAAAAAGATTAATTTGAAACCTAGAAGAAGTTATAAAACTGTAGTTAAGGGGGAAAAGCTCGAAAGTTTCAGCTGGTAGGTAGAGCACCACTACTGTTTTAATTTCAATATTGTCCACCGGCCAAACGCTAACAATGTTCACAACAATTCTTACGAAGCTAAGCTAATCATTCTCCGAGTATACAGTTCCATAATGCGGGCACTGACACTGTAAAAGCTAAACTAATCAGAAAAAGACACGACACTGATCGTACCTCTACTAGGTATCACTTAAGCTAAAGCGATTTACGAATTGCGGTAAAAGCAACGAAGAGGGATGCGTACGACGGTGACCGGAGATAGACAGACCGACGGAGCTTAGTTAATCAGAGTACGTCGAAGAATGGGTGGGTAAGAGTCTCGACCCGGTGAAACGAAGACAGGAGCGCAATTAAAAGGTTTTTTTTTTATTTTGATTAAGAAATAAGGCTTCGCAAAGGACATAAAATAATATTTTGTAAATAAGCAAAATTATAGAATTAAAAAGACATTATGGTGGGAAAAAGGTAAAGCGTGATATAAATTTACTTATTTTTAAAAGTTGTATGCCACAAAATGAATAGTAATAGTTTAAGATAAGAGTTGCTAATAAACGTGGTAATCAGCTTCAATCGCTTCACTTTCCACGTGTCCTAATAAAGAAATGATGAAACTTTGCCTTTATTTGCTGATTCCCTCTTCGTCTTCCTCCTTAAGAAATGAATGGGTCATATATAGTGCACAAAAGAAAAGCAGATGAGGCCGATGAAGAAGCAACGAGTTTCAGGCCTGAAGCAGAAAAGGTGAAGCTTTTTTTGAATGCGAAGGAACCTGAATTGGTTAATTTCTTTTAAGGATTCTTCAAGGCTAAGCCAAAGAGCATCAGATTCTGGCGTTGTTGCAACCTTGGTGTTTTTCTATAGAGCAATTGCCTTGGTGTTTTTCTGTAGAGCAATTGCCTTTCAAAACACAACTAGTAGGAGAAAGCTATCCAAAATGATCATTTTGTAAGATATTTTCTACATGGTGGGCAAGTTTCCTGTCTGTTTTGCCTCCGTCAATATATTCATTGGAAAATTTGTAGATTCTGTTCCATATATATATGACTTCATTTATTTGGGGTTTGAATCTTGCTCCTGGATGATATTTGACTCAGCTTTTAAAACTTTGTTCGCTGCCCATTAGTACTTGGAATTTGTCAATCTATTCTGCCTTGATCTTACTAACAAAGAATACATGAATGTCGAGTTAAAGAAAAAACGGGTAAAATTTAAAAAATAGATAGCTGGCGAGTGTGTGGGTGAGAGAGAGAGGGAGAGGATCAACTCAGTTAACTTTTATTTCGATGAAGTCTTCTTCTCCACATCAGCTGTCTCATCTTCTTACCTTTTCCTATTTATTGGGTTCCATTATCTTGCTTAAAGTTCTGGTTTTTTTCCTTGTCTTTTTTTTTTTTTAAATTATGGTGAGAAAACTCCTGTTTTTCTAGTCACATACTCAAGCTAAAACATTCATTCCCCCAGAAAAAAGAGCACTCATGGCAAAATTTAATACTACTCCCAAATAAATTATTAGGCATAGAACAGAACAATTACTTCAAATTCTTCCCTTGCTTAATGGTGACGAGTGTTGTCTTTGCCTCATAGTTGGTTGTTCTCAGAAGGATCAAGAGGTTTTTCTCTCTTGTAAGGTTGTCTTTGCGTCATATATCTTTGGACTTTGGGTGACTATTTGACCTCATTCAACATTTGTTTTGCTTTGCCATCTTCGTATAAAAGAGAAAACAAGGCACCTTTGCTGATCCAGAGAAAGTGCCTTAACATATCATAGGAGAAAGAGTTAGAGAAATGAACTTTATGTTTATATTAATTCATTAAGGAGTAGGACTGTAAGAGTGATATGGTAAAGGCGTTGGTATATATATATCCTTTTCCAATCAATAATGCATGTTGCTTTCTCAAGCAGACATACATCTTCGGCACTACAGTGATCTCATTTTATACCTGACATAGCTATAGTCTGCGATCTACACCTAGAAAGAATTCACTCAGCAACTATCTGCACAAATACCAAGTAGTAGATATTTCAACGTTGCATGTGAGCATTGAGGAACTTAAAAGCATGGTAGACAGTATATATATTGAGAATCTTGCTTTGTTTTCAACCACCAGAATCTAGTTGATCACTAGTACTGATAAATAACTGATATAGATTAATACAAGATTAACACAATAACATTCAAAATTATTCCCTGATATTCTTTTTGAATCAGACAAACTCATTCGCAGGGGGAGAAAATCATGGGTGTGGAAGGACTGGAATTGAGAAATATGGCTCTAGTGTTGGTGCTTCACTTCCCACCTTTGATTCACTAGCAATACCTCCAAGGAATCCACTGTAAAAGGCTTTAGCCTTTCTTAGGATGTAGTGAAAAGGTAATGCAAGATAAGAGAAGCCAAGCGTATGAACCTTGGGTGCTTTTGTTTTACCTTTTGCACTCTCTTCACGATCAGTACTGTATTCTGTGAAGCTGCTTTCTGCAGGATGGGTACCATTGACATTGCTTATTCGATGATACAGAGAGTCATGGAGATGGGATAGGGAACCATTACTCCCTCTTTCTCTGCAAGCCGGTCTCCGCGTTATCTCCTTTCCTTTAGCCTGCCCGAATGTTATATTGCTAGCAAGTTGTGCTTGCATGGAGGTGAATATGTGTCTTCTCACTCTCACTCTCTCTCTCTTTAGGCTTTGCTAATTAGGAAGAATGACTAGATAGTGCTTTATATAGAGGTCAGCTTAGAGAAGATAAGGGTTCATTGGAAAGAAAATCAGCTAGTAATTTGGGCTGCAAAATATCGAGAACTAACAAATGGGGCCCCAAGAAATTAAGAACAAGGCATCCACGTGAAGCGTAGGACCTATTTGGGCCCTGTTGGGGAAGTGGCGGTTAGTGATATAAAGGATACCGCCCATGGTGCTTTTCTTTTTAACTATTTAATTTTTTTAAAAAAAAATAATGGATACATTTATTGTTCGCATTGTTGCCAGTTGTGAGGAAGTTTTGCTTGCTTTTGGCATCAATGGTATTTGTGGTTGAGAGAGGACACTTATTTATGTGTAAGGGGATGGGGGAGCAGTACAGAGAGCAAAAATTTGTGGCCTACGTGAGCTGCATTTTGATAATCTTAAAATGTATGTCTGAAAGGAGGAGTTTGGCTCCAGAAATGTCATTGGTCTCTCTCTGATAAACGTCTCTGTACTTAGAAAAGGTCGATAATCATGAAATGTTTTCTGTTAACTGAATGAGATAACTGATATTGATTGATAGGTGGCCCTGTATATTTTCTTATCATCTGTTCATATACCAATATGATTTGAGGTTCATTAAAAACATACAATTCTTTAGCCTTTAATGTTGTCAGAGCTGTCATATAATATATACCTCTGGTTTTAAATGAGTTAATATTATCTTTTAACGTTTAAAATTAATTCAAATAAGTCTTTTGAGACCAATAGCTTGTTAAATCACCAATAATCGCATAAAATAACGTTAGTTTTGTCAAAACAGGTTGTTGAGGAGGGATAATGTCATTTATTCAACGAATATTAAAAGGGATTAACGTATTATTATATTTTTGCAAACTCAAACCATTTTAGTGACGCATCTTGGTTCTAGAGAACCCTCTTGATTAGTTGATTGATAATATGGAATAACTAAACTGAAAGCAACAGAGCACAGATAGGAAAATGGAGACGAAAGGGGAAGGGAACCCATTGAAGCCAAATCTGGAAATAAAAATTGACATGAAAGGCAAGTTGAGAAATCGTGAGGATGCTGTACTTTCTAAGTTGCAAATGACCACAAATTCAAGGCCAATCCGATAGATGAAAGAAAGAAGAAGAGGGTTAACCTTTGAGAAAGCATTTGGTGTTGGGACCATTTTAGATAACAGCAGTAAATTCTTGAAGCTTCTAATAAGGAAGCAGCGTGGGGACAAGTTCATGGATCAAACTATGCATGAGGCAACTTGCTGTGCCTACAGTGTTTTTGCCGTTTCAGTATCGGGCTTCATCTTCTGCCCCTGCCGCCACACTCATTATTGCTTCATCAAAACCGTTGAAGATGCAAGATTTGTGGGATAATTCATGGACGCAATTCCAGTTTTACTTTCTTGTATGCCACCTCATAGATCTCTACAAGCCAAGATGGCTGGATTTGGATCCCTCCCCTACTTTGTGCGTGAACTTGGACAAACTACTATTCACTCCGCCTGAACAAAAAAACAAAATCCAAATAAAATCAGCTATTGACATGAGAAACACAAATGAACTCTTGAAACAAAAGACGGGAAATAAATTTACGGATGCAGCGTGTGACCAATTCCCACAGCCGGAGAGCTTCCGCTTGACCGCCGTTGCCGGAAGATACGAGGCCTTGTCGCTGAGGCAATCGCGGAGGAGCCGTCGGTCATGACAAGGCCACTTTGACTATGTCCGATCCAAGTCTCTTGGCCTTTGATGCTAAGAGACGGTCGGGATGCTAAGAAACTTTTCTGATGACGTGGCGAATCAAAAACTGTCAGATCAATCCAACGTCCTTCATGCTAAGATCGGCAGGGCCGTAGATCTGAATCCCAAATGCCTTACAAATGGTCCTTATTCCGTGCTTTTACATTTTTTGTTAAACCAAAAAAAAATATAGTTCAACATTGTTTTGTGATTTTTTCCCCAATTTTTACTAAATCCTCCCTTAATACTTGGAACAAAAATAGTCATATAAACTATTTTAATATCAAGATCTTTTTTAAATTGCGTTTTGAATCTATTCTTGAAGTTTTAAACAGACAAACTGATATCGAAAATGTTAATATAATTTCAATAATAGTAATAATTGTAAAAGATAATAAAATTATTTAAAACTGATTGAAATCTGCTTTCCACAATAAAATTTTTAATATTCTAACTTCTACATAAGAGATTCGAATGATAGATTAACAATCATGAAAAAAAGAAAACTAATTTTAGAACGAGTCTACCCAACCCAGCAGAAGAAGATCAGAAGCTTCTTAGATTCAAGGCATCAGCCACAAGCAGGAACCTGGAGAAAATAGTGTGGATTGTGGATTGAGAACTACAAAGGGTCCAACAGAACAAAACAAAATTGAATTGAAATATCACAAAAACTCACAGGAGGGAAGAAAAGAGGATGCTCTTACCAGAACGCAGGGAGAGTACAACCTCTGCTTTGTTACTGTAGCTTTTTCTACATCAACTTCCCAACCATTCAATCTGCGTGGTTTAGAAGCATAATCTGGAGAGTGATCCAATTCCTTGTTCTACTGAAAATCTGATTTTCAGGGGAAAAGGAAAGAATCTGGTTTACTCAATAAAATCTTGTTAGCTTCTTCAAGTATTTGTTATCCCCACGGGTTCATTTAGTTTATCCTTCATATTGGAAATTGTCGACCATGAAACAACCTGTGATCAAGTAACAGAAAATAATATAATTGGAGATCTTCTCTGCTTGATGCTTTAACAATATCCCGCTCTTCTCTTTGTTTGAATCGTGCCTGCATGATCGGAGAGGAAGTTGGTATTGGCTACTTGGTTCCCATACTAACAACAGCAACAAACCCAAAAAAACAAAGAAATTAGAATGGACTCAACCCATTTGATGAGCAAAGGATCAAAAAAAGACAGCAACCTGGACATTGATTATGAAGCAACAAAATCTTTGCTGTACTGCTAATCCTCAACCCGCATTTGACATGAGAGATGGATCATTACACCAACAAATAGAACAAATACTTAATAATAGCCATTTTTCATCACATACAAATATATGAATGTTATGCAATAAGCAACACTAACAAGTTTTTGACCATGGAACACAGTACAGATACATGTCTCATAAATGGATAACTAAATGACAAAGCTGATCATTTAAATGAAAGTTGACCTAATCCTAAGAACGCAAGAAAACAGTCCACATAATGGAAAATATTTTCCCAAGTTCCAAATACAATCAGAGTAGTATTCTCAAAAGACGAAAGACTTTTTACTCGTCTTACTCATGGAACAAAAAACTTGAAGGCGTCAAACGCAATTTGAGTCGCTGTAAATTTTGTATTTTATATTGAATAAGGAGCCGAATGCCATTTTTTAAGGTAAATGAAGCTTATACCCTTGTTCACCTTGTTCACAAAGTCCATGAAGAAGAGCGTTTGAGGTAACAGTATTGGCTGCAAAACTTTTCTCAGCAATGCTAAACCAAAGTCCGATTGCCTCTGAGTGTTTCTGACTCTTACAGAGACCACGGACCAATGAAGTAAGGATGCTATCGCTGGGCTTAATGTTCCTTGACAACAACTCGTTAACAAATTGTAGTGCTGAATCGAGCCTTGAATTATTGCATAACCACTGAATTACATAAGAACATGCATCCTGATTAACAGATGACCCACTACGCAAAATATTGTCTAATGCTTGTTCAGCTTGCTCCATTTGATTACATCTGCAGAAACCTTGTAAAAGAGTATTTGAAGTTACAGAATTGGTTGTTACACCCTTACATAACATGTCATCCCTGATCCTTAGTGCCTTACTCATATTTCCCTTCCTACAGAATCCATCGATCAGTGTATTGTAAACAACTTCATTGGGTGCAAACCCACTGTTAAACATTTCTGCCAAAATGCAATTTGCCTTGTCAAATTTCTCCAATTTCATCAGAGCATTAATAAGCAAGCTATATGTTATGAGACTTGGTTCTACTTTACTTCTTACCATCTTTTCTTTAAATCGAAATGCTTCCTCTAATCTTCCACTCTTGCAGAGCCCATCAATCATATTATTGTAGGTGACAACATTTGGCGAAATACCAATCTCCTCCATTTTCAATAACACATTAATTGCATCTTCAATCCTCCCTCCCTTGAAAAATGCATTGATTGCAGTAGTAAATGTGTAAACATCCGGAGAAACATCTTTACAAATAACTTCAAACACTTGATAACTCATATCAAGTTTATTATCCTTCACTAAGGAGCTTAACAAGAAATTACATGTCTTCCGAGAGGGAAAGACACCCTTCCTCGCAAACGCGTAAAAGATATCAATAGCATAACCCAAACCCAATTTCTTAAATTGGGTACAGGAAACATGAAGCAACAAATCCAATTCACCGTGTCTCCGTTCGCTAACTGCATTAAGTTCCAACATAGAAGCACCTATATCAAGGTGCCTATTCTCACTGTTTTAAAACAAAGCGGGCAAGTTTCCATCAAGCAAACGGATCAAAAGCAATCTAGCTGGCAGTAAATAATTGGAAGCTAGAAGCAAACGAACCAAAAGGCAGTAAGACCGAAGCGTGAAATGAAAATTAAAAGAATCAGAAGCAAAATGAAAGAAATGAAGAGTGGTTTTGAGGTTCGCATTTGAATGCATAGAAAAGAATAACTGATCAAAATCATGAGGCGACAAATGGCTTATCAATTCCTTACACTTAGAAGAATCTATAACTCTGCTAGAGAGAATAGAAGGTACCGTGTCAAGGAAAAACTTGTTAGAAGGCTGTGGTTGTTGCTGGGGCTGTAAAGGCGGCGGCGGCGGCTGAGGAGGAGGAGGTTCAAGGTCGTGAAGGTGATGATGGCGTTGCACTGGGTAAGTGACCCAGTTGAATGGGCTTATGAATGGTAAGAAAATTGGAGAAGATTTGGTGTTTGACAGCCTCCTAAAATCCATCGGACAATGCATGGATTGGAGATCGTGGATAATAGATTACAGAGTGATTTTACAGAAAAGGGGGAGAAGAAGCCATGATTAGAGAGGTTGTATAAAGAGGACGAGAGAGAGCCACGCCTGCAAATGAGAGAGAGATCGAGGAAGCTGCAAAATGGGAAGAGAAAGAGATAAGTTGATGGCTTATTTTCCTCAGGTTTTGAAGACGAGCTGTCCGCAGGCGAAAGATGGGAGGGTCTGAGAGAGACATGCTCGCGTCTCGTCGACGAGGTGGAGCAATTGGCCTTCTGTGACTCTAGCAATGGCCCAATATTGGCCCATGATTTCTTACAATAATGGGCTTTCATGGTTTATTGGGCTCAAGTATCCAATCCTAATATCAACAAAAGCAGAATTTGGGCTGAAAAATGAAACACGGCCCATTTCACTTATCTCCGTTAATCTCCTACAGCACAAAAGAGAATCAGTGGAAATCAATAACTAAGCATAATTGTCACGAGCAGCTCAGGCAAGTCAATTATTGAAAATATATAGCCTATCTAGGAGTATTATTCTATTTATCTATCTAATAATTAGAAGAGATGGATGGGTATTATTATAAGTAACTTAATGGAGCATTAATTGAGTTTTTTCAATATTACTCTTATTCTCCCTCTGTTTTTAAATATAATATTTCGTTTGTAGTATCTTATATTTAGGATTTGGTAGAGTATATAGTCATTGACAATGAGAGAGAATGTAATACAAACCTAGACAATTTTCATTTAAATATAGGAAAAGTCAAAATTTTATTCTATTTTTATACAAAATTAATGACTTAATTACCTCTCCGTAATTTCGGTTGAATATTTTAATAGGGATCGGAGGAGTATTCTCAAAAGACGAGAGACTTTTTACTCATCTTACTCGTGAAAAAAAAACTTGAAGGCGTCAAACGCAATTTGAGTTGCTGTAAATTTTGTATTTTTATATTGAATAAGGAGCCGAATGCCATTTTTTAAGGTAAATGAAGCTTATACCCTTTAATAGGTTGGCATGTTTGTCCAGTGTCTCGTCTCGTTTTGAGGATAACCTTGTCCCAAATGGGATGGGATGGGATAGAGTAGGGACAAGTTCAAGATGGCTTGAATGTGTGTGATGTGTGTGTACGGGACTAGATGGAATTTGTTTGTATCTTTGTAATTTTAAACGCACGAGTGTGTTCAATTTTGAAGAAGGACGGTAATGAAATATAAATGAATGATTCAGTGAGGAATATATATTAAAGCTCCTGCCAACGGGGTTAGTCTGAGTGATAAGCGGTTCGGTATCGTTTAAACGAGGTCTCGAGTTCGAGCATTGACAAATACAGAAAATCTCGGTTAGGAGACTCACTTACCATAACCAGGTGCGCGACACGGGTCGAATCCTGATATAGTCGGGGCAAAACTCAGGTGAACCGGGTAGGTAAAAAAAAAATATATATATATATATATCAAAACTCCTCATTGCAGCATCACTTTCAATGAGAGAGGAGAAGCGTCATTTCTATGGGTTTTTATGGATTGAACCAAACAACCCTAAATACTCCCTCCAGTCCTTAATATATAAATTAGTTAAGGGTTAGATTTAATTTTAAATATAAATTTTTTCTGAAATATTATTATTCATTACTCATGTGAAAATATTTTTATTAAATAATAATTATAATAAAAGATGATATTTTAAAAAATTAAATTATATTTATTATAAATAATTAATATAATTAATTTTTTTAATATATTTAAATTAATTATCTAATTTTTATATTGAATACATGGTGTAATATTATTTTTTTTAAGATGTAACTAAATTAATAATAATTAGAAATCGGAAAAAGACAAAAATGGAAGAAGCTGCCAGAAAGCATGATGAGTAATGATATGTACATTGAGGGAATAACGAGGAAAACACGGATCGAAATTAGAATCCATGCATGCACGCATGTGCCTCTCTCTCTATACGATCGATCTCGTCAATTTTTATTAATTAATTAATTAATTCATTAGTAATAAATTAAATATGAATCAATAAGACAGCAAATAACACTCGCACTATTATTACAAACCTGGTGAATTGGTGGACGATGATATTTAGCTGGTTTAATATCTTACTTCAGAAAAAAGTACATTGTTTTCCTTAGATAGGATTTTGTTTAAATCAGTGCGTGGTTTCATTAATATTGTGAATTCAGTGGATCTCAATGTCGGCTCACAACAACACACAACTTTGAGCTCTGATCCATCATATCATAGTCACATGGCTCAACTCCATCGGCCTTCCATAGGATTAATTATCTTTTTTTTTTTTACTATTTATTTACTTAATCAACTACTACGTACGGCTGCTTTCATTTCATGGCTGCATGATTACATGATTGGTTAATTAATTATTTAATTAATTAAACAATTGCATACACCATTGGCTTTGGCTATATAAGCTTATATAATTATAAGTTGACAAAAAAAAAAAAACTGGCGGCGATGCAAGCCCCTGCAAAATAATTACAATTCTATTATGTGTTCACTGTTTCCATTTATTTATTTTTATTTTAATTGGCTTCAAATGAGGCCATTTAGGACTGGTAATGACATATATGATATTTATATGGATGCTCATAGATACCTACGTCGACTAGCTATGAGATTCCTCCATGCATGACGAGTGTCTTGAAACTGTCTAACATGAATAATTTTTTTTTAATTTAGTTAGGTTTCATAAATATTTTTCACAGAAATAGGCTCAAGCTGATCTAGCTATCTTGTGCTGGGTTTTACAAAACCTGCTACATAGCTTCCATGGTATAGTCAAGCCACTAGCTAATTTTTATTTTTATTAATAATGCTCCTCCTGGTTTTAACATAAAAAATACTTAGTTAATTAATTAATTAATAGGTAGTTAAAAAGTTCAGACAAGTTAATTAATTGGGAAAGATGTGACATGACTTTCTTAAAATATCTTTATATAATATTAGATTATTTATTCATTCAGTGATAAATATATAAGTTAATTATGGAGTTATTTTTAGTTATATATGTAAGATATCAATATATTTTATTTTACATATTTATTATTTTTTTAAAATTATGTACCTATAACGTATAAACTGATATATAATATAGTATTATATATAGATATTTTAAGAGAGATTATATTATATTTATTATAATTAAATAATTTATCTAATTTTTTTAGTCTATCTAAATTAATTAACTAAATACCTCTTATACTAATGAATAGAATAATATTGATTTATAAATTAAATAAATTAATTTAAAAAAATAATAAATATAAAAAATATATTCAATTAAAATATTATATTTTATAACTAAATCTTGAGTTTAACTATTCTGGAGGGGACCGAGGAGTAATAACTTTGGAGTTCTTTCATTTTTTTTTTAAGTCTTTATCGATATTGCATATTTGCATTACTATACAAGAGCATGATGTCCCTTGAAGTCAAAGTAGGGCTGCTGCCTAGTATTATATTTATAATATAATTGCCTGCCAATTATTTAATTTGGATTAATCAGCTATCAATGCAACAGAACGGTGTCGTTTTATGATGAGGCCCCACAATTTGCCACCTCAAATATGACAATTTTACTTCCTTCCCTACCTCCTAGTCAAACTTCGTGCATATTATTGAGCTTGATTTATTTTATCAACCTGTCGTTAGTATAAAAATTAATTAAAAAGTTAATATTAATTTTAAATATAAAATTTATCAATTTTTTTAAAATTTTTTTATTAGTATTTTTTTAATAATAATTAAATAAAAAAAATGAGCATAGAGTTGATAAGAATGATTATAATATTTTAAAAAATATATTATATTAATTAATTTTTTAATTTAATTAAATTAATTAAATATATTATATATTAAATATTAGAGTAATATTATTAAAGTTGATTTTGTTTACTTACGCCCCTATCTCATATACCATATGTTAGATTTTTTTTTTTTGCATCATTTACGTACGAGGCTTGAAACTTATTATACCTAAACATGATTAAAGGCGTAATCAATATGACATATTGCTCCAGTCATCAATATAGAGTTATTTAGTTAACTAATTTAAATAAATTAATAAAATCAAATAAATTAATTAATTATAATTAATTTAAATCCTCAATACAAACTTATATTTTATACACCTTAACTTATCTATATTAGTTAACTAATTATTATATTATTATAATTAATTAAATTATTTAACTTTTTTAATATACTTAAATTAGTCAATTAACTCTTATATTATAAGGATTATAGGGAGTAATTGTCTTTTAAGCATTCATTATTCATCTACGGGAGATATATTCCTTGATGTTTAATAAGCCTGCCTATTTTAACATAATTTATTGGCAAATAATCATATAAGGTCATTAGTAAATATCTCTGAATTTTGTTATATTACCCTTCCCGGCTCCAATACTGTAGTATGCAAGTGCTTTTTTAATTGGAATTTGGAACATCACGAGTTTGATCTTTTTATATTTATAACCTCATATCAATTAGTATATATCCTTATAAATAAATTAAAAAAAAATAGACGTTTTAGAATTTTGCAATAGAATTTGGGCGTCAATCCAAGTACATGGAATAATTTTAATTCTAACAAACAAAATGAACCCAAAAATATAAAATTTAACTACATTGTTTTTTTTTAAAATATTTTCGCATAATTTACAATTAAAAATTAGCATTTTACTTATATAACTATATTTTTTTTCGTGTGATGCATAAGAAACATAATAAATTAAAGGAGAAATTTTAGTTAGTTAAACTTATATGCTGAGTTGACTTATTTACCATAAAATCAAAATCCATTTATCTTAAAATTAGTTTGAATTTTGCAATATTTAAAATAAAAGGACATTAGAATTTAATTAAAACAACATATATATTTATAGACTGTCATAAGTAAATATATGTGGCAGATAAAATGTTTAGAGAGCTTCGTGGAATCGTGGCTACATGCTGCCCACATGAACCTTTGCACACAGACGCAGCTACGAGTTCTGAACATGCCTTTAATTTGTTTTCCCCCCCTCAACCACTAATTATAAACTATATCTACAAAATATATAAAAATTATTTGTTTCCTTTTTTTTTTTGGGGAAAAAGAATTTAAAATGCTCAAGATTCTCAATCTGAACTATATTTTCACGTAAGAAAAAAGCTCAACTTTATTAATGTCATAAAGTCTTATAATTAATTTATCAATCACATGATTCCATAATCTATTATATCGTTTATTATTTTGTTACACACACAAAAAGAAATACCTTCAGTCATTTATAATTCATTGAACCTGTTACAATTATTATTTGTTCATTGGACAAACCCCTAATATATAAATAATAATAAACTCACGATCATCGGTCCCACCCTACGTTGAACTATTTGATATATATATATTTATTGAGCGAGTCTCATGCATTAATAATATTTTTTCTCTTTTTTCTCTTTTATTTATTTTACATTGGATCCTCTATTTTTTTTTCTTTTTGAAGGGATCGTTGCTCCTTGGATCTGCATCAAATTCTAAGCCAACATATCAATAGGTAAATAACTTTATATTATAAAAAAAAATATAAATTTAAATTCTATAAAATATATTTATTTTTATTTTGAGAGATAATTTTTTTTTACGTTCTAAGTATGGAAAAAAATTATATTTTTAAATAGATAAAAAAAATTCTAAGCCAATATATATAGAAAAAATTGATTTTTATTGGAATCCTCTTAATTAATTAGCGTTTTTTTTTTTGTTGAAAAAGCATTGCTCAAATAAATGGATGTTATTGCAATTGCGTTTAATATACATTTTTCCGTTCCAATTCTTTTAAATTCTTTGAACAGCCAAAATATTTTTTTTTTGCCTAATCCAAAATTTCTCCGTAATTGTCCGCCTAATGTTAAGCAGCTTTTGAATTGAAATGGACCTCAACATCTCTCACACATCACTTTCTGCTTTAACTAATTATCTCTACCCTTTTCGAGTGTGATCTTAATACATGTATGCGAAACATTTTTAAAAATAGTGATTAAATATATCTAATTATACATATATGTTGGCAAAAAAAAATATAATTTTAAAAATCATTCAATTATTAATGCGTATATGTCCATATTAATAAATTAACCATACATGTGTTGAAATCAGCTATATGCCATTGATAAATGAGTCCTCATAAGAGAATTTTCTTTTTTGTGGCCAAAGTCAAATATGCTGGAGGCCTGAGAGAGTTTGACCACAAAAAGGAAAATTCTCTCATTGCTAAAAAATTACTTATTGTAAAATTTATAACTTAGAGAACTTGTGTTATTTAATTGTGTGTAAATATAATTTATTTTTAATTATATATAAATATTTTTATATTATATATAATTAAAAATATGTTATACACGGCAACAAAAGTTGAGCCATTAAAAATAGGTTAAATTTAAGTTTTTTTTAAATAATTATTTGTAAACAATAAATTTTATAATAGGCTATTTTTCAGCAAATTTTCTTAAAAAAATTATTTTACAATAATATTTTAGCAATATAAAAGAATTGAATTCGATAATTAAATGCGGAGTCCCCATTTCTGATGCAAGCCATACGTCGAAGGAAGAAAGTAGACAACTTACCCCCGATTAAATTCGAGCTATAAAACAGAGTCGAAAAGATTTTGTTTTATTTTTAAAAAAAGATTTGCGAGAAAAACGGTGAAATACTGAAATGTGAAAGCGGCTGAAACTGAGAGTGGGTCACACTCGGAGGTGAGGTAGAAAGAGACGCAATTGTTTGTTCCTTCCATATAATCGTTTATAAATGAGGCCACGTAGAGACGCCGATCGACGCAGATTCACCTCTTCGTCGTCGTCGTCTTCCTCCTCCCAGCCATCACCGCCGCGAGCCGTACGCCTCCGCCGTCTGATTTTGAAAATCTGTTTGGCCATGGCCGGTCAATCTCGCAAGTGGATGGTGTTAGTGGCCACCATATGGCTTCAGGCCTTCACCGGCACCAATTTCAATTTCGCTGCGTACTCCTCCTTGCTCAAATCCTCCCTCAATATCTCCCAGGTCCAGCTCAATTACCTCGCCACCGCCAGCGATATGGGCAAGGTCTTCGGTTGGTCCTCCGGTCTCGCCCTCTTGCATTTCCCGCTCTCCGTCGTCATGTTCATCTCCGCATTCATGGGCTTCTTCGGTTATGGCCTCCAATGGCTTCTCCTTCGCGACCTCATTACCCTGCCTTATTCTCTGGTACTTATATCTATCCTCTTAAATAATTTTCTCAACTTCTTTTGTTTTTCTGCTCTTAAAAACTTGCTTCGCATAAATCACAATCAAGATTATTCATGTTTACAAATAGTTACGTTATGCGTCTCATAGTTTCTTACTAATTAATTTCAACTTCATTGGGTAATTTAAAGTACGTGAGTTATCAAGAAATTTTAAGTGAAAATGGTTTCAAATTACTTGGTATTGATTTTATATTGCTATCTGAATCGTTGAGGAGAATAGTAAATGACGGAGCTATATATCCTCGTCGTCTTCAATGGCGGCAAGCCATAAGCGCTGTGAAAGGTAGACCCCATAAGCAGCGCTTTTGCAGCTCTTTTTTACCAATAAAAAATAAATCTTATTTCTTACTAGCATATTATTCTGTCTCGACTTCTTCAAATCGTAAAAACAGTCATGGAAAATAGGGTCGACATGGTTGATACAGTTTTCCGGGCACACTTTATTTTTAGTTTGGCGTTCTTAAAAAAAAAAAAAACTTTTTTTCTCTAAACAAATTTTGAGAAGAGATAAATCTTGAGTGATGGCCCCAACTCCCACGTATTTTGGCCTCAGTTAAGATCTTTCTTAAATATAGATTTTCCACTCAACTGTAGCACACTACCTTACGTCTTTATTTTCGCCCCTTCATCATCTCTTGACTCTTTCTGCTCCAAAATCCACGGTGCTCGCCGTTTTAGTGGTCCATCATAAGGGAAAAAGGGGTTGAAAACTTGTCATGAATAGAATTAGCCAATTAGGTAGTGAGTTAATTCACTTAATTGAATAAACTTACCGAAGACTGCAAAATTACTTCCAGCTCATTGACATATAATATTTTACATATTTACATATATATAATACGAAAGTTTTAACGAATATATCAAGTATCTCGACTCATTTAAATGTTTGGATTTCTCTTCTTTTATATTATGCAGCATAATTTCATATACATGTGTAAGATTTTGTATTTAAGGTGATAATTGCCTCGATCTCGTCCTTTATAATCTGTGTTCTGTGGTTTTGTTTTAAGAGGAAGTCCTTTTAATATCTATAACTTTCAACCCGCTTTCCTATTCTAATTTTGTGGTCCCAGTATTGACAATAAATTCACCGCGAGTCTTTTTCAAACTATGTTCTATACTACACACAATATCTGTCTCTTTCTCTGTTTGTCACAATTGAAATGATATTTCTGTTTTCATCTGATACTTTTTATTTTTATTTTTTTGGTTGGTGAAAAAACGATTGCAACCACCCCAATGGAGCCATTGATGCATGGTACGAAGTATGGGGGTTTTAATAGACTCGGATCCCTTTTTTTCAGATTATTAAGCTGAAAGATACGTTTCCAGAAAGATATAAATAAAATTTTCCAAAACGCATGTTCTGCTGGTTTGGAAGATATAGTTGAAAAAAAAAAAGAAGAAAGAAAATTAATCTGGTACATTTGGAATCTGTCTCCTATATGAGAGCTAGAATTGCATGTGATGGTTGAGTCTGTGCTATCCACCATACTATGACCTGTTTTTTAGTAGTGGCTAGCATGTGACCAACTGATAAATTGTACCTTTCATCTTTCAGTTTGCTGTCAATACCATTCTACCTATATTGAAAGGCTTTTCTCTCTAATGATTAAGTAGCTACATTTCTTTTAAGGGGTAACGATAAAATAATTCTTAAGTTGGATTCACAGGAAAGTACTAGGACATCCCGTGATTGAAGGAATTTTCCCTCATTCCTATGCGGTCCAAAAGTGTTAGCTCTTAGATGGTGATTACATCTGTAACTAACGGCTAATTTTCTCTCAAATAATAAACTTCATTGAATTGTAATATATACAAGAAAACATGAGATTGACAAACTTTCAATTTGCATGTGGTAGGTGTTTCTTCTGTGTTTGTTATCTGGCTGTAGCATCTGTTGGTTCAACACACTATGTTTTGTTCTCTGCATTAGGAATTTCCCAGCGAATCGATCACTTGCATTATCACTCACTGTGAGTTTCAATGGAGTTAGTGCAGCACTCTACACGCTTGCTGCAAATTCAATAAATCCCTCGTCCAGTGAATTGTATCTGCTCTTGAATGCCCTTGTTCCCCTTATCACTTCCTTTGCAGCACTAATCCCAATTCTTCGCCAACCAGCTTTAGACCCTCTTCCTCCTGATGCAGTTCACCGGGACTCATTGATCTTTCTGATATTGAACTTCTTAGCAGTTTTCACTGGCCTCTATCTTCTTCTCTTTGGTTCATCTGTCTCTGATGCAACTATAGCACGTCGCTACTTTGCTGGAGCTATATTCCTCCTTGTCTTCCCATTATGTATTCCTGGTACTGTCTATGCTCGAGATTGGTTCCGCCGTGCCATCCATTCTAGATTTCGGATGGAAGGCTCAGGCTTCATCCTTGTTCATGTTGATGATCTTGAGCTTCACAAGGAACTCCTCACCCATTCCGATAGCATTCATAGTCTCAACAATGATGACTCTAAAAGTCTGTTGTGTGAGAATGGATCCATGTATGGAAGTCTTACTGCAAAAGATAGTGAGGGGTGTTGTGAGAGGATGATTGACAAGGATAAGTTGATAATGCTAGGTGAAGAACACCCAGCTTCAGTGGTTGTACGTAGGTTGGATTTTTGGCTTTATTATGTTGCATACTTCTGTGGAGGCACCATTGGTCTTGTCTACAGCAATAATATGGGACAAATTGCCCAATCTTTGGGCCTGAGTTCAAATATATCTACCCTTGTCACTCTTTATTCATCATTCTCCTTCTTTGGCCGCTTGCTTTCAGCTGGACCAGACTATATTCGCAGGTAAGCATTCTTATCAATCTACGATCATGTCTTTTTTAACTGTGTCTTGACTTTAAGCAAGTCTTTAGCAATTGACCAGTGGTATTTTCTTTGCATTGCAGTAAATTTTACTTTGCAAGGACTGGATGGCTAACTATTGGGCTTATACCAACCCCAATTGCGTTTTTCTTGCTTGCTGCATCAGACAGAGCTGTAGCACTTAATATTGGAACAGCACTAATTGGGTTGAGCTCTGGGTTCATTTTTGCAGCAGCCGTGTCAGTTACTTCTGAGCTATTTGGGCCTAACAGTGTGAGCGTCAACCACAATCTCCTCATAACGAATATCCCAATTGGATCTCTTCTCTATGGTTTTCTTGCGGCAGTTGTTTATGATACCAATGCACATCACTCAGCACACGCAACAATATCTGACATAGCAGTGTGCATGGGAAGGCAGTGTTACTTCTGGACATTTATGTGGTGGGGATTTATATCTCTCATTGGACTAGCTTCTAGTGTGTTACTATTCATAAGAACTAAGCACGCATATGATACTTTTGAAAACAAACGTATCTCAACACAATCAATCGTGTTTTAATTTTGTGGTTCTGTAGAAACATAAAGAAGATCATTGGGTGGTTTACTTTGGCTTCATTTGGACATATGCAGAAGAAGCTAGGACTTGTATAGGGTTTTCTTGATTTTAGATATGGATACAAAGAGGCAGAGATAAATCAGGGTTGAGTGTAAAGGAGATTTAGATTCAGTAGCAAAAAGGAGAAGGATTATAGTATAGATGCACGAGGATTAAGGAAATATTCATTAATTGCTCCTGACATCTGGAGCTTCACGAAGGTTAATCCTTTTTGTAGGCATGATTTGGATTTGGATTTGGATTTGGGCAGAGTTTTGTAGATTATTTCTCTTTGGACATGGTCTTGTCTTTGCCTTTATAATTCAGCTGGGGAAGGCCGAAGCAAGGGCTCCGAATGCTCAACTGCTCAAGGCTCTTGTGCGGGGCTGTTATGGCTGGGTGATTTCTGAACAATTTTATACTTTACGATGCCTGTCATATGAAATATAGCTGTAGTTGCCAAACTTTTCATTTTGTTTCTTTTCCTCTCAGGAAAGAAAATTTATCATTGATAATATATTTTTCTTACTAAGATGCCCCTTGGCATTTTTTGGGAGAATACAGAAGACAAAGTCCATATGACTAGATAACATTGAATGATAGTCCAACATTTTTTTTTTGTGAAAATCACTATCGGCATGTTTGATAATATAAAAGTGGAAGTAGAATCAAGTATTTTACTTGTTTGGTACAATAGAAGCTACTTCTATTTTTAATATTTTGTGCTATTTCAGTTCTATAAAAGAAGTTAAGAAATGAGATGAGAGGAGTAGAAATAAAATATTTTAGACTATTTTACCCTAAGTTATAAAATTACTGGATAATTTTAACCTTTCTCAAGTTATAAAAAAATATTTTAGACCATTTTACTCTAAGTTATAAAAAAAAATATATCAATTCTATACTCATTTCTAACCTAACAAATAAATTTTTAAAGTCTATTTTTATTTTAATTATATTTTTATTTCCACCTCTATAAAAAACTCTTCCATCTTACCCAATGTACCGTATGATTCCCTAAGTAAGGAATCTAATCACCAAAAAATATTATATCAGATGAATTCTGATGTATAAAATAATATATTTAAGGCTACACATTTATTTTGATATTTTTTAATGATTATATTTATTGTTTAGAACCTCGTTAGTCTAGACAAAGAGTCGCCGATGAAACCTTTTCTCAAGTCCTGTGGCGTGGATTTTATTTATTTAGCCATCATCAATTGGTACGGTTTAAAATTCAGCACTCTCATATGATCACGTTTACAATCTTCTGGATTTGATATATAAATTTTATTGATTGGCCATTGGTATGGAATCGATATAACAATTGTAGTGTTAAATCATGAAGAAAAAGAAGAAATGAATGGAGTGTCTATAACCTAAGCCTTCAGGGATAGGTACAAAATGCTTCATCTTTTATACATAGGAACAGCCTCTCGTATGCCAAAGCCATCTTTGTAGCCGTGAACATGGAAGTTGCATATTCACGACATGCCTTTCCCCTTCTTGCTAGCTTCTCTGGACCTTCCTTCACCACAGCTTCAAGTGACTCCAACAATGACTCCACATTTGGAGAGAACATAAAGCCAAATTCATCATTAACAACCACACTACCTTTGATGCTTGGAAATCTTGATGCCAAAAGGGGCTTCCCACTCATCATTGCTTCCATTAGAGTAAGATCAAGTCCTTGTGGCCTAAGTGTGGGATTCACAAAAATGTCTATAGCATTATAGAATGCCCTTAACATGGATGGACTCATAGATCCTAGAACAAGAACTTGTCCTCCTAAATCCTTGTACCGATTCTCCCATGGTCCTGAACCAGCAACAATCAAGTACACATTGGGGTGCTTGGTTATTAGCTTGGAATATGCTTCATGAAGCAGAGGATGTCCTTTGTCCTTCACCAATCTTCCGGCCACACCAAGTACTAAATCTGCATTACTAGGAATCCCAAGTTTAGCTCTGAATTCCTTCCCCAATTCTGCATCTTCCCTGAAGTCACCAACGTCAACACCATTTAGAATCACATGGACTCTTCTGCTGGGAATCTGATAAACATCCCTTAACATCTCACCACAGCTATCACTAATAGCTACATGATGTGCATAATTATGGAAGAATCTTATCTCGTTGAGAACTTTAGGGACAACCCCTTGCAAGGTTTCTGTGAAAGCAGGGGATGTTGGCTCACCGGGCCTCCTAGTCAAGTCTTGGAATATATTAGATTGCAGGCTCTCCAAGGCTATGCCATGCCATGAAACTGCAAGATTTGAAACGTTGCGAGCAAGCCAGTGAGGAAGTGCTACACTTTCTGAGTGAACAACATCAAAGGGTTCTCTTTTGTTTTCTTCATGAAATTGTTCCCAAGCTTTATTGTATCTCCACCTTCCTGGTTCACCCTCATGGCAATGAATGTGAGGTGAAGAAGGTGCGCCTGCTTGATGATTGTCTGATGAGATTGAAATGCCTTCATCTCGGGGAGAGGTAAAGACATGAACTTGATGGCCTCGACTAGCTAAGGCTGTATGAAGAGTGTAAGCGTGGCGCTCCATGCCACCTGGGGTGGTGCCAATAGGCCATTTCCGAGAGAAGACAGCGATTTTCAGAGTCATTGGTGGGGACTGGTCTTGGAAAAATTGCAGGTGGTTCCATGAGAACTCAGCTAAGCGAAGATCACCAGACCAGGGCGTGACATGGTTGGCGAACGTGGTGCATATGGAGTTGGTGGTGGGGGTGTGGAGGAGGAACAGAGCAGGTATGGTGAAGAGAACAATGAAAAACAGAGTAGTGCAGAGGCTGTATTGAAAGGAAGAAGTGGGTTTTCTGAATTTGCTGTTTAACGCCATTTCTTCTTCTTCTTCTTCAAGAAATTCTGAAATTATTGGCATAGGTTGTGTTTGATTGGTGTTGGATTTTGCATTCTGATTGTATGTACCCTGAAAATGAAGAGAAAATGGGGAAGACAAGAAGAAGAAGAACTGAGGAAATTGGGGAGGGAGGTATACACGCACTAAAGTAAGTGGGTTGGGTTTGAGCTTTTTTAAAGTGCGTTTCTAACGCCTGCTTTTGAGGGGAAAAAGGTGGGTCTCATGTGCCTTAGATTTGGGGCTTCTTTCGTAACATGTACTTTATATGATACAGTCATTGGATTTTTTTAGTACATAAATGACAGTTATAACTCATAACTTGCCCGCCTTAAATGGGACTTGGAATAGAGAAACAGAGGAACCATCTCTGTCTTGAATTCCTGGTAAAGTTGTAGCCTTTTTTATTTTTGGAAGATATGTTTTCTTTCATCCTACGATTTGAGAGGAGAAAAAGATGGGTCAGAAAAAGTAAGATCTCTTAGTTTCTTCCATGATTTATTATTATTTAAGTTTAATGATATGTAAATAGTTACAGTCAAAGTCAGCCTTGTCACTCAACAAACTCCTTTAAGAAACCGTGTAAAAACAGAGAATCATAGAAGTCAACTAGAGTGGCTCGTGCATGAACACATACCCGGACTTGGAGAACCAATAGGATTATTTTAAGGCAAAGTTAGGTTTGATGGGTGGATTTGCAATACCTCTAATAGAAAGTTTTAAAATTTGATTAGTGTTGATTTGAATACTTTTGGAATATGGAAATGGAAAAATAACTATGTAAGTGATGTTTTATATATCAAAAAACACTTGAAATTATTTTTCTAGTATTTACGTATTAATTAGAGTGAGCCCACAAATTATTCCCTATAGTTTTTATTTATATTGATACGGTATTGATATAATACCATAACTATTAAATTACATGGAAAAAAGGCTTGCAATTAAAGAATTGAACACTTCTTTCATGCTAAATTACTATATAAGTAACTACGAAGTTTTTTTTTTTTCCAGTGGAGAGATTTTAATTGTCACAAGGTCTAAAAAATTGCAGCTGAACTTATTCTAAAAAAAAAGAGGCATCATGGAATACCACTCTTTCTTCATAAATAGGTAGTTCAAATAATTATAAGCAAGAAATTTTTACTTATTATCACACGTATCCAATCATTCTCTACACACGTGCCAATACATGATCAATCCTGTGACTTTCTCAGAGCTGATCAAATAGTGATGTCATTGAGCCCAAGAGGCTTTAACATATGTTTTTTTCTTACTTATTAAACGTTGAGATAGAATATACTAATTTTCATTTGATCATGATAGAGCTCTCATCCCCTGAAGCAAGATTTTATACGCTATAGCATATAGATATATACACACTGCATATACTGTTTATACATATATATAATTGGCCATACCACACTGCATCTCCTTTTCAAGGAATTGGCAAATTCAAGTTTTTTTGCTTGCATCTACAGGAGAGGGCTTCCTGTGGTTTGCACCAACTCTGATATCAATTTTGATCTTATCAGAAGCTGCATTTCTAGATTTTCCTGAAGCAGGCCAGTGTCCACAGGAAATAGCCATGTCCTTGAACTGCTGCAAGTTTTCAAGAGTTTCAACTATGGTTGCCATCCTTGGCCTGTCTTTTGGATTCAGACTTATGCATCGCAGTGCCAAATGAGCCATTTCCTTTCAACCCTTCACAGAGTACTGCCCTGCAAGCCTTGGATCCATAATATACCTCAACTTCCTAGAACTACTCAAAGAAGGTCTTGACCAATCCACAAGGCTCTGTTCAGTCTTTGGTCTTGTCTTCTCCATTGTGGTTAAGTGACCTGAAAACCATTAGTATGTTGCTTCAGAGATTTGATAAACTATGCCCAATTTGATAGTACTGATTATTTATTGCTGGTTTGATGAAGGAAGTAACTTCAAAACTTTGGTCCTTTAACTTGTTTTAAAAATATGGTACAAATTAAAAATTGGTGAATAAATTGAAATTAAAGAAAAAAGGTTGAAACCTGTTTGATTAATTACCCGTTGAGATGTATTCAGGGGCTGCATATCCATAAGTACCCATGACTCTGGTTGTGACGTGAGATTTAGATTCCTCTGGCCCCATTTTTGCTAATCCAAAATCTGACAACTTTGCTGTGAAATCCTGAGTAAAACAGAACCCAGATGAATCTTAAGTGATTTGAGATTTGCATGTGATAAGGCTTTAAAATCATCTAAAAGAAATAACGGGGAAAAAAGGATTACGCACAGAATCAAGCAAGACATTGGAAGTTTTAAAGCCCCTGTAAATGACTAGATTCTCTGCCCCATGCAAGAAGGAAAGGCCTTTAGCAACACCGATTGCAATTTTCAATCTAGTTCCCCAAGGCAGTGATGATATCCCTGAAAGCGAAACCACAAATTAGTTGGCTTAGGTTGGTAACTCTGAAAGAGGCTCTCCATGAAGTGTGTGTCTGTATCAGATGAAAAAGAGGCATACTTCTGAACAAGTGATTCTCCAGGCTTCCTCTTGGCATGAACTCGTACACAAGGAGCCGTTCTTCTTCCTCACAACAATATCCTATCAACTTCACCAAGTTTGGGTGCCTTAGCTGCCCAAGAAATACTACTTCTGCCTGCTTCCCAAATTATTCATTAGTTCACCTATATATATATATGCTCTTGTGTTAATAAACTAATAACACTACATCAACCAAAGGGAACAAATTGTAAGACCAAAAAGGTTTTGCAAGCCAACAACACTTTACTCATGGGGTACCCTTCAATATATAATTTGTATGGGATTAAAGCAAACGAAGTTAAAAAAAATGGAGCCCACTTGTGTTGGACCCAAAGAAAACTCCCTCCCTCCTTTTTTCCCGGCCAGTGCCAGTTTAGAGAAAAACACGAAAAGAAAGGGGTAAAAAAGACTAACCGCTAACCAGTTTAGGTTTTTGTTATTTATCAACCCATATTATAAAAAAAATAAGAGGACGAACTATTTGTAAAATTTAAATAACGTGACCAATAAATCCACATAAGTATTCTGTTGAAAAAAGAAAGAATAAACTCATATATCCTTTTCAGTAAGAGTTTGACTTAGGCGGAAAAGGACACAAAACCCCGTAATTAATTAATTATTAGTTGAATATTAAAAGCCTTTAAATGTAAAGACAACCAAAAAGTTCAAGATGCTGGTTTTAAAAAAAAAAAAAGGTTTAATATTATAATCTCCACGACCTACCCGACGTACTATGTTTCCTACTCTTGAAAATTTCCAACTCATTAATATAAGAAATTAAGAAAATTTAGTGCAAAACTTTTTTTTTCCGTATAAAAACGGTTTTTTTAGTGCAAAACTATCCCATTTATAATTTGTTATTTTTATATTAAAAGCCCAACTCAAATAGGGGTCTCAACTTTTCAGGTCAAGGAAAAAAAATCTCTCAACATTATTATACTTTATAAATAATTGTTTTTATATTTTTTGGAAAAAGATAATAGTTGTATAATAATATATTTAATTTTAATTCTTAAATTTGTAATTCAGTTAATCAAGTAATGAGCATGCATGCTCACTCACAAGCCATTCACGATGTCCTTGCAAGCCTTCAATGTCGAGAAGCTTAACGGCGACGGGCTGAGCCTTCAAGCCCTGCCGGAAGTTATCATCGATGTAGCCCTTGTGCACAGTCCCAAACCCTCCTTCTCCCAACAAAAAATTGCTCGAGAAATTTTGCGTTATGGCTCGCAGGTCGCTCAGCTGAAAATCGTGCAGATCCGACCCGAACGACTGCGCCAGATCCTCGTTGATTCGCATCGACGACGACAGGCTCAGATCCGAGACGAACGACAGCCTCCGGAACGACGCATCGGAGCGACGTCCTTGGACAAATCCGACCGTGAAGTCGGCTTGCATCGACTGAAGTTGCAGAGATTGGTTTGGTCCTCCGTGGAGCAGCAGTTTGCCGTGAGTGGCCTCCATGGCTTCGACTTATTGGATGGCTGCTTCATTGTTGAAGAAGAAGAAGAAGAAGAAGGTCTGGTTAACAAGTGAAGTTGCTGATTATTGAATTATATACTCAATAAGAAGAAAGAAGTAGACCAGAAAGCTTAATTTATTTCCAAGAGGGAAGACATTCTTTCTTCAACTGCTCTAACCACTCTGTATAATCAGTACATTTTAGGGTTTCTGGTGTGATCATCATCATCAACAGATTTAGGCTATTTAATTTGGAGGCGGGATAATGTGTTCATGCGGAATGCATTCAACATCTTCGTTTACTTTTTTTTTTTTTTGGTTTCAGTAAACGCCTGAAACGTGTCAGCATCTGATTCGTTGGTGCTATCTTGCATTAGACTCGGAGGATTAATTAATGCAGAAAATTCCTACTAATCACTTTGGAGCAAACTTTAATGATTAAATATTAGTTCGTACATATAAGAGTTTATCCCTAAAGCTATCTTTCAATAATCAAGTTTTTTTAAAAAATTAATGATTTAATAGAGTAAATTGTAAAAAAAAAAATTATTATTGCCTGTTTTGATATATAAGACCTTATTGATGATTTTATTTTAATCTCAATATTATAATTTTCTTACAAATATTTTTTACATTTATACAAATTTAAATTCTGTTGTGAAGTCTCTTTATGGGTGACATGATATTTTATTGTTTAATATAACAATGAATTAATATTATGCTTAATTCTACTATAAATTTTATAATAAGTTAAGAGAAGCATATTGCATCTATCTAATCCATGGCAGATTTTGTTAATAATTAGCACTAATGACGAATATGATAGCATCAACTGTCTTTACTATTTATGCTGATAATATCATAAATTAAATGCGATTAATTAATAATAAACATTATCAAGAGGAGTTGTTATCATTAAAATATGCATTTCATATTAAATCAATATTTAAAAAAAATATGAAGTAAATAAATGAGTGGTCCCTTTTCCTGCTCCATTACTAATTATTTTTTTCACATAAAGTAAATTAACTTAGTTTTTTTTATTAATATGATCTGGGGATAGCAATTTAAATACACACATAATTATCCAATTACAGGAAAATTCAGGTACCTAAATTAATTTAAAGAAAAATAATCATTTTATAGATCTGCCATATATGCCGCAGAAAAATTGTTTCTCTCTAGAAAGTCTAATGCTTCCTCTTATAAAATAATGTAATTCCACACAACTTGAGAATTTGGAAAATTTAAGCACCTTGTCAAGATTCTGCTAATGTGGGAAATGAGAACTGTTTACAAGGAAGGAAGCCGTAGGATCTAAGCACACTCATCATCAATTACAGATTTGATCTACACAGCTATAAACAATTCATGCTTTGCTTGCTTATACGACATATTGCAGAGAACATAACTCATTCGCAGGAAGAAGAGACCTATAATAAGAGTTAGAATATACAGCTTTTGCTTTAATTTTGCAGGGACTAAAGGGATCGAATCAAGGTGTTGATGTTGTTTCCATTATCAGGCTCGCTGGTATTTTCTCCTCTCTCTCTACATATGCAGACGGAAACCATCCAGCATTGCCTTTGCATATTCCTTCAGACCATCCATGTGGAGATACCTATAAACGTAAAATTAGATCAGAGAGAGAGAGAGAGATTAAATGAACAATCATATACCCAGTTTAAGGATATTGAAAGCCTTTCATGAAAGGATCTTCCTTTAATCCTAAATGTAAGAACTAGATAACTAATTCGTAGAGATTAAGAAAATTAGTTAAGTTAGTTATTTGTAAAAAATGTATATTGGTTTTTCTAAAGTACCCTTTCGAATCATTTGCATGGGAAATTATTCCCTTGGTGAAAAACCCACTTTATATGTATAATCAATAAGGAGAGTTTAGGAAAAAAATTATAAATTTAAGAAACAAAGTGAATTAAGGTCTTATATTTAGGATCAAAATAAACCTCTCTGCTAACTCTTATATTTAGGATTGGAAGAGTACGAATAAAGTGGCAAACTTCATCCAAACTAGATCACACAAGTGGCATCCAATTTACAGTTCATTTACTGTAATTCCCAGACAGAAATTTCCTGCTAACGATTATCTAGGTATATGACTTTGACATGTGAATTGTGATCCAATTGAATTCCAACAATTTTCCATAACAGGGGGAAAAAAGAAAGAGGCTTTCTAATAGCTTAGGGACATCAAAAGCCCTATTTTAATATAGAAAAGGAGGTTTATCTGAAAACTTGATTTGGCATATCAAAAATTGGCATGTTCTTCAGAAAATACCTGCCGAACTACGACATAATCGTCGACTGATAAACTTAACTCCCCCTCAGCTTGAGCATCAAATGGGTGGACCACCTGTAAGACAAAGGATAAGCAAGAATATAATCAGTTAATAACATAATGGATTTACAGGTTAAATACTTAAATGAAATGAATGATTCACTGCATTGCGTTCTAGCAGATTTTAGAAAAAATTAATGGAATGTCCGGAACCAAATCATTACAAAAATCTTGAGCTCCTAGGAATTGAAAGAGTCAATGATCAAACTCTTGACTCCTTGCTACTTAGATTTTGAAATCATGTCAACTGTCAATAAACCAGAACTGAATTTAGCTAGGAATGAAGGTGACATAAACTCTAGACTGCTTGATCATGAAGGATTTTCAGCACGAAAACAGCTAAATCATCCTGAAAGCTTACGTTAGGAATCATGACAAAACCAAGGATTTTATACCATGTCAACGCAATAAATTTCTCATTGAATTCAGTATTTCAACCTAATGTAACAGGAGAACATCAACGATCACGTTTCAAAAAAGTAAATAAATATACAACTAGATGATAATATTCAACACGGAAAGAAAAATAGAAGATCCAGATGTAATGTCTTTTGTGACAAGGCCAATTCCAAATACTACTTCCAATCCTAATTTTAAGAGCTAGTTGACTTTTTTATATAGATTAAGGAAACTAAACAAATCAGTTAATTATAATTAATATAAGAACTAGTTGACTAATTTGGGTAAATTCAGGAGTATGTAATATGAATTCATCTTAAAAGGTTGGATTTGATGATAATTAACTGATTCATTTGGCTTTTTTAATCTATAAAAAAAATCAATTAGCTCTTATATTAAAGACCGGAGGGACTAATTAATGCATGCTTCTTCTAGAGCAACACTCAACTGCAACAACGTGCTATTATATCAGATGTAATGAAGTAGCTCTTAGGACAAACTTAGTCATCACAGGAATCCATAGTAAATTTATATGACTTGCCTTCACAAAATAATAGGTGCTCGTTGAATCATTGCTTCGATTATCAAAACCATTTACATTAGCATTCTCAGACACAAGTTGATTATATCCATCTCTTGGAACTGGAATGGAAGGAGACTCTTTTGATTGCTTCTCCAGAATCATCTAATTCCAATAACATGCAATAGAAGCATTACATGCAAATAACAAGGGCATGCTTATAAATCAACAAAAGGTTAAATAGCAAAGGTACATCATGGTAGCCAACCTCAGAATATAGCTTCTCTAAAATAACAAGGGCATGCTCATGATAAGCTCTCTCGTCATCCACCTGTCATAAAGAGTAACAAAAAAGATAAAGAAAGAACGTGCTTCAAGGGGTCGGGTAAGGGGTAACAACATTTAATCTATTTAAAATATGATAAAAAAGAAATGAGCTATGAAGTTCAGTAATCAGTAATGCAATACCATTGCCCGAAGGCTCTTGAGAGTTATCTGTTGTTGTTCATCTTCAACTGACACCATGGCAGCAGTTGCTTCTCTACCAAGCGCTACCAAGGCTGATTTAAGTTCTTTCAACCTAGCCTCAGCATTTTGAACCTTCATGGAGTTCTCTGCAGAAACAGAAGAATCCCTCCACTTTGATCGACGCCTCAAAACTTCAGCAGCCTGATGAGAAGATATCTAACATAAATACTATGCATTTCGACCACCATATGCATGTAGACATACCAGTAAGTTATTACCTGAGCTTCTACCTCTTGAAAAAGTTTGTCATAACGATAAGTGAGGTGGCGTGCATCCTCCAAAGGAGCTCCTGTAATTTGTGCCCGTAATGGCTCAGAGACCTAGACACAAAATCTGAATAAGAATTAGGAGAGCACTGAAAACTTCTCCAAGGAGAGGATGAGGGTAGTAAAAGGCATAACTGCAAGAGACTTCAAATATGACAATTCTATCCAAGTAGAGCAAGAATATTAACGCACATATCTGATCATGAACCTATGGCATTTGCCTTCAGTTGTCCAAGGCTCCTTTCTCATAAGAAAGACTTGAGATTCTTTTCCAAGAAGAATTTTCAGTTTCCCTTAAAGTAAGGAGCACTGGAAGAAGATTGATATAAATGACATGTGAAACTCTTCTCCTCTTAAATTTCCCTTACTGAAAGTAAACTTTTTAGACTCCCCGTGCTTATCATAGTAAGATATAATTCTAGTAGAGCAATTAGTAAATCAGATAGCCTATTTTTCAACCAGAAGACATCAAATATGTTTGTACTCCCTCCAGTCTTAAATATAAGAGCTAGACAAGAGATTCATTTTTTGTCTTAAATATAAGACCTCAATCCACTTTTACATAATTTTTTGCCCAAAATGTCTCTATTGATTGCATATATTAAGGTGGCTCCCAATCAAAAGGTAGTTCCAATACGGGCCTGTTTGGTTTGATATGAAACCATGGTTTGAAAAGGGCTTATGGCCCAAACCTTAGTTTGGGAAAATTTTAAAACAGTCATATTTGTCCATAAGTGCTTTTGGACAAAACCATGGTTTTGAATAAGTTATTAAAACTAGCTTTTGGAACAGTAAAAGAGCTTATGGATTATCTAATTACTATCTTACCCCTACTTTTTCTTACACCCTCTCTCCTCTCTCCTCTCTCCTCTCTACCCTCTCTCCTCTCTCTTCTCTTTTCTCTACCTCTTTCCTCTCTCTTACTTTTAATCAAATAATACCCTTTTTGAAAATTTACCAATATAAAAAGTCATTCTAAAAATAACTATCCAAACACTTATTTATTCAAAACCACTTTTTTTCCATAAACTTTTCTCTAAAAGCCCTTTTTCATAAGCTATCCATAAGCCTTTTTTTAAAATCCTATCCAAACAGGCCCTACATATGATTAAAGAGGATAGTGTAGGGAAACTAAGACAAATTTGTTATAAATAACTAACTTAACTAATTTCCTTAATATTCGCAAATTAATTATCTAACTCTTATATTAAGGACCGGAGGTAGTATTATGGGCCTGTTTGGTTGGCCTGCAAACCGTGGTTTTAAAAGGGCTTTTGGCCCAAACCTCAGTTTGGGGAAATTTCAAAACAAACAGGCTTATTTGTCCATAAGTGCTTTTGGACAAAGCCATGGTTTAAAACCATGGTTTTGAATAAGCTATTTAAAATAACTTTTTCAACAGTAAAAGCACTTATGGACTATCCAATTACTATCTTACCCCTACTTTTTCTTACACCCTCTCTCCTCTCTCCTACTTTTTCTTACACCCTCTCTCCTTTCTCTTTTCTCTAACTCCCTCCTCTCTCTTACTTTAAATCAAATCATACCCTTTTTGGTAATTTACCACCATAAAAAGTCATTCTAAAAATAACTATCCAAACACCTATTTATTCAAAACCACTTTTTTTCCATAAACTCTTCTCCAAAAGTCCTTTTCCATAAGTTGTCAATAAGCCCTTTTTTTTCATAAGCCATTTTTCAAAATCCTATCCAAACAGGCCCTATGTAGAAGAGTACCAAAAGAGGTTTTCGCTGAGGATTACCTGATGACTGTAGATTGCAAGCAAAGTCTCCCTTTCATTTTCCATTAAATCATATGAGTTACCCATGTGAAGAGAAGCCTTTGCAAGAGGATATTTACTGTTTTCATTCTCAGTCCCATACTTACAACAGTCTTTAGACAACTTCCTCACTGATGTATATAAGGCAATATATCAATTATCATCCTTTACAAGGTAATCAACTTAACAGAGGGAAAAAACAAAAGTCACCTATATCCATCTGCTTTAAACTAACAGAGGTTAAACCTTCAATACCACGGACAATATGCCGCTGAAAATTCTGCAAACAAGACATTAATTAAACACTTGGCCAGATAAAGTATTGAAATCAGCCACCAGATTAAGACCACACCTTGGCTGCTTTTGTAGAATTGTATAATTTTCGCAATTGTTGGTGACATTGAACTTCTGATTCATCCGTTATTAGCGGTTCATTGCTAATTTGGCCTAATTGTCTAAGTATAGCCTGCAAAACGGTAACATTATGATCTTCCAAAATCATAAAAGATAAAAGTCAAACAAGTGAAATCAATTTTTTTTCTAAAAAAGCAGTAAAGTGAGAAAATGAACTGATTCCACACCAATTTTTCCTCAGAAACCCACTTCATCAGTTCAAGCCTGAAGTGAAAACAAGCCTAATATAAAATCAACCCCCTATAATTTATTTTTTAAAAAAAAAATCGAATTGTCCCATTTCAGAAAGAAAATTAAACAGAATACTTCACACAGTACCACCACAAAAAAGCATAATATCTACGAGAAGGTGGACTATAGGTGTCTCCACTTAGTTTAGAATCATCCTAAAGCAAATTCATTTCTTCTCAGAGACCATGTAATTTTAAGAACTACTGGAAGAGAGAAAATCACCTGCTGCTGCTTGGCAACTTGCTCCCTTAATTTGCTAGCTTGCTTTCTTATAGCATCCATTCACCTTTTTTGATTAAAAACATAAACTTTCTCACTGTTGGAACAGAAAACGATGGAAGAAAGAAAAAAAGATACCAGTGGGAAAAGGGGGGATTACCTGGATCTTTCAATAAGAAGAGATTGGCACAAAAAAGGAAAGCTGGGAAGAGAGGGAACAGAGGAGAGGAGAGGAGAAAGAGGCTTGAAGGAGAACTGTAGAGAATATAAAGGTTGGGTTGGGACTATAATAAGTGGTGTCTTCATGAGAGAATCTGAGGAGAAAAGCTTCGTTTTTAATAGGCTTCCACCGGACACGCGCTTGACTGACGGACTTGATTGCAACGCCTATGAATTTGACTGCATATAGGATACTATTATTGATCATCTCTGAAAATTTCTACACAAAAAACCTGCAATTTGTGAAATTACTATATTTTCATATTTTTAATTTTTAATTTTTAATATGATAATAAATTAATTAAATATATACTCTATTACTGTTGGTCTGGAGTTTCCTATTTTTTATAATATTCACCGCATCTTATTACCTTGTATCCCAATTTCGGGATCATATTACCAGAGCTTTTTATTTTTGTTATATATATAAACTCATATATACCGAAATACTGAATCAATAGACAAATGTAATTTAATCTCAAACTTTCTTCTTGCTCTCCTGTGCATTTTCTCTGGTTTTCTCTCACTAATTAAACATTTTTTTAATAAACTAATTAAGTATTCAAATACTATTTTTCTTAATATATAAGTTAGTTAATTTTTTTTAATAATTTAAAAAATTAAATAAATTAATTAATTATGACAAAACTCAACTACTTAAAATAAATTTATATTATATATTTTAATTTATTAAATTAATTAATTAATTTTTATATTAATTATAATTAATTTATTTAATTTTATTAATTTATTTAATTTTATTAATTTATTTTGACCACGATACTGTTAGCCCTATGACTTCTTAGATTTATAGATAAATAAATGAGTGTTTGTAAACACACTAACGTGTATGTTATGTAAGGGAACTGAAAATCAACATTATAATAACAAGCCAAAGAATTTTAAATATTGCTCTAGTTGGCAACTTTTAATTGAAGGTAGACATACTTTTTATATGTTAGTATAAATATATATATAGCTATATTAATATATTGATTTTTAGAAATAGTAGCTAAGAATTTATAATTATATCATAAATAGACCAAGAAATCTTTAATTATCAATCTTTTAAGCTCACCATAGTAGATTTTAAAGAACTACTATATACATACATCTTTTAGAATTATTATTGGAAATTTGATAAGAGTGGGGTTGTTGCATGTAATATTCCCAAACAAATTTCATCCACAAAAAGATAACAGGAGAAAAGTAATTGGGCAGAGAAAATAATAGGATTAGTCAAAACCTAAACCAAAACATATGGGACAGCTTTGAAAAAGGGATATTATTAATTTCTATTTTTAACCCTACGTAAATACATTATTAACGCTGCACGCTACATTTAATTATTTATTTAATCCTTCGTATAAAATTTAATTAAACTGTTGATTCTTATACTATTTTCTATTTGTATCAATTATTTTATAAATTATTTTTATTAATACTCCCTCTATAATAATAAAATAAAATGAGGAATGATAGAGTTAAAGAAGATAGTTAAAGTAGTTTAGAAAAATATATGTTATATTAACTAATTTAACTAACTTCTTCAATTATTCATCTAATTCTTAATATAAGATGTATTTAATTAATTTAACTAATTTATCTAATTTAATTAAATTAATTAAATACATCTTATATTAAGAATTAGATGAGGATTTGTTTTCTACTTTCTAGTGCTATTATTTTTTTTTAATTTGTAATTCTTCCTTTCTGAGTAACTGTTATTTTTTCTGCTTCATTGTAGACTTGCAAGGTACTCAACATGTCTCCACTTATTATACAAAAGACGCATGAACTTACTAATCAATATGTATGGATTGACAAGTTTGTTCTATATATCAAACAAAACCGTACAGACTGTAAAACAACACTAATTATTCGAATTTAATTATAATAAAAAAGACTGCATATTTGTTAAAGAAAGAAATTAATGAGTTGAGCGGCAGATGAATCGATGTGGTGCTGAAGAAGAGCAAGGAATCATCAAAGATAGAAAATGGAAATGAGTTACGTCATGGAGATCGATCTGCACACATATTCAAGAAGGGAAGTGCTGAAGAATTAGATCCTGACAATGATATATGAGCAGCTGCATCAACATCATCATCAATCACATCCAAAAGTGAAATCTGAAAAATAGGCTGATTCCTTTTCTAATTCCGTTCAGAGAGCACATGTGGAATGCAAATCACCAGATTAGCCAAAAATGACGCATGCTTAATGCGAGATCTTAGAGCCACGGTCTACAACAGTTTCAGAATCCTGAGATGAACTTATGGAAGCCGTTATCAAGGTTCTCAAATTGGATAGATCCTCTCGTTCGCAAGTTTCTTGCACACAAAAATGCGCAGAGAAAATGCACTAATCTGACCTAGGGTTTTTGAGGCTGAATGCGCCAAACAAATGTTTGGAGTTCGTCAGGCCACCGACCACTAATGCCAATTGGCATTTATGGATTCAACGATGCCGATGAAAGACATTTACAAAGAGCAAGAGTTGCTATTTTTTTGTTTAGAATATGCATCCTCTCACGAAGATTAATCTTTTACACTAGACCGAAACCCCTTGTAGATTAGCTTGAAGCTACAAAATTCTAAAAGGCATCCTCCTGCTAATTGTTTTTCATGCCACTGTTAATCTTTTGGAAAACACATCAGACGTATCGTGGATTTTTCTATCAAAGATCCGCTTTGCGATCTCAATAGCAGGAATCTTAGAAGTGACCTGAAGAAGTGAGGCTCAAGCCAACACCTAACAACCCAGTGAATTCACATTCCAAAGCGAAAAAGGGAAAGCGGGAACAAAGAATCAGACTATTTTCCACGTATGTACTAAGATGTCGATCCAAAACAGTGATAAATCGACCATATTGTGCACTTACATTACAACACGATGCTTAGTTACACAAGGAAAAAAAAAATGGAACAACGGATATGAGAGGAGCGACCTCGCACTTGTTCATTGGTTGAATTCTTTTGCACAAGAATATATTACAATAATAACAAGAATAATTTAAAAGGTGGGTGTAGCTCCATTTATACAAAATCATATACACTTAAATTCAGGAGAACAAATGCTGACTGGGATTACAAATCCTAGCAAGGGCTGAAGTCGGAATTTAAAAAGAGGAAAAAAAATTCAACAAATGTGGGATTTCATTCAGGAAGACAAGAAAAGTTTACACGGCCGATTAGGACACGAGTTAGACGAACCAGAATTTGCTGTTATAAACGGCGGTGTGACGAAGGGCATGTTTTAATCATAATAGAATGAATGCAATTCAGAGGAGGAGGATGACCCCAAACCCCTTTCGCAGTTTCACTTCATCACTTCCTGACTTCGCAATGATGTCAGTGAATTGGACGCAAACTCAACATGCTTTTTGTCTCTCAGGCAAGGTTTCTTACTCAGAGTCATAAAAATCACTTGGGCATGGGGTCATGACCTCTGATTCGAGCACCTGGACCACTCGATGCATCGTGGGTCGTTCCTCTGGATTTGAAGAAACACACTGAATCGCCACAGAGAGCAAGGCATCGAGGCTCTCTACTTGCACTCCCTCACACAAGGGATCCACGGTTTCTCTTTGCCTATTTTCGGTAATGAGAAAATTCAGCTGCGACGAAAGCAAAAGTGGCATTAGAACCGCAACTCAATTAGTTTGCTTTGCAATAACATAAAGAGCTACAAACTTGTGCACCCAAACAAGTATTTTCAAGGATTTTACATGACATACCCAACCGACAATATTTAGACCCTTTTCAATGAATGATGCATCTGTTGGACGCTTCCCACTTAGCACTTCAAGTACCAAGACACCAAAACTGTACACGTCAGTTTTTTCAGTTGCCCTACCACTTTGCATGTACTCTGCCAGAGAAACAGAGGTTTACTTAGAAAACTCAAGAGTTCATATACAGAATTAATCGTCTTGCACGCATTCATATTTTGCATAGCTTACCTGGGGCTAGATATCCAAATGTTCCAGCAACAATGGTGGTGATATGAGATTCTTCATCCTCCAGAAGTTTGGCAAGCCCAAAATCAGAGACTCGAGCATCCAGGTTGCCATCGAGTAAAATATTACTTGACTTTATGTCACGGTGTATGACCCTCGGGGAACAATCATGGTGCAAGTAGGCAAGCCCTTTTGCAGCTCCCATGATTATATTCAAGCGCGAATCCCAGTCTAGCTGCTCAGATTTTTCTGCACAATACATCATAGAAATTCTCCCAAATTATTGTTATTCTGTCACATATTTAAGATCAACAGTACGAGAATAATTAATGCAGAATAAGTGGGAAGGTCACAATTATTTAACAATCAAACAAATATGCGTCAGGTCCCAACTGATACGAATCTTTGGGAGCACCATACCCCCCAAAGCTAGCTTCAGAGAATGGAGATGGAGATTAATTCTAGCCTTTCATTAGGATTCCATACTACAATGTGAAACCCAAGTCTCAATTATGTCACACTATCGCATTTTGCATCAAGCTCCATAATTCATATATAGAGGGTGAAGGGCAGTGCAAGGCTCTGGACACGAACCTTCCCCAGAGTTGTGCCCCAAAATCTAGCTCATCTAGTTGGAGAGCCCGAAATTCGAGTAAGCTCCACATTAGCATCCCATACACCCTATGTGGGACTTATGACCCATACCTTGCATTGAATCGGAATTTCAAATCCATGAAGGGTCTACAGTTCACCAGCTAAGTTGCTATGACAATGTAAACATTACTATAACTTACATATTTCAATATAAATTTTCTTTGACAAATCACATATAGATAATTCCATGTTGCGAGTCTTTGGGACCTACTTTAAGAGGCTTTCCAAGATTTCATTAATGAAGGGTTCATGATCACCAGATATAACCATTGACCCTGTATTCATCATTTGTTAACTTTTAGATGCCCACAGGCATTTAAATAACACAATATGTTGATAAGAATATACTATTAAAATGAAAAAATTACCATGAAGAACTTCGTCAAGACTTCCACCAGGTAGGTAATCATAAATTAACAACTTTGATGTAGGTGAATTGCAATATCCTCGTAAGTTTACTAGATAACGGTGTTTTATGCTTCCAAGAATTTCAAGTTCCCTCTCAAAAAAACGATCAAAGCCCTCATTCAACTTAACAATCCTTTTCAAAGCAAATTGGTTGCCGTCATCCATTGCAAGCTTGTAAACTGTACCAAATCCTCCACATCCAATTATGTGTTCCTCATTCAAAGTCTCTAGTTTCTTAATGATGTCTTTTGAAGAATATGGTAGATCTCCATGAAACATTACAATTGAAGCTCCTGCCAGACATTTATTCAGAAAATATTAAGTGTTTATAAAGACAGAAAACAAAAGTAGCTTAAATAGGTCTCTATTTGCATTGCAAAGAAAGCTGAAGAACACACCTCCAACAACATCCATCGCCAGACTTTTTCGGTCATTTTTACCGAACTTCTTATAAAGAAAGCAACCCCAGAAGCACATGAGTGCCACTAAAAGAAGCGCACCAACAGTTGCTGATGCACTGATAAGCAACCGACCAGAATATTTCTTCTTCCCATTTTGGTTTGGATCTATTAAGAGTAACATGATAAGCTTGGTAACCATGTCAATTGATCATAAAACATTGCTAGAAACAATAAAAGGCATGATGCGAAAATTATCCACTCTATTCAGTTTGGTGTCTTATGATAAACCGGAAAAATACTGTGGACCTTTTTGTTCGAGGATTTGGTAAATAAATAAAACTAAAATACATAGTAAATATTGCATTCAGTTTTATAAAAGTAAGAAACAAGCAAGTATCTGTTTGCTTTCTATAATCAATATTTCACCATCAAATGCTGCATAATCTCCTAATATGTGCATTACATATTTACATGTAGTAATAGAACGGAACTAGTGCTCAATGATATATATACAAAGCCCATCAGCCAGGTATATTTGGTGAACAAATTCTGTGTCTGTGGAGAATCTGAGGCGTTTCTTAGTTTGGAACATTTCTTTACTGGCTACCTACAGAAGGTAGGAGGAAATACAGAGGGAAAGGCCGATTAGAAATGTAGACATAAAGGCTAAATCTTAGGAGATAGATTTCTTTCTCCGCCTCCTAGAGGATAGAGGATAGTTGTTTATTTCATCCCCAGCCAACTAGATGTGTACTCAAATTACAACTTTCACTAATAAATTAAAAAAGTCCCCAGAGGCACAAAAGCTGAAAGCCAAATTTTCTTGATAATAATATTTAAAAAGTAAGAAAAATCAAACAATAAAATAAGAGAAATGGCTAACAAGAAAGCTAGGCTGTGAGGAAAAATAAATGGACTAACTAATGTACACACACACCCCTTACCCAAGGCTGAGGAATGATTTGTAGGTGAGCCATCTTTACACAGTACATTGATTTGCACTCCACATAAACCACGATTACCAACAAAGCTGCAAGAAAGCATACATATTTGACTCAAAAATATCCTTAAGCCTTTGCTTATAATATATAACCTAATGAAGCACGGAGCATAGTAAAAGAGAGAGCTTTACTTACGAGTCTACAGTAAAGTTAGCAAGCACACCATCAGAAGGTATTGGTCCGACCAGAAAATTGGTTGAAACATTACTTCAAAATTCAGAGCATCAAGCAGAACAACAAGAAGATTCAATTTTCCTTTAATAGTAAAATTAACAAAAGATATAAATAAAGGAGAAAAACCAAAGAAGAAAACCAAGGCTACTTACAAATTTTTTAGATTATACAGTTTCCCAAGTAATGGAGGTATATTCCCACTGAGGGAGTTACTTGATATATCCCTACAGAATACAGGGATATGATGAATGAATGCGATCTATGCATCCATAGAACAACATAAATTGGATGAAATGAACCAGAAACTATGCTAAAATACTGCACATTCTACCTTCTCTACAATTGCCCTACAGACATATGTACCGTTACATGCATGCACTAGCCAAGTGTATGCTTAGTTCAACCGTTCCCCTTTATTCCCTTTAGTTTTCACCACCAAGTGTTTGAACATTTATTTAAAAAATGAGAATACAATTAATAGTGCTACAATATGCATAATGCTCCAGACCAAAATAATGGAATATAAAGCACTCAAAGTGTAGAAAAACAAGTGATCACTCACAAACTTCTGAGCTGTGAAAGGTTTCCTAGTTCACTGGGAATTGCTCCACTAAGGTAATTGCCCTGCAAGAATCTGTAGAAGAAAGATTCAAATTATTCTAAACAGGAATCAGTCGAAAACTAAACAAAACCTAATATTTCCCATTAGCGACTTGTTTTCTAGGAAGTCAAGTTCTATAGAAGGCCAACACACACCAAAAAAATACCATGGCAAATGTCAGTGTGAAATCAATATATCAACATATCGATATAAAATCTATATCAAGGTGTGCTAATCGCAAGTCATGAATAATAGGACTCATCCCTTGTATTTTGTGTAAAGCATAGGAAAACGTGTTTAGTTATGTTGTTAGGGACTGTGTGTTCAGTTATAATGTTAAATCACTTTATCATAAGATCTTCATCTACTAAGACAATTACATATAATTTCCCAAGTTAAAAAATTAATATGGAAAAGGAACTAAATAAGATACATACATTCTCTGCAACTCAGTGCAATTTCCCAATTCAGATGGAATTGTCCCATAGAAATTGTTGTTGTGAAGAGCACTACAGCATACGCAGATGATGATTAAATCAGATCCAATAGGCAAGCAATAAAGGAACAGAATCAAATGTCTCAAAGAAAAATTATACATAATAAAAAATACATACAGAACAGTCAAATGCTCTAGCCTCCCAAGGTCAGGTGGTATAGATCCACTCAACTTATGGCGAGCTAAACTCCTAGAAAATCACCAATGAAAGTAAAATTAGATATAAGTTTAGAAAAACTTGTCTTCTGCAACACACCTCAAATCTGAGATTGTCATTTACTAATATAAGATAAATATAAAGCTCAATATCTTTTTCAAACTAAGTAAAAAATCCATAAAAAATTGTTAAGAAGATTAAAAAAAATCTAAAAATTAAATCATGATTCAAGTAGCCCAAAGCCATATTAATACAGATTTTAACTTCTTTCTTTTGGATAATATTTTATGTTCACATTTTTTTCCAAAACACCACTATCTTAGGTCAGTTTGAGATCAAGGAACCCAAAGCCATATTAATACCCGCTAAGCAAGAAAAGTTATCATGGAAACTCACAGATTTGTAACTCTCTTGGATTTTGGATCGCATCTCACTCCACTCCATTTGCATGGGTCAGGATCCTCAGGCCTCCATTGTAACAAGATACCATCAGAGCTAACAACTGCTTTCCTGAAACTGAGAAGCGCCTCACCTAAAGATCCCAGTAATAAATACTATCAATATGACAACCGAGAGAATCTCCCACCCCAGACTAGTTAAATGGAAATTTTAACCAAAACCCTTGAGACAACCATGCATATAAGCAAATGGTAACTTTAAAATGTAGAATTTAAAATACCTTTATTCAATTCAAAAATATTAACTAGTTAAATAAATTCAATCAAAATGAGGGTGATCACAAATACATATATTATAAAACACATAGACATGTTTTTCCTTTTTTGGTCATAGCATCCGCACCATATGTAGAAGTTTTACATATTAACAATATCTTTCCCCACACACATGAAATGATAGTGTTGACATGTAAAGCTTTTAACTTCCAATAAAATGTGAACAAACTTGTCATAGCTAGCAATTATTGACGCTGGGGCAACAAATTAAAGGGAGAATGAAGAAAAACTATGAACGTTACCATCGGGACTGATCGCTTCATTTTTCGTGATTACAATACATATCAGCAAAACATTAACAAGCCATGGCCATTGCCGTTTCATCAGACAAATGCCCATAGCAAACACTGTTCAAGCATATTACATATGCTAAAAGTCATCTGAGACAGCAATATCCAAAGTGCGTTCCTTCACCATGTGGTTATCTAATTGGTACTGACATTAACAAATGATGAGAAACCACACTGCCTGCAGCGGCAAAAAACTAGCCTGAAATAAAAGCAGAAAAGAACAACTCAGCAATAATTTCATCAAAGGAAAATCAGTAATGGGGCCAAAAAAAGCTTTAGTGGGCCTTTATGGGCATCTATCAATAGTTTATATGTCAGTTAAAATACATATCTAACCAGTACACATAACCTCCACAAGGAAGCGGATCCCAAAGTAAGTTAACTTTTTGTTTTAGATTAGAGTGATGCACAGGCACAAAATTACGCATGCGTATAAATCTTAAGGCATGCAAGTACAAGGTTTGTGTATTATCATTTTGCAGCATCGTTACAGAATTCTATCTCAAGAGAAATGTTAATTAGAGCCCCTATTGTATCACCAGCTTTTACGCCTGCTAATTTACAATTGATTTAATTTAAAAATGAAGAATTATTTTTTGTAAAAAAAAATTGCGTATGAAGAGAATAGTAAAAGTAGAGAAATATGGCGGTGCGAGAATAACACAGCTCAATCCAATATTAAGAAAAAAATTTAAAATCCAATATCACTGTTCTTTCAACACCATTTCCATGAAGATTAAAGAAACTATTGACCAAATAAAACAATACGATAGTCTTGAAACACCTCTTCAAGTTTTCCATTTATATTTCTCATTCCCTGCGTGACTGGAGGGGTCAACCGACAAGAAGAATAACTACAATAAACCGGCAAAAAAGCTTCAAAAACAAAGGCACAACTAAAGCATCATAGACACCGATGTGAAAGCAAATTCCCAAAGACTTATCTGTCCACACAGCTGGAAAAAAAAAAATAACAGAGAAGAAGTACGTATGCACAAGAGGCAAAGTACAGTACAGCTCAAAATACACTGCAAGAAATTCAGCATTCGAAATCAAACACGAGCAATGCATAAGCTCAATCAGAACACAGGCAACAAATCCAGCTTCGGCAATCGATCTTAATTGCATGAATAAAACGAAATCTAGAGCAAAGTGCATTGGGCTGCAAATGAATCACACCAAACCGAGGAAGCAGAGATGAAATCCTCACTCACCTGGATTCGATCTAGGATGCAAAAAGTGAGAGAGAAATGCGAGTTGAGCTCGAAGGGAATAATAACACCCCCTCCTCTCTTCTCTCTCCTACTGCCTGAGAATTGTGTGATTCCAGAGAGAGAGTGTGTGTGTCTGGGTTGTGGGAGTGCGCGTGTGTGTGCGCGTGAATAGATGCTTTAGGAATTAAAAGGGACATCAGCACAACCAATGAGAGAGAGGCTGCTTGGCACGTGCGAGCTCAGACACACTGTACGTGTGACCGACGCCTGCGTTCTAGAATTCAGCCGCTGCATTGACGCCTGTACTTTTGCTCACACACACGGGGGTACTTTCTCTACTTACTCTTCCTCTATGGTTCGCCCGTTACAGTTTACTATTTTTTCGGGAAGAATTTAATTTTAAATGCCATATAAATAATTTAATTATTAAATTATAAAGTCTCTTAGTAATTTATTATTATTTCTTATATCAAATCTTATAATTATATATTATTTATTTATTATAAAAAAATTAATAATTAAATTATTTATACAAGAGCATACAAATTCTCTCAATTAGAAGGCTTTTATTTTGTTAATTAAAGAGTACACAAATAAGATTACGGATGTAGTAATTCATTTTAAAACAATGAGCTCGCAAAACATATTTTTAATAAAAATAAAAAGTATGCGTAATCGTTTTGTCCTTAGTATTTGAAAGCATCAAATATTGAATTGATTCTGCATAAATTTTTTGGAGGGTGTAAATGATTGAACGAATAAAGAGTAATTGACAGTGGGAGCGGTCAATTTTCTTTTTTAGGAATGAAAATGATAGTATAAAGTAGATTTAAAATATGAAATAATTAAGAATTAAGGGAATATATGTAAATGACAAAGGGTGCCCCTGAGATAATAGGGGATGCCCATCCCCAGTGGGACCCGCCTATATCATCCTGTCTGAAAGAAAGGTTTGGTCAAAACAGCACTGAGAACCTTACCTATCTTGGATGGCAGGTCCATTCACAAGTGAAATCTCTATTGTACCCATGACCAAAGGAATCTGAGCAGGGTCAAAAGGGTAAAATTGAATGAACTAATTCATATGCGGATATATATATATAGGAGCATATTTAATGAGTTTTTTTAATAAAATATGGATTAGTTGTCCTGCGTCCGGCGATTAGATTTTTGTGTTTTGGGCATACTGATTGTATCCGATTTTATATTTTTTTCCTCATTAATAAGTTAAAAAGAAAATAACAATTGGTCAGTTTTATTCTTTAGCGATTCTGTTTAGTGTATGTTTAGATATCAATTCTAGGAATTAATTTTAGTCAAAATCGCGGTTTAAAATTTTTTTACACACACAGTCATTTTTGTTGAGAATTAATTTTGGACAAAACCTAGGTTTTGAATAAACCACTGAAGATAGCTTTTGATTTGAAACCTAGGTTATAGATTATACAATTACTATTCTACCCCTACTTTTTCTTACACCATCTCTTCTCTCTTTTTTTCTCTTTCCTTTCTTTTTCTCTCTCCTCTCTCCTCTCTCCTCTCTACACTCTCTTCTCTCTCCCATTTATTCTCTATCATCTTTCCTCTCTCTTACTTTTAATCAAATCATACCCTTTTTAGTAATTTACCAATATAAAAAGTGATTCTGCTACTAATCATCCAAACATCTCTATTCCCAAAATCTATTCTTCTCAAAATTTATTCTCTAAAATCTATTCTTCCTAGAATCTATTCTCCAAAAGCTAATCCAAACACACCCTTATACATACTCTATATATAAATATTCTATTTATTTATAGATTAATATTTTTATTTAAATATTATTTTATTGCATAATTATATATGTTAATTAAATTATTTTAACCACTGATTAAACCACTAACACTTATATCACTATTTCATGAAGAACAAGCTAATCTACCATATTAAATGTATATATTCATTCTCTACTGTATGTTCATGCCGCTCCCAAATAGAGAAATCTCACACATTCTGTAAACAGTAACACCAATTCATAATGGCCCAAGTTATGAGGTGCAATCTCGAGAGGTGCTTCTGGTTGAACGGCGAAACTGATAGTATTTGAGAAATATTTTGATGCTCTTTATTATAAGTAAATAAAAACTAGATTTGTCCTCAAGTTTTTACATAGTCTAAAATGAACCATGTGATCAACAGATATAGTACAGTTTTCAACAATTTTTATAAATATATTGATGGAATGATCACATAATAATTTTAGAGAGGTTCAAAATTATTTCTTCCCATTATTGTCATAGTTTGGATTGCACTCAACTTATAACTTCAAATTTCAGTAACTTTTTTGCCAATATGCAAATATCCTAGATTTCTTCTATATCCCTGATTTTTAATACTTTGACTTTCTTTTTGTATATAGACCTTCACACTTACATAATTTAAATTATTGTTAAATTAATAGCATAAAAGAACTTCTACAAAGAATGAGGTCGTGAATTGGATCTCATTAATAACTTGAAGATGTTAGTGTCTGTCCTTCTAATAAAAAATAAAAGATAATTTAAAGGCAAGTTGCTACTAGGACTGCCTCAAACCTGAAAGAATAGTCAGAAAAGCAGTCATTACATTAAAAATGAAGATTCAACAATAAAACTCATAACAGAACATCAACAAATAGAGAATCCTAGGTCTTTCCTTATAACCTGGCATTCTTATACTTTAGAGAACATCAACAACTTTAAACTAAATTCTGCCCTGCTCAAATTCAAGAATTTAGTTCTAAATATAACCTTGAATCTCTGATCTTTCATAAGGACACTATATAGACAAATAGAGAATCCTAGGTAACCTTTTCAACTTTTGGCAAAAAGAACATTTGGAAAGCTACGTATTTGCGAACAGAGTAAATAGTTGAATAAGTATATTGATAGACAGGACATGGGGTTTTTAAGTTTGTGGGGACAAAATAAAACCAGTAGTTACAAAGTGAACCGGGCACATCATGCTAAGGAAGCTTTATATAATAAAGGAGCAAGAATGTAAGGAGTGCAAAGAAAAATAAATCCAATATATTTCTAATAGGTTGCAAACATTATGACATGAAATCCAAAATATTCTCTTTAGGTGTGGCTCAATTCATCTAATCTTAGTGAAGGTAGCCTTTTTTAATTAACGTTTCTATGCTATCATGACTAGAATTCTCTCTCTTAGTACAAAGGATGATGGCATACACAAGAAAAGGCATAAACGGAATGCTTCAACAGTAAACAAATTACCAAAAATGGAAAGGAAAAGTTCACAATGATGATCCTTGGTTTGATTGCTGCACCACTTGTAATATAGAACAAATAGTTTGGGTTAAAGAGAGAACTAGGAGCAGAATTCCAGCAATAGAAGCAGCGGTTTGCCAAGCAGTGTTGCAGTAATCACGCCTCAAAGTGGCCTTCATGTTATGCCAAGGATCTTTACAGAAGGTATTCAAGTCCTTGAAAAGTTTTGAGTAATGGGAATTGAAATTTACGTACGTAACATTTTTCCAAAGACTATTGAATAGATTAGCCGCAGAATTGGTATCGCCTAGCCAATTAAGGATGACTCCATTCTGAACTAAGACATCCACATCTTTGCTTGTGTTGATAAGGAAGTCCATAACAGCAACATAGTCAATAATGTAAGAATCAGAAGGGTAGTGACATTGCTCTAATGCTACTAAATTGCGTAACAAAGTCTCAGTCCAGTCCTCCACTTTCAATTGTGGTATTTCAAGAACTCGCCCTGAAAATCTTATGTCCATCAAACATGGGCTAGTACTTTTCCTAAATGTTACCCCTGCCTCAACTAACTCAGTTGCACTCTGAAGATGTACCAATGATTCATGCAATCTATTTGGTCGTCTACTTAATGGTTGTAAATGAAACGTTCTAATCAAATCTGTGAAGTGGCTTATGCTGACATCTTGAGGGGTTAATTTCATGGTGTTATAATAGGCAAAGTAGTCAAAAGTGAGTTCAAGAAATGAAGGGAGTCTATGATCCGTTGTGCTAGAAGGAAAAGCTATATTGAATAGTCTCTCAAGAACAGAGAAAGGTAGCTGATTCTCAAGTAAAAACAAGTCTAATCTCATAGTAGTAACTAGCCATGGTTTTAACTGAATAGTATCATCTTGTGACCAATCATCATAATAGGACCTTAAAAAGAGCTCAAATAAGAAACAAGAATCCACTAAAACCACCTTCACAAATTCCTTACAACTAAGCTCAACAGTGTCTGAGTAACAACAACGAACACGAGGCTCTACCTCTTCCACAAAGTTGATTAATCTATCCAAACTTATGGAGTTGGAAACCCTCTCAGAAAAATGCTTGACATACACCAACTTGTATTTTTCCATGTTTTGTAGTCTAGGAAGACCGTAGTGAAAGGGGCCGATAGAAACAACCTTAGGGGTAAAGGTATCTTCATTCAATTTACGAATATCATAAGGTACCCTATAGATGCAGCAGTCAGCAGACATGGGCGGTTCTGCCTTGTCCAACATTGAGGTGATTTCATTTACCAAATCATGGTGGTTCCTGATTGCCATCTAAGGAAATGAGAACAGTAAGAAACACTAGAAAAGTTGATGAAATTCATGAAAACGTAAAATGAAAAATAGGACAACAATAGATGTGGAATCGAATGGGTTGAAGCAGCCAAATGGATTTATGTCTGCGTGGCCATCCTTTAAGATTGTTTGCTATGGAATGAATATAATAGGCAAACAAAGATACATGAATAGGAAGATAGCTGTGAAGATGAATTCAGACATTTTAAATTTATCTCACAGCAACTACCACAATTCAAGCAAGGAGGCATCTGCATTTGTTTCACTTCTCCAAAATAGAAAGGATTGGTATTGGAGAATGAAGGGAAGGGTTACAAGACACAGGTGATTTTAGGGGAGAAACAGAAGGGAGGAACAATGCAAGGTAAGGTCTTAGAAATATGCAACAAGTTAGGCAGAAGTAAGAAAGAATGCAACAAGCCTTTTAGTGAATACTTACAAATCTAAAAGCAAAACATGAAAGCTTTCTCGAAATCGAGTAATTGGAGTGGGCACTACACTTCAGTATCTGAAGTTTCACCTGACACTAATTCTATTAGTGTTGCAAAAGTGGCTCAGCATCAACTCAGAGAGAAAAAGCTTTCCCCTTCAAACAGACACAATCTCGAAACAAAGAAGAAAGAACAGAATGCTTCACAAAAAAATGTATAAGATCTACGAAAATTAAGCATTCGAAGTCAAATCCAGTATCGATAATAAGCAACACGAAAAGCAAAATCCAAAAGCATCCCTGTTTCTGTACATTATTGCGATAATGATTAAGAAGCGATTTATGACTAAGAAGTTCAAAATATATAACGACAGCGACGCCGTGACTCGATGAAATCCATCTATTAAACAATTATTTAACATCGTCAAGTTTTCGAGTACTGGGACTTTCATTGCTTAATCGGTGCAAGAGGATGAAGAAATGAAAGAAGAAATGAAAGAAAAAAATATATACCTCAGGCTCTGATGCGCTTTTAGGCCTCGAAAGCGAGGATGACAGCGATAAATCCTACTGAAACGAAAGAGGGGAGAAAATAGCTGACAAATGAGTACCGGAATTGGGACCGTCAATGGACTGGTGGAGGTAATAGTTGAAGGTCCACGGTGGAAAGTCTAACATTTTATAGTCAGATGAGTCATCTAAATGGAAAAACATAGGAAAAATTACCCGTAAATATCTATCTCTTTAAAAAAATTATTACTCGTTCCTATCGTTAGTTTAAGAATAATATTTAAATAAAAAATATTAATTCATAGACAAATAAAATATTCATATAAACTATATATAATAAAATAAAAAATAGTTAATAAAACACAAACTTGATCGATTGTTGTTTTTTAAACTCAAAATATATTATTTTAGGCTTAATAATAAATTATATATTGACTAAAATTGTTTTATATTTTAATCTGAGTGATGGGGCGATATCCCAATTTTTAAAACTTCTTTTATTTTATTTTTATGATGTACTGCAAAATATTATTTTTAATATTAATTTTAGTTTTTTTATAAACGAGTTATTATATTATGTTAATGCTTAATCTTAACATGTATTGCTCTACAAGTGAGCTCGTGTATTAGTTTCTATTGAACATTTAATGAAATTGTAAAATTATGGCAGTAATTTCCAGAGTAAATCTAGATTTTGACAGAAAGTCACATGCTTAAATTTCTTTATAATGGTAATCACTTGATCTGGTGATTAAGATTAGCTAAAGAATTCAATAGCTTGGATTGCTAGCCTATAAAAACATAAGGGAAACTTTTATCTAAGGGCCCATGTAGGAAATTAATATAAAATTTCTCTTAAATAATTCTAATATTTTACTGCACCTTATGAACTAAAATAAAATTAAATTTTATAAATAAAAAGACATTTATATCCTTAATTTAATTTAATAAATATGAGTTATTAATTCTCTTATATTTATTGTTAATCGTTTAATTTTTGTTTTCAATATTTTTATTTTATTTTTTAGTGTAAAACTAGACATTTATATTTTATAAAAGTTGTCAATTTCCTTATGTTTGTTATTAATCACATAATTTTTGTTTTAAATTTTTTTATTCTATTTGTTAATATAGATCTGAACACTTATATTGTTGAGAACTGTTAATTCCTTATGTTTATTGTTAAACTCATAAATTTCATTTAAATTTTTTTTATTCCACTTGTTAATGCAAAATTGAACGTTTATATTTATGGGAGTTGTTAATTTTCTTATATTTGTTAATAATCACTTAATTTTTATTGTAAATTATTTTATTCCACTTATTAATATAGATTTAGACATTTGTATTTATAAGAGTTGTTAATTTCCTTCTACCTGTTGTTAATTACCTAATTTATTATAAATCTATTTATTTTACTTGTTAATATAAATATGGATAATTATATTGAATTAAGGGCACAAATGTATTTTCACGTATAAAATTTAATTTCATTTTAGTCATGTGCAGTAAAATTTTAAATTATTTGAGAGAATCTCATATTAATTTTTCATATGGTCCTTAGATGAAATTTTCCCAAAACATAAAGCCCAAAACTCCTCAAAAGGTTTATCATACAAACCACAGATGATATATTATCTTTTTTTTTAATAAAAGAATTATATTATCTTTTTTTTTTTTCAAAAATATTTTTTTAAAAATTATATTATTATTTTTATAAAAAATTATTATATTAAATAAATTAATTAATTATAATTAATATAAAAAATTAATTAATTTAAAAAATTAAATAATATATATAATATATATTTATCATAAAATTTTAAATTTAATTATAATTAACTGTACGAGTTATTTAACTTTTAGTTATCTCCCTCTTTTATTAAATTAAGCATAGTGTTTTTTTAATGCACGTCACTTCGCGGGACCTATAGAAATATAAATACCACATACTTCTCCGAACAGGCAAAATACCAGAACAAAATAACCATCTTCTGTTGCGTCTCTCTTGCTGAGGTTTCTTTCTGCAGGCTCTCTCTCCTCCTCCTAGGGTTTGATATACAGGCAGGAAAGTGCATCGACCTCCTCCATGTTCCGGCCAAGCGCTCTTCTAATTAAATCTGGGTTCATATAATTCTTCATATCCTACTTAGTTTTTCAAAATCATCTCTGATTCCTCTCGATATTTTCAGTCTACCTTTGCGTGTTAGGGTTTCGCATCCATTATGATTATAGCCTTTTCTCCCTTCATCGGTTCTGTTTCTATCTGCCAGAATCTTCGTGCTTTTGGTCCTGGTTTGAATCCTTTTGCACCCTATTGTATCGCTCATCATTCAGTTTCCTCTCGTTAATTTCATCGTCTGCTCTCGTCTTTTCTAAAAGAATATGTAAATCAGTGGCCCTTTGATCTCTAGGGGCTCATTCTTTGTTAAATCCAGATTAACAAGAATAGGAGTTGAGAACTGTTGCAGGCGATTCTTGGTGTTTCGAAATATAATATTAATTTCGAGAGATTTTAATCTTAGATATCAAATTTCCGCTGTCATTGGTTATTTAGATTGCTGAAAGCTATGCCTCAAGAGCAGCCGGGGTCCTTTCGAAGGAGCCTGTCAAGAAGGCGCTCCTTAAGGTCTGGGACAGATACGGATGATAGGGGGTGGACCTCACTTCATGTTTACGCTCGCAAAGGGGATCTCAAATTGGTAAGTTTAATTCCTGATTCCTTTACGCTATATTTGAGTCCATTCGATTCATGCATATTTGATTGATAATTTTCACGGATATTCCTTTACTCTATATTTGAGTCTAAATTAGCTTGTATGCATTACTTCTGATGAATAAACAAATTAACGTGAAACATGGAAGTAGAGAAAAGGGCGCAGTTCTATATTTATAATTTGAGGTTATGATTATTTTTAAGTGATAAGCATTACCTTTCTGATATTTTGCTTGTTACTATTCCTGGTAATTGATGAGCCATATATTGGTCCGACTAAGCCGCATGGAGCTGTAATATCATATATATTTATTTTTTAAACCTGGTAAGAAGAGAAAAGAAAAGGAAAAAAAATCATGTTTCAGTATCATATATCTGATTTTCTGATAATATGGGGCAAATGGTACGCAGAGGGCACAAATATATGACCTGTCAATTATTATGAAAGGAGCAATGAATTTTTCTATTTATAGAATTAAACTGGTTATCACTTGAACATATACTCAAATGTTGTTTAGTGTTGGATGGTGCCACACTGCCTGCAGTTAACTTTTAATGCTTGCTTTAATTTGATTATTGTGGTGCTAATATATTGGCCCCCTGACTTCCTCTTGTCCTAAGATAATTGTCATGTTTCACAGCTGAGTTTCAGAACTACGAGTGTATAAATTTGTTTCTGTGAATCGCTGGGGAACATAATGTTTTCCTCTTGCAGTTCATTTGTAATCTTCTCAATGATTTTATTCTGGATTTCTTGTTCCCTTTAGATTGTGTAATCTTTGTAGCAAAGTGGTTTTCAATTCTGTCATACACTTTTTACTTACTAGGCTTCTACTAACTGCCCTGTTCAACAGGTTAAAAAGCTTATTGACGAAGGAATGGATGTAAATGTTATTGCATGGGGTCCAAAATCTAAAGGTGTGACCCCGCTTCATCTTGCTGCTGAAGGTGGCCACCTTGAAGTCATGGATGAATTACTTGAGCGTGGTGCTAACATTGATGCCAGGACTAAGGGTGCTTGTGGCTGTAAGTTAATTCACGCTCCTTGTGCTGGGCCTCATTTACTATTATTTTTCCTTGGCAAGTATATGCACATTGATTTACCAATTTCTTGTTAATGATTATGTGTTTAAACCACAGGGACACCTCTCCACATTGCGGCTAAAGAAAGGGGGAGGGCTGCGGTGAAATTCCTGATAGAGAATGGAGCATTTTTGCCTCCTGATATCAACGATTGCAGATTTAATCCCCCAGTTCATTACTGCCCAGGACTTGAGTGGGCCTATGAGGAAATGAAGCTTCATTATGAAAACTCATCATCATCTGGGGAGACCTCTAGCAGGTCAGATAGCTGAAACATTTTCTTCAGGGGTCTTGGTCTGTCTCAATTCCATCTATCTGTTGTGAAGTAATAGAAGACTGAAATACGCAAAGCGGGCCTGCGGGCCTGCTGTGTGATGTATTTTACATTATTGTCGTTTCATGTGAGACCTTAAAAAACTGAATAACATTTGGTTGTCATTTTTAAAGTATGAGGATTGTCACTGTGTGTTGGATGCTATATCCCTGCATGGGAACAATGGGATGTCCTGCTTTGGAATTTATTCTGTTGAACTCTTCATTATCGTATGTTTTCTGCATATATTAAAGGAATTAGTTAGCTTTTGGTCGCCGTCCTGGTAGAAAATAATGAGTTAAAGCTCCAAAGAAATTTACTACTTTTTAGACGTCCATGTAGAGGTGTTCCATCATCCATGCTCACCTTGCTGTTGTGGAAGGAGTGGAACTTTAGCTTCAGGATGATGGGTTTAATCTTGGGGAATTACTACCAAAAGGTTCCAGGCAATATATACTAGTACTTGTCAATTCCTATATTAGAACTTGTGTAAGCTTTTCAGTTATTATTAGGATTTTTAGTAATTAAATCTTTTGTTTATGACCTCATTGGAATGCCCTTTTTAATTCTTTACACCCACATGGAATCCAATCTTCTGGATTGGTGTTTACGAAATATCTTATTAGTGGTTTCTGATCAGATTGAGGTTGGAGGATGGTGTTGACCATGCCTTCCCCATTTATCGGACTGGCATATAACAAACTAAAGTACCAAACCTTACTTCTTGCTGATGGGGATTGGAGTGCGATTGCATAATCGGCTAATTGCAAAGGGACGGAGTTGATGCTTAGGATTAATTTGGGTTTGTAGATAAGTACAACAATCCGCGGAGACATTATTATGAAGGATGATGCGTCTGGTTTTAATGAAACGCTTCTATTGGATGAGACTTGGTATTGTGATGATAACCCAAAAACCAATCGTCCATGCTTTGGTTCGGAGTATGTTCACTCCCCAAGGTTTGAAATGGCTAGATAGGAACGGATATATTCTTCTAATCTTATTTATAAATTATTATAATATAATTCACATAGAATTTGAAAAAATTTAAATTTTATTAACTATACTTTAAAATTTAATAATTTTTTATTTTTATTTTTATTTAATATACAGTCTATCTGATAAAAATAAAATTAATATAATAAAAAATAAAAAATAAAATTATATATTTATATAACAATTTAACTGATGTGATTTATAAATAAAAAAATTATTCTCTAGGAGGAGAGGAGTAATATTATTAATTTTTTTTATTGCTTATTTGATTTACCGGAATTTTGTTCTGATTATATTTAGATTCGACTTGGGTCGAGTATTTGGTTATAGTGGGTGAGTTTTTTAATGAAATTTTTTTACATACATTAAAGTTTAAACTTAAAATTTTATTTAAATAATATTGAGTCGCATATTAGTGGGACTAATGGTAGTCGGAAATATTGTTAATCAATCTTATTGCCTTCTCTATTTCTCCAGTTCACATTAGGGTTGACAGATTTGGACGAGCACAAAATTCGATGCTCCTCTTGGCCCTTGTCTCTTGTATGACTTTGCCATCTATCTATTTTTAGTCTGAAAAAGCGAAAGAAGCCCCAAATCGTGCAGCTCCAACAAAATCAATTGCAATACGTAATCTAGAGTGTATGGCCCAAGGGGCACATATTCTCAATTTGGAGCTTATCTGTAAAAGAAACAACTTCACTATTCTCCTTTATCTCTTTGGGTACAAGAGAAAGAGAGATAGATATAGTGTATATTTAGATAAAATTTTAAAAAAAATTATAAAAAAAATAGGTTTTTGGACAGCTTGTAAAAAAAAGTTTTTAGAAAAGAGTTTATAGAAAAAAAATAGTTCTGGATAAATGAGTGTTTGGATAGTTATTACCAAAAGAAATTTTATAATTAAAAAATTACTAAAAACGGTATGTATGAGATATGAGAGAGGAGAGAGAGTGAAAAAGATATAAGAGAAATAAGAGATAGTGAAAAAAATAGAGGAGAGATGAGAGATAATGGAAAATATAGGGGAGAGAGGAGAGAGTGTATAAAAAAAATAAAAGTAAAATAGTAATTGAGTAGTTCATAAGTTATTTTACTGTTCAAAAAACTACTCTAACCAGCTTATCTGAAACTATGGTTTAGTCCAAACCTCAAATATGGCTGTTTATTTTAAATTTCTCCAAACTAAAGTTTAGGTTAAAAAAATTTTAAAACTACAGTTTTATTGAAAAACAAACAGGCCATATAAGTTTGGTGGGGCCACTAAACATATCTCTATCAGCCAATGGTCTTAGCAATGGGAGAGAAATGCCACAAAAGATTCTACACTAAACCCAATAAAACCCTGTAGAATTAATGGATGATTAAACCCTTTAAACATGATGTCATACGTTTTAAATTAAGTCGTACTCATAAAAAAAAATTGTTAAAAGAAACAAAATATATTTCAGTAATATTTATATTTTAAGATAATTGGTTAGGTCTTGCACTAAATTAGAATTAAAGCTAGTCTCGTGTCAAGTATTTGTATAGCCATCTTTGGTTGGGTATTTACCGGAGGCGGGGCCTTTCCATAACAGAAAGATTGCGTTCCTAATGGTGCTAAGATAAGATCCATGACTCTCCTGACTTCATCACATGGGCCACGTTTAAATTGTCGGGTTCAATTTGTTTAGGCCCAGCTAAATGTGACACCAGAGCTACGAAGATCCCTTTTCGGACATTCATTAATTGAGTCTAAAGATTCTATCCAACCATGGAGGAGTTTGTTTCTCATCCATTAATTCATCTCTAAATTTGTTTAGCCCAAAGAACCTTCTCCACAAGCTCGAACAGTCACATATATTTGGAGGATCTATCTATATATATATATAAAAAATGATTTACTCAAGACCTATGAATAATTTTATCTTATAAAAAAGTGCAGACTGCAGACACATGCATGATCATTAGGGGTGTGCATGGGCCGGGTTGGGCAGGGCAGCCCCCCTGCCCGGTGCCCTGCCCAGAAAAACCATGGGCTGCATTTTGCAGCCCGATGCCCGGCCCTGCCCGGTAAAAGCCCTAACCAATTCGGGCTGGGCATATGCGGGCTGGGCATGGGCGGGCTGGGCATGCCCAAATAGTGATGTCCTGCTCATATTGTGAGAAAAAAATCTGCTACCATGAACTTATAAAATAATATCATATTTATATTTTTAAGAGTTAAATAATATATATAATTCACTAAGAATAAGGTATCAAAAAAATAGTAATTAAAGTCTCAAAGTCTATTACATATATAAAAAAGAAATATTAAAATATATAGAGGTCGGATATTTGTAGCGTTATTGCAACACAAAAAATTGAATACTTGGCAAGTAAAGCAGAGGAGCAACTTTGGTATCTACATAAATATAAAAGTTATATTTAATATTTTAAAAATGAGCAAGGAGAGTTGCTAGTTAAAGTGAAAAGTGTAAAATTACAAATAAAATAAGTTAAAAAAAAATTAAAAAAATAATAAATATATATATATAGGGCCGGGCCAAATGGGCAGGGCAGCATGCCCTGCCCGGTGCCCGGCCCGGCCCGACAACTGGCCCGGCCCGGCCCTGCCCAAATATATTTTGGGCACTTTTTTTAGGGCCGGGCCGGGCGATTTTTTACCGGGCTCGGGCGGGCGGACCGGGCCACCGGGCACCATGAACACCCCTAATGATCATATGTTTGTATTGAAATTTAGCCTCAAATCGCTAAAATACTTTACTCTTGCATCCTATGCTGAGTTAAATGTGATTTCTGGGCATTCTATGAGCTAAAAAAAACCAGATTATAAATTATTATTAAACAAAGTGTCACTATATCATATCTTTAATATAATATTTATTTAATTAATTTAGATAAATTAAATAAATTAGTTTAGTTATTTATAATTTAGTTAAATTAATTATTTATAATGATTGTGTATTAGTTTTTTTTTAAATATCCTATTTAATCATGTGTATTTTAAATTATCCTAAATAGAAATCCCTAATATCTGTAATCATATATAGGGTCTGTTGGGATAGGATTTTAAAAAAGGGCTTATGAAAAAAAAGGGTTTATGGACAGCTTATGAAATAGGGCTTTTAGAGAATAGTTTATGAAAAAAAATGATTATGAATAAATAAGTGTTTGAATAGTTATTTTTAGAATGACTTTTTATATTGGTAAATTACCAAAAATTGTATGATTTGATTTAAAGTAAGAGAGAGGAGTGAGGTAGATAAAAGAGAAGAGAGAGGAGATAGGGTGTAAAAAAAAGTAGGGGTAAGATAATAATTAGATAATCCATAAACTCTTTTACTGATCCAAAAGCTAGTTTCAATAGCTTATTAAAAATTATAGTTTTAAACCATAATTTTATCCAAAAGCACTTATAGAAAAATATGACTATTTATTTTAAAAATTTTATAAATCAAGGTTTGGGTCATAAGTCCTTTTCAAACCATAGTTTGAAGGTAAACCAAACAGGCCCATAAATACTTTAAAAAATTATAATTTTAAGAGATAAAATAGAGTCTTATAATTAGGATCAATTCAACTTTTATATAGCTCTTAGGAGATATATTTAATATTAAATTCTGAATAATAAAAATAACAATGTTAGAAATATGAAAATAATTTGTCAGCAGCCAAATTAAAAAAAAACAATTCAAATGCAAAGTAAAAAACTAAAAATAGCAAAGCGGTTGAGAAGTATACTTATTCTTGTATTTTTTTTTTGTTCACACGGTTTATCAGAATTTTACCCCGACTATATCTAGATCTGACTCGCGTCGCGCACCTGACTATGGTGGGTGAGTCTTCCAACAGGGATTTTTTATGTACGTTAAGGCTCAAACTCGAGACCTCATTTAAACGATACCAAACTATTTACCATTCGGACTAATCCGTTAATTATTTTTGTGTATTCTAGATGCAGATGTAGATAACTGATAACATCATGGCCCAAGAAAAAATCTAGAAGAAGGAAAAATGGAATTGAATTCAACAAGATTCAGTTTGCTGTCATTTCTATCATAAATACAAGTTTCCTAATTTTAAGGAAAGTATCTCAATATTCAGCTCTCACCTATCAATCTTCCTTTCAATTTTACAAAAAGCTCTCACCTTTTCCACTAATTGACAACTTCCCACTTTCAGCTCTCAACAACTTCCCACAAACATTTATAACCCTGAAGCAAATCTAATCAAAATTTCCTTAAGAAATAATAATTAAAAACTCAATCTTTGAGGGGGCTATGAGGTGCTGGCATTCTTGGCAGAACGTGAACCGCCACAGCTTCAAGTCCCGCCGGCAACTCCACCACCCAGATCCTAGCAGGAGTGGCTGTGACGTCCACCGCAGAAATCCCACCACCGGAAACGACACAAACTCTGCCTCCTTCAGCAACCACTTGCTCCGCCCCTCTCAGCCTCTCGGACTGCATAATCTCCTCCCAAGTATCCTTCTCTTCGTTATACTTTCTCAGAGTACCGTTGGCCTCATCGACGCCGTACATTACCGTCTCCGCCATAGCCCCCACCGGCCCTCTCCATCCATGCAACATCCCTTTCGGCATCTCCTGCCACGTGTCCCTCTCGACGTCGTACACAATCCCTTCCTTCGCCGCAGCTTCGCCTTTCACATTCACCATGCACAACTTCCCTCTCCATCCCACTGCATCAATGGCGTCTCTGCTAAACCTCCCATGTTTCAGATCTCTCTTCTTCTCCCACTCACCATTATTCGAGTTCCTCGTGAAATCCCATTTCTCCATGGAGCGAGCCACTTGACTGGAGAACTTGGTGCCGATCCCGCTGGCTACGTAGACGGAACCGCTTGACGCTCCGAGGGCACACCACCGGCGAGGAGTGGTGAGAGTTGGGCCAAAGCTCCAATTTTGAGAAATGGGGTCGAAAATCAGCGGACGAGACAGTGCGGGGTGGAGGTTGTGGGTAGAAGCGGCGAGGAGGATGAGTTTTCCGGTGACGGAGATTGACTGTATAGGAAGGTTACGGGATAGGAATGATGGGTGCCGCCGGAGGAGGAGTTGAAGTGGAAGGTCCGGCGGTGGTGGAGGAAGAGGATGCCACGTGGAAGAGATTGGATCAAAAGTGAAGATTTGAATTGAAGTTGAAGTAGCTAACCTGGTGGATTGCGATGATAGTGAGGTTGGGGTTGAAGACGATAGAAAAGCATAAAGAGAGAGAAAAGGAGGAAAAGAAGGTGAGTAAAGAAGACGACGCCATGAATGGCAAACGGAGAACAAAAGACAAGGATCTCCGACGAGAGCCAGACAGATTTGCGCCACCGGTTCAGGAAGGCCTGTAATCAGCGATTGATGCTGCTGCTGTAACTGCTTCTTCTTCTTCTTCTGGCATATCGGAGAAGAACTTGATGAAGTGTTAGCCATGGAAAATTCTACAGAAACTTCTGTAACCTTCACAAGTTCGAACATGGAAGCTTCAAGCTATAAGCTTTTGTGATAAGTTTCAAATAATTCGGTGATAACAAAGAGGGGGGTTTCGGTATACTCACTCTCCGAGGGAAACATTTGATTGGCGGAGACGAAAGCAGCAACTATGGTGAGGTCGATTTCAGAAAACGATAAAAGGTTTGTTCGACTCATAGGAATACGAACCCAAAACAGAGAGAGAGAGAGAGAACAATAATAAACAAACGAAAGTGAGGAGGAGTGAGTCAGAAGTAAAGAAGGAGTTGCAGAGAAAGATGCAGGGATAGGGACATAGAGAGAGGGCTATTCTGTTGTTGTTAGATTTTTTTTTCCTTTGAACGGAAGATTTGTTTTTGTATGTTTGAGCTTCTTGTTGTGGTCCTGGAATAAATAGGGGAACTCCTTTTGGGATAATTAATTGAAAATTTGACTCAGCTTTTGAGTTTGCTCACGCAATGCTCACAGGCTGGAGCTGGATGGGTTCAAGTGGGAAGAATGTTTCACTTTCTTCTGATTTAAACTTTTGGGGTTTTTTTTTCTGACACAAAACTTGCTAGAAATATAATCGGGGGTTGACTGAACTTAGGATTTCAAACTATATTGAGAGATTTTGAAGGGGCAATCTCTATTTTGTCAATGAGGACCTAACAGTTATAAATGCCAACCGCGTTTTGTTGTATTGAAGAAATTAATTAAGAATTTAATATAAGGGTTAAAAGTCTCTCATGGATAGTTGGAGGGGTCTATTGCTGGAATTTTCTTTTTATGATTAAAAGTTTAGGTGTGTTTGGTTTTATGGGCTCAATAAGATTAAAAATTAAGGAAACAAAAGTAGTTTCGGTGCACCATAGCTTTGTATCGTAATAGTATGGAAGTTTTTTTTTTTTTAGATGAGAGGTCATACATTCAGTTAATTTAAAATTTCATGCCATCAGGGCATCCTTAATCTCTTTTGTTTTTTTTTTAAAAAAAAAGGTTTGGATAGGGTTGTAGCTAGAGAATGAAATGATACCAAATCCTTAAAGCGGATTTAAAGATTTTGGATCTCAAGCTCAAGCATGGGCAACTTTAGCACATTGGGCCTTTCTCACTTTTTAAGCAATCATATTCATCGTGATAAAAAACTATAAAATATTTATTAGAATATCATAACTCTTAAATATTTAAATTTATATTTAAAAATAATATATAATTTATCTTATTTAATATTAATATTATTTAGAGGAAAAAAATCGTCTTACTTTAAAATCATAAGTGAGTCCAATCTCTTTTTAAAAATTTCTTTAAACAAAATAAAAAAAAACTATAAAAGTGTTAAAAGTTTAGCATTTCCCTCAATTTTAATATAAATTTTAGTTAAACAATTTAATTTATTCTAAATATAAATTTTTAATCTCTCTCTATTTTTTCTTAATTTACTCAAGGATATCTTTATTCTTTTAAAGTTTAGAGGGTTAAGATTTTTCATTCTTTACAATAAATATACTTATAGAAATTTAAACTTATATTTTTTTTACATAATGACACTACTTATAATATCAACTAATAGTTTGTTGGCCGATATCTCAATTTCCTTTAAACATTATTTGGTTAGGAGTTTTTAGAGAGAATAGTAGGAGAGGGGAGATTTAAATTTTTTTTTATGCTCCCCTCTCCTCCCCTCCTCCACTCTAAAATTGAAGTTTTTGGAGGAGTGGAGAATTTTTATTGTAATATTGACAAAAATACTCATAATAATTTTTATCATTCAAGTGTTATATCTCTTAAATCAAAATATTTTTATCATATATAAATGATGTAATAGATTTTTTTAATATTCATATTTTATAAAATAATAATTTTGCTGTAAATATTGTAAAAGAATATGGAATAAAATCTATATAAAAATATAAGGATATGTTTGTTAACTTCTAATTAACTTTCATCCCCTCCCCTCCCCTACCTTACTTTACCCTACTCTCAAACCAAACAAAACTTATAACCTCACATACTATTCTTTGTTCTCCCCTACCCTCCCTTCATTCCCTTAACCAAATGCCTTATTCTTATATCTATTATATTTTATCTAAACTAACTTTATAGTTTAATTTATGTACATGGTCTTATTATAAGTCTATTTTAACTAATTCTCACATATTAAGAAATGACAACTGAGTCGTTAAATATGTTTTAAATTTATAAATTTTGTCAAAATTTCCCTTACCAAATAATATGTATTGAAAAAAAATATACTATACATTCTCTCCCACGGCTTCCCTCATTCAATATAGGTAAAATTAAAAAATAATCATTAATAATTCATTAGGTAGACATATTTTAGATTAAGCAAATTTTCTATAATAAACTTATACTAAGAAGAGAGTGATATGATGTATAAGTTGTGTTGATAATATATACTTTGATATAAATAATTAAAAGAATGTGTATTTTAAGAAAAATAATAAATATATTTTATAAATAACTAAATCACTTAATTTTTTTAATTTGCATGAATTAGTTTACTGAATCTACTTTAGGATTGGATGGAGTACCACTTTTGGAACCACCTAATGAAAATAATGTCAAGTGGCTTGAAGAATAAGGAGGAGGAAGATGATGATTCAAAAGGGGACATCGCATGGAATTACAGTTCAGCAGCAACGGAACATAATGTTTTTTTTTTATTTCTAAAATTAAGATTGTAATTAATAGGATAGAAAAAGGGAGTCAAATTCCAGGACAAGATGGAAGTTGATCTAATAGCTAATATATGTAATTTACACCCTGCGACAGCACATATTCAAAATTGATGGGGAGGCTTTATTGATCAATTATCTATAAATATTTTTATAAATAATAAAATTAAAATCAGCTTGTAAAATTAAAATTAGCTTTTTTTATTTATATTTAATGAAAAGTATTATACCCTCAAGGTTTAAAGCGTAATAAATTTTTACATCTCCCATAAATTTGATAATATAGGTTAGGTACATAGGTTCAACCTAATAATCTAGTAGACATACTAGCTCGTTTGAAAATATATTTTTCTAACTCAACCCGCTACGGATTAACTAATAACTTGTAAGTTGACCCATATTATCGATTATACTCCCAACAAGTATTTATTGATATTAGATTTTTTTTTTCTCTTCACAGAAGTGATGCCGTTTACTACCTCAATTAACAGCTTGTTAATAAAATTAGTTATAATCTTAATATAATATTCTAAAACCCAATTCACATAAATATTTTTTAAATAAAAAGGTGAAAAAATTATTTGATAAAAAAAGATACCAAGGAATTATTAGAAAGAAGAGTTATCGCAAAAATAAAAAAAAATAAAATATGAATTAAGATCAAAAGGATCAGGGAGTCTCAAACAAAACATCACGTACATATTCATTATTTACTATCACCAGCTCAACACATTGAGAAAGCTAAGTTTCACCATGCCTTTTCAGCCCTTTTACATTATTATTCCCTTCCCTTTTCCAGCTGCATTTATTTTGTTCTTCATATATTTTTACAGATCCTGACCAACCGCACTCCTTTTCTTCACTTGAAAATAATGCCAATTCATACGTTATGTATATTTAGATAAAGTCAAATGATGACTCATGAATGTTAATGATTTGACTTTTCCTAGATTTCATGCCTTTTTGTCTTGTGAATAGTTATTTATCTCTTACCAAATCTGCCTCTTACATTTTACATAATATATATATATATCCTTTCCAATTTTTTATTTTTTAGCTCTTCCTATTTAAGAAAATTATTTTTTTGAGTTATTATCTATTTTGTGTATTATATTGGAAAAAAAGTTTACTTAATAATATATTCAATTAAAAAGACATGTGAAGCATGCTAGCAGGAGAAAACCGGGGTTCGCGGGGTAATGTACCAACATATATATTAAATAAATAGGTTTTTGTATGCGTGTACATGTGCATAACGTTAGAAGCTTTGTGGTAATCTGCCGCCAAATAAGAATGAGATGAAATTGGGTTCACTTTGTCATCTCCATTGCGATATATCAGCTGTGCTTTAGGGTGTGTTTGAATCAATAGAAAAAATGAGAGGGAAAAAAATTTAATAGAAAAAAAAGGAGAGAGAAGATAAATAATTTTATTATTATCTTATTTTGATTAACGTTAAGAGAGAGAAGGGAAGAGATTTTAATGTTATTTTATTTGGTTCAAAAAATAAGGAGAGAAATAATATTTTTATATAGATAAATTTACCCTTATGCTATTTAAGTTGGTTGTTACTATAGAATATTTTTATAAAATATAATTATAAAATATAAAATTAAAATTGTATAGTTAAACAAAATATTTTTGGTCCTACAAAAATAATGAATATAATTATAAATTTGATTATATGACATAACAAAATATCATAAGACATGGTATACAATGTCATCAAATGCTATAACATGGGGAGGGGGGAAGAAAAATAAGAAAAATATTTTTATATGGACAATTTTACCCCTAGTTTATTTAAGTCATTTTTTAAATTTTTTTAGAATATTTAATAAATTATATAAAATTATAATTTTATTATTAATATTGAATAAATATAAATATTTTTATATTTATATATAATAATTATAAATATTATAATTAATATATATATATATATATAGAATAGCAAAAAAAATATTTTTTTTTTAAAAAGGCAGTATTACGTTTTTGGAGGGGAGAGTTATAAGGGGAGGGACATATTAGTCTACATAAGCTATACTATTAACTTTTCCCTATAAATTCTCTCAATTTTAGAGGGAAAGATTATAAGGGGGGAGGAATTTTAAAAAACTTCTTCTCCCCTCCTAAAAATTTGATGTTGCCAAATAAAAAGAGGGGAGAAAATTTCTCCCCTTCCCTTCTCTCTATTTCTCCCAAACTAAATCATGCGTTAGTTTCATCTTTATATTTTGTTGGGATCATCTTCAGTATTTATTTTTAAAGTACGGGTATTACAGTGATATTCTAGGCTTTGTCAGACGCTAATCAATTATGAAGAAATTAACGAGTCTTTCTTTTACGATGAACGCTCATATGGCAACCTCCATCTAACTTGCGAAGAAAGCATAACTTGCTCGCTTCATTCGCAGGGGATCCTAGTACTTTCTCGCAAATTAAAAATGGCAGTGCCTGTGGCTGTTATGACCCATAGAATCCAAATCAACAGACAGAATAATATATCACAACAAAAGAACTTGATCAAGTATGATTCACCACGCAGTAGTATTCTTACAGTACAACCCCAAATGTGAACGATTGTTAACATGATGGGTGCTCACTATTTACATACAAGTTGCCAGTTAACCTGCAACACCATTTATTCATACACAAAACAGCTTCAATACTAGACACCAACTTTTTCTTGCTTCCATGCCCAAAATATCAGGTTCTAGTGGTAATCAATTGGAGCTGCAGCTTCCCTCAGCTCTCGCCCTTGATAATGTATGTCCTGCAGTCCATTACAGGGAAACACAATCAGTATAATCATACCATAAACACAAAACCAAAATTCAAATTTATTCCTTTGGCAACTTAGCCCCATGATATTCGAACCAGCTATACAATCAAAGGGAAAAACTATCCACGCCACTCCAAGGTTAAAAGAATTCCCAACAAAATTGACCCACCTAATGCAAAAAACCACACATCGCTCCACATTTTGGCCAGTTCCTTCGGGATGATTAACCAGTGGCATTTTTGCATATCTTTCATCAATCACATCCAAAAAGAAGGTATCTTTACTATGCATTTTACAGATATCATAATGGACCGATCACAACCAATTAAATAATTCCACGGGAAAAACTTACGGATGCAAAATGGTTGACATCACGGTGGTGGGCTTCATCAGCTCTAACGACCATGACCACATCTCTCAAAGTGGAGCCAGGGGGAAGCTGCCAATAGTCGATGGCAATGGCAGGTGCTGGAACATTCTCGATGGTGCCCTTATCCAATTCCTTGAGGAATTCGGTGTAGGAGTGAATGGCCTCCTCCTCCAGGTACCCAACCATGCGGTGTGCGAATTTAGGGGACAGCAAATAGCCCAAGAAGTAAGCATTGAGGAACACACCTTGGACGGCTATGACCAGGGCTCGCTCGTACCACCTGGGCTTTGACACCTCCATGAACGTCATTAAGTGCATGCGCTCGTTCTCTGCTTCTTCTAACAGTGCCTTGATCCATCCCCCACTGTGCTCGAACCGTCTCAGTGACTTTAAGTGCAGTATCATCCCTGCTACAATTCCCGGTACAGCCGCCACTGTCTCCAGCATCATTGCGCGGCATCCATACCGTCTCTGTTACGCCATAAGACAGACAACTTTCAAACATAGAACGCTTAAAAACAAAGTTCCCCAAAGAGAATTTAGTTCCGCGTAGCTTGAAGCAATAATCTTTAGCTTTGCAATGTAGCATTAACATGAGAAAATGATATGGTATAGGTTGAATCGGAAACTAATTATATATAGAATCCTATACATAGTTTTCTTCCAACAAGAGATCCGTTAATAAGAGAATCACTATTAAATCTGATGAGAAACTCGCCAAAAAAAAAATATGACCAGAAAGAACAGAAATGATATTTTAACTAGCCAATATTGGAGTTCATCTGTTTTCTATGGTGCCAATTTTCTTACCATGTTTATTTCCAAGATAACCACTACAAATGAACGTAAGATGTGTCGAAGTGGTCTCAAAGGCCAAAAGTTTATGGCCCCAACTTAGCAGTGTTTTCATATAATAAGTTAAAGGCAGAGAAGAGAGAATGGCAAGCGATTAAATCATGCGCAACCTAAGTTTATAAGTAAATATATTCCTACTTATTAAGGAGAAGGGAAACAAATGCAAATGGATTAGAGGCAGATGCCTCCCCATGGTTTTACGTACGCGCACATTGTAATTAGTGTAAACTGGAGACAACATTCTTTTGGCTTCAAAGTTTTAGGGCATGTTTGGATAGGATTTTGAAAAAGTGCTTATGAAAAAAAAGGGCTTATGAACAACTTATGGAAAATGACTTTTGGAGAAGTGTTTATTGGAAAAAAGTGATTTTGAATAAATAGGTGTTTGGATAGTTATTTTTATAATGACTTTTTATGGTGGTAAATTACCAAAGTATGATTTGATTTAAAGTAATAGAGAGGAGGGAGGTAGAAAAAAGAAAATAGAGAGGAGGGAGGGAAGATAGGAGAAAGGAGAGAGAGTGTAAGAAAAAGTAGGAAAGAGGAGAGAGAGTGTAAGAAAAAGTAGGAGAGAGGAGAGAGGGTGTAAGAAAAAGTAAGAGAGAGGAGAGAGGGTGTAAGAAAAAGTAAGAGAGAGGAGAGAGGGTGTAAGAAAAAGTAGGGGTAAGATAGTAATTGGATAGTCCATAAGTGCTTTTACTGTTGAAAAAGCTATTTTAAATAGTTTATTCAAAACCATGGTTTTAAACCATGGTTTTGTCCAAAAGCACTTATGGACAAATAAGCCTGTTTGTTTTAAAATTTCTTCAAACCGAGGTTTGGGCCAAAGGCCCTTTTAAAACCGTGGTTTAGAGCCTTGCCAAACAGGCCCTTAATCACTCCCCTCCAAAAAGTTTCTGATCCACCCCCAAAAAAAGTTTTAAAGTCACGCATATTTTCTTTTTAAACATACTTATATCTTATACACTAATCATAAGAAATAAATTTTATGAAATATAAAATATAATAAGCAAATCAAAGTCTTTTCGAGATTTTTTTTTCATTCTTAAATATAACCAATGATTTAGCTAACCAGTTCAAGTGATAAAGATAGAATACAGTGACACTTGTAGGAGCTAAGAATTAATATCCTCCATTTTTTTTTTCGATGTTCCATAAAATCTTTTCGTTATAATTTATTTAATTATATTATTTACTCATTATAAAATTATTCGTATAATAAATAATAAACGAATTTTTCACTAAGTATTGTTGGATATATTAAGAGGAAAATTAGAAAATTTATTATAAAGGAGATCATGGAGGATTTTTTTTTTATGCAATGGAGGAATTTTATCACAGTAAGAAATAATGAATAAGAAGTTTATATTATTATTTTTGATGAGGTAAGACCTTAATATTATAAATATATATGCGATAATAGATAAAATAGTTACTTTTAAAATGTTGATTAATTTTTCCTTTAGTTTTAAATTGAAATGTTTTCTTATAATATTAATTTAATAAATATTTAAATAATATTTTTTCCATCAATCTAGAATAATATTTTTAATTATTCCCTACAGTTTTTTCACTTTTTGTTTCTGCCCGTTATTAAATAAACTGAATAAAAAAACATTAACAGCCAAGAATATATGCATATGCAGGGACGAGTCAAAATTGAAAATAAATAAATATTGGGAATATATATATGACCTAATATCCAAAAATGGTCCTGCCCCAATTATTTTATTTTATGATAAAGTACTTTTGATTTGAATTCAGCTTCTTATTGTTTTTTTTTTGCAATGACTTTAGCATTTAGATTGAAAAGATATTGATATCTGGTTCTAGTTGTGGTTTTTGGGGAGTCATCCTAACTCCTGGGGGCCTAAATTTATATCTGAGGGTAATAGAAGACTCGTCCTGCCTGACATTGGTATCGCCTAGGAGAAAATGAGACTTTGTCTTACCTTTAGATCGTGGGTGAGCCCAACCTTTTTTTAAAAATTTTTGTATAAAAAAAATTGAAAATATATTCCATCTTTTATGGAGAAAAAAAATTGGGTCCTTAACAGTTAAACTCGATTGCGTCAAACCAATTATCCTGGATTGATTGAATAGAAATTTCCTTTGGTAAGAAAGAGAGTTAAAATTTTCATTCAGTCATCTACCACCTCTACTCTATAGAGTCATGTGCCATGTTACGGTATACTGGATCGAAATTCTATATACAAATCTGAAATCACCCTGCGAAACACCAAAACCGAATATGCATGGCCACCGTTCTAATGGAAAGAAAATTACTCAGAATAAGCATGACCACAATTCAAAGCATATACATAAAAAAAGGAATGAAAGTGATGGAATAGATACCTGAAAGAATATATCAGTGGGCCATCGGAGAACCTTTACAGTCCAATAAGCCATCTTGTCCAAATATGTCGCCGGCGCATGGTGCTTATTCAGATCGATTGACATGTTGGCTTGGTACGTCTCCCACGGCTTCAATTCAAATCAAAACCGCCACGCACAAACAAATCATCAATAATCCCATCCAAATCGATCAATTATGAAAAATCCCTAAGAGAAATCCGAAGAAATGAAATGCTTAGTTGCTTACATACCCTAAAGCAATTCCACCTCCATTCTGCTCCGTCTGATTTAGCGATCTTCGCCGGTTCAATAGCCCAATAACTCGCCACCCCCTTCCGGGCGTCATTATTCGCACCCACACTGCTATCGCTTGAAGCAGAAGCTGACACATCCTGCTTCTCCTTCTGTTCAACCGACCTAATGCTGGAATTCCGCACAATTCCACCGTGAATCAATGGAACCCTAAGCCAGTAGCCGAGATTCGCTCGACTTGCCCCAGTTTGATCACCAAAAGCCTTGGCTGCGTTACTCAGCACCGCCTCTCTGGCCAGAGCATGCGCGGTTGTACCAGTGGTGAAGAAACGTGAAACCGCCGCGACGGCGACGAATCTGCCTGTAAGAAAACCGCGGCTCATCATTTGCGAAGGAATCCTAGGATGTGGGATACGGAAGAACCAGTGAAGAGAATTTGTCTGCTCGAGAAGATATGGTTATGGAGGGAAAGCTGAAAGAAAAAGTTACAACTAGCAGCTGTTTCGTTGCAGTCGTGGCGGGTTTATGTGCATGTGCGTGTTGGGGGGGGGGGGGGGCTTTTATAACGGGGTCCGTTTTAAATTAATTATTTATTTGGAGGCCATAGGGTTTAATTTAAGAGAGTTTTTTTATTTAATTTTTTTAATGAAAATATCTTTGATGCTTCTGGACCCACCTTTGTCTTTTCCAATTGGGGTTGATTCATATTTTATGCCAATTTTGACTATTCAAAAATTATTATTTTATTTCTTCATTTTTTAAAGTTAAAATAATAATAATAATTTTGTAAGTTAATATTTATAGCAGTTTCTAATCCCATACTAATCTTCCAATAGTCATCATCTTTGCGCGCCAAATTCAACTTGGTTTGATTCTCCACTTGACAAGAAGGTGTTAATGTAGAGGGACAACTTTAACCTTGTCTGTTTTGTAAAATGAAATATAATAAAAATAAATTAAAAAATAAAGGCGCTAGATGTAGAATATCATTTATTTATCTAAATAAAAATTAATAATAAAGAATAATAAAGCAAAATTCGTAGTTGTCATTGAGATATGGTTATAAAGATATAATAAGTTATAAGTATTACACATCATGATTTTCATCAAATAGTAAGAAATGATGAGGTTATTTATTTGGCTCCCGTGAGATCATTTTTACCCGAAAGAGAACCGAAATTCCTTCTAACTTTTCAATTTACTGCAAAATTTTTAGGATAATTATAAATAATCATATTTAAGACATCAGTAAGTAAATATGGACATTTTTCCAAATCCTGATAATCTATCATTGCTTTATTAGTATAGAGGGGGTTATTTTTGTAATTAATGATGATGGAAATGGGTAATTAATTTTGTTACGTCATTAGGACATTTTATAACGAATTGGAATTGGCAATCGAAATTAAAAAATATTAATAAATAAGTTGGCATTCATAGGATAGGCCTATAAGCAAGAGGCAATTTCTTGGGGAGTAGGCCACGTAAGCGTCCGAATTTACAGCTATGAAGATCCTGTGGGCGTGTGAGAATGTTCCACGAATGGTTTCACCTTGGGATAAAATAAGACTATTAAGCACTAATTTCCGTAGTAATTGAGATAATAAGGATGCTATATAATATAATTTTTTTCCAGATTGAGGGTGTCATCACTTACGTAAACAAATATGGAATTATAAAATTATTTTAACCCAACTGTAGTGTTGTTTATTAGTTTGATCACTGGCTTTGTCAAGCATAGTATGATCGAATTGGCTCTAGTTTAAAAAAAGATACAGATATATAATAAATGAGATGCGGGCCAAATTGAGGCGGCCCGAATATGTAAGGAATTGGAAGACACGCAGCGGAAATAAACTTTAAAAATTTTCCATTCCTTGCCAGGATCTGCCGTATGTGTTTAAGTCAAGTGGAAAGAATCATTACCCTTAGTGTTGCTCAGCGAATTTCACAGCTTCTCTACGTGGGTGGTGATCTCTTTCTGATCGCAAGAAATCGACGGAGTGTTCCTCAGCGACCTTCACAGATTCTCTCAGCGGACGATGGTCTCTTTCCGATCACAAGAAGTCGACGCCTCAGGTCGGCTTCCTCTACTGGTATCCACACGAACAGCGTTCCAACCACGAACGACGTGCTAGCGTCTCCTGTCCCTCCAAGGCTTTCACAAGTCTCCGTCTCTATTTCGGCAGTTTCTTGTCTGCAAACCTTTTGCAGATTCCGTTCGGCCTTTTGTGTTCTGTGTTATTTTCAAACGTAGCTCCTCCAATCAGATATAGAGGATGCTATGCGTTTTTCCACTTGACCTAATTGGATTTTGGAGTTAATCTTATATTAATTCCGAATTGATACAATATCATATATTGTATAATTTTATAAGAAACTAATTAAATAAAATAATATTAAATCCGTCCCACAGATTTAATTACTTATTTATTTAACTTTAAATAAAGATGAGACTGAGTTATATTTGATTTATTCCCATAAATCAAATTTGAGATATCCTATCAATTTAAATTTCGAATTTCAAACGTGATAGAGATTTAATTTATCAATCTGGACATCATAGCTCGTGTTGGGCTATTTTGTGTGCGACCCTGTAGGCCCATATGAAGTTGGCAGTGGGCCATTTGCTATACTAGCCCACAAGTCGCAAGCGGTCTCTAGCAAGACATAACAACTACCCAAATCATATGAGGATCGATAAACGATGTAACCTTTTATACAACCATATCATGTCCCTTCTGTCACGCGATATTTTGGTCATGGATGAGGCATGGATAATGTCATCCTCCTATTCCCGACCGTTACTTTCTCGATCCCTGAGTAGTCTGACTATAGAAATGGAACTACCTTTCCATTACAGTATGGCCATACATTTCTCAGACTCACTCATCGAGGGGCCCAGTAATATCTCTCCACGAATGTGAGGGACAAATTCCATCTTGACCATTCACATTCCTCCGCATGAAAAACCACTAAGCCCGAACATAGTCTTTATGATCACTCGGTCAAAAGTGACTTTTGACTAGGTCAAAGCTGAGCGTTTTGTCATGTAGGAATCCATGATGATCTCAGGTCAAAGGGCATATTGACATGGTTTGTATATGAGAGAAGCTTATGACGTTACCCATGCAGTTCTCTCATAGCGGGTCGGTCCAACACCCTGTACTCTTACATGTGCTTATGACTTTGATTTATATCTCTATACATCTTCAAAGTCATACTGGTCTTATTTCATCTGTGCTCCCACATAGATGATCGACCAGGGACATTTAGGATAATATCATGAATTATCCAAGGATGGTCATCATAGTAAACATGCAAATAATATGATAACTCAATTAATAAATTCATAAATCAATAATGTTCATAAGACAATGATTGGCCCCTAGGGCACGATTTCCAACAGAATATACTAAGACCGCGTTTGATTTGCATGGAAGGAAAATATTGTTTCCATACTAAAGTTTTTACGATCAATAAATTAAAATAATTGGGTTTTAATAAGAAGTGCAAAAGATATTATATATATATGTGTATATAAAAGTGGATGCTTCATTCATTTTATAGGAAAAAAGGCCATGAACTAGTACATCTAAATGGTCATACGTAGAGCGTATAAAAAGTAGTTTGAATGTGTTTACCGGGGAAAAGGGTCTGAATTAGAGATTAAGAGCTCTATAAGAAAATAATGTTGCGGAATTGAAAATGGATGGTGGTGTGGAGGCTTGCAGGGAGGAAGCCTTTGAGATCAAAAGAAGGCGACCGCAACTCCTCACCAAATCAAGATACAGCGCTCTTCCGAATTAAGCAAACTCATCCGACAAGAAGACAGAACAACAATGGGAGACTTATTCCTTTGGTACAAACAAAAACTCTAAACAAATTATAGCATCATGAGGCTGGCTATTATTCATGGAATCACACTGCACATGTTTGACCAATGTCTTATCTGTTTGTGGCAGCTTTCAATATGTTTCTCCTATCTTAATTAGAGAATTAATCTTAATTTTAAATATAAAATTTATTTTTTATATTTATCAATTTTTTTTAAATTATCCCCCAATAATCAAATAAGATAAAAAGTTAAGGAAGATAATTAGAATAATTTATAAAAAATAAATTATACTAATTAATTTTTTTTAATCTAATTAAATTAATTATATATTAAAAATACAAGGAGTTTATCCAAGTCACACCTTTGTGCCGCCCAACTCCTCCTCATCTTTGGATTTGGACTGCTGTTCCTTATAAAAAAAAACAAAGACGAACAAGTCTCTTGACAGAGAATGAATTGTGTGGTTGACTACTTGGAAGAGTTCCAGTCTGAATTTGCTTTCAAGGATTTGCGAAGGAACATTGGAAGAAGAGGGTTCCGTAACATGGAATGACGTCACAAAATATTGAATGAATGAGTACGGCTTCATGTGTGCAACAAAAAATACTTGTCAATCCTCTATAAAGCTACAACTCTCTAGGATTTCTATTTGCCTTCTCGCAAACCCAAAGATTGTTAACATAACGTGTGCTCCATATTTACATTATCGTTGCCACACCATGCAATCTCAGTATCATCAAATCTGGAATGTCACGTGCAATAACATTTATTCATACCCAAAAACAAAACAAACTAATGACCAGCCTTTCCAATGCTCAGAAGGACCAAATTTCAGGTTCTAGTGATAACCAATAGGAGCTGGAGCTTCCCTAAGCTCTCGCCCTTGATAATGTATGTCCTGCAATTCATCACCCCCGCAAACACCATCAGTATTATCATCCCACAACACACAACCAAACTACCACTCTTCAAGATTGATTAACCCATCACCAAGTGTTCGGCATTTCAGATACAAAAAGGCATCTCTGACTATGCCGATCACAAACAATTTAAATAATTCACAAAGGAAAAACTTACCGATGCAAAGTGGTTGACGTCACGGTGGTGGGCTTCATCAGCTCTAACCACCATGACGACGTCTCTCAAAGTGGCGTCAGCCGGAAGCTGCCAATAGTCGATGGCAATGGCAGGTGCTGGAACATTCTCGATGGTGCCTTTGTCCAACTCCTTGAGGAACTCAGTGTAGGAGTGAATAGCCTCCTCCTCAAGGTACCCAACCATGCGGTGTGCGAATTTAGGGGACAGCAAATACCCCAAGAAGTAAGCATTGAAGAAGACACCTTGGACGGCTATGACCAGTGCTTGATCGTACCACCTCGGCTTTGAAACCTCCATGAACGTCATTAAGTGCATGCGCTCGTTCTCTGCTTCTTCCATCAGTGCCTTGATCCAACCCCCACTGTGCTCAAACTGTCTGAGCGACTTTAAGTGCAGCAGCATCCCTCCTACCATGCCCGGTACAGCCGCCACTGTCTCCAGCATCATTGCTCGGCATCCGTACCGTCTCTGTTACGTTTGTGTACCCACCATATAAGACAACTTTAGAATGTAGAAGTTTCCAAATGTCATTGAATATACGAAAGAATTTAGGCCCTTATAGGTTGAGATCAGAATCTTTAGCTTTGTATAGTGGGTACAAAGGGCAAAAATGTCCCATGCCCCAGCTCAGCAATATCTTATTCCAAAGGTTTGGGCCGTTAGAAAATACCCCTTAAGACTCGAGACACAAGTTACTGGGCTATCGTCCAACGTTAGGCCCAACCGATAAATAAGTATAATCACATACAGCCGAGATATTGGTAAGACCATCAGTTTATCAAATTCAAACCAATTCAATTCTAATAAATCGACCTAATCAAAATCATCACTAACTACATGATTGCTCCCTATACCTATTCATGTGCCAATAATAATAAAAAAAAGAATCATAGGAAAATTACATAATTTACATCCTGCCACTAAGTGACAAACCAAACCGAATATTAAAGCATACTGGATCGAAGTTATGCCCGTAACGGACAACCCAAACGGAATACGCAAGGCAAACAAAAAATGACCAGAGAATTTTGCAGATAATTATCTTTTATGAGCTATTTTGGATATGAACAGAAGCAGGCTTATGGAGAGAAACGGTTATAGTTTGGATAATTGGAGAAGAGATACTGTGCATACCTGGAAGAATATATCAGTGGGCCATCTGAGAGTCTTGACGGTCCAATAAGCCATCTTGTCCATAAATGTCTCCGGTGCATGGTGCTTCTTCAGATCAATCGATAAATCTGCTTTGTACGTCTCCCATGGCTTCGGATCAGAACCATCACACAAGCATATCAATAACCCCATCCAAATCGATCAATAACGAAAACATTCAAGAAGAAACCGCAGAAATTAATTAAATGCATACCATAAAACAATTCCACTTCCATTCCGTACCGTCCGGCTTCGTGATCCTCGAGGGAGCAACGCCCCAATAACTCTCCATCACCTTCGCGTCTTTGTTCCCACTCGCACTGCTATCGGTTGAAGCAGTAGCCGGCACATCCTGCTTCTCTTTCTCTTCCACAGACAAAGTGCTCGAATACCGCACACTTCCACCGTGAATCAATGGAACCCTAAGCCAGTAACCACGAATCGCAACCTGATCGCCAAAACCCTTGGCGACATTACTCAACACCGCCTCACTGGCGACAGCACGAGCGGTTGAACCAGTAGTAGTAGAGAAGAAACGTGAGCCGGCGGAGACAGCGACTCTGCGGGTAATAATAACACCGCTGTTCATCATTTTCAGAGAAACCCAACAATGAGGGATTCAGAAGGACACCTATAAAAGAGCTTTTGTTTTCCAAGGAAAAATGAGAGAGCAGAAAGAAAGGAATGAAGGTATCTCTCTTTTGGTCACAGTTGTGAGGAGAGGAGGGAGCGCGGTTGGGTTTATATATACGATATATAGACAAAAGTCGGTTTCGAAATAATTAAATGCAAGTTGGAGGGCTTGGGTTTAATGAGAGGTTTAGGACATTTTGAAACGTGATTAGAAGGAAATATCTGGGATACTTCTTTCGTCTCAATTTTTCTAGACCCCACCTTTCTGCTTAATTAATTTAATTTGGTCCCAATATTAAGGGATTATTTAATGGTCTTGGTCAAGATAACGATTGGGCATTCCCGGTTTGACAACGTACACAAAGTTAAACCGATAGTAAGAAAATAATAATATAACTAACTGGGTTGATTAGAATAATATTAGCTCTAATTTTTAATATAAAATTTATTTAATTATTTTATATAGATTAAAAAAATTAATTATTTATAATAATTATATATTAATTTTTTTAAAATACCTTATTTAATATTATACATTTAAACTACTTTTAATCTAAAAAATTATTTTAAAAAATATTAGGAGATAAAATATATTATGGTCTTATAATTAAGACTAAAATAGACTATTTATTTAATTCTTATATTTAAAACCAGAGAGAGTACTATAAAATGGGCTAAAGGTTAATCCTTTCATAACGTGACGAACTAATATTCAAAATTCTATGATTACTTTTGTTAAAAGTATACAATAATTAGTAAAAAAATAATTATATATAATATTTTAATAAAATCATTAAAATTAGACTAGACTTTTATAATTAAGACTAAAATTGACTCTTTATTTAACTTTTATATTTAGGATTAGAGAGAGTACTATAAAATGGGTTAAAGGCTAATACCTTTATAACATGATAAACTAATATTTAAAATTTTAATATTACTTTTGTTAAAAGGATACCATTAGTAAAAAAATAATTATATATAATATTTTAATAAAATCATTAATTCACAAGTTAAATAGAATAATAACTGTATAAAAATACTTATAATTTTTTAATTTAAAACAACGTAATTTTATAAAGTATAAAATTTAACCTCGTAAATTTATTTGAAACTCTGGCCCGTCAAAAAGATTAGTTTACGACTTTACTAGTCTAATGGACTAACTCAATTTTAATACCAACTCAAAATTTAAAATTAAAAACTGCCGGTAGAATTTTAATTTTACTATTATTTTGGTAGTACATCTCGGAGCTGGCTGATGTAATGTACTACATCAGAACCGTCTATTAACAAATAATAATAATAAAATTTTAAAAATTATTACTTAAATTTAAGAATTTTAAATAAATTTATTTACTATACTTTATAAGTTATTTATTATTATTATAAAATAAATAATAATATATTGTTATAATAATTTTTAATTTAAGATTTTAAAATTTAAATAGTATTTCTTTTAAAAAAATTCATAAATAATTAATTATTAAGAATTTGTATATTATTTTTTAGGATAAAGTAACATTCAATATCTTGATTTTATTTTTTAACTGCGGCTAATATTCTAATTTTATTTATGGTATAATTTCATCCATAATTTTTTTTAATTTAATATAATTTTATCATAATCTTTTTAATTTGATATAATTTTTTATATTTAAAAAATAAGATTATGTATAAAATTATATTAAATTTAAAAGATTTATATGTGAAATTATTCTAAATTAAAAAGAAGCTTACACTATAAATAAAATTAAAATATTAGTTAAACCTAAAAAATAATATTAAAATATTGAATACTATTTTATATCTGTGTTTTTTCCCCTGAAAATAAATTGGGCAATTGGCATTTCTTGGCGGCCAGGAAGGTTAGGTTATTTGCGGCGAAGCAGTCAGGCAACGTGATTGGACGCGTCCGAGGATTCCTCTTATTATAATATTTGATTTAATCTAATTTAATGTTTCTTAGATTCATCGTATCATCATCCCCTCTCAAGAAAAAAAAATGTTACTATAGATCACGTTTGAAAATTATTCAACATTGTTTTACATAAAATTATTTATTTATTAACTCTGGTTATTCGTTTTGTCAAGTGCAGTGCATTATAATCAAAATGCGTCGAAGTCTAGTCAATACAGATATATATACACAAAACATGAGATGGGTGACAAGATGGACAAATTGGGAAGCTGACTTATTTTCTTTCTCTCGTATATATTTTTTCAAAATGCAATCTTTCTATTGCATGGTCCCTCTAATTTTTCTCCATCTAAATAAAACAATAAAATGATGCAAATTTAGAAGTTAGTTAATTTTTATAGATAGATTAAAAAAATTAAAGAAATTAATTAATTATAATTAAATATAATCCTTTAAAATAAATACTAATTTTTATATTAATTATAATTAACTGATTTATTTGATTTTATTAATCAATCTAAAAAAATTAACTACATCTTATATAAATGAATTGTAAGTTCTAATCCACTCAAATTTAAATTAATAGATGGTATGGAATACAACAAGGTTGTAAAGAAATTGCCATGACCATAATAAAACTGTTTTGGTCACATCGAAAAATTCTACCTTAGAAAAATGAGAAAGCATTAAAAAAGATTCAGCCCAATTTGATAATTGATATGCTATCACCAGCCCAAATGTTGACTCCAAGAGATGGGCTTTTCTGTTTAACATATGGGCTCTACGTATTATGGCCATAAGCCCATACAGGAAGCCATGGTTAGAGAAAGCTTCCTATAAATTCAGAAACATCAGAATAACCAATGGGGGTTGATCCGAGTTGTAAGCGACTTAGTATCGCTTAAGCGATATCTCGAGTTTGAGCCTTAGCGTATGCAGAAAATTTCTGTTGGGAGACTCACCCACCATAGCCAGGTATGTGACGCGGGTCAAATCCGGATGTAGTCGGGGTAAAGCTCCAGTAAACCAGGTGAGCAACAAAAAAAAAACAAAAGAAATATAGGAATACATTGGTATCGATTAGGAGAAAAAGAGATTTCACCCTGCCCTTAGATCGTAGGTGAGTCTAACCTCTTTCTAAATTTTTTTTACAAAAAAAAAGCAACATCAGAATACATGAGGGATTGAACTATATTATATGTTTGCCTTCTACATTTAGAGTCTATAATTTTCACTGAGTGTTTGTGATATAATTCCTTTTTGAATTAGTCTTATTTGATTTGGGTGCGTAGCCCTCATATATACCAAAAAAAAAAGAAGAAACATCAGAATTAACAAATAAAAGCTGGTACAGATGATAAGAAACGAACTCGTATCCCACAAGAACGTGAGTTCTATTTCTACTATAATCGTGAGGACTCTTTTAATAGATAATCTCTTAAATCTCTTATAAGTATTGTCTAAACTCTAGAGTTAAACTTTAACCCTAAGGGATCGGTGACGAACCCAAAGTAATAAACAAGAAAAGAAACATCGGAATTGGACCTAGGACCGGTTCCTGGACCAACCGGTTCAATCCGGTTTTGATAACATTGGAAATAACCATGCAAAAACCCTGGATTAGTGAAAGTGATATCTTTTACAGTATTAAAAGGAAAAATATGAACAGTTTTTTTCCCTCTGGGTCACAAAAATTAGTAAATATTTACTTTATTAGTTTTTCTATCAATAATTATTGAAAAAAATCCTTAAAAAAATACTACTTAAATTTTAAAATTATAAATCAATTTGTTTACTATATTTTATAATCTATTGACTACTTTTGTAAATCAAATAACAACATATTTTTATAGTAATTCTTTATTTGAGATTTTGAAATTCAAGTGTTATTTTTTTAGATTTTTCCATAATCATTCCTTCACACACTATTCTTCAAACCCAGCTGGCAAACCAAATTCAAAGAGTTCTAAGTATAATTAATAAAACATCCTTATTAAATTCCAGAAGTTGGAAAATTATGTACGTACACCTAATAGGCCAAATACACACACACACCTAACCTAAAATTTACGAGATTCTGTTTCATTAAGCTGGAGATTCTGTATAATAGCCTTATTTGAAAGGTTAACTATATATGAGATTCTGCATCACTTAGCTGGAGATTCTATGTAATAGCCTTATTTGAATAGCTTAAATGGTGAGTAAATCTAGACCAATCATTCCCTAATAGAAACTGACCAAGAAAAAAAATTTATAATCTCATTAAGAAAATACACAAATAGTCAAGCACAATAGCTTCTTTGATATGACAAAAAATCGACGTCCAAAATTCAACACTTGCGACTAAAAATACTTGCATGATTGATTGAACTTTGAATCCTGACTAAAGATTCCTCTGCATATACAATAAATACCTTTCTTACCTTGACTCATCAAACCCGTCGTGCTTAACAAGAGAAAAGCCATTAAATTATGCTCTGCTTAGCAATCCCCAAGAAATGGAGGCTTGGGAAGAAGATTCAGTTGCAATTTTCTAAGGCAAAACAGTAACCTTCTTCTTCCCTCATCGATTCTCCAACACAGTGTCCACCCTTTGAATTCTCTGCAAAATATTATCATGTTTCTGAAAATGGAGGTGGCTGTGTGAGGCAGAGCAGTTTCTTTGAAGGCAAACCTGTGCTTAATCAGGGAGTTGGATACTCTGTTATTCTTGGTTTTGGTGCTTTCTTCGCTATCTTCACCTCTTTATTGGTCAGTAACCCTTACAAACAAGTTTCGTTTCTTTCTGTAATTTCCTTGTTCTTCTGTCATGAACTGAAGCTTCTTCTTCTTCTTCTTCAATTCCATGTTTAGACACTAAACCTACCTCAATTTCATCACTATGGTTTTGTGTAGTGGACAGGGGCTGCAACAATACTGCAAAGTTCAAACGTTGCTTGGGAGTATGGAATTAGTGGACCTTTTTGGTATGCTAGCGGAGCTACTATACAGGCATGAAGTTTATATATCTTCATCAAACACAACTAGTAATCTCTGATATGATTAGACAGTAAAATTGAGCTGAAATTACAATGAACAGGTATTACTGTTTGGAGTCATGGCCATAGAGATTAAAAGAAAGGCTCCTTATGCTCATACTGTTTGTGAAATTGTCAAAGCTAGGTAAGTTAGTTAATTGGGTTTGAATTTTGAATCATCAATGACAAGATTTCTGTCAGTTTAATGATAACATTATTTCTTTGTTTCATTCAGATGGGGAACAGCTGCACACGTTGTATTCCTTATCTTCTGCTTCTTGACAAACATAATTGTAACAGCCATGTTGCTTCTTGGTGGTTCAGTTGTAAATGCGTTGACTGGAGTCAACATTTATGCTGCTAGCTTCCTAATACCACTTGGAGTTATCGTCTATACTCTTGCTGGAGGCCTCAAAGCCACTTTCTTGGCAAGCTATATACATTCTGTCATAGGTTGTAGTTCACTTCAATTTCAGTCATTTAAAACATTCTTTTGTAAGATTCTGTCATAACTAAGATTCTTTTTTGTTGTTTATTTTTAGTGCATATTGTTTTGGTGATTTTTGTGTACCTTGTGTATACGGCGAGCAGTGAGCTCGGTAGCCCTGGTGTGATCTACAGCCGTTTACTAGAGGTTGCGAGCAGATCAAGAGCATGCAGGGAGCATATGTCACACCATGGCCAATCATGTGGTCCAGTTAATGGGAATTACAAAGGATCTTACCTGACAATGCTGAGTTCAGGTGGCTTGGTTTTTGGGATTATTAATATTGTTGGCAACTTTGGCATTATCTCTGTGGATAATGTAAGCATGACCAAAACATGTTTAAATTAAACCCTAAACCCTAAATCTTGAACTAACAATGTTACTCATTCTTCTTCCATTGGGAATTTGTAGGGATATTGGGTGAGTGCCGTTGCTGCAAGACCTTCATCAACTCACAAGGGCTATTTGTTGGGAGAATTGGTCTGGTTTGCCGAGCCATTTTCTTTGGCTACTTCATTAGGTCTTGGAGCTCTAGCCCTTGATTTGCCGATAAATGAAATCGAGGCTGGTTATGGACTTGTCCCCCCTGCTACTGCAGTGGCTTTAATGGGAAAAGGAGGATCCATTCTTCTTCTCACAATACTTTTTAAGTAAGTTACAATTTGTTTCTTCAGAACATAACTATATATTGGCGAGTACTTAAGTGGAAGGAGAATACTATCCCAAAAGCTAGCTGTTGATGTAAGAGAACCAATCCACTTAAATACCCTATTGAGCATCATATTCTACTTAATGTGGGACTTGGTATTTCATACTATCAAGTCTTTATCAGATACCAACTCGAAGGATTTGGCTGTGTGATGTGTGATTAAACCGAGTTAACCCTACTGGCAACACTTTTAAGCATCATTGCTTTAACTTGTTATTGTTTTGATATATTGATCAGGGCAGTGACTTCAGCTGGTTCATCAGAACTTATTGCAGTGTCCTCTTTATGCACATATGATATCTACCGTACTTACATAAATCCAAATGCAAGTGGAAAGAAAATCCTGAGAGTGTCAAGAGGGATAGTCCTAGGATTTGGGTGTTTCATGGGATTGTTAGCAGTTATACTAAACAAAGCAGGTGTTTCTCTGGGTTGGATGTACCTTGCAATGGGAGGTCTGATTGGTTCAGCAGTTCTTCCCATTGCATTCATGATTCTATGGACAAGAGCAAATGCAAGTGGGGCCATCCTTGGAACAATTATGGGCTGTATCCTAGGAATCATCTCATGGTTGTCTGTCACCAAGATCGTGTATGGCTCGATAAACCTCGATACAACCGGTAGAAATGCCCCGATGCTAGCAGGAAACCTTGTCTCGATCCTAACTGGAGGAGCAATTCATGCTATCAGCAGCATGTTATGGCCTCAGAACTATGACTGGACTACCACCAGACAAATTACAACGGTTGAAAAGGAAAAATCTGATCTTCCAAAAGAAGAATTCACAGAAGAGAAGCTGTTAAAAGCCAAAGCATGGATAGTGAAGTGGGGTATTGGCTTCACTGTTTTGATAGCTATCATATGGCTTATTCTATCCCTCCCAGCTGGTAATAATCTTAACTTCTGAATGAGAAAAAAATCTTAGTTAGACTAATCTAACCATAAAGATACATATAAATTAGGAAAAAATAATCTTTTTTATCTTTATAGTTTTAATTTAATTATAAATTAATCCCTATACTTTAATTTGATGTAACTCAGTCCCTATATTTTTTATTCGATTATAACTCAGTTCTTGAACTTCGACTTAATACAACTCATTCACTGTATTTTAAAAAATAAAATTATATATTTCATGAAGTTTAGATACTAAAATTTTAAATAGTTTAAATAGGACTAAGTTACAGCAAATTAAAGTTTAATATTTGAGTTACAATAGAATAAAAACTATGGGGACCATAAGATTAATTTTCCCCATAAACTAAAACTGTTGTGATTTGTTGATTTGAAACAGGGCAATTTAGTGAAGGGTACTTCTATTTCTGGGCTTTGATTGCAATAGGGTGGGGAACTATTGGTTCTGCAGTGATAATAGCATTACCAATAATAGAGAGTTGGGAAACAATCCACAGTGTGATTACTGGAATGTTTACAAATGACATACTCATTGAGAAGGTTGAAGAGTTGAATTTCAAGTTGCAGACAATCATACAGGCAATTCCAGAAGCAGAGAGACTTTATTTGCTTGAGAAGGAGAAGGCAAAGAAAGCAGAATCCTCAGAGCAACAACAACCTTCTCTTCCTGCTTGAGTGATTCTGTGGGACAAAAAGAGACTGTGAAAATGTATTTGGTACATTATTTTTATATCAATACAAATATTCATGAGATAGTTTTTTTAAAAAATTACTATGAGGTCATAAATAAGAGACTTAATTATTTAAAAGTTTCAATAACAACTAAGGAACTAATAATTAAAAGTTCTAGTGTAGTGCAAAAATTGATAAATTTATGTTACTGGAGACTTTTCAATCATTAAATTCCTTGGTGACAAATTTATTCCACTTTTAAAGTTGAATAAGTTTTTATTTTAGTGTCCAAGCATCAATCTAGAAGGACAATGACAAGGTGAGAAAATGGGCCTTGTGCACATCATAAATATAAAATACATTGTTACAAGAAAATAAAAGAAAGCTAGCTGATGCTTTCAGCTATATTTGTAAGTATTCAATTTCAATATAAGCATCTCTATATTTTATGAAACAAAATAAAAGTGCTTTTCTAGTGATTGAATCCTATATTTATATGGTCCATCATACAACTTTTATTTAAGAAAAAGATAGACTCTTTATAAAATCTAATGCACAAAAATCATATTGAAGCCTACAATTAAATTCTGGTGACCTTTTGTCATTATTATCTTAAGAAGTCAAAGATTGACTTTTTTTTTAAAAATACATTTAATTAATTGTATAATATATTTAAGAGCAGACTTTTATGTAAGTCAATATTGTTCTGAAACTTAATGAATAATAGTGACTTAAAAGATGGGAGGCTGAATGAAGGATTTTATTTTAAAATAAAAGGTAGAAAAAAAGGGGAGATGAGGATGAAATCATGGTTAAAAAAAAGAGAACAAACAATAATAGTGATTGTAGACAAGTGACAATTTGTTGACAAAATTAGATGTGAAAGTACCAATCGTCTGAGAGTTTAACCGGAGAAAGAGTAAGATATATGACTATTTAAAATATATTCGATTTTTGAAGAGTACTATTTTGTTGTGGTTTCAGTCACGGCGCTTAGAGATGTATCCTAACTCTTAAGTGTATAGGTTTATACTTAAGGGTAATAGACGGTTTGTTCTATCTGATATTAGTATCGTTTAGGAGAAAAAGAGACTTCGTCCTATCCTTAAATCGTGAGTGATCTTAACTTTTTTTTTTAAATTCTATAATGAAAAAAAACATGTGAAACTACTGATAATTATTTCTTAATTGTTGACAACTTGAAAGATATGTTACATATTTCTCTAACACTCCTATAGTGTAACGAACAATGAAATGTCAGATCAGACAAAAGTGAAAACATTGGAAAACAAAAAAGCACGAAGAATAACAATAATTTAGACATAGGGCAAACACAAAACTACATGTAAAATTACTCTTTATAATTTCTTACTAAACAAGAACTCAATTTATTGTGTCTAAATTTAAATTTTTTTAAAACTATCCTTTTGATTGCATAGATTGAAGGAGTTTTTATTAAGATGTCATTCTATAATTTTAATATAAATAATTAAAAGAATAATTTTAAAAAAACCTATATACATTTTTAAAAAATCTTAAAAAAATAACATTTGAATTTCAAAATTTTAAATTAAGAATTCATATAAAAATATGTTGTTATTTATTTTATAAATGTAATTAATTATTTTATACATTTAAAAAAAATCTAACTTTTGTATGCAACGAGGAAGTATCCTAAGTTTAAAATATAAAACACTTGCTGAGCTTATGGGGATTTTGAAAAGAGCATTTCATTGTGTAGACTATAGACTCTATGGAGGGAGACAGGGAGTGAACGTTATTTTCAAAGATCATTTCAGACAATTATTTATGTGTTTGGATAATATTTAAAAAAAATTATAAAAAAAATAATTTTTAGATAGTTTATAGAAAATAATTTTTATAGAAGAGTTTATAAGAAAAAAAATGATTCTGAATAAATAAGTGTTTGGATAGTTATTTTTAGAATAACTTTTTATATTAGTAAATTATTAAAAAATGTATAATTTAATTAAAAGTATGAGAGATGAGAGAGGTTAGAGAAAAAAGAAGAGAAATGAAAGAGGTTAGAGGATAGAGAGAAGAGATGAGAGAGATAGTAGAGAGGAGAGAGGAGAGAGAGTAAAAAAGAGATATGAGAGATAATATAAAAAAAATAGAGATAATATAATAATTAGATAGTCCATAAACTCTTTTATTATTCTAAAAATTATTTTTAATAATTTATTTAAAATTATAATTTTAAACTATAGTTTAGTTTAAAAATATTTATATATAAATATGTCTATTTATTTTAAAAAAAAATTAAATTAAAATTTAAGTAAAAATTATTTTAAAACTTATATTGGTTTCCTAAACAGGCCTATATACAAATTTCAAACCTTAAAAGTAGATTGGCTTATCTAATTTATAAAATGGTAAAAGTAGCTCCTATATCTGTCCCTCTGTTCATTAAAAAGAAGTGCAGCCAAGATTTGTTTGATTATATTAAATTCAAGTTGAAGACATAGTTGAATTTTAATTTAATTTTAACAGATAAAAAGTTAACTGTCTTTCAGGAATAAAAATTTGACCTTTTCGGCTTCTCCTGACGATAATTAACTAACTTTATAATGCAATCATGATAATAATGCGATGGAGTTGCGTTGGTTGGATCCTATTTCTGTAAATACCCTTTAAAGACGAGCCCTTTTGTTGTCTACTAGAACTACCTAGAGAAAGAAAGTTCGCAAAATGACAAGCTCTTCTTTTCCTGTCACTCTTTGAATCTCACACAAATCCCACTTCTGCTAACAATGGCGGAAGACGATGAAGAAAACCAGCCTCGACAAGAAGACGACCTCACGAAGCTCACCATCTCCTTCTTAGGCCTAAGCTTCTCTCTCTTTCTCGCATTTCTACCCAGAAACGCACTTCCTCTTGTTCAAAACCTGCAATCTCGCCTTAGAGAGCTCTCGTTGAAGCTTTTTCAAGCTGAAGAGCAACTGAGACTGATGAGATCGAGGAGGAAAGAAGATTCCAAGGCAAATGCGAGAGTCGTCGAGATTTTCGCTAGTCACCGCAACGCGTGGCAGGGGGAGGAGAAGCGGTTGCTTCACCAAATCCATTCCGCCACCGAGGAAATCGCGCATTTGAGGACCAAGGTCGAGGAATTCGAGAAATACGAGGCTGAATCGAAGTCTCGGATTGAGGAATTGGAGAGGGAGGTGAGAGAAACGGACGAGATGCTTAGCTTCATGTCGAGGAGAGACGATGGTGGCGAGGACGAAGGAGAGGAATTGGGTGGGTGTCAGACCAGGGATTACGGTGAGGACGACCGTAGAGAGTGGTTTCAAAGGGACTCCAAGGAATGTATACCTGGGACGAATAGTAATGTAGAGGAAGTCGGTGTTTTCTATGAACAGAGTCAGAGGTATCTCCAGCTTGAAAATGGGTTTGATTCTGAGTTTCTGGCCTCTGCTTCTAAGTTTTGGGCAGAAAGATCCACACTCTGGCAGGTTGAACAATTTTTGTTCCCTTTTTGATTCATTAAATTCTGAGTTTCTTGCAAAAAGAAAACCTTAAACTTAAATTTGCCACTTTATAGTATAATTCACAGAAATTGGGTTACTTTCTCAGCCGATGATCTCGGAATCATAATCCCTTCTGCTGTGGGATTCTGACTTATGAGACCCAAGATTCATGCTTTAGAATTATAATAGCTGACCCAAGATTCGTTGATTACTTTGAAGTTCAAATTAACTCTGTTAACTTTTGGTAAATGGATGGGTTGAGAGGAAAAAAATCATGTTGCTGGGCTCGGAGAAAACCAATTTTTTATTTGTTTGTTTTTGCCTGTTTCCTTTTGCAACTTGTCCTTTGTCTGTAGATATGTATATATGTTACTATGCATATGTGACCCACTTTCAAATCACCAGTTAACATGGTGCTAGTCGTTTTCTCTGCTCAACATTATTATTAACTGGACCATCTTTATCTATCTAGTGCTGCACATTATTAATTTTATGACTGAATTTGTGGGAAAACTGGAAAAGCATGTCTCTTGTTCTTCAAGAATAGCTGGATTACCAATAAAACTGATAGCTCAAGAAAAAAGATTCAGTGCCTCCACTTGTTTCTTTCCTCTCTATGTTCTTTTCTTCTTCTTCTTCTTCTTATTTTTTTTGCAGTCCCTATAACATTATTGGGTGGTTCTTAAGGGTAGCTTTTTTCTGAGAGAGCCACTAAGGAATGATCAGCTGCAATGGGATTTGCTTAGATTAGCCTGAAAAATTGCAGCTTCACATACTAAATGATGACTTTTCTATCTCTAGTAAAAAGTTACCACAAAAACTCGTTTAACTTCACACTGCAGATATGTTTCAGCCAGAAATAAACAACTACTTTCTGATATTTGAATGCTAACACTTGCAGGATATGCAGTATGAATCCCATGAATCGACGTATAATATGAAGCATTTCGTGGCGAGGTAAATTGACAATCTGAATGATGATGACGATAACTTGTGAAGGTTTTTATTATCAATCTCGGAGTAATTGAAGGGTAAATGATCGTCTTTTTTCCCGCAGAATGGAGTCGCCTTGGAGGGTAGATGGTGATTCAGCTGGAGTCTCAAACAAACTCAAATTACTTGAACAGGAACTGTTGAATCTTGAGAACATTGGTAAGGGTGATTTATCAAAGGTGCCAACTTTAATGAGGAAGCAGGCAAAGAGATATCAAGCTCTTTCAGAGAAGATTGATGATTTATGCAGAAGAATAGTAAGTTAACTCCAACTTTACTGGCCCAAAAAAACTCCCAACTTTATTATTGCTTTTGTTGTTATCTTCTTGTCGTCTATGAAACTCCTAATCGTTCTTTTCGTGTTTCGTCTGAAACATTGTACCCTCCAATTATTATCTCTCTCTTTTTTTTATCACTTGGGTTTTTGAACGTCTGTGTCTTCTAATGGGTGTCAAAGACCACACATATCACTGCGGGTCCCATCGTGGCACGCATTTTTCATACCTTAATGAATAGTGTGCCTTCCTATAAATATAATTGTACATATGGTTGTTCATAGAACAAAATGACGTCTTAAGATCTATGTAACTGACTCTCTTTAGTTGGATAAGACTTATTGTTATTCTATTGTATATACGATTTATGTGATATGGGCACATATTTAGATAAATCTAGGCAGATCTGGGTTGAGTGTCACATTGCCCCAACCACTTATCTGTTCCTTTTATTTATGATAGTTAAATTCATGTGACTCTCAACAGTTTCCATCTAGTTTGCTAGTGATCAAGACTCATAACAGAACCAAAACCCATGTGATTCGTGCAAGCATTTATAATATTATTGGACCATACAAATCAAATGGCCACCAAATTTGTAAAACTTGACATATCCTTATCATCTTCATCTATCCTACTTGCTAATTTTTTTCTGTCTTGAAGAAAATTCACTTCCAAGTTCAACCAAAACATTGTTCATAACTTACCCTGACATGGTGGTCTGTCTTATTATAGCAGGCGAGCGATCCATGCGAACCGATGCTGAGTTCGGAATTTCGGACGCAACGGCAAACCGAGTTTTTGCTGGAGGTGTTTAGGCTGCAGCAGAGAGCATCCGAAACAGGGCAGAAGCTGATGGGATTACTGAGTGAAGTTGGGAAGAGCTATTACAGAGAGGAGCTAGGAGGGGGAACAAGGAGGTCATTAGATTCCATAAGGAACAACTTGAAAGAGATTCAGAGGAATCTGGAGATATGGTTGGCAAGAATCATCGGAGATCTCGAAGGGATTCTGGCGAGGGATGGGACGTCTCGTGTGAGAGAGCATTATATCTCAAGGTATCCTTTTGTTCAGTAGTAGGAATGATGAATGATCTGAGAGAAGAAAAGGGGCCTCCTTAACCCAACAAAACGATTAATTTGGTATGTGTAATTGAAGAAAGCCATAAAATTGGCGGTTGAATCTGTTAGCCAAATGAAATTATATATAGCACTGTGTTTTTTGGTGGCATGGCCCTCCATTCTCAACCTTTCATCTTGAGGCCATCTTAAATGGTCCTTTCTGTTTGCAGATGGAACCACACATGCGCCAGTATACAAAAAACACCACCAGATTCATCACATTGTTGTTCTGATAATTAGTCTGATTTTTATTGCTCGTTTTATGTATTTAAGAGCTATTTAATTAATTTGAATAAATTAGTTAATTGTAATAAATATGATTTAATTTTTTTAAAATATTTTTTTATAAAAGTTTTTTTTTTTTAGAAAAAGCAGTGATATTAAAAAAAATATTGATCTAGAAGGGAGTAGCAGAGTTTTAACTAATCAAGAAGAAAAAGAAGAAAAAGTGAGATTATGTTCTATTGAGTTATTTTTTTGGAAGAAAAAAATTCAGTCACTTTGAATAGTTACATGCATGTTTTTTTTTTTTACAAAAAAAGGCTTGAAATTATTTTTTTTTTCAAAATAAAAATAGTATAATGTTTTTCTGTATGCAGCATCAATGATTTTTTTTTATATAATGACGCTCTGTAATGTTTGAATGTTTATACTTTATATTGTCATGTCACCATTAATTTATCTTTTTCACACCATTACAAATACAAGAGCCATGCTACACATGATATATGAATTTAATTATCTAATTAATTATATTTTAAAATTGGATATAATTTTGGTAGAATTTTTCCTCGCTGGATGCTCTCGTACGTCCTCTACGTACAAGATTTAAGAGGCTTTCGTTTTGTCATGTTTTGTTTATTATTTATTTATATTAATTATTATGCTGTATTTAACTTGAATTAAGCGTGACTCGGAGACGGAATCTAACGTCCATTTTGTAATCTAATTGCCTCCTTGGTGCCTTACACAAGGATTTTGTCAAGTTTTTTTAATACAATTTTAGTTAAATTAATCATTTATAAAAAAAAATTGTGTTAATTTTTTTAAACGCCCCCTTCAATCATTGGTATTATAAATTATTTTGATATTAATGAAAACACTATTTAACCTATGTAATCAATTGAAAAAATTATAAATTTAAAAAATAAAAATATTACATCTTCCAAAGATAAAAAGGATAGCTAATTTTTTTATAATATTAATCGGATCTTATTATTAAGTATTTTAATTTAATTATATAAAATTATATCTTTATTTTTTCATGATAATTTTTTCATTTGGTTCACATGATCCAGAAACTAGTCACACTCTTGAATTTCAGCCTCTCTTTTTGGGACCTTGAACTCTTGATCTTGAGTCTTGCATTAAACATAGGCAAAAAAATTAAGAAACTCCTTAATGTGATTTTATTATTGCCCGGAATTATAGCTCATGTGCATGGGGTGTTCCAGAATACTAATTGAATAAAAATGTTTATAAAAAAATAATCATAAATTTTAGAATTAAAAATTAAATAAAATATATATAACATAATTTTTTCTAAATAAAATTCCTTTTTTTGTGTGCCCTTCGTAATGATAATGATGCCTATTAGTTTGTCCAAATTAGTCTAGTTCTACTCATCTTCTTCGGTGCATTCAGTTAGCGAAAGAATAAGATATATAATCATTTAGAATATGTTTGATCTATAGAAAGTATCATTTTATTGTGATTCCAGTCATGACGTTTGGGAAGGCATCATAGCTCTTAGATAACTCAATTTATGTTTGAGTATAATTAACAGCTTGCCTTACCTAGTATTAGTATTGTGTAGGAGGAAGAGAGACTTTGTTTTGTTCTTAAATCATAAATAAGTTTAATTTTTTTTAAAAAAATTTTGTATAAAAAAAATTAGCATCATATAGGAAGAAAAAAAATTTTACTTTATTTTTAAATCATAGATAAATTCAATCTCCCTCTAAAAGTTTTTCTAAAGGTTTTTGTAACCAACAAAAAATTAGTCCAGTTCTTATCTCCTGAGATGGATCTTTCAAAACAAAAAAAAAAACGAAATATACAAATAAATGAAGATTGACATCAGAAGCTGGGATACTATAACGACAATCTTGAAGCATTCACTGGGCCTGCTTCTTCTGACATATATCTTCGATCAATCTCATCCTTCTGAATTCAATATCATTGATACACCAACGGGGTTAGTCCGAGTGGTAAGCGGCTCGATATCGTTTAAGCGAGGTCTCGAGTTCGACCCTTGGTGTAAACAGAAAATTCCTGTTGGGAGACTCACCCACCGTAGCCAGGTGCGCGACGCGGGTCGGATCCGGATATAGTCGGGGCAAAGCTCCGGTGAACCGGGTGGACAACAAAAAAAAAATATCATTGATACCAGTCTAAACGGCTTGATATCGTTTAAGCGATATCTCGAATTCGAGCCTTAGCGTATTCAAAAAATTCTTGTTGGGAGCCTCACCCAAATCAGATCCGGATATAGTCGAGACAAAGCTACGGCTAATCAGCAACAACAAAAAGATCACTATTCTCTCACATCTTCCATGGCCGACGACGATCCTCTACTCTTCACCACCAACGTCTCCGCCATACTGATCGCCTTGGGCGCCGCCGCCTTCGTCGTCACAATGTACCATCTAATTGCCGTTTGCCTCTGCGGCCCCCAACTTACAGACCCTAACTCTGACCAGCCGCCTCACGCCGCCGGAGTAACACCGCAGCAAGCGTCGCGCATCATTGATGAGAATTCGTTGGAGGAGCTAATTCCAGCACACAAGTACAAGAAGAAGATCGACGACGGCGAGGTGACCTGTGCGGTGTGCTTGGGTGATTTCGAGGAAGGCGAAGAGGTGAGAACATTGCAGGAGTGCTCGCATTCTTTTCATGTGGCTTGTATAGATATGTGGCTCTTCTCTCACCCGAATTGTCCCGTCTGCCGCGCCGATGCCACGCCGCCTCCGGTGGCTCTAAGCACCGCGTCGGAGTCTGTTTCCGGTGAATCGAATTTGAACGCGATTGACCACCGGATAGACATTTTGCAAAATGCTTTGGTTCAGAGTGTCATGTTGCGACGGTGAAACGTTATCGCGTTTTGCTTGCCTCTCAAACACACAGACAAATAGCACCAAACAAAAAATTACAAATAATAGTTATATTTTTTTCATTTCACCCTTTATCTGAGACATATATATGATTTAACATCTAATTAAATTTTGAAATAAAAATGTGAAGTTAGAATTGTTTGGGTTTTCAGTTAGACTAGTTTTAGAATTTTTTTTTGTAGCAAAAAGTTTTAATTTTTCTACTATAATTTCAATTGGATTATTTCTCTATTGATTCATGTGGTGTTTGGTTTATAGGATTTGAAAGCAAAGGAAACGAGAAAGTTGTACTGTAAGTCTGTAACAAGAAATACAATGTTTGGCCGGCAAGAAAATTATTTCCTCCACCATTTCTTTTCTCATTAACCATGTGTGGACCATTTCTGATAAAACAATAAAACAGGAAAAGTCAGATTTACCCCGCATTTGGCCATAAAATTTGCTTATGTGGATAATTTGGCTAATTAATACTTTATATATCTTTCCATTCCTATCATATTTTTATTGTACTCCTGTTGTCCCAAATATAAGAGTTAGTTATATGATTGATTTTGATCATAAATATAAGATTTTAATTTATTTTATCTCTTATATTTATCATATTTTTTAAAACTAATTTATTTAACTTATAAACAGATATATAATCTAATATTACATGTAAATATTTTAAAAATATTATATCATATTTATTATAATTGATTAATTTATGTAAATGTATTAAACAAGGGTGGTGGGTGGGGGCATGGGGTAGATATTTGGAGGCATGGAAGTTGAGAAGTGAGGTACAAGATATTAATGGGTAGGTGGGTAGTGGGTGAGAGAGGTTTTTGAAGTTTTGTAAATTGTAAAGCCTTGCATGTGCATTGCTGGGTATGGTAGTTCAGGGAAATCCATGTGTTTGCATAATTAACAGCATAACCTAATTTTGGCAATCTTCTTTATTTATATAATATATATATTTTTGCCAGCAAGCAAGCTTCTTTGTAATGCTAATACCACAAGGGACACAATGATGTAATAACAGGATATGACAATAAAACAAGGCTAAGCCAAGAAGGCAACCTAACTAAACCTACCTCATTTGGGCATCTCAAGATAACAAGTGTTCGGAGTTTATAAATGTCGCTATGTTTGATCCAACCTTTTCTATTAGCACGCTCAAGTACCCAACCAACAAAACGGGCAATAGACTCATTTATTTAGCTGTGGATCATTTTCGCTACTCTTTTAATCCTATTATTTATAAGCCACTTTTAATATTTGTTTTACTGAATTTAAAAAAAAAACTTTAGACCCCATTTACTCCATTTTAAAATTTATTAACTTTTAAATTTTACCCCTATTTAATATATATATAATTTTTTAAGAAAATAAAAGTCTTCAAAACAATGAGTTATGAATAAAATTGTATGATAAATTTAATGAGGTGAATTATATCAAGGGGCTCCCTGACCTACAAATTGGACTAGAGTGTTATCATTTATCAAGTTAACATCACAAATAGTTCCCAATTGAGTCTTTGATTTGTAGAATCATATGCCAATTTTTGGAAATGACACTTCTAAATCTTGCTTTACATTTAAAAGCATTTAATATCAGTCTTATGCATGGCATGGAATTTGATAAATAAATGAGTTAAATCATTTTCGAATAAAAAATAATAAAACTTATTGGAATTTATATAATATGCGTATGTATCGTTTCCACTTTTAACAAGGACAACAATAATTTAATAAGACCTCTTAAATTTATTTATGTAAGGGCAGGTGGACATTTTTAATCCCCACAAAGAAGATATCTTTATTTTACTCATTTTATCTTTCATTTAAAAATTAAATAAACATAGAAGCAGTAATGCATCATTGATTTGATTGCTACCAATTCATAGGAAGCAGAAACAATTTCAATCAAACTATAACATAAATATTTTCTACTTGTTTCCATCTCATTGGCTCAGCCACAACCAATTTCCATACTGAAATGTCTACTAGCACATTTAATAGCCAAAGTAACAGGCAGTTGATCCATCACATAATGAGAGGAAACATTGGACATTGTCAGACTAAACACAGCATAATGCTTATTTTGCAAACACGTCGAAATATAAATAAAGCAAGGCTAATGATGAAGATCTTATCAAGCAGCCATTCCTGCTTCTTCCAGAAGCTGCTTCACCTTGGTAATGTAATCATTCATGGCTTCTTCCTGGGATTTCCCTGTAAGATACAGAAAGTGATAAGTTTCAGTGTAAGATCAATTGGTTTAGCCACCTTTCAAGTGATCCATGTGTAATGAACTATTTCTTTTTTTTACCTTCAACAGCCTTCCATGCATCCCATTTGGCTCTGTCCCTCATGTTGAAAATCCCAGGACGACCTGGAAATCATACACAGATTCATGAACATTCAGGGAAATCCAAGGTAAATTCTGGGGTTAAAGTTGCTAAATCTTATTTTTTGAGAGAAAAGCACTCACTGGTGTTAACATCTCCAACAGTGGCTTGCTTGTACAATCCATAGAGGATAAGCAAATTTTCATTTGTTGTAGTCTCAGGCAGAGTCTTGGCTTTCCCAGCGTACTGCTCAAAATCCTCCTGCATAACAATGTCCCAATGAGTGTGTCATGCATAAAAGAGTTCCAAGTTCTCACATTTGTTATTCATAAAGGAAAAATAAAATGACCTTGTTAGCAAATTTTGCAGCAAAAATTTCGAGAAGTAATTCAAAGATCCAAAAAGGGTGAAACTTTAATGCTACCTAGGCTAACTTGTAACTAGAACAATCCTTGTTGACATGAAGTTGAATATGCTTGACTGAAGTTTTACTTGCAATTCTGATGAAACAGATTTCAGGAACAGCTTCTTTCCGCACTATCATCAAAATATTAACTACAAACACTGAACTCCAAATATTTTACGAAAAAGTGATGCGACCCAAGTCTTCAATTCTGATTAAAATCACTGGACTCCATAATTTTATTGATCATTTTACTAAACCATCTCATCTCATTATTACTCGGGAGAACAATCTTCCCAAGATCCATAATCAGTAATTTTAAAATAATATAATTAAAAGAGCAGATCCCGACACCTAAAAGTATGAACACACGTACAACACAAAAGCGCTACTTTCAAACAAATCAAGGATACCGCTCGAGAGTCACAAGATACCCGCCAACCAAAATAAACGGAGGAAATAGGAATTTTTCTCAGAACCAACAAACAGCACACAAATCATTAGCGATTACTCAAGAAAAATCCCAAGAAAAAACAGATCTGAGGAACGAACAGACTAAAGAAAAATTGAAGAAAAAAAAACACACGGAGAAGGGCGCGAATATTGCTTGCTCAGATTGAAAAGTTGTGTCACGACGAATAACATGTCAAAGAATTAAAATTGAAAGTTGGGGAAGACAGAGATTGAGGATGCAAACCTTGAGACCCATTGGGTTTTGTGATATTGGCGCTAATCTGTTTCTACTTTCTTCAGGCAACTTTGTTGCTAGAAGATGATGAATTGCGTTACGTTCGAGGCCTCTTTATAATGTGTCGCAGAGCAAGGTGGGGGAGCGTCTTTGTTCTCTCAGTAATAGCCACTACCCAATCAGATGCTTCCGCGTAGGCATATTCCTCCCATCCCTCTCTTGAACCACAATCAATTAATTTCTTTTAAGAATCAATACCTTCTCTATACCACCAAAATGGTCACAAATATTTTTGACATGTTTCTTTTTTAATAAAAACAGTTATCTAAAATCAATTTTATTTAAAATATTATCAACTACTTTAAAATTTAAACATTAACTTATCATAAGAGATTAATCTTTCTACTAGATTTAATTTTTATTAGCGTATAATAATGAGTGCCTGATTCTATTAATTGTAGAAAATTGATTTTTCACTGTATAAAATAAATGTGAGAAATTTGTCATAATTTTTTTTATAGAGTTTTCAAACATTCACTTAGTTTTCATAAGAAACTTGCGTTAATCTCAATGCATGGGATCACAATATAGATTTTTATTTTTTTAAAAAAAAAACTATTAGCAATAAACTTGTTGACCTGAATATAAATTTTCATTATTTACCGTTGCTAAATGGTAAATAATGAACACGTCAAGATTTCAATTATTATTAAATTATTCGTATAAACCAATTCATTTATCTTTTTTCGCCAAACAATTCATCCGAGTGAAACTACACTGTTTGGCTAATTTTATTCTCTTTATTGTATTTTAAAAAAAATATAAATTAATTGAACTCCCAGCCGCTTTGAATGTATTATAAATGCTGCATTATAAGGAAAGCGTGGAATAATGTTTTTGGTTGAGGAAATGATTAACATGACAATACCGCCAAAATGCAACTTGTTTATGGATTCCCGTACTATGCCAGCCAGCTGAACAAGTGATATTTATTTTGGCCTATAATGCTATAAGTAGTTTACTAGAAAAAGTTGGGGTCTCCCCCTTTATTACTTTGTGTGAACGACGGTGAAAACACAGTACAAACATTTCATATTCGATCACAAAAAAACTGAAGATATCAACGGAGGGTATCTAATAAGTACTGTTGTCTTTCTCTAAAAAAACAAGAGTACAACATTTATACCTTCACCATTTCTTCTTCTTCTTATTTTGTTTCCTTTATACTTCAACTTCCTCCTTCAGCCTGACATCAACATCAACATGGCATTATTTTGTACTTTCAAAAGACAATATCAGAGATGCAAAAGCCTATACTGTCTCAAGATTTGTTTGAATTAACCTTGATTTTTTATCCCAACTGATTTTTACAAACTATAAAAATTAATTTAACATAAATATTTGGATGATATACTTAAAAAGTCAGAATCAAAAAGTTCAAATCCACAAAAAGCCAAAAGACAAGATTACTTCAACTTTAGAATCAATTGTCACCAAAACAATGACAAATATCATTTTGGACCTAAATTGATTTTTCAACCAAAAAAAGTCAGTTCGCACCCTCATTGTGTCTTGTAAATCATCTGGGCAAACATATTTCAGGCACATATTAAGGAACACAGAAAAAAATAGGACAATTGATTTCATCCAGAATCCAGACACACCATCGTTAAACGCAGGAGACTATAAATGAATAACCGTTCATAAGGTGACATTTAAACTAGAATGCTATATAAATAAAATCATAGATGCTGAATCTCGTACAAAAATAGAATGGCATGCAATCAATCATCTATTAAATGGAGTACAAAATGGGTGCTGAAAGATCATCACTTCTTGTCTTCCTTTTCTGCTTCCGCGGCCCTCTTTAGCCTGGCACCGACATGGCGTGCGTTCGTGCGTTCAACACGAAGCTTCTTATAAGCATCAAATGCCTTCATTTCATTTGTGACCTTAACAAGCTCAACAGATGGCTTCTCCCTCACAATTGGCAAGTATTGTCCCTGCACTTGAGTGGCATTGGCAAGCTCCTCAGCAGCAGAATCCCCAGCCTGCAATAGCAAAAGTTCACATTAGACGTAGAACATTTTCACAAGGAAAATAGTCATCACAATAAAAAAATTAACAAACACCTCAGCCATCTTATTTTACCTTGAACTTGCGTGCCCGCCTTGGGAACACCACCAACTTGGCCTTGTATGTTTTCAGCCTCTGGACATTGGTCTGAAGACCTTCTAGAGATCGGTTCCTACGGCGATGATCCACAGCAATGCCAATGGTTGGAGCAAGCTTTTTTGGAATGCCTGCAGCCTGATATATACATATGCATCATAAAGATTAGATAAATATGTTCTTTACACTTATTTTATAATCACTGTCTAAGAACAAGCATTGGTCAAGAAGTTAGGCTCTGCTTAAACATAATAACATAAACAAAGCAACTAAATAGAAGTGTACTACAGCATCAAGGGGTAAAAAGAAACAATTTACCTTGAGTTCTTCGAGAGAAAATCCTTTGCCAGCTCTGACTTTCATGTTGTATTTCAAAGTTTGACCACGAACAACAGGTCTAAGAGGTCCAGCTGTGGGCCTAGGGAAAATCTTAATGGCTTTCTTTTGCCGAGCTAGAATCACCAGCAAGTAAAAAAAAATTGAAAAGGAAAACATCAGTACTAGTCCAAAAAGGATCAATTAATTCATTATATCAAAAGTTAAGAGAAAGAAGGATGCCATATAAAATTACCTAAACGTCTCCTCGTCTTCCTTGCTGGTTGATTGAACCAAGTCTTCACATAATTTTGCCAATGCTTCCGGAAGTGACCATTGGGGATAACATTGTTATGCTTAACCATGGCTTACCTGACAGTGACAATCGCAAAAATATAAAGAAAAAATTGAGGGAATGGGAGAGCCATACAACTATATAAACACAAACAAAAAAGCTCAAACCCTGAAATACTACATTGGTCCAGTTAAATCAATACACACTTGATGCACAAAGGGACAACAGATTTTGTATCATTCCCCTAAAATGGAAAAATCTATTTTGCTTGTAACAATGAAAAATAAGGTAAAGAAGAAATGCATTATATCTAGCCAATTAAATTTTGTAACTTCACGATATCATTCATCTGATTAATTAGGAGATAATATCATGAATCACGTAAGATACAGATACCACGGACAAACAGATCCACTCTTTACTCAAGTTTAAGAGGAAGAAGCGATCATCTACACACACATAAAATTCACTCTGCTGTCACAGAGTTGCACAACACAAAATAAAATAAGGAGGGAGCTCCAAGCCTATGTGATAAGGGTACGAGAATGCAGGAGTATATTTGTATCGTTACCGAATCCGAGTAAAGATCAGTATATCACTATGAAAATAAAATGAAGACACAACCCTCTGGTTTACGCGATTGATTGTCTGTAAATTAAGTTCCTCAACCAATAATAGGCATGGTGGGCGCAAAAAGGGAATTTCACCAAGCAACTGATAACAGATTTCCAGAAACGAAGAAAACGTAAGAAAGATCCATGTTAAATTATTCACTTCAGGCCATCTTCTACGCCCCATAAAACTATAGAAATAAATTGGAAAAAAAGTATATAAAATCTTCAAACAGAATCATACAGGGTTCTCAACGATAATTAAAAAAGGAAGAAACATCGAACATTGGGTGGTAGAGAACAGGGGAAAGGGGTTGCAGAGTAAGCAAAACATTAGAAGCATGGAATACCTAAGGCTTCTTCACACACCGAAGCACAAGGGAAGCCGCACCAGAGCTGCAGAGCTGGAAGAGTTATAACGGTTCAATCTAGTCTAGGTTTTAATGGGGCAACAAAGGGACTGGGCTTTTAGATTGTATCAACGTATGGGATTGCTTTGTTGGTTCCGGGCCTTAGTTTGTTGGGCTATACTAATTATGGGCTTCAGATTTTGGGTCTCATAAAATAAATGGGCCTTAGTTTGCTTGGATTGACTAATGGGCCCACAAAAATAAAGTTGACCACCTTTTTTTACAAAGGACATCTGTTTTATTTTCTTTTACTGTTCATTGAACCAACTAACTAGGCTCATTCTGTCCGACATTGGTATCGTCTAAGAATAGGAGAGATTTCGCTCTTCCCTTAGATCATAGGTGAGCTCAACCCCTTTCCAAATATTTTTATAACAAAAAAAAAAATTATTTAACTAATTTGATATATGCATCTCAAGAATATTATCATTGAACCTAATTTCAAAAATTTGTTTGATATGCTAATTAATAGATGCAATACCAGTATTCGTAGCTTGATGCTTAATCTTACCTAGAGTATGGTTGGGATGTGCAAATTAATCATATAAGATAATATTAAAATTGTTTGGCCGATGCTTTAGTTGATAATAGTATATTTTGCACGTGTCTATCCCATCTTTAGATTTTGGGAGATAAACAGTGTACGAGATTCAATTTCTTTAATATAATTTCTAATTTTCTCATGCTCTAGACCTTTTGTATATAAAAAAAAGCTTTTAATAGACCATATGCAAGTCTCACATAGCTATACTTATGCTCTTTTTAAAGGACATATGAAAATCAAGTATACTAGAAAAATCTACTAAGTAGTCATTTGTATACAAGGGAAAAAGGAACAAAAACGACAAAGTAAGAAAACTAAATAATAGCACCAAATGCCAATAATGCCATCAGAGAGTCTGGACTTAAAGGATTTATAAGCTAGTGCCACTAAATATTCATTTTTCATTTGGACCATACGAGACAATAAATGAATGAGCCGACTCAATACCATGTGTTTGACCTCGGGGTCGAAAAGAATCACATTTCGATGGTTCATCTAATGTCCAATCCAAGGAGATCTCTTTCTTACTTGTCAAGGCAAATATCCCGAATCCCGCTTTCGCTGTGTATTTGATTATGATGTACGTAAACGCCAACACAACTCGCGTGATGGATAACCATGCATGGGTTCGCTGGCAGAGAATATATTATGAAAAAATTGATTTTACAATAATTATAGAGAATAAATTTTGTATGATAAATAATTTTTTTAAAAATAAATATTTAAGCATTTTTTATCAGAATATCTTTTTTATAGGTAAATTATCAAAAATTGTATGAAGTAAATAAAAAAATAGAAACAAGAAGATAATAAAATTTTAGAAGGTTAAAATGGTTATTTTATATATTTAATATCTAAAAATTATTTTATAAGTTAATAGATCTTAGGCAGTGGCCCGGTTAAGGAAACCCACTGAAGTTATAGCTAAAATGAGTTTTTATAGGGTAATTGTCACTATTTATAGACCCGAACTTGAGTGATATATCAATGATCAAGGTGAAACTTATGAAACTAAATAGAGATTCGAACCGATTGGCATTTAAGAATCAGCGGATGAGTTATATAGTTAAGGGTAAAATATCAGTCAAACCCAGAGCTAGTAGGCTTATATAAAATTATTACTTATAATGATCTAAAATATGATTTTACCCAAAAATAATTTTTGCATAGTGTTTGGTGCTTTTAACCTAAACCAAAAATAGTTGTTTTTTTAATATTTTCCAAACACATACATGTATGTCATGAAACTCGCGTCAACTGACAATATGCAAAAGAAAAAAAAGAAGGGTTCATAATTCGTTAATCGTAGATTTATAATTTAAAAGTCAAGAAGGGAAAAAGTTGAGTAGTTAGCTAGAGATGATAAAATAGACTTTATGATCGAATAGGATTTTGTTGACCGTGTTCTCCGGAAAAGTGCCTTTTGATGGTCGGTGGTGGGTAAGTAAGAATATAAAACATATATAATATCTCTTTTTAAAAAAATATTAACATATCTATCTATCAATCAATTTTTCCCATGTTTTTAGCTAATTGTGACTTGGAGTTTCTGACATTTTAAATCCTGTAAAGTGTGGGGTGGGTGGGCATAAATGATAATTATATAATAATTGTTGGATTATAAATGCATTATTGTAACGCCATGGTTCTTGGAACTTGGAAGCTGATTTATTCCTCTGATCATTCCTCCGTCTCCTTCTGGCGTCTGGCTCAGCAAGCTGCTCCATGGCCGTTGACGAGGTTGCCAGATCACCCGAAGAAGCAGTAACCAGTACTGCTGTCAACGGCGCCGACCACGGGATAGTTGCCACGAACCCGCCTCCCCCAGCGGCGGCGAGTGACAGTCCACGGCCACTCAAGAGTGATGCTGATAGCCAAGAGGTTAGCTCCCGCCACCTCTCCCCCCCCCAACTCCTCTCTCACTCTCTCCCTCTCTAGATCCAGTTCAGAAGTTGACATTGTCGACAGTAACGCTTCTTCTCTGCGCGTTGAACGATTCCGGCAGGCGGCGATAATATCTGGTAAGGCAGAATGGATTCGGGCATGGCTTCAATATTTGCAGCAAAACAGAGCTCCGGAACCTCAATTTCTCCGGTGCCTCTGCCACCGGCGGACGTCTACCTCTGCCGACGACTCGCGTCGGCTGTCTGGAATTCCAGGTAGCCTGAGTGCCTAACTATTTCGATGCACTGGCGTCGGATCATTTTAAGTCGTGGGAGGGGATACTTCGGTCCTTTTGCATATCTTACCTTCCATTCCACAGCCTCTCATTCACCTACCCGATGTTTTCTAATTTCTATCAGTCGTACAGGGGAAACAGTAGCTCTATCTTATGTTCCATTCTCTAATCTCTTCATTTTATCTGATTCCATAATACTTATCGGAGCTTTCAACGTAATCTGATTCATTTTCCACGATGGCGGGTTTAGGCGCTTTATCTTAACAAGGGATTGGTATATTTCATGGTCCCTTCTTTCGGTCCCTTATTTCCATTTCGTTTCATTTACTTCTTTTTTGTATTTGTTAAGCTTTTCATTTCTGATTTCTGTTTCCATGATTTGTTATATTAATTTCTTTCTGGTCAACCCAGATCCCTGTCCAAAATCTGCACGCCTTCTATATTTTTGCCCCCATACAATTTAAAATGCTATCCTTGCACAAAACCGTGCAAAGACCATCTTTGTATTCCAAGATATATTTTTCTCATGTTCATTACTTTTCTTATATTGCTTAAAGAACTTGCCTATTTACTGGTGAGATGAGTATTTTCTGTTCTATTTTTGGTAATTTGGAAAGCCATCTTTTTGGGTGCAGAAGCTAAGGACTGCACCAAACAGTCAGCACAGTACTGCAATGAGTCAGCACAATGGGAATGACTACGTCACTGTTGATGGATTACCCTCCCCAAGGGCAAATAACTTGAAGAAAGTTTCAGTTCTTCCTCTCGTATTCATCATCTTCTATGAGGTTTCTGGGGGCCCTTTTGGGGTAGAGGATACAGTGCAAGCTGCAGGTCCTCTGTTAGCCCTTCTTGGCTTCTTGGTTTTCCCTTTCATATGGAGTGTTCCCGAAGCTTTAATTACAGCAGAAATGGGTACCATGTTCCCTGAAAATAGTGGCTATGTGGTTTGGGTTTCTTCTGCATTGGGTCCCTATTGGGGGTTTCAGCAAGGTTGGATGAAATGGTTCAGTGGGGTAATTGATAATGCCCTATACCCAGTTCTCTTTCTTGATTATCTGAAATCTGATATCCCTGCTTTAGCCAGCGGCTTTCCAAGAATTGCTACAGCCTGGGGTTTGACAATAATTCTCACATTTTTTAATTATATGGGTTTAACAATTGTTGGATGGGTTGCTATTCTTTTAGGGGTTTTCTCACTCCTTCCTTTTGTGGTTATGGGGTTCATAGCAATTCCAGACATAAAACCTTCAAGATGGTTGGTGGCAGATCTAAACAATGTAGATTGGAGTTTGTATCTGAACACTCTATTTTGGAATCTTAACTACTGGGATTCCATAAGTACTCTTGTTGGAGAAGTGAAAAACCCAAAGAAAACTCTTCCAAAAGCTCTATTCTATGCTTTGATCCTAGTAGTTCTGGGATACTTCTTCCCACTTCTTATCGGTACTGGTGCTGTCCCTCTCAATCGTTCATTGTGGACTGATGGATACTTCGCTGATATAGCCAAGATGATCGGAGGAGTTTGGTTGGGTTATTGGCTTCAAGGAGCTGCTGCAATGTCAAACATGGGTATGTTTGTTGCAGAAATGAGCAGTGATTCGTTTCAACTTCTGGGAATGGCTGAGAGGGGAATGTTACCTGAGTGCTTTAGCAAGAGGTCTCGACATGGAACTCCTCTTATAGGAATACTTTTCTCAGCTTCAGGTGTGATTTTACTGTCATGGCTGAGTTTTGATGAAATTGTAGCAGCTGAAAACTTCTTGTACTGCTTTGGAATGATCTTGGAGTTCATAGCATTCATATTGTTGAGGATCAGACACCCTAATGCATCTCGGCCTTACAAGATCCCAGGAGGAACTGCTGGAGCAATTCTTTTATGTATACCTCCTACAGTAACTATTGGTTTTGTGTTAGCTTTGTCTTCCCTCAAAATCTTCATCATAAGCCTCGTTGCTGTGTTCATTGGCCTTCTACTTCAGCCTTGTCTTAAATTTGCAGAGAAAAAGAGATGGCTGAAGTTCTCAGTCAGTTCTGAACTCCCAGATTTTGGCAATCAAGAGAGCAGCCATTCTTTGATAGAATCATAGAATAAAGTTTATCCTTATTCTTGAGTTTATGTATAATACTGGTCATGGTAAAAGAAAAAAATTAGGTAGAATTATTACGAGGTCATCAAGAAGAAATAATAAAATTATTAAAAAATTCCAATGACAAGTGAACAATATGAACCTACTGCTAATTATTATACTAGAACTTGCCATTATATTCAATTTAATTATTAAGTGACTTTTTGATTATTATATTTTTTTCTTACAGTAATTATCCAAAAAAATTATATACTATACTGGTCATCTCGTGAATGCAACTAGGGTACAATGAAAAATTTGGATTCCATCAGCACATTTTTAGTGTTATAATGGATGATGGATGGGGTGGTAATGTAATTAGAAACATGTAAACAAAGTGTGTTTAGAATTCCATAGAAAGTGAGTTTACAGTTTTGTCCAATTGTTTTTGTCCTGGAAGCTTGTGTGGATATTTTTGCTTCTATCTTGTTCGCTTTCCTGTTCCTCAACTGTTACGGACAACTAGATTTTACTCACCTCTAGAATGCACGGGGAGATTGAAAGTTCATAATAGGTTATTATAGATAATGACCATAATCTATTATTTATAATGATAAAAAACAATTAAAAAACTTTCGTATATATCAAAATAAAAATGGTCATTATATTTATATGTTGCCTAAATTAAGTATAAAAAAACTGTAATGAAAACAAAAAAAAAACATTATAGAAAAAGAGAACTATAAAAAAAAATAGAATGCAATGATAATATTTCTGTTCTAAATATAGGATCTATTTAACTAGTTTAATTAGATTAAAAAAATTAGTTAAATTAGTTAATATAATATTAATTTTTTAAAACATTATAATCATCTTTATTAACTTCTTCCTCCTCTCATTTGATTATTGTTAAGGGAGTATCAATATAAGTAATTTAAAAAAAAATAAGTATAAAAAATATGTCTTATATTTTAGATTAAAATTAACTCTTAAATTAGGTCATATATTAAGTACCAGAAGAGTATTATTAAGTATCTAATAATTAATGAATAAAACTTGTAGGAGAATGTATCCTTAAGTTATAAATTATAAGAAACTTCCCAATCATTAGGCTATAAGACCATTAAAAGTTAGATTTTAACTTGCTCTTTTTGTGTAATATGATTGGTGAAAATTAAGTTAAATAATAAAATAAATATTTAATTTACAAAGTCTAAAATATGGTAAGCAAAGGACATCGACACACATAAGACTAATAAACTTTTTATCCTTGCTGTCGTTGATGTGTTTTAACATGTTTAAGGTATAGATTCTTTCTCCCTTATATGAATAAAGGGGCTTAAGCTCTAAATTTGGTCATATTCTCCAGCCTGTAATTTGCTGCAAATATCTCTTTATCATCTCATTAATTAGCATTTGATATTTTTCACAAATTGAAGAAGATTACCTTACTATAGTGAGGTAGCAATAAGGTTTTTTTTCTCTCTCGTGCATCTGACTATAGTAGTTGAGTCTCTCAACGGAAACTTTTTGTATACGCTAAAACTCAAACTTGAGATCTCGCTTAAATCATACTGAGTCATTTATTATTCAGACTAATCCTGGTTAGTAGATAGCAATAAGTTCTAATATGGAAATGATGTAATGCTTTCGCTCTTTTTTAACCAACCAAGCCCATTACCTTGTCTCCCTCTCTCTGAAGTTTCACTCTTTCTATTAATGGGATTTAGAGCGTATTTAATTCTAAGAGAATATTATTTTATTGCGATTCTAGATACAACACTTGAAGAGGTATCCTAACTCTTGGGTGTCTAGATTTACGACGAGGGTAATAGACAGCTGCCGTACTTAATATTAGTATCATCTAGAAGGAAGGAAAACTTTACCCTACCCTTAGATCGTAAGTGAATCCAACCCCTTTCTAAAAAAATTTGTACAAAAAAAAAGGGATTGGGTCTATCAAAATAAACTAGCCCGCAATCCTCCGTAACATGGTGAACAGAAGTTCAAATCTTTACTAAAAGAAATATATATATCTAGTACCTTATAATACTTTGAATAAAATTGCTTTATTCTCTTTTAACTCATTCATCGTCCTATTTCTAATTTGGTTTATGATTAGATTAGATCAATCTCAATGCTAGTCACCATGCGATCCCATCGATAGTCATTGCCAGATTTAGTTTTTTAACCGGCACTAAAGAAATAGTTGTGTCAACATGGTAGAGCTCTCTAACCTTCATGTATTCTCCCTTAAATTACTAAACATATACAAAAATAAATCAATTGAAAGGTTGTAAAATAAGCTGATAAGAAGGGAATGGTGAGAGAACTAAAAATAATGGGGCAAGGGTTTTTTATTATGTACATTCTACATTTGATTAATTAATTATTTTTGCGGTTTGAGGTCTTATCACACAAACTACATAAAGCAAATCTATTAAGCATCTCGACAGTATAAGGGGGAGAAAAAATAGGGGTCTACGTAAAATTTACGGCCCAATATGCCCATTTAAGTTCACAATAAAATAATCCTATCCAGCTCAATAAATATAGAGTAGAATTAAACATCAAGTTATAAAATATAACCTATACTTTTTTGGACTGAGTACCGGGCAGGGGGTAGCCCTGCCCTACCTTACCCATGAGCACCTATTCTTTTATTTTTTTACTTTTTTTCCTAAATGCCACATTTAAAAGGGAGAATATGATAGTTACTACTGACTAGAGGGTTATTTTAGAAATATGAGTAGTTAAGTTATATCTTTTAATATTTATAACTACATTAATTTTTCTTTTTTTTTAACTTTGCTAATCATCATATGATTACATTACAAATTATAATTATTTTTTTTATTTTTTTCAGATGCTTAATATTTGTCAACATTAGGGAGATTGATGCAAAATTATAATTGCAAATTACTTAGACTTCAAGGTATTTTTTTAAATGCAATAGATTTTAAGATCTTAATTATTATCTTTTTATTATTTTATTCTTAGTGATTTATGGATATTATTTAAGTCTTTAAGACATATGAATATTGTATTATTTTAGAAGTTCATACTTTCAGATTTTTTTTCACAACATGAGTATGTCATTAAAACTTGAGCTGTTGGACATGCCCAAGCCGCCCATGCCCACACCCAGCCCACTCATACCCAACCTAACCTAAAATGGTTAGGGCTTTTACAAGGTAAAAGCAGATATTAAGTTGTAAAATATAACCAATACTTTTTTTGGGTAGAGTACCGAATATGGGCGGTCCTTAACTATGCACACCCTTAGAAAAAACCTTTGGATGGTTTTCTTGAGGAGTAATAAAATTTTATTAAATAAAATTAAGTGTGTAAGTTGCAAAATGAAATAAGGCAAACTTGAGGGGCATGAATGTATATTTTCTGCTTTTAGCCTTTTTTTTTTTTTAATAAAAAAAGTGAAAACTGGAAACGCGAGGGAAGAGGATTTGTGTTATACGACTGGAAGCTGAAAGTAGAAGAGGGTATGAAGAAGACCGAAAGAGTCCAATATTGTTTCCGAAAGAGAGAAAACTGAGTTTCTGGCGAACAGTTTCTTCAGTGACAAGAGGCAGTGAAAAGGGAGATGGGTAAGCCGCAGAACACGAAGGGAGGCGGCGACGACCTCCATGCGGCCGCAAGATCCGGTGACCTCAACGCTGTTCAGGCAATTTTGAGTACGAACCCTTTGGCCATCAATTCCAGAGATAAGCACTCTCGAACACCGTATCCTTCCTTACATAATTATTACTTGTTTTACCTTATTTATCTGCCATTTATTTGATTGTTTGGAACCCTAAGATTCCATGTAAAAAATACAACAATTGCTCGGTTGCCGAGAAAAGCTAAACTGAATTGTTTAAAGTGGGTTAGATAGCTGGGGTTTTTCCTCTGTACTGTTGTTGATTTCAGCTGGCTGCTAGCACCGGTATATCTGGAAAAGCTTTCGATGTGGTGGTGGTATGTCTAAAACGTTATTGTCATAAACCCGACTTTTTTTTTTTTAATGGAGTAGCTTCTGTCAAAATTTAGCTTTTTATCTTGATTCTTGATGTTGGTTAGTGCGTGTAAGATATTATTGATTGGTTTTGTCGCCTGTTTGTGTCGCCTGTTTGTGTCGCCCATGAGCTTTTATTTTGCTGCAGATTTGAAATCCGAATTCTTCTGTTTTACGGGTAACTCAATGATGATTATAACGTTTACTTTAAGCATGAACAGAATTCATGCTCGATCCTGATTCTAACACAAAGTAACCTCTGGACACTGATGTTGTACCTTGGTTTTGGACAAAGCCGGTGATTTCTGTTGAAAACCATTTGCTGATAATGAAACAAGCTATATGTTTTTTTAAAAGAAAGTAAACCAGAATATGTTTGGTAGTGTCACCTGTAAATGTTATATTTCAATAAGGGCGGTGGTGAAAGAGAGAATGTGAGTTAAAGAATACAAAGGGTGCATAAGCGTAATTGCCCCAAAGCCCTAATCAAGTTTACTCTAAAGTGTAAAGAAAGCGGTAGTATTTAAAACTACAACATTCTAGTCTTGACTAAGCGTTGCCTAGTTTGCCGCTCTAGATTTGATGAACTTAGTTTTTTCCCCCTAATGAGAGCCAAATGGATGATGGATTATTGCATTCCTAATAGATTGGAAAAGCCATGTTTTGTTGGGGAGACTTCAACATGGAACTGAGAATTCAAAATTTAAAATCATCTACCCTTTTGCCAAAAACAATAAATATTCTTTTTGTTCCTATGGATGTGGCTTGTGAGTTTTTCTGCATTTCATCCTTTTATGTTAGGTATACATAGTAGCGATGTAAATATAAGATGGTTAAGATGTGGTTTTCTTGTTATTTTAGATCTTATTGTAGATTTCTTGTGTTACTATCTAGTTTCTTTGACTAGAAACTTTGGACCATAGACTACACTTAGCAGCATGGTCTGGGCAAGCAGAGGTAGTAGATTATCTCTGCAAGAACAAGGCTGAAGTTGGTGCCGCTGCCATGGATGACATGGGAGCCTTACACTTTGCTGCACACAAGGGACATTTAGACATTGTTCGTGCCCTAGTTTCAACTGGGGCCTCTGTCAAAGCTTCCACTCGCAAAGGCATGACTGCGCTTCATTATGCTGTCCAAGGGTCCCATCTTGAACTTGTCAAGTACTTGGTGAAGAAAGGGGCAAACGTTGGTGCCAAGACAAAGGCCGGAAAGACTCCTTTGGACCTTGCTGCCAATGAAGAAGTCCGTTCATTTCTAGAGGAACGTGAAAGGTTGGGAAAGAATGGTGGAGAATCAAGCAAGAAAGAGAAAGCTGAAGAAGGTGATTTAAAACCATCCACATCAGAACCGGAAGATAATTGTGGTGCAGAATCTCCTCGTCCAGCTGACGAAGAAAATAATGATGGAAATAAGAGGAACGGTGATGAAGAAGATGATGCAAGAGAAGTCTCTCCAGAGCCAAAAAAAGCACGGGTTAAGCTAAGCCATCTTCAATGTTCGGATGATGCCCAAGAAGAGGAGCTGTAGGTTAGCAGAAGCATGGGAGAGTGGAACTTTTGCCCTGTATTAGTATAAGATTTGGAGTTTCTTTTTACTAGGTTGATAGGTTTGCACCATCAATTGTCTATCCCAACTTCTTTAGCTAATCTTTCTGATTTGAGATATTTCATAATATAGTTCATCTAATTGACTTTTATATTAGAAATGGCCAAATTATTCGTGGAGTATTTGTTGAGTCTCCGTGGGACATCTTGGTGCTATTATTGCATTTGTAAGAGTAGGAAATCCCACTACATGGGGTGTCTCTTGTTTTCTCACTCGAGAAAAAGCTTCCCATTCTGGCTTCTTATGAACTTTGCATACGCAAGTCAAAAGCTTGTGGTTTCACTTGTTATATTTTGATTAAGAGAGTGTCACTATAAGCATCAAAACGAAAATTTTAAATCCAATTTCATCTGTAAAAAATGAGTAGGTGACTCGACCGTTTCGTTCTTCTAAAAGCCCGAGAGCATGATCACGATTCCCGCAGTTCGCAGCAACCATTGTTTAGATTTAGGCGTATGGTTGAGTTTTGGCAATCGTATCAAATTAATAAGCATTTTATGAAAAGTTTAATGCTTGTTTTCTTGATCAAGACAAAATCTAATGCTTTAAATTTTCATTTTTGCTGGCGGGAGAGCAACTTATAGGCGGCGTCAATTTTTCATAATAACAATCTTCACGGAAGTACTGGGATCATTATAAACTGTAATATCTAATATACACAAATTGTCCAGTCCATGATGGCTAGATGGTTTAGGGCCTCCCCTGGAGCAATCATGGATCTGTTGCGTTGTGCACAATTAGATCTTTATTTAGCTTGTGTCATTCACATTTTTTATACCGATTAATAAACTTTGAAATATGAGTATATTAGCAAGAGAATCATCGTCAAAGAAATAATAATACAACGGTGTACCATGTCTTTGGAACTGAAGTGATTGAAAAATGTGAGATGGAATTAGTAGACAACAGCAGTTAGAACTGTTAATCTGTGGATCCATCTCAGCAGTTGTCTGGCTGCCTACTGATTAAACAGCTTTCACTTTGTGCACTGAAGCTCAAGGCCTCCCTATTGAATAAGAGAGACCTACGATACAAGTGCATCCCAAAGCCCCATACTTAACAACTCCATGAGATATAGCAACATAATACTATAACTACCATTTTCATGAACTGTTAACTTTTCATCAGTGTCAGATTACTTGCATTCAAATTTCAACATATCAATAGTTAGTGACAAGAGGGGAAAATCAAACAAGATATGTGAGATGGAATTAGTAGGCAAGCAGCAGAAAAAAGCCACTGACCTGTGGATCCATCACTAACCATCAAAATAAGATGGCTGAATAAATTTCACTTTCTGCACCTTGCTCAGGCCGAACTGTCAAATATCAGAGAGAAGGCCCATGATTAACGTGCATTAATCCGAACACTGGATTAATCAATCATCCACTAGATTCAGCAAAACTCATTCTCTTCAAAATGATAAGTAAAATAAAAATGGATTGCAGGATAAAAATGATAGAAATATAATGGACAGTATATCGTCCATAGCAAAGAACCCAGCATGCAAAAGTGTAAAAGAAAATGAATCACACAGGTGAAGAAAGCGAGAGAAACTCATGCCGGTTTGGTTTCGGAGACTGGAGCTCGATGAGCCCCGTCTAATTAGATGGCAATTTCGAACGCCGACTGAAACATTCCGGAATTGATGCTCCGGCTTTTGGACGAGGCTGGAGGCTCTGGACGATATATCGAGGCAGCACTCGAGGAACCCTAATTCCTGGCCCATGTTGATCTGGGTTGAGCTCAACCCGAACCCGAATTAGTTTCGTTCAATGTTGCGTATGAACTTCGAAATTTGAATGTAGAACATGGATTCGTTTGTAATCTTAAAATGCATTTTTTTATTGACCAATCATACTCTTAGTCTTGTACATCTTACAGAGGGAAAATTACTCAAGCGTGCTATGGAAGGAATCTAAATACAATAAAGTTTCTCGAAATTCAAAATTAACACTGCAGTTAAGGTCCCAAAACGTAAATAAATAAACTTTATGTTCAATTACCAAAATGCTCTCATTTTTTAGAAATAACTTAGTTAAATATAAATTAATTATACCTAAAATGCCCTTAAAAAGAAGGTTATGAGTTAATTTAAGGGTATCTTAGAAAAATTAACAAAATATATTGAGATATCAACTAACTTTAACTGTTTATATGAGGTGGTTAAAATGTTATATAGGGCCTGTTTGGTTGGCCTGCAGACCATGGTTTTAAAAGGGCTTTTGGCCCAAACCTCGGTTTGGGGAAATTTTAAAACAAACAGGCTTATTTGTCCATAAGTGCTTTTGGACAAAACCATGGTTTAAAGCCATTGTTTTGAATAAGCTATTTAAAATAGCTTTTTCAACAGTAAAAGCACTTATAGACTATCCAATTACTATCTTACCCCTACTTTTTCTTACACCATCTCTCCTCTCTCCTACTTTTTCTTACACTCTCTCTCCTCTCTCTTACTTTTTCTTACACCCTCTCTCCTTTCTCCTTTCTTCCCTCTCTCCTCTCTCTTCTCTTTTCTCTAACTCCCTCCTCTCTCTTACTTTAAATCAAATCATACCCTTTTTGGTAATTTACCACTATAAAAAGTCATTATAAAAATAACTATCCAAACACCTATTTATTTAAAACCACTTTTTTTCTATAAACTCTTCTCCAAAAGTACTTTTCCATAAGTTGTCTATAAGCCCTTTTTTTCATAAGCCCTTTTTCAAAATTCTATCCAAACAGGCCCATAATATGAAACAGATTAAGTAATTATAATTAAGAAGATCAATAAACAATTCCTTGGAAGAGTGGCATCTATATGTAAGACGTGCTTGCCCTTCAAGTGCCACTTTGGGCCTGCCTACTTAGCACAAAATAAGAATAAGAAAATTTTCTCACCTCCACTAATTAAATTATAACCATGAATAATCGATGGGAATTGATTTGAGTGATAAACTGCTCGATATCGTTTAAGTGAGGTCTCGAATTTGAGTCTTAGCGTATGCAAAAAATTTCCGTTAGGAGACTCACCCACCATAGCCAAGTGCGTAAAGCAGGTCGGATCCGGATATAGTCGGGGCAAAGCTCAAGTGAACCGGGTGGGCAACTAAAAAAAATTATAACCATGAATAGCTAATGAAAGTTAGTACATATAGTAAAAAATGGACTCGTATCCCATAATGACGTGGATTTAATTTTCGCTATCGTCGTGAGAGTTCCTTTGGTAGGCAATCTCGTAAGTCTATTGTAAGCATTATCTGAGCCCTAGGCTGTGCCCTGGCTTTGATGAGGGACCAATGCCGAACCCGCCTAAACTTTTTTGTAAAAAAAAATTATAACTATGAACACAGTTGACATTTAGTTAAGTTTGTTAAGCATCAAAAACTCGATCATTAGCAGTGCATGTAGAAAAAGTTTTATGGCCAACAATAAAACCTATTGGAGAAGTCTACAGTAGAAGTAGAAGAGAATTATTCATTGTTTTTGGCGATAATACTTTTGGGCTAAAAAAACACATGTTAAGTTCTCTTTTACATATAAAGTCATTTTGTGGTCTATCAAATATAATAATTTGTACCCACGAAAATTAGTCTGAGTGATAAGCGGCTCAGTATTGCTTAAACGAGATTTTAAGTTCGAGCCTTAGCGTATACAAAAAATCCCCGTTAGGAGACTCATCCATCATAGCCAAGTGCGCATCGCGGGTCGGATCCAAATATAGTTATGACAAAACTCTTGTGAATCGAGTGGGCAACAATAAAAAATATATGTAATAATTTGTACCCAAAAAAAAAATATATATATATATAATTATAAACATGCTTTCCCTAACATTTTTCCTCGCCACAAATCCATTTTCCACGTTCCAAACAAAGATTTAATGGCATTAGTGATAAACTACTTACGAAGAAAAATGAATATCTTCTCAGTGGAACTTACATTTACAAGGCTGAGCAGCAGTTTAAACAAACATAAGAATAACAGTCTAAGCTCTTTCTTTATACATCCACCCTACAACTACATTGACATCGATCCCTTCCTTCTCTCTCTCTCTCTCTCTCTCTCTCTCTCCTTATTCATTAAACAATTGTTTGAAGCAATTTCTCTCTCTTCAAGCCTAGTTTATGGCGATTACAAGAAATACAATGAAAAACAAAAAAACCACAGCTGCACTGCACTTCCAAAACTGTCTCGAGCATGCTTTTCGAAACAACTTTGAAGAAGATTGATCAACCATTTACACTTAGCTGGGTCAAAGAACTGAGCTGAAACTTTCAATCGGATCCGATTCTTCGAGCATGGAAGCTGCCTGGAAGCAGTCAGCAGCATCACTCATCCGGCCATCCTCTTTATGAACCATCCCCATATAATACCAAGCCTTGTGGTTAGTGGGGTCTATTCTCAGAGCTTCAGAAAGTAAGCTTCTAGCCACAGGCAAACCCTTCGAACCGAGCTTTAGCATCAAAGAACCCAACAAGATCTTGCTAGGAACATAGCTTGGATCAAGCATGAATGCACTAAAGAAAGCACCAAGAGCAGCTTGATCTTCTTCACGTCCTTCGAATATTACACCTGTCGGAAGATTCAAACAGAAAACAATCAATTGTCTAGCCTAGAGCGGGCCCTGTTGTAATCTTTCAGCTCTTTGCTACATGCCAACCCATGATGAATTTATGCTCTATTTTCACATCTTTGGAATTTGGATGTCATTTTCACATCAATGGGACAAAGTTTCTATTAGATTAAAAATTAGAACCGAAAGAAGAAAAGTCCCAACGCAGGAAAACAAATTAAAAAAAAAAGAAAAGGATTTGAATAGATTAAAGGTTCTGTTCTTGCCTTTGGTGTGCATCAATGCTGCAGAGTAGGGCTTCAACATTTTGGCCTTTTGCAAACATATTTCAGCATCCTTCCAATGAGAAAGACTAGCATATAGATTTGCCAGACCATGCCAAATCTCAAATTCATTTACTTTACCATCTTCAACCTAAAGGAGTTTAATCAAAGAAAAAAGAATGAATTAATGAATCCACATTTAAGTAAGGATGAGTTCCACAGAACAATGAACATATAAAAACCCTTCTCGTTTTCTTCCCCTTGATATCAAAGTTTAGTGACGAAGCAAGTCTTTGTTTCAATACAAAAATAGATTCTGGGATTTAAGATTTTAGATAGCAGTTAAGCTCTAAGGAAAAAGAAAACAAAGCAAAACAATGGTATGAAATTAGATTTTTGCAGAATTCAATTCTATGGGAACAGCAGTTCCATATAGACAAACTCAATCTTGGCAGTAGCATGTAATGCATAACTATGTACATAAGCATTTTAGAACACCATAAAAACAATTTGAAAGAAGTTATCTAATGCTTACAACAAACTGACATGTCTGGCTGCTATTAAAATGGGGAGAAAAAAAAGTCTGAAACAAGCAGAGAATGTAAATAACTAATCAAATGCTACCTGTGATGTAGTAAAGAGTGAGCCAAAGGATTTTCTCTGGGCTTGAACCAATGCAAGGAGGTACCGATAAGTTTCAATAGCATCCATGTGCCGTGATTGGGAGATCTTCAGCTTTGCTTTCAGCCTAAGTAGTGGCCCCTGTTCCCATTTTGTAGTTTGATCGAGGGCTGCGTCTGTTACCACCTCGGCCTCTGAAAATCTTTGTTGAGCAAACAAAACCAGAGCAAGCATTCTCCAACCTTTTAATATAGAGCCACCTGTTTCATCAAAGAATTTCTTCGCATAGCACAAAGCAGCATTCAAATTTCGGTGCTCTGCATATTTAACAGCCAACTCAAGAGTCAGATCAGAATTTTTTGGCTCCACTCCAGCCGCCTCCTCCAATGATTTCAAAGCTTCAGACTGAAGACGAGACCTCTCAGAGTCAAAGGAAGCAGCCCTAGCTTGCCTTCCAAGACAAAGTCCCAACATTCGAAGACCCACACCTTTAAGATGCTCATCTGGTCCCTGAGAACTTGTGATTGCCCTTTCTGCATAACCTACTCCCTCAGGAGCAAGTTGAGGATCCTCACTGCAGATCCTGGCGGCCAATAACAGTGACTTAACATCATCTGGTCGATCATGATTGTACAGAGACCTCTGTAGCAGATTCAAAGCGCTTTTGTAATGCCCAGCTCCACTATGACATAGAGCTAAATAATTCCAACGGTCAATACGATTATATACTCCGGGCATCAGCTCTTCAAGTGACTTAGCCAAAACGGACGTTTGGCCACATACAGAAAGTGCGAAAGTCAGGTGCTCCATCATTGATGGGTCCCATTTGGTCTTACCAAGGCAAAACTTTCTGATAAGAATCATAAGAAGCAGAATTGCTTCTTCCAAATTATTTTTAGGTACATACGACCCATCAATCTGAACCGCTAAACTGGGTGGGCTAGCCTCCACCCCACTGTACAACAAAAATACAACAAAATTTTTCTGAATTCTCGCACAGCAATCATTATCAAGATTCCATTGACTAAGAAGGGCACGCCTATAGGCAGATATTGCCTCATGATAGCAACTGGCCTGTGTCCAAAGCTCTGGAAGGAGCTCTACAGCATGGCTGACTATCTCTTGCAATCTGTTGTCCACTTGAATATCAGTTCTACCCTGATAAAATATCTTCTCAACAGCATCAAGCACACTTTTGCATTCACTTGCAGCTTCTGCAGAATATTCAAAGCCGAGATTTGATTCTCGTTCAGGAAGAAAACCGGAACAAGAAAGAGAAGAAAAACAGGCGTGAAATAAATTTAAAATATAATTCGATACCAGTTAATCTCCCTAGAGTTTGTAGAGAACGCGCTTTTAAGTAGATGGCTTCAAGCACCAAACTAGCAGCATGCTGAGAGACCGAAGGAGGTGGTTCAGTACGATTTCGCCCCTTCTTGGTTAATGGTTTTTCAGGAAGGGAATGTTGCAATCGCTGTATGGCAGCTTGGAGATCAATCCCATCAAACACACGAAGGGCGCCTTCCACATTCCCTCTCTGATACTCCAACTTCCCCAGAAGCGCTCTTGCTTCCTGTTAAAGTTTAAAAGTAATCAAGTGAACAGAGAGCATAACTCAAAAACATGATCAGCTTAACACCCCAAGTCCCAATATGCCATATTTCTATGACCACGGTTTGTGTTAAATTTACAGAATGTGGCAATTGTTTAGGTCTAATTACTATTTTAACCAACAATTTTCGCTTATAAGGAAACTGACCTCAAAATTGAGTGATAATCCTTCTCGCAATGAAGATTCTGCCTCCTGAATATCTCCTTCATCAAGCTTTACTTCAACTTCTGCTGTTCCCATGCAACTCCCATTTGCACAGACTTCTCGAACTGTCATGCTCTCATACTCACTGAACTCCATGGATCATCACCCCCCTCACCTACATACACATCCACATCTTCGCTCTTAAGTTTCACTTTTGTTACTTTTTGACGCATTGATGACCAAGTACATATGTTATTTCACAATTGAAACAGCTTAAAACAAAACCCAGATAAAAATCCTTGGAAGTTTCATAGTGACGACAAATAAATACAAGCAGCAATGATTGAAGACAAGAAAACCCATCTGAAATGGCGACATTTCACATGGCATTGCTCGGGACAGATCCAAATAAAGCGAACACGATTCAACATCCGTTAATCTCTTGTCGGTTAAAGCCATTACTCGTCTAACGGGAAGAAAAAAAGCTGAACTTTCGCAGGAAATCTCGAAATTGAAATTCAAAAAAAGAACGGTGAATAAAACAGTTTCAGATCCAGAACCCAGTTGAGAAACAGTAGAATGACAGCGAAAACACGATCTGACAGACTAACCAAGCTCCGGAACGACGGTGAGAGATTCAACAGTGAACTAAATTGTGATCTTTCAGACCATCATTTTCAGCAGAGAGAACTTTCTTCCAAGTATTTTGGTCTCGAGATTATCGTCAGCATTGTGTAGCAACCCGTCCCACGGAAGCAATCAGAGCCGATCCGGCAGATAAGTGGATTTGTTTGTCTTTTGTGAAGAAAATAACAAGAAGAAATGAGAGAGTGGTCAAACACTAGACTACAAAAAAAAACTCCCGAATGTGCAGCGACAGGGAGTTTCTCGGGTGGGTTTGGGGTTTAGAAGCGCGATATAAGGAAGATGGGTCGTCTTTGTTTCTGGTTTAAGCTGAGTGTCAAAAGTTAGAACTCTGAAAGCCTACTTGTGGTGGACCAATTGAGTTCAATCCCAACCCGTCGTTGCCTGACTCGGTTCCTTTGCTGTTACTAGCCTAAGTTTAACTTTATTTAATTGCGTGCATACTGGTCTGCCAAGTACTCCATATTATAAATCAGGTGTATTACTTACGTATTTTTAAATTATTTATATTTAAAATCTCGTTAATTCCAAATTTTACTGCTCCTTGCTGTATGATATTCCTTTCTACTAACTTTTTTTAATAAATTAAATAAATTAATTAATCATAAATAAATTTAACTTTAAGATAAATTTATATTATATACTTCTTAATCTACTCAAATTAATTAATTAATTTTTATATTATTTTCGATTAACAGATTTATTTAACTTAATTAAGTTATCTAAAAAATTAATTAACTTTTATATTAAAAATAGAAAGAGTATAAATAGAGATAAATTTTAAATTTTTTATTTTCAGACTAGCCACCTTTTATTACTATTTAAAGTATTATCGAGTGCTAAATATTACTATATATTTAGATGGAAATTTTAATTTTAATTTATTATGTTATAAGCGACTAACCTCTTCTATTTTTATTAGATCCACTCTCATTGGTTTTGTTAGTTTTAATTTAATGATTAGAGATAACTTATAACAAGTAGAAGGGAGAGTGTGAGATATAAAATATCAAATACCAGTTTTTAAAAAAAAAGACTATACAAAAATAATACTATTGATTTTCCAAAATCCTGTGTGATATATAGAGAGAGAGAACTCGCAATTAGAATTTTTAATAATGCGAATATCAGAATACAAATAACTGAACGTTTTTACTCAAATTTTAAGTTTTCATTTTTTTGAAAATAAAAAATTGTTTGATATATTTATCTAGTGTGTGGTATTTCTAAGTGATATTAAAGTATTAGAATTTGAATAAAAATAATTTAAGGACTATCTTAAGCTATTAAACCTAGAAGGAAATAGCCTTATTGCCATCATTTCTTTTCTTTTTCTTTTTCTTTCTTTTTTTTGTGAAAAAGCCTTGCCATCATTTCCATCCTTGAGGAAGACATGCCTGCATAAAGGTGAATTCATCAAAGCTGCATCCAGCTGTTCATTCATGTCATGATTCATCAAAATATAAATAACTAACATTTTTACAAACACAAAATAAAATGAAATTTGTTTTCAAAGTTAGAAACTTGTGAATTCAAAACTCGAGAGCAAAAGAAATAAAAAAAATGTTAAATCACGACAACATTAATTAAACTACACAATGCATTATTAATAATATTAACAAATAAATTAATATATGATTAATATAAAAATTAGTTAATTAATTTGAATAAATTAAAAAATATATAATATAATTTTATTTTTAGGAGTTAAATTTAGTTATAATTAATTAATTAATTTAATTTTATTAATTTATTTAAAAAATTAACTGATATTTATAATTAAGAATTGAGTTAATATAATTTTTTTTTTGAGGTCAATGATTCATGGATTTGAGACGTACGGAAATCTTCTCCGAAGGTGAAAACAAAACGCCAATATCTGTCCTCAAGTACAGTGTTCGCTTTCTCACATCGTTGTCTATTTGTCAGTAATTAGGGTTATGAGTAATATTACAGATTTAACTTTTTTAGAGAATAGTATATATAAAAAAAATAATTTAAAAATAATTCTATGTAATAGTTTATGGGGAAAAAAATTGGAACAAAGATGATTCTAAAAAAATAAATATTTAACTGGTTATTATTAAAATAATTTTTTATAGGTAAATCACTGTAAATAGTAAAAGATAAAATAATAGGAAAAAAAGATAGTGATAAAGTAAAATTATTTTTATTATTTTAAAACTATTCCTATAAGATTATCTAAAACTATAATTTTAAACTATAATTTTTTCTAAATATTAGAAGAATATTTTTTTAATTTTTGGTATAGATTATAATTAAGCTTAAAAATACTTTTTAAAGTATGATTTATCTGGTAGCCAAACAGGCATGATGTTGTTGGTTGTGTGCCTAGTGGATACAACATTTTAACATTTACGTAAAGAGGGAAATGCAACTATCATGTTAATGAGAATCAAATGGTAAAACGTAACACGATTAAAAAAGAGTAAAAGTCAACCCTCTGATTAAATGGTTGTCAACGTTTTGGAATACACTGTGTACAACTTTTTTCTTTATCTAATATTTTTGTGTTATTTTCACTAAAAAAGAAATATATTTCTGTGTTCTCCATATAACCGTATTACCAACACTTACTTTGACTCATCTGGTTTTCACACATACAATAAGACAACAAATCCATAAAGATGCATTTTTGTGTGAGACTGTTTTAGAGCTAACGTTGACCAGTCAACACAACAAACACACACAGAGTCAACTTGGGTGTGGCGTTTTGTTCCCCGCCCAAACTAACGTTAATAAAGCTCCAATGTTGCCGACCCTACAGCACTTCAACTCCACTCCACTTTAACGGTTTATCCGAATAGTAAGTAGTTTGATATCGTTTAAATAAGGTCTCGAATTTAAGTCTTAGCGTACGCAAAAAATCCATATTGAGAGACTCACCTATCATAGCCAGGTGCGCGACGCGGGTCGGATCCGGATATAGGGCCTGTTTGAATAGGATTTTAAAAAATGGCTTATGGATAACTTATGAAAAAGGGGTTTTAGAGAAGAGTTTATAAAAAAAGTGGTTATGAATAAATAAGTGTTTGAATAGTTATTTTTAGAATGATTTTTTATATTGGTAAATTACTAAAAAGGGTATATTTGATTAAAAGTAAGAGAGAAGAGAGAGGAGAGATAGTATAAAAAAAAGTAGGAGATAATGTGTAAAAAAAGTAGAAGAGAGGAGCGAAGGTGTAAAAAAATTAAGGGTAAGATAGTAATTGAATAGTCCATAAGCTCATTTACTGTTCAAAAAGCTAGTTTTAATAGCTTATTCAAAACTATAGTTTTAAACCGTGATTTTACCCAAAAACACTTATGGACAAATATGGCTGTTTATTTTAAAAAATTTTCAAACCAAGGTTTGGGTTAAAAACCCTTTTAAACCATGGTTTGTGCCCTTCCCAAACAGACTCATAGTCGGGGTAAAGCTTCGATGAATCAGGTCGGCAACAAAAAAAACTCCACTCAACCTCTCATTTGTTATTGCGTCATTTTTTCTTCAAAAAAAAAATATTAAAACATTTTCGATATAAAAATAAAATCTTTTTTTTTTTAACAATGCATGTCAAAATCACAAAGAGGTATTAGTACAGAGAATAATGCCTATTCAAAGTTTGACTCGAATATTAAAACATTTACATATAGAAATTGATTCCAAAATCAAACTGAAATTAATTAAGACCCCATTTCTGATTAATTTGTTGACTTTTATGGCTGCATTATTCATTCATATATAATATTATTAGGCGTTGGTTAATTATTGTGCAAGAAATGACTGCAAATGTAACAATATTCATTAAAATAAAAATATTACCTAAAATTTAATAATACTTACGTCATAACCGGCGGGTACAATACTCTTGGGCTATGGTCTCTTATTTCATATTTTTTTTTAGTCAAAATTTTGATATTATATCCTTAATTTTTAACTCATATATCATTTTCAATTGCAAAAACAGTACAATTGATAAAACTATTAGTTTATAAAACAGTGTGACTCTATGATTAGTCAGAAAAGGTTATGAAAGCAACCTTTTCTGTATATAAATTAATTTATAAATAAAAAAAACAATTGGTTACCAAAACCAATAATTTCAATTGCCAGTTTTCTCCCAAAATTCTCTTTTTTAACTGAACAGCTTATGAATTAATTAAATTGATAGTAACTAAGCCCTCTATACATGGCACAACGTATGCACATGTTATATTCACTGGAACTTGTGAATAATAATATTTTAAACTAAAGAAACTTACATTAGTCAATATAAAATCTCAATTTATTTTATTTTTTAAATTTATATCCTTTTTTAAAAATGATCTCTATTGATTAACATATTAAGCAAATAATTTTTTAAGCAAATAACTAAAATGAATACTTTAAAAAAATTAGCGTGCATCTTTTTAATAATTTTTATAAATTAATTATCTAGTTTTTATATTTATGATATAAGATACTATAATTTATTGCGAATAGACATCAATTTTAATAGAAAAGACTATGATTTCTTAAGTCCAAAACTTCGGATTTGAGTCTATTTAGATGTAATGTAAAATTTAAAATTTTTATCCGTAATTAAATTTGAGAATGTTCAAATATAACTTATTTGACATTAGATAATGATATAAGAACTATTTTTTTATTAATACATAATTAAGTATCTTCAAAGGCCATGTTAATATTTAATTGAAATATCCATTTAAAGGCAAGCACTTGAGACAACATTAACATTAGAAAAAATGATTCTCAAATATTATATTTAAATTGTTATTAGTTTATGTTTGAAGCAACGTCAGCGATGAGAGCAAAAGAATCTGCGGTCATGAGCTAAAGCTACCAACGTCGCGGCCTCCATGCTTAGGCGACAATGAAAGAGCCATCTCAACGGCTACCAATATCTTAAAACCAAAATCTCCATTAATTCTTTCTTAACGTCCCTTTCATTCTGTAATCATCCCTATTGAATACTTCTTAATCAATTCTTAATCTTCCATTTAAGGAGAACGTACGAGTTCCCCATTTATTAACGATAATCTTTAAAAAAAAATGGGATTCTTTGACTCCGTCGAAAAGCTAAAATCTTTTTACAGACCACGCGGTATCTAACTGTCGAACACTTCGAATTACCGCCGCAATACTTTCATTTTCAACATAAACAAGAGACAAAAGAAAGCTAGACAGAATCTTCAGCAAAACCTTTCAATTTCACTCCTAGATGCCACCATTTTGTGTCCCTAGGTTTCTCAAATATCTACATGCAAGGCTGTCACTAACCATAGTCAAACTCAAATCTTTGGAAGTTTTTCACAGCCAGTTTACATGCTAATTAACTTCAAGTTACTACGATATGTTATTTAGTATAAGAATCTGTTAATTTTTTTAAATAGATTAAAAAAAATCAGTTAATTATACTATACCTGATCTTAATTATAAGAGCTAGTTAATTTTTTGGATAGATCTATGAAGCTAAATAAATCAGTTAATTATAACTAATATAAAAGTTAATTAACTAATTTGTGTAAATTGAAGAGTATATAATATGAATTCATCTTGAGGGGTTAGATTTGGTCATAATTAATTGATTTATATAACTCTTATATCTATTCAAAAAAATTAACTGGCTTTTATAATTAAGATCGGATAGAGTAACTAATATAAGAGTTAGTTAACTAATTTAGATAGATTAAAGAGTATATAATCTAAATTTATTTTAAGATATTAAATTTAATTATAATTAATTAATTTAATTTTTTTAATCTATTTAAAAAAATTAACTGGATCTATGCTAAAGAGGAAGGAAATGAGTACTTCTTTTAAAATAAAATATTAAAGGAGCATATGCCAGGTTGACAGAATTCAAAGATATGGAGGCTTGTGGCCTTGTGGGGTTGAATTTCACACATGATATAGCCATAAAGGTGTGATCTTTATACCCTGAAAGTAGTTTTGGAAAAGGATTTGGTCTGGTCGATGACAATGGTTTCAGCTTACTTTTCTATTCTGTAACCTGAAAGTAACAGTGTGAAGCAGAGGAATAAGAAGAAGGAGATGGAAGGAAGGGGGTTTTCTGGTTTATATAAGAACACAAGTGAAGAGTTGTTTCTGAAGACAGTGGTGGAAAGTCCTATTGGAATGCCAGCACCAACCATGGAGATGTTAGGTTTCAAAGCTGTTTCTCAAAGTTTTCGCACAGATAGTGAAGAGCTCTTCAAACGCTGGCTAACAAATGGAGAGGCAAGTTCTCAGAATTCCTGAGTTTTTTTTTTCTTTCTCTGATTTCTGTATATTTTCAACCCCACATGCTAGTTGACCTTCTAGCATTTGATTCTCGGACTAAAACAGTAGTCTTAGGATTTCTATTCAGATAAACTTTTTCTATAGAGCTCAGATCTCCTTGAAGTTGTTCATGTGTTTTAAACCTCGTATGCTAGTTGACTTTCCAGCATTTAGTTCTTGGACAAAGACTTTTTGTTCAGAATAACATCTCACAAGTTTCCAAGAGGAACATTTTCTAAGGATTTGATCTCCATGAAGTTTCTATCTCTAACAAATCTCTTACTTAACTGATGTATCTTTGTTTCTTTAATCAGGGTTACAATCCAACAAGCATAGGACATAACAGTCGATTATCACAGAGGTGAGTTAGCCATTGAAACACACTTTAGGGTGTGTTTGGGTAGATATGGAAAAAACACTTTTGGCCTTCAAAACTATGGTTTTGAGAAAAAGATGTCAACCAACTAATTTTTTTTTTTTGCAAAAATACTTCTACATTGAAAACCATGATTTGGCAACCAAAAAACATGTAGAATTCCAAAATTTGTATGTTTTCAGAAACTATTCTCTGTTTAAATTACTTTTATAACTTTTTTCTCTAGAAACTATTCTCCAAAAAATTAATCTAAACACTCTCACTCTTAGAAACATGTCAACTGGATGCGTTTCAAAAGTGATTTGAACATGTTATTTTTGTTCTCACAGTATTATCATATGACACTTCACCTTTCATCATATTTATACTTTGATTGTTGGTCAATTTTCCTTCCTGGTTTCTGTCTAATCATGATATATCGATTCTGTTGTAACTGCAGGATATCCACTGAACTAGCCGATGTGTCTAATACACAACATGTTGGTGTAATTTCAGAGGAAAATGGCAATGAAAAACTATATACACAAAATAACCTTATGGTCTATGATGCTTCTGGTGATTTTACTGAACCTCCTATGACCAGGTAATTTTATATGCAATATTTTCTTTCTCAGCATTTCATTCCGATTTATTGCTGGTTCTTAAATTTAATTATCTTTCTTGTAACTTACTCTGGTTCTAAAACAGTTATGCTTTAGATTATAAAGTAGCTTGTAATTGGGTTTGCTGTCAATTTTCATCAGAGATGCTGCTGATAGAGAACTGCAAGCTGGTAACTTGTTTCTGGCAAAGGTCTGTTTATATCAATAGTACATTCATTTCTGAAGGCAACAAAGAATCTTTCATGTTTATTTGATTTATTATTATGAATGATTCTGCAGGCTTGGTTTCTTAGTGATCAACGAATGACAAGAAGCCGGTCCTGGGAATTGAGGTATCCTTATCATCTTGCATCTGTTCTAGTTCTTCAAAACTCACTTGCACAAGTGCACTTTCAAATTATGCTTAAGAAAAGTCTCATCATCTTGCTGTTAAAGGCTAAATTGTTTTTTTTCTTCTGTGTTCTTCACTTTCATTCAGAAGTCATACATGATGTTATGAGATATACTTTTTGTTACCAACTGTCTCTCTATCTCATTATTGAGAGTTATTTTTTAGAGAAAATTGCTAAAAAATTCCCAATTGCAAAATTTATTATTCAGATATACCTGACATTTGTTTAAAGACCAAGTGCAACATATCTTAAATAAGTGCAACTCTTCTTCAGTTATGTGTAACATATTTTTATTTATATATAAAACATAAGATATTTGCACATAGATAAAGATATATTATATACAATTGAAGAAGAGTTATACCTACTCAAAGACCTAGATCCTTATGTACTTTTAAATAATACATTTTACAAAGAGGGAGTTTCAGTGATTTTTCCTATTTTTTTATTGTTCAGAAAAAAAGTTCTGGATCCTTATTGACATGATTTCTTTTTTCCTGCAGGAGAAGGTATGTTGAAATGCAAAATGCTCACGCAACACAAGGTATGGAAACCGTACACCTGGTCCCTAATGATGGCGGCTCTGACACATCGAGACAAGAAGGTTCGAATGCAAATGGTTTCGGTTACCTTTCTCGATGCGAGCTCCCCAACCAGAAGGTGGCTAAATTCATGTCTCCATCAAACCCATCTTCATCTACCTTCAATACACCACAAATGGGAGATGCAGATAAAGTTTCATCTTGGGTGAGCATGCTAAAAGGTTCATTAGAACGTAAGAGACTCAGCAACCATATAGAGAAAGAAGCTGCAGAGGATAGCTCCAACAAGGGACTCTTTGGTGCTCATCATCAAGGTGATTTTGCCAAAACTGTTTATATGGAAGGACAAGAAAACTGGATTTATCAGAAGCCAATAAATTTTCAAGGAGCATCTAATAATAATGGTCAAGTTAAGGACCATGGAGTTCCACAACAAACACTTGAAGCATCTATGAACCTTGACATGGATGGTTTCGCAAATCAGACCAACTCGATATACGTTGGAACAGCTTCGGGAGAACCTTCTCAAAGCGAATCTTCTGCTGCTGCACCAGGGGTTTCCTCTGGTTTAGATGCAATTGAAGGTCCAAGCATCTCAAGTCAAACACCATGTGAAAACTCATGGAAGCAAGTGGGAGTGAGTAAAGGTTCAGAAAATAGAGTCCAAGGTATAAATACAATATCATGACAAAATAGAGAAGATATGTCCCTATTTTTTCATTTTTCAAACATTGCCAATCATCTAATATTAGGCTACCATTGTTTTTCTGTGGACTTGTAGGTTTCAGAGAACAGATAATGGATAACCTGAAAGATGATCGGAAGGTACAACCTAAACTTAGAGCAATGGAACTTATGCTCTGTACTATGGAGTGAACATGGGAATTTTTGCTTGTTACAGTTTTTCCCCCTATGATAACGTTGCTAATCTTAATTATACAGAGGAGAAGTCTAGAAAGATATGGATCTGTGACATCAGCTGTATCAGGTAACGATCCATCTCTCAAGAACCTTTGACTATTCTGATGCTTTTGATGTTACTTTTAAAAACCTCGGATTCTCTTTCATGGTGCTGCTTGTATGATCAGAGATGTAACAGTAGCATCAAAAGATTCTTTTGGGTGTTTGAATCACTCCCACAAAAACTTGCTTTTGCGCTTCACCAGACAAAACTCAATTCACGGTACCAACACAAAATCACTTAAAATAAGCTAACACCAAACACTTCCTTAACCATATATATATGGACCTACAAAAAACCAAAAAACTCTCCACATCTTGTAATCAGAGAGTTTGTCATTATGTTCATTAGATTTAGATACTCCAAATGTTATATTCCCTTATAGATGCATAACACAAACTCAAGCAAAGGTTCAAATAAATTTTGCAGAGGACAAAGGGGATGCCACAAAAAAGCGACGAGTGGAGCGATCAAGGAAGTATGTAAAACTATATATACGACAGAATCTCTTGTTACTATGTTTGTTGAATCACGTCAGAATTAAAAATTAAAACTTTACTTGTCATGCAGAATGGCTGAGGCGAAGGAAAGGAATTCCACGCCACCAGTTCCATCTGATATGCAAGCTGTCTTGAAGAGATGTGAAACCCTTGAGAAGGATGTTAGATCCCTAAAACTTAATCTGTCTTTCATGAACAGGTAATATAAGTAAATTACAGTTAAGTGAATAAGATAGCATTTATATTACAGAGGAGGACCATGAAGTAATTTTAAGGAATTGTTCTGTACTTGGAATTTTAAGGAAGGATTCTGAGCAAACAAAGCAGATAGAGGAACTTCAGAAGCAAAACGAAGATTTAGCAGACCAAAAGGAGCGCCTTTTAGAGGAAATTGAAAGGATTGTATCTGAAACTGGCAAGATTTAATCTTTGGGTTTCATCCCATTAATCTTTTTACCTTCCTCAGAAACAATGTGGTAGCTCAGACACGCTATGACAGAAAAAAAAAACAATGACCACCAAGTCAGAGTTTTAGCGACCTGATTATCGTTGAACCTCAGGAGACTCCGTACAACATTTGCTTATCCCTGAATGTCTCTCTGGCAAGACCATGTAATAGTGAAATACTAAATCTAACTGTTATTAATGTTTTGTGAATTGTGGTTTTGGAAGTTTGCTCTTGGATGCGATTCCTGATATTTTTAGCAAAACTCAATCTTAAGTTAACATGAAATCCTTATGCATGTAAGAAAAGTGATTATCACTGACATGAAGGCATGACACTTCTACAAAACCTAAAATATTCAATGTGTTGAACTTTGGACTTTAGGTCATGAATTAGTATTGTTGAACACATGTTCAACACATAGGCTTGGTACATAGCATTGAGGGGTTAGAACTGGCATAAAGAAAAGGAATGGGCTAAATTAGATCGTTTGGTGTGTACCATTAGGAAAACATTCGGATTAGGCAATACCACATAGGTGGCATTGGCCAATACCACCTTTCTCCTGGTATTATATTTTCAGTCCTAAGATTGGAATTTGTTAAGACAAAAATGTTCTTGCCTTTGCCCTCCTCCTTCACCACAACACCCACCACCTCTTCCCCCGTCTTTCGCCAACACCCACCACTCTTCTACTATCGTTTGCCTCTGTCCTCCTCCTCCATCTTCCCTTTCGACATTCATCTAGTTCAAATCCTCCACTGTCGTTTGCCTCTATCATTTACCTCTGTTTCAAATATGTTTCAAATCCGAGATCTATTGTCTCAGGCAAACACCTTCACAAACAAAATCAACGAAAAACCTAGGCAAAGGTCGGCGCAGGATCGAGATCAAGAAAGTGGAGCAAACCAGTATGTGTATTGTTACCTTCTCCAAACGGAAGTTGGGTCTTTTCCTCAAAGACGCCGAGTTATCCCTCCTCTGTAACTCCGACATCGCCGTCATCATCTTTTCTTAGCACGGCAAGGTCTTCTCCTTTGGCTACCGGACCCTGATGCCGTCATCCGCCGCTACCTGTCTGACAAGGTCTTCTCTTCCTCTTCGAACCCTACTGGGAAGGAGAATCATCAGCGTCTTCATTGAGGCGCTGAATTTTGGGGTATAAAGTCTTCTAATAATTTATGATTAATTATAAAATAAAATTAATAAAATTAATTTTTTTAAATATTATTTTAAATTAAATATAATTTTAAAAGTTTATTTTTATTCTTATGCTCATTCCTGATCTTAATCTATTAAAATCTAGTGATATGTATTAAACATGGCCATAAGATTTTCTTTTCTTTAAAAAAAACATGATGAGAAAGGTAATAAAAATTAAACAAAAATGTCATTAAATTTTTCAGGTGCTAAAAGCCGCATGTACTAGTGGAATTGGATAATCATCATGTTGAACATTTTTTCCTGTTATCAGATATAAATACAAAAGATAAAGACTACTGTCAAAAATAATTTGCAAGGTGATTAAATATTAATTAAATTATGATATATAAGCCATCACATAAATAAATGTCACAGTTCAAATAGATTTTAAAATAAAATTATTATATTTTATTAATAACAAGTATCGACCTAAAATTTAACTAAATTTTATAATTCTAAAACTATTATTTAAACTATATAAATTTTTTTTTATAGAAATAGTTTATAAACAACTCAATAAATTCTATAATAATACATAAAAGAACATGACATTTCAATAAAACAAGCGCCACAACTTATGAAATCTTGAAACCTTAATATATATTCATGAGAAAAGACTTCTAATGTTGAAGCCAACAAATGCACAAAACATTTGATGAGAACACTGTTGACAAGTCGACGAAATAATATGGCAGAAGCTCAATGTGATGAAGAAAACAGCCGCCGTATGAACCTAAGGAAGGCTATGGAGATCAAAGAAGTTGAAAACCCAGTTACAACCCCGGCTATGCCCTTGCCTTGCCGGTAACCCAGGAATTCACCATCTCTATGGTCCTGATGGGTGATTCACACACAATAATTAGAAAAGGAACAAATAAATAAATAAATTTTATTTATATGATATGCTGTACTCAAGCATATTCACAGGTCAATCAAACTATATTTCCATTTTCCAATAAGGTTAGGTTAACGAATGAGATATAGCCCAAGAATTAATGGTTTGATACCAAAGCTCATTTTCAGCACCAATAGCCTATCCGTTTACAAATATAACTAAACAAAAAATACCAACCATTTTTAAGCCGCATTAGGCAAATCCCAGCAAAATCCAGACCCCATCCCCTCAGTCCTATAGATTGGAAAAGGAAAAAAAAGAACTGTTCTTGTCCTACCTGCTTGATGAGAAACTTTTATCAACATCTGGAAGTTCTTACTTTTCTTTTCATATGCCATCACCATAAAATGTGTTGAGTCACACATTTAGAGGCCATTTCATTTCAATATTAAGAAGTACTATAGCCCACAGTAATAAAGGAAGACTTCAGAGATAATAAACACCCCCTACCGCACGTAAAAATCCAGATGCATTTTCTTCTCTAAAAAGATCATTAGTCCTAGGAATCTGATCCAGCTTTTATTTGAACAATTGACAGATGTGTCTACATTAAAATACAAACTTTGATCCAGCTGTTATTTGAATGGAATGATACAACCCTATTTTCTGAGGTGTCAAATCTATAGACCATTTAGGTTGTCTCCTGTGATATCTACGAAAAAAAAGTAATGCAATAATTAGTACGTTGAGGGATAATAAGTACAATATTGTCTAATTGTGTCCATAGTAGATTTCTCATCTGCATGGCAACTAAAAAGATCATCTTGATCTAATCGCACTTTGGGGACACCAGATGTGTGCCAGCAGTTATAATTCTCATTGACCTAACCAAGGATGAAGGGGAAAGTTCTTTGAAAATACCATTACTGAATGCCAAGACCAGTAATAATCATTATACACAACATCATAAAGAATTTTAGACATATTCAATTAAGCCATGTCTACAAACATATAATGATTGAGACCATAAGTTGTGACCCCTACCTTGAATTTATATTGGGTCAACCATGCAGCACCAAAATTGGCCCTGCAATAAAGAGGAAGGGCTTCATTTAGAGCCTCTGCATATGCATACATTGTCTGACCTAAAAAGACTTCTTCAGCTAATGAGAGTTAGCACAGATAGTAAAAAACGAGCTCGTATTCTATAAGGACGTAAGTTCGAATCTTGTTGCTATTATGAGGGCTTATTTGGTATACGATCTCGTGAGTCCCTTGTAAACGTTCTCTGAACCTGGGGCTGTACCTTCGCCTTGGTGAAGGACCAGTATCAAACCATCTAAACTTTTCAGTATAAAGAAAAAAAGAAGAAAGAAAGAAAGGACTTCTTTATATTCTATGTGACAAGGAGTTAAAAACTATATTATAACAAGTCTAAGAAAGCATGGATTGCCATGTACACAAAAATCTGCATCGAGAAAAAAAAATGTAATTTGAACTATTAAATGAAAAATGTGCATGGTTCTGACAAACAAGGGACAAGTATAAAAGACACCAAAAAGCACAAAGATTAAAATTTGCCAATATTAGAAACAATTAAACAGATATTCTAAAATACCTCAAATATAGAAGCCCAATAATAGCCATAATAACAGCGATATTTGCTTCTTTGAAAGGGATGGGATATATACTTCGCTCTGTAATTAGATAAACCAAAATTACAACTCTTGGATGACCTTATATCAACAACTGTAAAAGAAAACAATTTAGCACCAGAAAGATACCAGCAGCTCGTCTACTACAACTCTTGCAAGTCTTTCCGCTAACTACATGCATCTTTCTGACTTTGCTTCAAATACAAACATGAGCAGTAAAATCAGGGACAGAACCAGGTATATTGATTTAGCTGCCCCCTAAAAGTATTTCACTGGACCAATGTAAGTTCTTCTTTGGCCAACTCACTGGTCCAATATAGAATAGTATGCAGAGAAGCATGAATAGCTAGAATTGTGTACGTGGCCGGACTACGATCCGTCACTGAGTAAAATACAGTATATGGAAACATTCACAATTAGTGATTACTTTGCCAAGATACGGAAAATAACATCTAGTAGGGGTGTAAGACTAGACCGCATCATAACCAGGCAGGGGGAGAGGGTGGGGGATATACGACGAACAAGCCTGTAGGTTTGAGTTTTTGGCTCTTCCCAAGTTACTTTTATGAGTTAGGTTCAGCAATTAAAGATTCTAATTCTTAACCGATATTATATTTTCACGCTAATTATTAGAAAACGCATAAAAAAATACACTTCCATATCAAATGAAGCTTAACTAGAAATTATTAGACATTTTAACGAAAGAATAAAAAACTCACCGCTAGATACGATCTTACACTAAGAAGGCAGGAAAATAGGGTTCGAAATTGATAAATATGTGCTCAGTACAACTGTAAAACCAATCAGAAAAGGAAGCGATAAGAACAATAAGATGGGCAGGACAAGCCTGACAATGCACCACAATATCGAGAAATCCTCCTTCTCGTACCCTTCCGATTTCGGGACCTCCCGAGTGAAATTTATGATTCTAAGAAAGCTAAGAACTCGTTGACTCGTCGGCCACCGGAACCATTTATCCGATGATCGGAGTTTTTGCACGTGGAGATTATAACAGTGGATCTATACACCTATCTGTAACGCATATTTATCGTTTTGAAAAAATCAATTCCCCATCGATTAAGTCAAAGTCGCTTAAATTTATTAATTAATACTGAGTGTAATTAATTAATCCATATATCTATATACAACGAGCAATTCATAAAAGAAAAGTCTAAAAAGTTTAATCCTGTTTTTTTTCCTTTCATTTGAATTGACTTTTGATTATTAATTTGGTGAAGCTTTAAAGATTTTAATTTCATGCCAAAACGAAAAATTGATGGTTTCTTTAAACAGATTCAATACCCTGACATTTTTTTCCAGGACGTGATGCTCATATTTCGATAATTTTTCACCAAAATGTTTAAGAAATTACTTCATAGGCGCCTGCATGGTATTTGAAGGAGACAAAAGATACTCACCAATCTCCTAATAAACATTTCGTTTGTTTTTTTGTAAAAAGGCAGATTTCTTTTTATTTATGGCATTTGACTTTTTAAATATTCTCAGTCCAATTTGAGGTAGCTCTTCTAAGCTGGCTCTTCCGTGACAAATTTATTCAAACTAAAGTAAAAAGTGCTTCCTATGATAGCCTTCGCTTCCAAACTTAAGGATTAATTTTTTATCTTACATTAATCATTATATTTATAATATTTTTTTAATATTTATAAAATATTTTTTTGGTATCTTATAATTGTCTATATACAAATATTTTCTCTCACATTCCCTCATAAACAAGAGATGATTTATCAAAATATTAATGCTTGAAATATATATACCACTCTTGAAATTAAAAAAATAAATTAACTAAAATTTAATAAAAAATTAGTAATGTATTGAGCCGACAAAAAATAATATGGCCCACTCATTTTAAGATAGTATCAACGGAGAAATAGAAAAGAAAATATGATTCCTAGTTTAAAAGGTAGAATTATATTAATAGAATAGTCACATGAGTAATTTAATTAATATTATAATAAATTAATCTCACCCTTAAAAGTAAACTCAACTTTTGGAGGGTAGGAGATAAAGGGGACTAGTGAGGAAAAAAATAAAAATTGATATCTCCTCTCTTTTTATTTTTTTTTAACTAAACATATTTATCCCTAGTTTACTACTCTACTTTTCTCTCCTCTCTTTCCATAAACCACAACTAAAAAGTGAGAAATTTGAATAGAGGGAGGTGAGGAAAGGAAAGTAGAAGAATTTTAATATTATTTTATTTAAATTTATTTTAATATTATTTTATTTAGAGTATATTTGATTTGTAAGAAGTACTATTTTATTTTAGTTCTAATCACAACGTTCGGGGATACATCTTAATTATTAGGTATCTAAATTTATACTTGAAGGTAATTGATAGCTCGCTTTGCCCGACATTAGTATTGCCTAAAAAAGAAAAAATTCCACTATACCTTTAGATTGTAGGTGAGTTTAATTTTTTTTAATTTATATAAAAAAATTAATTAAGAGATTAGAGAAATAAAGAATTTTAATATTAATTTATTTAATTTAGGAAGTGACGAAGAGAAAAATATTTTTACGGAGATAATTTTAATTTTATTTTATTTAAATTGTTTTTTAACTTTACACACTGTTTAATAAAATATAAATATAAATTTCATTTAATATATAAAATTATAATTTTTTAATATCAAAATAAATATAATTATAGTCATACATACAATATATATACACACCATAATAATTATAAATATTATTCTTATAAAAATAATTATAAATATTATCATTATGATATATATAATATAACAAGAAAAATATTTTTTTAATTCTTATTATCGAGTGGCGACAACCAACCTAACCTTCACTATCGCCGCAATTCTCTTCTTTCTAGTCTCTCAACTTCATCGTCTCTACATGACCCAAGCGGCGGCGACGATGCCAAAAGCAACAGATCCGGCGACGGCAAAGCAAGCGTTCTTAGTAGGTGCCCGAGCTTCCAAGAGAGGCATAGAGATCGAAGTAGGAGTATCGATTGCAATAGATGCAGATGGTGAAGATGCAGTAGGCAAAGGAGGAGAGCTCTCGCTCGTACGAAATGGAGAAGCAGCAGGTGGAGTCGTGGTGGAAGACGGCAGAGAGGCAGGCGCCGGAGATTCCTTAGGGGAGGGGGTCGCCGCTACCTTGGAGACGAAGACGAGGACTACAGCTAGAGTGATAAACGAGGGTAGTTTGGGGATATTGTAAATAAATATGGTATACTGATCAAAATAAAGAAAAATATTACCCCTTCCTTTAGGCATTGTTTACTGTTTAGTTGGGATTTTTAGAATGGAGGATATGGGAGAGAAGATATAGGTATGTTTGGTTGAGAAAAATGGAGGAGAGGGGGAAATTTTTTTTACCTTTTTTCTGCCCCTATCCCTCTCTCTTACCCTTCTAAATTTAAATTTTTTTGAAAATGTGAGAAATATTATGTATTATAATGATTAAATTACTCCTAATTATTTTTTTATTTTTTATGTTTGCCCCTTAGGGGTAAAAGCTTTTTTTCGTTTCTGGCTTCATCTTCCGCGTACACAGATCTCTTTCTCGCTTCTTCTTCTTCTTCCTCCTGCTCCTTCTTCTATGTCTCGACCCCCAAATCACGAGTTTCAGGAAAGGTGGAACAAGCAGCGAGGTACGGGCCATGACCTACTCTCATTGCTCCGAATCGCCAATCACAAGATTGCTTCGTCGGATTCATTTTCCGAATAAGACTTTCCCTGTGAGCCCAACAAAAAAAAAATTGACTCATTGTGAGGAATGAGGATTGTAGAAGACAAAATTGATTCAGATTTAAAAAATTTTTGAAACAGTAAAATCAAAGAGAAGACGCAAGACGTCTTCTTCTTCTTATTCTTTAGAGGTAGGAAGCTGGAGAAAGAAATAGAATCAAGCCATCACAAGCAAGCTGAATTTCTAGCTGTTTCTCTCACTACCACATCAGAAAATGATCACTATCTTCATCAATCGTCATTGTTATCTCTTGCTTGCCATAGCCTTTCTTTCTTTCTTTCTTTCCTTGTGTGCATATGGTGCTGCGATATTAAATGTGTCATTAAATTCCATTTCCACCCTCATTTTAGTCGGCAACAAACAGAGTAATTGATTGGTTGTTACTTTTTATTGTGACGGAGGGCTTCTTTGACATTTTGTGTATATTGCCTTTCAAGTGTTTGATATATTGCTAAGGAGAACTTCGTTTGGTTGTTTGCTAGTTTGCCTATAATCAAGCGTTTTTTTGCTGACTCGTAATACGTAGGAGGAGCATTTACTTTATCCTCTTATTCCAATGGGACCCTTCTTATCATGCCTTTGTTTACTTACTTTCCAATTCAATCAAACTCGTACCTACATTTGAGATGACACATCATGGAGTGCTCTCTTAACTTAGTTCTCTAAACATATTTAATGCCAAAGGTAACCAATAGCTGAGGATTGTTTTCATTATTAGTTATGTACTAGCTCTATCTTGATGCCTTAGGTATGCAACTTTCTTTAAGCTTGGTATATCTATGTTCAACCGTTGGCTATCTGACTCATTGGCGTAGCAGTTTGCAATTTCATGTCATACCTATCATCAATTTGTCTCTTGATAGATGTTTAATGTTAAATTTCATCATTTGACTAAATTTGGTATCTTCGATTCCAATTTTTGTTACCCTTTCTAAGTTTTTGGTGTTTAGAAGATTTCTTCTACTACATAAATCCCTATTTCAGAATACTACGATAATGCTCTTTCAATTTTAAAATAATTGTTACCTTCACTTTATTAATGCAATATCAATTACTTTTATACCATAATTCGTAAATAAAAATAAGAGTAGGTGAAACTTAGGTATTGCAATATATTTTATAATTGTGTATCAGAAAGCTTATGTAATTATGTAATTACTTTTGGCCTATGTAATTATGTAATGGTATATAATTTTATTTTGTAATTCTTTATCTAAAGGTTTAAATTTGGATATAAAATTCTCATACAATTATTTTAGTTTTGTATTTAATAACAATAATCATATAATCATATATATAAATGAGTATTTTTTTTTAAATATATAAATAAAGAAATAATAATTTTGATATAAATATTGTAAATAAAAAATAAAAAATTTAAATAAATTTCTGAGGGTATATTTATCAATTTTTCATTACATACCCTCCCTCCTTTCATAAACTAAACAAAAAATATCATCTCTGCTACCCTACCTTCATACTTATAACCTCCTCTGCCCTTACCTACTTTCCCTTAAATTAACCTAATATATCATTCCCTCTGTTGAACCAAACATAGTCTTAAATTCTCCCAACCCTTCCACGAATTGGGAGAAGCTAAATAAAAAGAGAAAAGTAAAATCCTTCTAGTTAAAATAAAATATCTTTAAAAGGGGAGAAAGTAGGGTTTTTTTATAGATTTTTTTTACAATATTAAATTTAATAAATTTATATATTTTTTTTATTTTTTTTATTTTATAACCTTATCCGTTTTTTTTTTTGCCTTCTCGGACATAATTTTTAATCAAATATTTTTTTTTATTTGATAGCTTATTTGACTATATTTTGTTGATTTTTTTTTTAGATTTTTAAATTTATGTTCATATAGCCTATTATATATAGTTTATGTAGTTATTTTCTCTATTAACTTAAATATATATTTAATTTATTTTTTAAGACAGAGAACTATAATAATAATATCACATTTTTCACTTAATTATTTTTATTAATAATTAGAGTAATAACAAGAAAATTATATAATAACAAATAATCTGTTTAAAATTTATAAGATTAAAATATCAAATTTTTATTAATTTTTTCCCCTCCTAAGTTAAACAATAAATTATTAAAATTGTTCTCTTCCTTCCCTACCAATCAATCCAAACTAGGGATTTTAAACTCCTACCCCTCCCCTCTATCCCTCCAATCTTGTTCGTTAGGCCAAACATAATGTTAGAGTCTACTAACAAGAATTAAATTTAATGAAATATGTTAATTTATTACAATATAATAAATTAAGATTTTAATCCATCTTGGGAGTGGTAATATTCATACGAGATAATACTGAGATAACTATGTCCAATCCCTTAATAGCAAATAGGGACACGATGGTATTTTCCATCTTGGGTCATGTCCCATCTTACTTTTTTAAAACAAATATATATAATTATTATATCATAATAATATTTATAATTATTACATATGTACATTATAAATATAATTATTAAATATTATATACATTATACATATATTTAGAAATTATAATACTTATATATCTATTATAACTATTCTATATAATTCTAATTATATATAAAATAAAGTAATATAATTTTAAAAAATAATAAGATATTTATGAATAAAATACATGAGGATGTAATAGGACCGAACGTCCCAAGATAATTTTAGTAACGTCTTGATATGATTCAGATTAGGATGAGACAATAACAAATGCCTTTAGATAAAAGAGAGAATAATACGTGATATTATTTTATATATGATATCTCTATGTTTAATATTTTCTCTCATTTTTATTATAATAAGCTAATTATAGAATATTTTTTATTCATGTTATAAGGTTCTAACAATTTTAATAATTATTTTTTTTCTATTTTATTTTTATTATTAATTAATATTTAATATTTTTTGAATGAAATTTTTTGTCTGTGTTTTAAATAGGAATAAAATTAAATTTTTGTTATCAATTTAAAATAAATTTATTGATTCAACTTATATTTCTTAATACATTAAAAATAGTTAAAAATATGTATACATTAAGGATAAAGGGAGTGAAAATAAATAAAATCTGGGACAACTCCACCTAGTAAAGAGAGAGACTGATAAGTGAAAACTAGAGGAAGCGACCCGTAGCCCACGGGTGCAGAGATCCGAAACGACGAAAAATGAACAAAAATGTCTGACACTGGTGTGCTGCACTGTTGCTGGCATCCCCTTACTTTTCATTTTTCATAATTAAAAAAATAAATATGCATTCTCTTTGTTCATCTTTCCAACGCATTGGAATTGGAAGCATTGATGGATATCCAATATCGGGCCTCCTTGTGTTTTATTTTAAACCATAGTTTAAAAAAAATTTATAACGTTTAATTTTTTTTAAAATAAATATTTATATTTATTTATAAATATTTTTTAATAAAATTATAGTTTAAAACTATAATTTTAAATAAACTATTAAAATTAACTTTTAAAATAGTAAAAAAATTTATAGATTATCTAATTATTATTCTACTCATATTTTTTCTTATACTCTCTCATCTCTCATATTTTTTCTTACACAATTTCTTCTCTTTCCTCTTTTCTCTATCTTCTCTCTTACTTTTAATCAAATCATACCATTTTTAGTAATTTACTAATATAAACAGTTATTCTAAAAATAACTATCCAAATACTTACTTATTCATAACCACTTTTTTTCATAAACTATTCTCTAAAAACTCTTTTTCATAAACTGTTTATAAATATTTTTTTTATAAACTATTTTTTAAAATTCTATCCAAACAAGCTATCATCCATCTTGTACACTCTCCAGTCACCCATTAATCACGATTATCAATTATTAATTCCTATCACTACGTAGTTATATTTGATTGGAGTAGTATATTGCTTTTTAATAGTTTAAAATATTAATATTGATTGTTTCAACCACAATTTTACTATTATTTTTTCTCTTCATTTTGAATGCCATGCTATTTTCATATTATTTGCATTGTATTTTCCCTATTCTTTTATAGAAATAATTAATAACAAGAAAATGGCTGGTAAAAAAAAATTAACACGAAGATTTTAAATATATTGATAATTTAATTACAATAATCTCGATCAATTTAATAACTAATTATATTTAATATTTTTATAACATTGCTTTAAAGACTATAAATCATTTTGTAAGTGAGAATAACATTAACATTGGACTTGGATTCTTCATATAACTATCTAAGTGGGATTTGAATATTATTAGAGGCAAATAAGGGTAATTAACAGCATGGGCTCCATGATTTAAAAATAAAAGGTTAGAGAGGTTACTTTTAAAACTCAATATGTTAAGGAAGTTATGCAATTAAAATTTAGAGGATTTTTTTTATATTTTAATTTTTAAGTTTTAACCACTCTCCCTAATTCCAATTTCAATGCTACGACAACTGACGTGGTTAGTGAATGGCACTAATTTATCCCCCCACTTTCTAACATTTTAAAAAATTAAATTTAATTATAATAATTATTTTAAGACATTGGGCTTGATCTCACACAAGTTAATATCATAATTATATGGTGCAAACAGCCGCATACAAATAATATATATATGCTATTATATAATATTTTAAGATTTTAATTGAAAGGGGTATTACAAAATTTTTAAAAATAAAATAAATTGGTGATGATTGATATTCCGGTCAATATTAGTAATAATTAATATATTAATTATCAACTGATGAGGATGAAATATTTCCCAATAAGAATAAGTGATATAGGGCCTGTTTGGATAAGATTTTAAAAAAGTATTTATGAAAAAAAAGGGCTTATGGATAACTTATGAAAAAGGGCTTTTAGAGAAGAGTTTATGGAAAAAAAGTGGTTTTGAATAAATAGGTATTTAGATAGTTATTTTTAGAATGACTTTTTATGGTGGTAAATTACCAAAAAGGGTATAATTTGATTTAAAGTAAGAGAGAGGAGAGAGGTAGAGAGAAGATAAGAGAGAGGAGAGAGGGTGTAAGAAAAAGTAGAGATAAAAGAAGAGAGAGGAGAGAGGAGAGGGGTAGGTATGAGAGAGGAGAGAGGGTGTAAGAAAAAGTAGGGGTAATATAGTAATTGGATAGTCCATAAGCTCTTTTACTGTTAAAAAAGCTATTTTAAATAGCTTATTCAAAACCATGGTTTTAAACCATAGTTTTGCTCAAAAGCACTTATGGACAAATAAGCCTGTTTGTTTTAAAATTTCCCCAAACTAAAATTTTGTCCAAAAAGACTTATAAAATCTTATTTTGGGTGTGTTCCAAATACACCCGTAGAAGGGAAAAAAAAAACTGGATCGCGTTCCGTATTTCTATAAATTTAAATTTCTTGCCAAATTCGCGGTTCCCGCCCAACGGAAATTATGGCGCTCATTGGACATTGAGACCTGACTCTAGGATTTTTAAATTTCTTGTCAAATTCGCGGTTCCCTCCCGACGGTTTTCCCTCTCAAAACCGATCATCTTCCTAGCTTCCTTGTCGTTTCTCTCCATCTAACTCACTGATCATTCAATAAGTTTTAGGGTTGCGATCTCAGACTTTCCACAATGGCTGCAAATCTCACCGGTGGGGCGATAATGACGATGTGTAGGGACGATTTCTCTTGCGATGACCTGAAGCCTGTGCTTCAAGTGATTGACTTGAAGTTGGTGCAGTCGCAGCAGAATAACAACACGGAGAGGTATAGGGTTGTGCTTTCAGATGGTTCTCATTACCAGCAAGGGATGCTTGCTACTCAGAAGAACGAGTTGGTCCATGCTGGGCGATTGCAGAAGGGCTCTGTTGTTAAGCTCACTCAGTTTATCTGTAATGTTGTCCAGAGTCGCAAGTAAGTCGCCTTTTTGGGGAATTTCTAGTCTCCGGTTTTCCTGCGTTATATTTTATATCAATGAACCATTTCCTCTGCTTGTTCTGAAGTTATGATTTTGAATGGCGATTGGTCTCCTTGATTTCTGTTTCGATTGGTATTTACGATTGATGGAGATAAAAATCAACGGAGTCTCTTTGTTGAACAGGCATTGGAAGAAATAACTAAGCCTCTGTATTGAGATTATCTGACTGGCGTGGTAAAAGAGACGATAGTTTCTAAATCTTGTTGTTCTTTCTGTTGAAGGGGACGAAAGAAATGATTAAATCTGGATGTTCCTCGAGGATATAGGTTATGAGCAAGTCGCTCATCATTAGAATCGAATAGATTTTAGACCAGCAAGAGTCTCCATCGTTGAATTTTTCATTCTCACTGCATATACTGGATGTTTATCTATTCATACAAAGGTTAATCACTAGTAGTTTTAGAATTGACTAACTTCGGAAGCTTAGTATGGAGTAGGATCAATCAACTAGGTTTCAAGCTTTTACAGGACTAGGGAATCAGGGTTTAGGGATACAATTATCTTTAGTTACTTTCCTTCATAGCTGTGATTGGGGTTTTCCCATGGTCTTAACTGTGTACGGGTGTTATGACTTACTGGAAAAATTTTGTCGGCGAGACTAATTATTTTGTATTTTTGTATCATGTAGATATTTTCAAAACTTAAAAAGGTGTGAATTTGTAATATTTCCTATAAATTGAATGCGTTCTTGCCTAGTAGGGGCCAGGGGGAGCTTTATTCTCCCAAGTAGACTTTTGCACCTTTATTGTCCATTTTAGGGGTCAGTTGATGATGTGGTTGTCTCATTCACCATGAACAGAATTATCATCATTATCGAGCTGGATATGGTCCTTGACAGATGTGATATGATTGGAGAACCTGTCCCGGCACCAAGAGCTGTAGCTGCATCATCTTCCACTGGTCAGTCTGGAGCTAACCCTATTATTCGTCCACAAATCAATTATACTGCCAGTAGTGCAAGGCATGGTGCTGCAAATGTCCCTCCTATATTGCCTCAAGCAGAGCCTAGAGCTACACCTACTTTACCTATTCCAAGAACCCCACAAAATGTCTATATTCGTCCACCACAGCCTATGCATAGACAATCTTCTCCAATTTACAATAACAGGGGACCAATGGCCAGAAATGAAACTTTACCAAGGATAATTCCAATAGCTGCATTGAATCCATACGTAAGCATGTGGACAATTAAGGCTAGAGTTACAGCAAAGGCAAGCCTTAGGCAGTACAACAATGCCAGAGGTGATGGCAAAGTATTTTCTTTTGATCTTCTTGATTCCGATGGTGGAGAAATTCGTGCAACTTGCTTTAATGCGGTGGCTGAACAGTTCTATCATCAAATTGAAATTGGTAAAGTATATATGATTTCCAGGGGGAGTATAAAGCCAGCCCAAAAAAATTTCAATCACCTTCCTAATGATCAAGAATTGACCCTTGATGTTACATCCATCATACAGCCATGCAATGATGATGAGGCAATTCCAATGCGTCTTTTTAATTTTCGCCCTATTAGTGATGTTGAAAGCATCGAAAGTTCGAGTATTGTGGATGTGATTGGTGTGGTATTTTCTGTTAGTCCTACAACTTCAATCATGAGAAAGAATGGTACTGAAACTCTGAAGAGAGCCCTCCAGTTGAAGGACATGTCTGGTTGTAGTGTTGAACTAACCCTATGGGGAGATTTTTGTAATGCAGAAGGACAACGGTTGCAGAATACTTCTGACTCAGGCTCATTTCCAGTTTTGGCTGTGAAAGCTGCCAGGGTAAATGAATTCAATGGGAAGGCCCTTGGGACCATAGCCAATAGTCAGCTATTTATAGAGCCTGATTTTCCTGAGGCTTACAGGTTAAAAGAATGGTTTAACAAGGAAGGGAGGAATGTTCCAGCTATTTCTATTTCCAGAGAATCATTCAATGTTGGTAAGACTGATATGAGGAAGACTATATCTCAGATTAAAGATGAGAAGTTAGGGACTTCTGAGAAGCCTGATTGGATTAGCATCTGTGCAAGTGTTTCATTCATTAAGGTCGATTCTTTCTGCTATACAGCCTGTCCCATCATGATAGGGGATAGGAAATGTAGCAAAAAAGTGTCCAATAATGGAGATGGAAAATGGCGGTGTGATAGATGTGACCAGAATGTTGATGCTTGTGAATACAGGTATATACTGCAACTCCAAATACAGGACCACACTGGGCTAACATGGGTAACTGCATTTCAGGAGTGTGGTGAGGAGATAATGGGCTTACCTGCTAAAGATCTTTATTATATGAAATATGAAGAGCAGGATGATGAAAGATTTGCACAAGTCATCCGTAAGGTTCTTTTTACTAAGTACATATTCAAGTTAAAAGTTAAGGAAGAGACATTTGGTGATGAACAGCGGGTGAAGTCAACAGTAGTGAGAGCAGAGAAGGTGGACTTTTCATCTGAATCAAGATTTCTTTTGGATTTGATTGATAAGCTTAAAGCTGAGAAGGTAGAAGGTATCAATCCTAACTCTGTAATCAGTAATGCTGGACCGCAGAATGTTGGAACTGGCCTGGCTGGGCAACCAGCTTATAATCCCATAACAAGCAACACTGGTGTGAGTAGAGAATATTGGACGCAAGCAAATAATGTGGGTCAGTATGAACCCCAACATAGGAGTTCTTTTGCTTCAGCTGGGTCTTCTAGTTCATTTATGCCTTGCAGCAATTGTGGCGGCTCTGGCCATAGCTCTATGCATTGCCCAAACATTACAAGTCTACCTCGACAGTCCATGGGAGGAGGGTCCTATGGAAATAAGGCATCTTCAGGGGTAGGTGGTGGTGTTGCCACTGGTGAATGCTTTAAATGTCATCAAACTGGTCACTGGGCAAGAGACTGTCCAGGTTTCAATGCAGCACCCCCTTCTGCTTATGGAAGTAGTGTTGTTCATGGAGGGCATGGGTTTGTTCAAAGGCAACAGCTTGGCGGATTTTGAACTCATTGAGAATTGGAGATGCTCTAGTACCATTGTGATGGATTTTGGCATTGATTCGTTGACTGCGATTTTGATGGCATAAGCTTCAGAAGTCATGGATTTCACTTTCCACAACATGCGATGAGCTTTTTCAAAGGCAAGAGCTTGACGGATTTTGAACTTCTATTGAAAATTGGAGATGATCTAGTAATATTATAATATTATGTTGGATTTTGGCATTGTTTGTTGACTGGTTCCTGGGGTTGGGTGATCTGTGCAGCTCAGTTTTCAGAACCCATTTTGATGGCGTTAAGCTTCAGAAGTCATGGATTTCACTACCCTCAACATGCTATTGAAATGTGAGCGGCTTGCTATGTTTTTTTTCTTCGGTATAGTCAGTTTATGAAGCAATGGTTGGCATCTTTATATCAAATTGGATTGTTATTAGCACAAATATAACTTCAAGCTTGAGTCATGCGCTCGTAGAGAAATTTCTGTGGGCATGTTACAAGCCTCCCTATGACTATTTTTGTAATATATCTAGCTGGTTTATGTTGACTAACTTAAAGGCTGTACTGCAAATTTTCGCTGAATTTTTAACTGTGTTAATATGGAACTGCTTCAACTTGCCTTCTTAGGTCCCTGACTTTTATCACGATTTGTTGCCTTTGCTGTTGTTTGCTTCTTGTTCTCCCTGCTGAAAAGTTTGAGCTTTCTGAACTAAGAAGAGATGAAAATAATGAAATATATTAGGCGGCATCTTCGTCTGTCGAGTTAATTATTTTTCATTGTCAAAATTAATGGGAAAAATTAGTAAATGAGCAATTGGTTAAGTCGGTTCGATCGGCTAGAAAATCTGTGAAGGTTAAATGTCGAAAGCCAAGATAAACTGAAAATTTTATTTTAAGGGTTTTAAAATAATTTTTCATAGCACTTGCTATTTTAAAATAATTTTTAATACATTTTTATTTTAATATCTTCTTCATATGAATGGTTGATACTTTAATTACTACTTCTAATCTTAATTATAAAAATTAATTAATTTTTTTAATAAATTAAATAAGTTAAATAAATTAATTATAATTAATACAAAAATTAATTGATTAATTTAGATAAATTAAAAATTATATAATATAAATTTATTAAGAAATTATATTTAATTATAATTTATTTATTTATTTAAATTTTTAATCTATATTTATATTAAAGAGAGAGTATTTTAGTTCTTTCTTTCTCAGTAATTTTTTCTCTTTTATTATTTTTATATTAAAATTATAGAATTCTTTTTTAAGTTTTTTCAATATTAGTTTGTGTTAGTTACAAATATATAATAAAATTCAATATTTTAAAAATAATTATATAATAATTGAAGATGTTTGGTTATTTCAGAATAAAATATATAAAATTTAAGTCATAAAATATAATATTATTTATAATTAATTTACTTGTGAGAATATTACAGGGACTAATTGGAAAATAATGTAAATCATAGCGAGTAAATTTAATAGAAACCTAAAATAAAATAATAATATTTCTTAGGATTATTACAAAGTTCTCTACGCCACGATTTATCTCGAGTTTCCCCGGTTTTAGGCAGGAAAACACGTGACAGCATCCTGTGTCGTCGTGCTCCCGCTTTGTGGCTGCCACACGTCCTTCTAGCTCTCGGGGTCATCGATCGCCGTCCGGCAACAATCACTCCGGTCCGGTATGTTCTCCCTCTTCAGACTCCTTAGCTTTTGCCAATTTCAGTATTGATCACTTTCTCGTCTTAGTTCAATTCATTGGTTTTCGATTCGTTGAAGATAGATAAATCAGCTTATTAGGGTTCGTTTGAATCTATCTTTCGGACCTCATACGGTCTAGATTCTTGGATTTTTTTTTCTGGCTTCTTGGAAAATCAATTATTTTCATGGTTTTCAATAATTGGATTGTGTGTTAAACTCAATAACGGTCTATTTGCTGAATTTCCTTATTCTAAATGCTTTCTGATGTTGGAGACCTGTGGTCGTGCGTTTTTTAGCCCTTATAATTCAATTCATACTGTTAAATTTTTAATAACTGTCTAACCATTGACACCCTAAATTTTTAATAACTGTCTCATCATTGACACCCTAACCTCCACTGAAGGCTTAGGTGCTGGTTCTACTTCCTCATTTAGTTTACTAGAACTGGGAACTTTTCATATTTTGCACTAGAAACGATGAATGTGAAAGTTTCTGTGCCAATTGCTGATCGAGACGTGGACCCTTTTGATTTGTAATCCAGAAATTAACTTAGGGATAGTTTTATTAGTCTATATACTTTCTCATTTTGTTTATTTTCTCTGTTTTTGTAGGAGTTGCTTTGATAACAGTTGACAATGGACTTGTTAAAGGGAATGAATGGAGATGGATCTGAGTTCCCCTTTGATGTGAAAGACATCCAAAGGTGCCCCTTTTTGAGAAACATCAACAAACCTACAAACTTCTCCTTTTTTCCATCAAGGATTAACATTCCTGTAAGTTGTCTGTGCACTTTCTACTAAACTTCTCTCTGAATGTTGAAATTCTATCTGGGTCAGTATTTTAACCGAGTGCCTTAATTCTAAATATTCAGGTGCCTGGAGCCAAGGGTCCTATATTTGAAGATGGTCCTAATTTTGACACGGCATTTAAGCTCTTCCATGGGAAAGATGGAATTATCCCCCTCTCTGAGAAATCTGACTTACACTATGATAATAGAGAACTTGAGCCTCAGCCTTTTTTCAACCCTTTAGCTGCAAATTTTTCCACCATAAGCCTGTCATCCTTTGGGCCTGGTGGCATGTTCAGTTTTGGTAATTTCTCTGAGAAATGGAAGAAGCAAAAGAAGACTGAACCGTCAAACAAAAGAGAACCTTCATCCCAGGTAAACATCGTTTTTGGGCACATTAACATGAGTTTAGTGCTGGTAGGAAACATTTAACTATTTAATGATATGGCCTAGAGAATGTCCAATGCATGGCATGAATTAATATGATCATGTGAAAGAAAAACCTGCACTTTCCGTGTTTGGATATGTTGCATCTTGTAATACTTTTGTCAAATATTAGCAATAATTCTGCTATTGGGTTGAGGCTCCAAGGGCAAGGTTTTTATAATTCTATGTGCTTGATTAAATTTAAGCGAGCTAGCTTATCAAGTTTCAACTGCTGCAGAAAAAAATCTTGGAGATGTAACTTGTATTGCTTCTTTGTTCTCCTGTTGAGCTTTCTATCAGAAAGAAGATTCATCAAAGCACGAGGCACTCGGAAATGAATGGTTGCAAACAGGGAACTGTCCTATCGCCAAGTCTTATAGATCTGTGAGCCATGTTCTGCCCCTTGTTGCTTCAGCTATTCGGCCACCACCTGGAATAAAGCTTAAATGCCCACCTGCAGTTGTTGCTGCAAGGGCAGCCCTTGCACGCACGGCGTTTGTGAAAAACTTGCGTCCGCAGCCTCTTCCTGCAAAAATGCTTGCAATTGCAGCCTTGGGCATGGCAGCTAATGTCCCCTTGGGTGTATGGAAGGAACACACTAAGAAGTTCTCCCTATCATGGTTTGCAGCAGTGCATGCAGCTGTTCCCTTTATCGCTATGCTTCGGAAATCAGTGTTGATGCCTAAATCAGCAATGGCTTTGACAATTGCAGCTTCTATCCTTGGCCAGGTTATTGGCTCTAGAGCTGAGCGCATGCGACTGAAAGCTACATCTGAGAGTGCCAAAGTGCTCACTGTGACAACAGGTACCATTTCAGGCTATAATCCAAGCAAGCATGGTGAGTTTAAGAACTGTCACTGCGGTGCCGGTGGGATGAATGTGAACTCAGTTTCTATGGAGGAGGGTCGTCCAACTTCAGCAGCCAATATCTGTTATTGAACACACAGATATCTATTCATGTATGAATGTAATTGATGACCAGAGGTCGTAATATGAAATAAGAAGAATAATAATAAAAGTATTATTAATTGTGTGTATGTAATATGAACAGTTGTGGCTTGCGGCATCTTATGCGGAAAAGCATGGGAGGCTGAGTTTAATGCCAAGTTCTTATAATGAATAGCAGCTCTTACTGCATCATGAAGTTTTGACTGGACCCAGAATAGAACCCTTCAACAATTTGATGAGAAACACGTATTGAACACAGCGCGTTGAAAGTTCGGGTTTGAGCTAAGCGCCGCTTTTTGGGTTGGGGAGATTTGCTATGTGCTGTGAACATAGCAGGCGGGCAAGGGAAGCGGATCCTCTCAGAATCTCCTTCTCTCAGAATCCCTCAGAAGCATAAGCACGTAGAGTTTTCTGACTTCCTCCTCCTACGTCATCCTCTGGCTCCTTTCCTCTTACCCTATCTAAAAAAAAAAATTAAAAATATTATTTTTTAAAACAACAAAAGTGTTTTCGCTGGCTCCTCTTTAAAATGTTTTTTTTTTAAATATTTAAAAAAAAACTTTATAAAAGTGTTTTGAAATTTTTTTAAAAAAGTGTATTTTTTAATTTTTAAAAGTGTTTTAAAAAACATTTTTTTTTTAACAGATGAGGGATGACGCAGGAGGAGGAGGCAAGGAAATTACATTGTGCTTATGCTTCTGAGGGATTCTGAGGGAAGCGGATTCTGAGAGGATCCGCTTCCGGCGGGCGAGCGCATCTTGTGACACAGCACGTGCTGGTGTTTCCCATTGTGCTTAGTGGATGTCATATGTTTGATTAAATTAAAATAATATAAAAGGAATTAGGATTGGAATCTAAATAAATACAACATGTCGTACAAATTTAGCTCCTCCATGTTCCGTACATTGTTCTTGTTTTAGTGTTAACGTTAATAAAGTATTACGACCTGTTTGGCCCACATACATTTGTTATTTATTTTGGGTTGGCCTAAATACACATTTTTTTTATACTGAAAAATACACATTTGTTAATTAAATATCTCAATACCCAATACTACATTGAACTGATTCCATAATCCTTTTTTGCCCTTTAGAGATAAGAAATTTTCAGCATTAGGCAATAATCCACGTGGTTAATGAGGCGGTTCATCTTCAACTTGAGGTTTATATACTTATTCCACTTTACCCAAAATAGTCAAAGATTCCTTAATGAAAATAATGTATGAAAATATCATTACTACCCCTTCTCGGAAAGAAAAAGTCACCATTACCCCAAAAACTAGTGGGAGCATTCAAGGGCACGAAAGGTCCACCAACAGAAGTTAATGTCATGATCCCACAAATAAATGCCCAATAACCTAAAGTTTATGGGTCTTGATCCCTCATTATTGGGGCACATGCTTTCTTATTCCCAAAAGACATTGATGCTCCCTTCATTCATCGATTAACTTTTTAAAAAAAATGTTACCCTTATTATAATTTATTAGGTGGAAATTTTAGCTCTAATATATTGTTTTTCTACACTATTAAATATTTTTGGAAAAAAATTATTTACAGATAAAATTAATATGTCGACCACTTTCTTGTCTCTGATAAGGTGGTAAAAGGTGATTTATAATATAAATTGGAGGGAGTATTTAAATAAATACAAGTTAACATCACAAGTAAATGCATTCATTCATGACCCATTGTGATAAATTGAGAAAGTGAATAAAGTAAAGAACCATTTACATGTGGGGTGTTGGTGGATTCTCTAAACATCAGGGACTAAAATTTAATTAATCCCTATATTCTGCCAACCTTATTACTTTTTTTCTTTTCTTCAGTTGGAAAATTTTTTACTTTGTTGACGAATTATGCAATAATTTAGGCTTTTTTTTTATTAACTTGGGTCAATTATCAGTCTCAACTTTCTTACAAAGAAAGAATACCATTATACATGGGTTGTTCCGAAAGCATTTCTAACTTAAAATTTGATTTTTTTTCCCAGCACATCGTTATTTAAAAATTTACTTAAAATATGTTTGGGGGTTCAGTGCTAGTGAGTCGGTGCTGGGCTCACTGTTGAGTGTTGACAAATGATCCACCGTAACAACTACCAGAATAATATCAAGCTGTGAATATAAAAAAATATTTTATTAAGATAGATACAATTTATTTTAATAATTTATATATTTTAAAAAATTTAATCTTTAAACTATCGAGATACAGTTTATTTTCTATAGAAAAATATTACCACAATAATGAAGTCAATGACCACTCTTTTCTTTTGTTTTCTTTTATATGTTACTTAATTCACAATTTTATGCTTTATTTTATTCCCATCTTTACTTGATTTACATTTCTATTTTGTGATTTTGTCTACTAAAAATTAATTAGTGTGCAAATCACTAAAATTTAGGACTTGATCCACCCAAACAGTGACCACGCGCCAAAATCAATGTCGGTGATTAAACTAATTTTGTGGGGTTGGCATTTATGATTTAAGTTTGACTTGTTTGGTTTAAACTTTAAACCCTGTATATATATTTAGATTCTCTATCTTTTAATTAAATTAAAATTTTATATATATCTTGCTGAATAACTTTCTATAAGAAACAATCATTATATATTTTTTACTTACATTTCGTAATTTTATTATTAATGATGTACAGTATTTAAAAATACAAATTTCTTATTTTTTTACCATTATTTTTAAAAAAATTGAGTTTATTTATTTAATTTAAAAAATAAAAATTGAGTGTAATAAATCGGGTAAATCTTAGGCGTCTTGATAATTTACCTCAAGGTGAAATGGATAGAACCAGAAAATCAGAGCCAAGGAAACCCAATGAAAAAGTTTCCAACTTTCAGTGCATCTACGTTCTTTTTCTTTTGTAACCCCCCCCCCCCCCTCATTTCCTTCTCTTTCTTATTGAACAGATTGCGTTAACAGAAGCAGAAACATGAACAGGGAAGACAAGGCACAATTTTTTTATTGTATATAATAATTGAGTAGGATTAGCGTGTGACCCATCTCTCGTTACACAACAAACGCTATGTTCCCTTTCCTCTAGGATTTTGCCTCTTCTTTCTCCTCTGTGACTCGCGCGCCATTGTTTCAGGGGTCACCATTACAAAACAGAGTGAGAAAGAGGCACTACTCTGTCACACGGTAACGGTATGAATCCTCGTCCCCTGCTTCTTTCTCTTGATTTTGTTTCTCCTATGTTATATCTTCGTACTTGTTCTCTTGCTCTTTCATCTTCTTTGTCATCATACCCAGATCTGATTTTGCTCGTTGCTGCTTCCATTTTCTCTCTTTTGCATCACAGATCTGAAATTCCTTTTCCCAGGGTTCTCTGTTTTTTTCGGTTTTAAAAATTTTCTATGTTTAGCCGCCGTGAGCTACGGCGAGCGTGGGATGCTCGTTAGAAGTTACTCTCCAAGCTTTCATCTTTTCCATTTCTAATTTTCTATATACTTATTGAAACAATGGAACCCGTTATTACACGTTTGTTTATTTCTGAATCAGAGAAAGTTGGATGCTTAAAGCTCTGCTTTTTTTTGCATATCATAAGAAAAACAGAGTTAATTGGCAAGAAATTATTGAACGACGTGATACCGTTTCACTCGTATGTTTCCATTTTTCTGAATCTTCAACGGTATAATGGTGTGGGGACGTAAGATCTGGCGTTGGCTTTGTGACTTTTTTTTTTTAAAAACTTTTTCGAGAGATGAAACAGTTCGACTCTTAGCCCATGGTATGTGACAGCCATAAAGAAAAAAACGACAAAGTGTCGGTGTTACCATATTTCACATTTACATCTTACCCATATCGTTTTAATGGTCGATGTCTTCTTCAAGTCGTCCCTACCAGCTGATACTTCATCAATCATCATTCTCACTTTATTCTCTTTACTCACTGTTAACTGATTCCCCCCACTGTGTCTCATTGATCTAATTGGTACTAACAAGTTCTGAGCTTCGCGTGTGTTTTCACATTAACCAACGTTATTATTTGTCTCTTGTTCATTCTGGGTATTGTTCTTTGTTTTTCTGGGAATTGAATGCACCCCATTTGTGCAGATGAAGCATAAAGATGGGAAACCGATCAACCTGCCAGACAAGAGGTCCAAGGTTGTCTCTACAGCAATCTTGGTTTTGCTATGTGGAGTTAGCTTCTACCTCGGTGGCTTCTATTGTTCCAATAAAAACAGTATCATCACCAACAAAATTCAGAAGGCAATGATGAATTCTCCAAAAGAATGCTCAGTAGCTCCTCTGCAAATCAGTCTCATCACCTTTCCTGAATGCACCATTGACAATCAAGACTATACTCCATGCACAGATCCAAAGGTATTATTATAATCCTCCGGTTGTACTAAATATAGGAGTTAGTTAGGGATTAGTTTTGATCTTAAATATAATATCTTAATTTATTTTAGTATAAAGTAGCATCCAGTAACTTCATATTATTTTCTAATAGTATCCAGCACCTTAATGTTATTTTTCTAGTGCATCTAGCACCCCTCGTATTATTTTTTAGTTACATCTAGCACCCCAATCTTATTTATAGTTTATGGTGCTGGAAGTACTAGAAAAATAATATCAGGGAGTTGGATGCACCATAAATAAAATTAGAGTGTTAAATGCAATTAGGAAATAATATTAGGGTGTTGGATGCTACATTACCCTCATTTTATCTCTTATATTTATAGTCTAATGTTACACAAAAATATTTCAAAAAGATCAAGTTACATTTATTATAATTAATTTCTTTAATCTATCTGAATTAGTTAAGTAGGCTTTATATTAAGGAGGGGACAAATATTATTAAAGAGACGAAAGTGGTCTCATTGATGATGATGATGATTAAGGAAGCTTGCCTGGTTTTGCAGAGATGGAGGAAGTATGGTACGTATAGGCTAACGTTGTTGGAAAGACATTGTCCTCCAAAGTATGAGAGGAAAGAGTGCTTAGTTCCTCCTCCCGATGGCTATAAGCCTCCAATCAGATGGCCAAAGAGCAGAGATGAATGTTGGTACAGGTATATTTATTATGTGTGCTTTATGAGTTAGTTAACATTAGTTAATTTTGAGGAGTTAGTTAATTAGTTGACCTAACTGAAATGAACATGTGATGTGTGGTTAGGTGCACTTTCACTGTCACATATCGAATTCTAAATTTTGCCAATTTCATTGGAGCCTACTACTACCTTAAACCGGCTTCAGAAAAATTGATTAGTTGAGACATGGACACAAATTTCAGGAACGTGCCGTATGATTGGATAAACAAGCAGAAATCGAATCAACATTGGTTAAAAAAGGAAGGAGAGAAATTCCTGTTTCCTGGTGGAGGTACTATGTTCCCTAATGGTGTCGGAGAATATGTTGATTTAATGAGAGATCTTATCCCAGAAATGAAAGAAGGCACTATCCGAACCGCCATCGACACTGGTTGTGGGGTGAGTTTATTTCATTACCACCTAATCTCAATAGCAGATATGTTGGCTGGAACAGTTCTCTGATAAGTAGTAGGAGAAGAGACGAAGAAGAAGAAAGTTATACATGATGTCTTCAAGGCGTGGACAACACTTTCGTCTAAGCTTAATTTTTTTTCAAAATACAATGAATAAAAGATATCGTGCATAATTTTCTTCTCCATCTCTTCTCATTCTGCTCTTCACATAACCATTCCCACCACCAAGATACTGACATAACATAGGACATGATTATATGAATTAAATCCTGGGAACTGTGATTTATGTAAAAGGTTGCTAGCTGGGGAGGTGACTTGTTGGATCGTGGGGTGCTCACAGTTTCTCTGGCTCCAAGAGATAACCATGAAGCTCAAGTTCAGTTCGCTCTTGAACGTGGCATCCCTGCAATTCTTGGCGTCATTTCCACTCAGAGACTTCCTTTCCCTTCAAATTCCTTCGACATGGCTCATTGCTCAAGATGCCTCATCCCTTGGACCGAATTTGGTAATTCACACACTCTAGAATCTTCATGTTTTATGACTATTTGATTAGAGTTTTAACAATGACAATGTTGTGACATATGTGTCTGCAGGGGGGATTTATTTGTTTGAGATTCATCGTATCCTGCGACCCGGAGGATTCTGGGTACTGTCTGGTCCGCCGGTGAACTACGAGAGAAGGTGGAGGGGATGGAACACGACGGTGGAAGAGCAAAGATCAGACTACAACATGCTTCAAGAACTGCTCACATCCTTGTGTTTCAAGCTCTACAACAAGAAAGAAGACATCGCAGTGTGGCAGAAATCACCAGACAACAAATGTTACGACAACATCGGACCAGAATCGTACCCACCGAAATGTGACGACGGTCTCGAACCTGACTCTGCCTGGTACACCCCTCTCCGTCCATGCGTGGTGGTTCCCAACCCCAAGCTCAAGAAATCGAGTCTGAACAAGGTTTCTAAGTGGCCTCAGCGTTTACACGTGGCACCGGAGAGAATCACCGATGTGCCTAGTGGCTCTGCCAGCATGTTCTCGCATGATGATAGTAAGTGGAAGAAGAGGGTTCATCACTACAAGAAGTTGTTGCCGAAGCTCGGCACCAACCAGATAAGGAATGTTATGGATATGAACACCGTGTTCGGAGGTTTCGCCGCGGCTTTGATCGGTGATCCTGTTTGGGTTATGAATGTGGTTTCCTCGTATTCTACAAACACCCTCCCTGTGGTTTTTGATCGAGGCCTGATCGGAACCTTCCATGACTGGTAATTCTCAAATGATTCTCCTCCTTAGCGTAAAAAGTTAGTTGACTTTGCTAATTGATTTTTTTAACTAAATTAAATTAAAAAAATAATTAATTAATTATGACTAAATATATTAACTCAAAATAAATTTATATTATATACTCTTTAATTTTTATCTAAATTAATCAACTAATTTTTATATTAATTATAATTAATTAATTAATTTAATTTTTTAAATTTATTTTAAAAAATTAACTAACTCTTATATTAAATATTAATAGAGTGTTAAGTTTGGAATCCTCCAAAAATATCACTATTTATCTAAAACTTTGGATGTTAATTAAGTCGTACCATGTAACCGAATTACCTAATGAGACAAGGTATGTCAAAATGCTGTGTTGTTTGTTGTAGGTGCGAGGCATTTTCGACATATCCTCGAACATATGACCTGCTTCATGTGGATGGACTCTTCACTGCTGAAAGCCACAGGTGAGTTTTTCATGATCGTCCCTGTTTCTTATACACCATTGAATTGCTCCTTGAACATGAACATGAATTGATAGAACAACAATGGGTGCGAAATTGATTGCAGATGTGAGATGAAGTACGTGATGCTGGAGATGGACAGGATCCTGCGGCCGACAGGGTACGCGATAATCCGAGAATCCACGTATTTTGTGGATGCGATTGCGACAATGGCGGAGGGAATGCGATGGCAGTGTCGTCAAGAAAACACCGAATACGATATTGAGACTGAGAAGATCTTGATTTGCCAGAAGAAGCTCTGGTACTCTTCTTCCAGTGCTTGAAGATGACGGCGACGACCCACCAACTCAGATCTTCAAAACGATTCATTTTAGTTATAAAGGACCCAAAGCCATGAGTCACGGAGAAGTTTACGAGTGGAAATCAAATATGATTTTGGTTAAGTTATAGTGAGATTTTTAATTCTAGTACGGATATACTTATTCTGTATAGGCCAACAAATGTATTGGTTAGATGCCCTCCCTTTTATCTCTCTCTTCTACTTTTCTTCTTCTCTGTAATATGAAGGTGGAGTCCTGTGACTACACAACATTCCCCATGCCATGAATACTGTTGCTACTTCTTCCACTGTATCCCTTAGAAACATGTTACTATTTCAGTACAAATTCTTTCCCCAGAATTCAGCCGTCTTGTTCATTTTTTTTTTAAATACTCATATAATCCTTAATATAATATTTATTTAATTAATTTAATTAGATTAAAAAAATTATTTAAATTAATTAATATATTTTTTTAAAACACTCTAATCATATTTTTTAATTTTTTTTATTTTATTATTATTGAGAGAATATTAATAATAATAATTTAAAAAAATTAATAAATATAATAAATATATTTTATATTTAAAATTAAAATAAATTTTAAATTTTATTTCAAGCACTGGAGGAGTATTATTTGACCAACAAAAAACTACAAAGAGATAAACATGAAGAATTGAAAGTCTTTACCAAATATAACGTTAGTGGTAGAGTCTCCCCTTTGGTTTGGGGCTATCAAAAATTGTCCGAAATTATTAACGATTTTATAATCTAATAATTTTTTATATTTTATATTTTATACTCCAAAAAAAAAATCCTCCTTTACCCTCTAAATCCTTACTACCAAACAACGCTTGGCTTTAGACATATAAAAAAATATTTTATATTTAAAATTAAAATTAACTTTTTAATTAAAATATATAAGAATTTGTGGGAGTTGTTGTGACACAGAATTATTGTGAGGTGCTTACTCCTTGGGAATACCTCACAATGTGTTTGGTCTTCACAACAACGATAAGGTCGGTATCTATACCATACCTTGTTGGGTATGAGAATTGAGAGACACTTTTGGTTGTGTAGGGTTAATACCTACGCAAGGGGTTGTCAATGTCAAGAAAGGGACCATACGGACCTCGCTAATATATAGAATAATCATATATGTTGTATTTTAAAAATATTATTATAATATTTAGTTATTACAGTTTTTTTTCTATAGTTTTAAATCACAAATTTTTAAGATAAAATAGTATAATTTTTTATTAAAATATAAAAATTAATATTTTAAATAAAAAAAATTAAAGAATCAAAACTTATCATTTAAAATTATAATTATCAAAAATTAAAATAATGATAAATTTTTAACATCGTGGAGAAGAAAATAAACCAAGTGGAAGAGAATGGAAGGTTGAAAGGTGAATTCCATCGTGGGGGAGAAGAAGAAGAACGGTATGTTTGACCTTAAACTTAAGTTTTAAAAAAATGTATGGTTTAAATTTTAATTTAATTTTTTTAAAAAATAAACAGCTATATTTATCTATAAATATTTTTTAACTAAATTATAATTTTAAATAAACTATTGAAACGAATTTTTAGAATAGTAAAAGAGTTTATGGACTATCCAATTACTATATTATCTCTATTTTTTCTTATACCCTCTCTCATCTCTCATCTCTCATCTCTCTTTTCTATTATCTATTCTCTTTCCTTTCTTCTCTCCCATCTTCACCTTATCTCCTCTCTCTCCTCTCCACCCTCTCTCATCTCTCTTCTCTTTTCTCTATCCTCTCTCATTTTTTTTACTTTTAATTAAATCATACATTTTTATTAATTTACTAATATAAAATTATTTTAAAAATAATTATTTAAATATTTATTTATTTAAAATTATTTTTTTTATAGATTCTTTAGAAAAAGTTCTGTTTTATAAACTGTCTAATTTTTTTTTTTTAAATCTTATCCAAATCATACAAAAACAGAGCAGCGCGTTTGTGGAATGAAAAGGATGGAACAGAGCAATCCAATCATAACTTGAGTCACTTATTCTCTGCTATAGTGCTCTTCTGTTCTGGTACAGCACAACTTGTCCTCAACCGCGTTGAAACTGCACATCGATGTTCAATATAATAATAATAATAATTATTATTATTAAAAAAGAAAAAAATAATCACATTGATATTCGATGATCAAACTGTGCTTGATGATTATATATAATCAAATTAGTATACTTTTAATTATATACTAACTACATAATTAAGGAAGAATAATGAAAAGAAAATAAAAAAAGATAGTAAACAAACAAAAAATTAAAGTTCGCGCCAATCATTTATAGTTTTATAATATCTATGTATATTTGCTTCATTGTCCTTTTAACCCTAAACATAAAACAGAGGAGTGGGTTATTGATGCTAATCACCTGCTTAACACTAAAACTGGTCCCATTATGACATGTGAGTATATCTACGAGTGCTGGAAGGAGAAGCCCCTCCTCGCATGTGCTCACCAATTTTTCCCTCTCTGTTTTTTTTTTTTTTTGTATGCTTTGCTTTTGTCTTCTAATACTTTTCCTCACATTCTTCTGTCATTCTATTATCTCCTCACCGTCCTCATAAAACCTTATTCACCCACTTTCCTTTATTGGATCCCATCAATTTTCTATATTCTAGATATACGAACTAATTAAAAATTATTTGTTATCTCAAAAGTAAAATTTTAATATACTTTATTTTTTATATTTATTATTATTTTTAAAATTAATTTATATAACTTATAAATTAATTTACTCATTTAGTTCTTAATATAGGATATAATTGAAAAGTTAATATTGATCCTAAATATAAGACATATTTTTTTATATTTAACCAATTTTTTAAATTATTTATATTGATACCCACTCAACAATAATCAAATAAGAGAGATAAAAGAAATTAAGGAATATAGTTATAGTATTTTAAAAAATATATATTATATTAACTAACTTAACTAATTTTATTAATCTAATTAAATTAATTAAATAGATTTTATATTAAAGATCGGAGCATAATTTAATGTCATACATAATTAATTTAATTAACTTATTTAAATTAGTTAAGTAATTCTTCAGTTAAAAAATAAGAGGAATATTATTATTCTATTTGCCATCCGACGTTTGTTTTGCAGCATAATATTGAAGTTTTTATGTTAAAATGTTTGATCCACGAATTTTGAAATGTGAGGAAACACGTCAAATTTTTAGATTAGATGAAAAATATTGAACTATGGTCAAAATGTGATCGTATGTAATTTAAAATTCGATAATCTTAATTTAATCTATTATGGAAATTTTATTAGTGTACGTATCACGCAGTGCCAAAAAGGAAATCAAATATAAGCTAAACATATGTAATTAAAGTCATGTGTGCAAATTATGTTAAGGTATTTGAATAGGTTGTTTTCCTCAATGGTACCTAATCATCAACCTGTCTAATTGGATTAGATTAAATGAATTAGTTAAATTAATTAATATGACATATTTTTTAAAATGTCCTAATCATTTTTATTAACTCCCTCTCTCCCTATCTTATTTAATAATTGTTAATGAGAATCAGTAGGTGTAATTTAGAAAAAATGATAAATATATGAAATATATCTTATATTTATGATTAAGATTAACTCTCTAAATTAAGGATTGAAGGAGTATTAGAGATTGATGAAATTGAAGTTGTTTTAAGCAATCATCTGAAGACATTGTTAGACGTCTTCCCATGAAGTTTCAAATCTTTGTTTACTAGCCTGTGAGAGACTAAATAGACCAACCCAAGAAGGCGTATGGAATGAGTAGAGTCAAAGTGGTCAAAAGAGAGCACGAGGTTAATGCGTTTGCAGTCTTTTTCTTTGTCTCGGTGTGATGCATCGGTATTCAAATACGCCTGCATGAATCATGATCCCTGCACTACCATATTATTATCTCCTATTTGAGGACTAGCTAGCTTCAGACTCTTCACTCCCTCTATAACTTCGATTATTATTCTCCATTCCTTCTCTGAGAGATCCCTCCATGGATACTAAACCTAAGTCCGATCAGGTCGTCCTCTTCATCGACCACCTCAACGCTAGCCCTCCTTCTTCCACGGAAACTCATTACAACAACGACGACACCACCACCACCAACAAGCCCAAACTCAATTCCAGAGTCCAAACCCTCAAACGCCTCAGCTTCTCCAAACCCAAATCTCGCATCCTAGAACACAACCACCCACTCTACAACAACAACTTCATCACTGTCCCCGAAGAAGCCGCCCAAGACCCTTCCCGGTATTCTTCCACCGACGACGAATGGAACGACCTCGACGACGATGATGAAGAAGATGACGATGATCAGTTCGAGGAGGACGGCCGACCCAAGTCCAACAAGAAAACCAAACGTCGTCGTCGTAGGAAGATTCAATGGAAACGCGTGGGGGAGTGGGCCTTGTTCCTCATCATATTAACAAGCTTGGTCTCTTGCATCACTATTCCTTCCATCAAAGCAAAACATTTGTGGGGCTTGGAGATTTGGAAATGGTGTTTGTTGGGGATGGTCACGCTCAGTGGACGATTAGTCTCCGGCTGGCTCGTGGCTATCTCCGTCTTCATCTTAGAACGAAACTTCATGCTCAGAGAGAAAGTGTTATATTTCATCTACGGTCTCAGAAAAAGCATCAGAAACTGCATATGGCTTGGCCTCGTTTTATTCTCTTACTGGACCGTCGTCTTCGACAACATCCAGAAGAAAAACCATAAGTTCCTCAACAAGGTGTTTCAGGCCCTTGTCGCCGTCCTCGTCGGAGCCATAATCTGGCTCGTGAAGATCTTTCTGGTGAAACTGCTAGCTTCTTCGTTCCACGTCGCGACCTACTTCGACAGAATGAAAGAGAGCGTGTTCCATCACTACATATTGGACACACTCTCGGGGCTTCCAATGGAGGAGAACGACGAAACGCAGCATCCACTGACGGGGTCGAAATCCATGCCAAGCAACTGGAAGGGAAGCAGCAAGGCAATGAAGGAGGCGAAGAACTTGTACAAGTCGAAGAAGTTTGGGTCGAGGAAGATAGATATGGAGAAGCTGAGAGAACTGAGTATGGAGAGCACGGCGTCTGCGTGGAGCGTGAAGAGGCTTGTCAACTACGTGAGGTGGTCTGGTTTGTCGACGATTTCCCGGACCGTCGATGATTTCGGGAACGCTGAGTCGGAGATATGTAGCGAGTGGGAAGCTAGGAACTGTGCGCAGAGGATTTTCAAGAACGTTGCTAAACCTGGTGCCAAGTAAGTGCGTATTAGTGCGTGTCTTTATTATTTTAATTACTTATTAGATAGATATGCTTAAGTAGACAACTTTTGTTATACGTCTGCAATCTGCATGCCCTTGAAATAAAAGTATAGTCATTCACGTGATAATTAGAGAAGCAACAATAATACTTCTTATCCTACTAAATAAAGTCAGTTATATGTATAGGTTTCATATGATATTATTGTGCCCTATCATCATTTATATCTTTAAATATATTATTAATAAAAAAAAATTATGTTTAACTACTTCACAGAACATTCTCTTCAATTTTTTCTTTACTCTTTTTCATATGACTATATATTGTATGATCTACCTTTTTACTAGTATATTCAATGACTTTCTTTGTATATATTTAAACCACCTCAAATAATCAATTTTTTACTATTTTCTCTTTAATATTTGACATATATACCCACTCTTCCTCTTATATATGTGATTACTCTTAACATGATCTTTTGTTGTATGGCCACACGTGTATCCAATTTTTTTTATAAGTAGAGCATAATTAGTTTAAATTAATTAATCATCTCAAACAATGATGTCTCATCATGGCTGCAGATCTGGTTAATATATTATCAATGATAAGAACTTTGAATGCATAAGATTTTTCATAAAAAGGAATTATAACATGCGACGGTCCACTAATTAAAGATGGTCCACTGATCCCCATAGTAACTATTGCCACTGAAGAAAACGTGATAAAATTCAGAGCTATCACGCATGCATCATGACCACTAAGAAGCAACTTAATGACACACATGGTGTAAAGAATATTCTTGTGAAGCAGCTCGCTCTATCCAGAGTGATCATGACAATATAATGATATAATCCCAAACCGACTTGAAATTATGGTTCACACACACAAGGGCTTCATGAAACGACCCTTCTGGGACTGATGATCAAGAGTTGCATTGTGGTCCTCAAATAGTTGATATGTGGTCCTTCTTCGTCACCAAACGACAACCATTTCCATATGCCGTATGACGTTTTGGGTGTAAAAAGTGAGGTAGCCAGGTAGCCATAACTAGACACCTCTACTCCTCTAGGCTTCGATCTAGCACAAGCTGATGGCCCCATCACTCTCCACAGTAGTAATCTTCGTTGTGCTCTGTCTTGTCGCACTAACTCTAGCTGGTCCATTATATTATCTTGGCCCCACCACTACTAGCTACTATAACATTGTGCCATGTCAAATATTCTCTCCACTATATATAAAGGGTGTGTTTATAAACTCATAAAATTAAAATTTTAAAAAATTTATAGTCTAAATTTTAATTTTAATTTTTTTAAAATAAATAGTTATATTTATTTAAAATAATTTTTTTGACCAAATCATAGTTTAAAATTAAGATTTTAGATAAACTATCGAGACTAACTTCTATAATAATAAAAGAGCTTGTAAACTATACAATTACTATTTTATCCTTATTTTTTCTTACACATTTTCTCGTTTCTCTTCTCTCTTCTCCACCCTCTTCCTCTCTCTTATTTTCTCTCTCTTCTCCACCCTCTATTATCTCTCATCTCTTTTATTTTTAATAAAATCATACCCTTTATGGTAAGTTTTTAATTACAAAAGTCTTTATGATAATAACTATTCAAATACTCATTTATTTATAACTATTTTTTTTTATATAAGTTTTTTTCTACATTTTTTTAAGAACTTTTTTTTATAAATTTTTTGCCAAATTTTTATCTAAACAAGCCTTTAACGAGATGAAGCATGTATCTTCATAAGTCCCATGTTTGGAGGGTCGAGTTGAAATATAGGCTTATAAAGGTTTGGGCTCTTTAAACCAACCGTCGGCTTTTGTTAGCTTTTGAGACGTGGTTTTTTAAAAAACTTGTGCTGTCACACATGCAAGAAGTGGTGGGTCAAGATACTCAAAATATCAAATTCTATATGCCCTGCTATATACTTACCTTATATCTTATATCCTTATATAAGAATTAGTTATTTTTTTTAATAAATTAATAAAATTAAATTAATCAATTAATTATAATTAATATAAAAGCCAATTGACAAATCTAAATATATTAAGAAGTATATAAAATAAATTCGTTTTGAGGAGTTAGATTTTATTATAGTTAATTAGTTAATTTGATTTTCTTAATCTATTTAAAAAAATTAATTAGTTTTTATATTAAATATCGAGGTAATATATAGATTTAGTTTCAGGTTTAATTCAATTTCTTTATAGTCAAAATCAAACAGTATCTGTCTGTCATTGTTCCACTACTCCAACTTGGGCTTTCTATGGCTATTGGGTCATATTCTGCTTAAGAATAATATTATCAACTTTGTGAGACCTTCAGATCCTTTTGCGGTGATTATACAAACATGGAGGAGCTATGTTCATGTTCCGGATGACCAATTAGGTAAGGAATTAATATCTCCACGTTCATTTCATTGGCGACCTCCCCCTCCAGAATAGATTAAAGTTAATGTGGATGGAGCTTTCACAGCAACGCATAATAGAGCAGGATGTGGGGGTATTATTAGGGATCATACTGGAAGATGGGTGATAGGATTTACAAATATGTTAGCGTCGTGTAACGCTTTTGAAGCAGAGCAGTGGGCGGTATATAAAGGATTAAAGCTTGCTTGGGAAATGGGGTTTAAGAAAATAATTTTAGAGTCTGATGCCAAGAATGTGGTAGAGATGTTGTCGAATTTGAGAGATAATAGATGCAGCTTGTTGCTTTCACAAATAAATGGTCTTCTAAAGTCATCGTGGGAAGTACAGTTACAACATATACCTAGAGTTCACAATCAAATTGCAGATACTCTAGCAAAAGAAGGTTTAAGATTTACAACAATGTATCACTCCTGCCCTTCACATTTAAGGGATGTGGTTACCAACGAGATTTTGGGATTTAATTCCCTTGTAGATTAGTTTTATTTATCTAGGGCGCACATGCCCTCTCTTGTACAAAAAAAAAAAATATTATCAACTTTTGATGAAGATTATGATGGTCACCTGCACTTCATAGGCTAAATTGAAGAAGCTTTTTTGGAGACATACAAAGAAAACCTATTCTTACTTACGTACTCAGATGGAACAAGTCATAAATTTTGATTGATATATACCTGATTCTATAAATTTGATTGAAGGTATATTGACGAGGAGGATCTCTTGAGATTCTTGAAGAGAGTTGAAGTTCATACTATATTCCCGCTCTTCGAAGGTGCCCTTGAAACTGGGAAGATTTCTAGGTCTTCATTTAGAAACTGGGTGGTAAGTTTTTAATTTAGTGCAAATCCGTTTGTTTGTTAGTTAATTAATTAATGAATTTTCATGGAAATATATATATATGATCAGATTCGAGCTTATTATGAAAGGAAGGCTCTGGCACAATCACTGAATGACACGAAAACAGCAGTGCAACAGCTTCACAAACTAGCAAGCTCAATAGTGATAGTGATAATAATTATAGTGCTGCTTTTGGTGATGGAGCTGGCTACTCTCAAGGTCGTACTTTTCTTCATGACACAGATAGTTCTTGTTGGAGTTGCCTTCCAGGGTACCTGCAAAAGTGTGTTGGAGGCCATCATCTTCGTCTTCATCATGCACCCCTTCGACATTGGAGATCGCTGTGTCATTGATGACGTCCACGTAAGTTAGTCATTCGAAACCTCAAAAATGCCCACTATATTCATTATATATATATTATTAGGTCAATCTCTCTAGACTATGCCAATTTAATATCTTCAACGTACAGATGATTGTGGAAGAGATGAATATCTTGACGACTGTGTTTCTTCGATACGACAATGAGAAAATCTACTATCCCAACGCAGTTTTGCTCACCAAGCCAATAAGCAATTTCTACAGGAGCCCGGAGATGTGGGATTCTATTGATTTCGTTGTTGATGTTTCCACGCCTATGGAGACCATCATTTCACTCAAGAAAGCAATTCAAACGTAAGAATATAATATGTCTCTCTTCATCTTTATTTTTCATGTCCCTATATATATATATATGTTAGAAAAAATAAGGGGAGGAGAGAGAAATTGGGCATATAGATCTCGCGTCGAATCACCTCACCAAGGCCCTCACACAGAGTTTAGGCTACTATAAAATCTAAACTACAGTGACACAACAAATGCAAGAGAGAGATAGAGAGTTAGCCAGAAAACTCAATAGTTTCAAGGGAAGAATAATTGAAAAGATGCCCATATTTGTAGAGTCAGGTGGACGAGGAATCGCTCATTTATTAGGAAATATTTCCTACTTGCCCCGCAAACTAGGAAATATAGCCCAACCCATCAAGAGCTGACCTGAAGTCTAACTGTATGTATGTATGTATGTATGTATGTATGTATGTATGTATGTATGTATGTATGTATGTATGTATGTATGTATGTATGTATGTATGTATGTATGTATGTATGTATGTATGTATGTATGTATGTATGTATGTATGTATGTATGTATGTATGTATGTATGTATGTATGTATGTATGTATGTATGCATGCATGCATGCATATATGCATGCATGTATGTATGTATGTATGTATGTATGTATGTATTAAACAGTCCTATGTATGATAGTAACATGATTAAATTTTGATGAGATATAGGTACATAGAGAGCAAGCCCAAGTATTGGAATCCAAAGCACTCAGTGATAGCGAAGGAGATAGAGAATGTGGATAAGCTGAAGCTGTGTCTTTGTGTTCAACACACAATCAACCATCAGAACTATGGGGAGAGAAACAATCGGATGACAGAGCTTCTGTTGGAGCTGAAGAAGATCTTTGAGGTGCATGGGGTAAAGTACAATCTTCTCCCTCAGGAGGTCCACCTTACCAAGGTGAACAGTACCCAAAATGGGAGGCCTGTGTTGTAATCTCATGCATGCTACCTTCAGTTTTAATTTGGGCTATGCCTCTCTCTTACTCAATCTGAATCTTCCAGTTAAGTTCTGTGCTTCTTGTACGATGACTTTGTGATAAGTTTTATCGTGCTATATACATTACTAAAATATTTATATATATATTCGCGCGTGTCAAAGTTGTCTTCTTTTGAGGTTAGCCAACTGGGTCATGTACCATTCTGTCTATGGAAAGCCTGTTATCAGTGTTTTGGGATTAAAAGACAGAGACAGAAAGCATAGGTTCATGTTCTCAATGTTGTACCAAAAAAAAAAGTGTTCTCAATGTTGCCTAATGAAAAACGAGTAAAATTAAAGAATGATTTGGATTTACTTGCCCTGTCCAAATTAAAAACATGTTTTGCCGGTCATACTTTTAAAGTTAGAAGAAATTCATTTCTTATACTAATTTAAATTAATCTAACGAAATAAGATTATTTTAGAAACTCATATATTAAAAAGATAACTACAAATCTCAAGAGTATTTTTGTTTTAAAGTTTTCTCTTTAAAAGTAATTAAAGAGACCTTAGTGAGAAAATTTGCTTTCTAATTTAACAGCCTCAAAGACTCCAACACTATATGGTGATCACATCTTTTCTATATGGATAATATTGTCATTATTCCTTGCTCTTTAATTATTTATCTGTCTATATAAAATTCTAAACATAATAAGAAAATAATTTTTTCCTTTTACTTTTTTGTTCTTTTCTGTTGTATATTGTAAGCAACAAAAATATTTTTATGTAAATTTATATATGTTTTATCTAAAAAAATGTGAAAGATCATGGGGGAAGATCAAATTGAATAGGTAGCCACGAGCTTGATGAAAAGGTGGGGAATTGCTTGAAGAGGGCGCAAAGAAAGAGGTGATTTGGTGGCGTGCGAGTTGGCCTTCCACCTAAGACCCTTACCCTGGCACGTGGCAACCCCCCTTCACCTCAATCCCCCCCATTCTCACTCTCAAATGTCTGGTTCAGTGGAATCATTTTCATGAAAATGCTCTGTTCTTTACAGAAAATCTTTCCCACAGGGTGATTCTAAATTTAACAATATAGATTACTTATTTGATCTTATTCATAGGATAAAATAAATTATTTATATAAATAAAATATTTTACTCTTTATTTATTATTGAGCACCTAATTTAGATAGTTAGGCTCTTAAAGCCTGTAATTTAATAAGTTTTGGATATTGGACGTCTAATTTAAAAATCATACTGTACAATATTGAGTGTAGATTTTATGTGTATTGTGATTAAAGGGCTGTTTGGATGGGAGACAAACTATGGTTTTAAAAAAAATTTGGACAAAATTTTAGTTTGAAAATTTTTTAAAACAAACACCTATATTTGTCCATAAGTGCTTTTGGATAAAATCATGGTTTTGAATAAGTTATTAAAACTAGCTTTTTGAACAATAAAAGAGTTTATAGACTATCAAATTACTATCTTACCCCTACTTTTTTTTACACCCTCTCTCCTCTCTCATACTTTTTCTTACACCCTCTCTCCTCTCTCTTACTTTTAATCAAATCATATCATTTTTAGTAATTTACTAATATAAAAAATTATTCTAAAAATAATTATCCAAACACTTATTTATTCATAATTACTTTTTTTTCATAAATTTTTTTTTAGGAGTCATTTTTCATAAACTGTTCATAATTTTTTTTTTAAATCCTATCTAAATAGGTCAGTAGTTATGCGGGGAGGACATTTGAAAAGCAGCTCTCATATGTTAAAAAAATGGCATAAATACTTAATTAATATATCATTTATTTGACATTTTTTATGAAAAAACCGTTAAATATTAATAAAAAATAAATATAATAATATAGATTAATTCTCACGACATAATAAATTAATATTAAATCGTATCACATTTTGTCTATAAAAAATGTGCTAATGGCCTATAAAAGCAATCTCTAATTTTAGAAGCTTCTCGGGATGGAATGTCTACCTAAGGGCATGATGTAAGGCATCTTCGCTCTAAATTTTAAATTATGGAGGACCAAATTGATATACTCAAATGTATGTAAAGATATTCATATGGTTTCAATAAGCAGAGGGGCGTCTATTGAGACACGTGTTTATTGGGAAAGGTCAAAATTTTTTATATAGCATAAGCCTAAAAAAAAAAAAAGACTAGTCTAAAGTCAAAATTCGTTTAAGAAGTAGGGGAGTAATTAACATTTAACTTATAAAATCTCTTTTACTTCTTAATTTAGTTTTTAAATTTTAATTTAAAATAACATAATATTGATAATTTATTAAATTAAGGACTAAGGAATTATAAGTGTTTCGTCAATAAAAAAATAAATAAGAAACGAGTTATTTCCTTTCTGCTAAATTTAGAAGCTAAAGTTCAATAACTGAAACAAATTTAAAGACAAGAGTTATATTTTTCCTCATAAATATGTGATGATACTTTATAAGAATATAGATTTAAATTTAAATTTTGTTACCCATAGTAATTTACTTAATAAGTACTCATGTATATGTAACTTTGTACTTTTGTTTGTAAAGATGCGAATATAAATTTTACAACCCATATAAGAACTCTGCCAATGCATAATTTGTAATTTAGAAGCTTGGTAACCTTCTAAATACTCACTTAAATTTTATAAATAAAAGATATTCAAATCATTAAAGTTATTAAAATATGGAAGAAGTATAATTAAATGCACAATGATGAATGAACCTAACAAATATATGCAATGCATCACCATCATGGTCTCATCCAATTAGGTATAAAAATAGATTAGGCTAAATTAGGTTTTAACTAAACATACATGAGCCTACAATAAGAATGTAAAGTATGAATTTAGGCCTGAGTTTGTATACAATTTTTTTAGGTTTAAGTCTGAGATTTTAAAATGCTAGTTAGGCTTAAAGTATTTCTAGAGACATATTTATAATACAAGCCTCTTAAAAAAGCTTGGCTATATTTTTTGTCCACCCGTGTGGGTATATACATAAATGTGATAAAAATACTTATATATTTCTCAGGTATCATATTATTTAAACTCTATCTTATTAAAATATAACAATTCAACGTATTTTAATCTTAGTTAATGATTTATCTAAAAAAAATTATATTTTATTTATTTTTTAAAAAAATAAATCTTTCAATTTAGTTAAGATAATTTTTTTTAAATTAAACTGTTTATTTTTTAAGAAAATAAAATAAAATACAAAATTTATAATAAATTATCAATTAAATTATTATATTTTAATTTTAAATAGAATTTAAATAACGTGATATTCTTAAAATATATAAATATATTTCTAAATGTGATTTGGTTGGCTGTGGTTATTATTCGTCTTATCATCATAATCATTCTGAAAACATTATCAAGAACCAATCATTTGGCAATCTTTTTGTCCTTTTTCCATATTTATACACATAATTATAATTACTTAGGTCTTATCTTATGGCCTCTCCTTGTGTGGATCACAATCACCGCTCACCATATATTAATTCATAACTTATTTGTTTTTATCAACGTTTTTAGTATTTAATAACCGTGAGTTTCCAAGATAACCTAGAAAAAGGCGTTTTATAAGATCATAAGTTCTTTAGCTTCAACAACTAAATTTTAGAATATAATTATTTAAAAAACTTATACTTATATAAATATCTATAATATATTTTAATACGAATAATCCTTAATACCTGTAAAAATATTAAAAATGTAAATATTATTTAAATATAGTTTTTATTTAACTGATATTTATTTCATTTAAAATAAAACCTATTTAATTTTTTATTCAAGCAACTTCTCCATAAATTAAACAGTGCTTATCTTTGATATGTGGACTAATATTTGAACATACGAATATTCTTTAGAAAAACGGTCACAATGTCTCATATGACAACAATATATTTTCTCCTATAAAATATATATTTGAATTAATTTTAATTAATATATTTATTTAAGATTAAAAATCATTTTTTTAAAATTTATACTATTATATTGTAGAATTTTGTATTTATATTTTGATTTTAAATTGATAATTAATTTAACCAAATCATGCTTATCTTTCCCTCAACTACAATTGCTTTTATTTTAATTTTTATATATATTTGTATGTGTATATAAACATAAATACATATATAGATATATATTACATTATATATGAAATATTAGAGATATGGGTTAAAAATGTCATTATACAGAGCAATTATCGTTATCAATATATATATTTCATATTTTATAATGTAAAGAGTTTTTTTTACTCTTAATAAATATATCTTTTAAAATTTAAATTTATAATATTCTTTTTAAAAAAATAAGATTATTTACTATCTCAATTAACTGCTTACATAATAATAATATTTTTTCTTTTTATTTATACAAAATAAATATTTAATTTATAATTTTGTGAAGATAAAAGGTGGGCACATATCTTATTTATTAACTATTTTATCTTTATTTTTAATATTTAAAAAAATAATAAATTTTAAAAAATAATAAATTTTAAATTAAGTTTATTATTAACAATAGATTAAGAATTATCAATAAAATTTTATATTTTAGTATTTATTATTTTTTATAATTTTTTTTAAAATTTTTTATTTTAAAATCTAAATTTTGCATTATTATTCTCATTAAAAACAGATTGAGATACGCTGTTGATAATCATTATTTTTATATTAATATCTTGAAAAAATCTTCCTCGAAATTTTGAATATAAAATTTCGTGTATGCAAAAGTGCCACGTGTCGGTAGATGAACGCAATCGAAGAAACAGCCGTCGGATCTGACACGAGATTGGCCCACGCGGGAAGTTGCTATATATAGGGCGCGACTTGGAGACATATGGTATATAAATCCGGTGGGAAAGCGGAATTTACAATTCGTGGTCCGCACGAAGAGAGAGAAGGCTGCCTTAAGAATTTAGATATTCGCAGTTTGGTGGGGAAAAAAAGTGGGCGGAGAGGATTCTCGGGATTCCACCTCTTTCGACGGGGGTTATGCTGCTTGCCGTTCAGGTTCTCTTTGCACCTTGATTGCCTTTGCCGTCACTTTATCTATCTTCCTTCTTTTAGCTATTTTGTTTCGGCGTTTCCGATAAGATCCGGTATAAGTTGTATAGTCTCTTTTTGTTTCTATGATCGATTCTGTTTTAACCTAATGATTGTTCTCCTGGAAAACCTTAAATCGTTGTTTGTTTGGTTATCGTCTATGAAAAATTTTGTTGAGTTCGACGGGTTGCAACTGAGAAGGGACTGTTGTTTGATTGTGCACGAAGGAATTTATTTGCCTGTTGCGCAGTGTCGTAGCGGTTGATTTTTCTTCTTCTTTTTGTAATATTTAAGGGTCGAATTTGAGGCTTGTGCTTCTTAATGTATCTTTCTCTTGGAGCATTGTGGGACATTTTATTTGTCATTAATTATATTATTGCATTTATTCCTTAATTTTGCTGCTCTGATTGGCCGCTTGTTTGCTGGGCAATATCGTGTTATAGTTGGCACTTGATGATGGCTGGATTGATCTAATTTGGCTTAATTCAATACTTGTATGATCTTTCCTGGGTTGCAAACTTAGATTATTCAGTTTTTTAGCATGAGCTGCCAGCGTTTGCTGCATACATAATTCAAAGCATTGCACCTGTATCCTCTGAGTAAATGCATTGTGCGCACATGCTTTTATTCTCTTTGTCATTCTAAGTTCATTGTTATCAACAGCGAATAGCAGTTAAGATGCCATAGCCTAGGGTTATTTTTGAGATATTTTGGTTGAAAGTTTGGCAACATGCAGAAGATGTTTAAATTATGAGTTTGGGTTGTTCTCTAAACTTTCACTTTTGCCTTTCTTACAGGGTGCCCTTGATTTGAAGTTTGAAGGTCTTGTTTTCTCATCTCAGATATGGAGGCAGTTTGTGTTTGGCCAAATTGCTACCAGGGTCGATTGCTTTATCTCCAAGAAGTGCATGATTGGCATAGCTTTGTGCTTGTAGATTTTCTTCTGGTTTCCTTTGTTAATTGCACCTAGGGTTCTGTTCCTCTTGGATGATCACCACTGGGTATGTAATGCTAGTTCCTTCCGAGACAGGTGCTCCATCTTTAGTGCACTTGTGCAAGTAAGCGCTTGTTCTTCTTCTTTTGCTAAATCCAATATGATAAATGTTCGTTAATAAATGTTCCCTTTATGCAGGGAATTACTGACTCACAATCTAGTTAAACCATCTTGTGAATCATCATCTGGGGTATGAATTATCATTGAACACTTTCTATGAGAATAACTATAATCTGGTTTGATGTACTAGATTTAATTAGACCTTTTCTTTCTTCTTTAGGGCTGAAGTCTAAAGATTGTTGACGGAATATTGGATGCTTCCTCCATGTCAAGTATCGGATAAGCAATTGCATCAAATCAGTGTGTCCTGTAATCATTAGTATATAGTTCGTTTTTGCTCCTGATGGATATTGGTGGTGACTGAACATCAAATCAGTAGCTATTACTGGAGTTCTTATCCCTTGGGTCAGTGACGTTATCTAGAGATCAGAGCTGCTGTTGCCTTGATCGCCCGTTTTTGTTGGACCTGGGAAATGTTAATATGATCTATAGTATTTGTTCATCATTACCATCCGCATCCTGCTTCCCTTATGAAGCCATAGGTCTATTAATCAATAAGGCTGTGCAGCCCTTCCATCTGAAGATTCTGTTTTTGAGCCCTCCTATGCCTTGACCGAAAATTGATGGTGGTTTTTGCTGGAACGGCACCTATCTGTTGATACTCAGTAGACTTTCTCAGCATTGTCTGCAAGAGATACACTCTATTATCTTGTGTGTTTTCTTACATCCTCTTGAATAAAGAAAGAGTTGCTTTGCATTTCTAGGGAATAATGGAGAGGTAATCATCTGTTGTGGGAGTTGTTTATTTTTCCTTGCTTCCTGTTGGCTTGTTCTCACTTTTTTCCTTGGGGTTTATCACAGGTACAAGTTAATCAAGGAAGTTGGTGATGGAACATTTGGGAGTGTCTGGAGAGCTATTAATAAGCAAACTGGTGAAGTTGTAAGTGTTGTTAGCATGTCAAAAATTGCTATATGCTAAGTCAGACTCTGTGTAGTTCTTGTAAACTTATTTGAAATTGCAGGTTGCAATCAAGAAAATGAAGAAGAAATATTACTCTTGGGAGGAGTGTGTAAATCTGAGAGAGGTCAAGGTGATTACATGTTCATCTTGTATAATTTATAGTTGCTTTATCTTGTTATATGCTTGTAATTTTTCCTATGTTGGTTATATTCTTCCATATATATACTTAAAAAATTTTCATCTTGTTGCAGTCGTTGAGGAAAATGAACCATCCTAATATTGTGAAACTGAAGGAAGTTATTCGAGAATGTGACATTCTATACTTTGTTTTTGAGTTCATGGTAGGTGGCAATTTTTTATTGCATAATGACGAGCTGGTGTAAATTCTAATACTAATCAAGGTACCACTTTGGGAATGCAGGAATACAACCTGTACCAACTCATGAAAGACAGGTCAAAGCTGTTTTCTGAAGGTCAAGTTAGAAATTGGTGTTTTCAAATTTTCCAAAGTCTTGCTTACATGCACCAGCATGGATATTTTCACCGTGACCTGAAGCCAGGTAATTTTGTGGGTGCAGTCTTGGAAAAGTACATATTGATATAGAGTGTAGAGTTTGCCATGTGGTCTGATATGGAAATCATACAATGTTGTTGGCATCTAGTTCTCTCTATATTAAATGATGTGTTATAAGGGAGAAATTGATGATGAATGAAAAACCACTTTATAAGGCACACGCAGACTAGGTGCCTAGTCTGTTGCATTTATATCTATTCTGCTACTAGAGTTTTGCCAGTTTTATACAATGGACACTGTTCTTTGCAGAAAACTTGCTGGTCACCAAGGATATTATTAAAGTTGCTGATTTTGGTCTAGCACGAGAGATCAGTTCACAACCACCCTATACTGCATATGTCTCCACACGGTGGTAGGTATCTTTGTTTATTATATTTTAGTTTTTGTTACAACCATCTGTTCATAAGGGTGTTGATTACTTCTATGATGACATCTAACTAGGTATCGAGCTCCCGAAGTGCTGCTTCAGTCTTATCTCTATGGTCCTGAAGTTGGTAAGTATCTGATGCGCAATAATTTTGTTGTTTTGACCTTTACTGATATCACTTGCCTTAGTGACAAGGTACAGAATGAATACTATAAGGACATTTTGGTTACTAATTTTGGTATTTCTCCCCTAGATATGTGGGCAATGGGTGCTATAATGGCTGAACTCTTCACTCTCCGCCCTCTTTTTCCTGGTGCCAGGTATTTAGGCTCTTTCTCTCTCTCTCTCTCCCCCACCATTGCTTCCCCTTTGACTTCCTTTTGTTACTTGGAGGTTTCAAAATTTTTCCCTTTTGTGGTAAATAACGTTTTGCTTTGATTCTAATCTTCATACGGAGGCTGCCACATATTTTATACGAGGGGATTTCTGGGTGAGGCAATCTGTATATTGAGTTTCTCATTTCTGTTGGAAATCTTAATGGCTGTGTATGCAGTGAAGCAGACGAGATCTACAAACTATGCAGTGTGATCGGCAGTCCCACAATGGAGTCATGGGCTGATGGGCTTAAACTTGCAAGGGATATCAACTATCGGTTTCCACAGGTTTGCTTTAATTTTGGTCTTGCAATCGTTGTTGGCAAATTTTTGGTGACTTCACGAATTCATGTGCCACTAATTATTTAATAATTTCTATAATTATAGCGTTAGATGTTTTATGCTAGTATTGTGTATTCTTAAGCTGATAAGTGTCTTCCCCTAATTATTATTATCATCTGCCTTCTACACGAACGTTACAGCTTGCTGGGGTTCATCTTTCTGTTCTAATTCCCTCTGCAAGTGCTGATGCTATCGACCTTATGACAGTAAGTAGCTTAGCTCTATGCCAAAGACATTTCAATTATGTCCACCTCCCATATTTTTCCTGTTCCTCTTATGCAATATTGCAATCTATATAGGCACTTTGCTCATGGGATCCCAGCAAGAGGCCAACAGCTGCCGAGGCCCTCCAACACCCATTCTTCCATGTGGTTCTTTTAACTAATCGCTTTGTGACTGACATTTATGTCTTTATCCTTACCTTTTCCCTATGTTTTTTCTGTGTGTGCTGGTAAATCTTAAGCTCTCTTTATTTCTTGTAGAGTTGCTTCTATATTCCTCCTTCCCTCCGCACCAAAGCAGTAGCCAGAACTCCTCCATCTGGTTCGTATCATTGTATTTGTAATCTTGTTGGTAGTTAAGCATTTCTTCCTATTTAAATTATAGGGAATACTAATTGCTTGGTTACCACAGTACGGGGATCAGTGTATCGGCACGATGTTGAGAGATGTTCTGGTGCTTTGTCTAATCAGAAGCCAACCACTAATTATTCTTCCACAAAATTACAACCTCCTTTAGCTGCAGGTGACAGCTTGATTTCAGTTTTTTTTCTGTACTACGTTTGCTAGAATCATCATATTTCAGTCTTGTATTGAACATGTTGAAGTTCTCATTCAACGGAGAATGTTCTTACAGGTGTGCAACGCAAATTGGACTGGACAAATGAGGTGAGTTATGCTGATAATATGAGCCTGGGTTATTAATTCTCTGTTGTGTCCGCCACATTGGGAAATCTGGGTTTCTGGTACTGGTCCCTTGCTTTCTGTCAAGTTATTTATTTGCCACGGAGTAGCCATTATTTGGTGGTAATTTTGGCTTGACTGAAATGTGTTGTTGATCTATAAACTTTGGGTTTGAGGTAAAACAGAAAAGGCCATTAATGTTGATCTGTTCCTGTTGAATCCCGAAATAAAACAATTTTACTGGTTCTTATATTTTATTCTTCCGTGTAACACCAACAAAATTGTTCTTGATTGTACAGAAGGATGGAAATAAGACTGATAAAACCTTGAAGACTGTGAAACAACCAAAATATAGACCTCCCGGAAAGAACAGTCCAAGTAAGCCAGCATGTTAATAATCTTCCTGTAATTATTTTGGGTTTGAGGTAAAACAGAAAAAGCCGTTAATGTTGATCTGTTCCTGTTGAATCCCGCAATAAAACAATTTTACTGGTTCTTTGTTTAGTGATATGGAAGTTAATGCAATGTTGGGTTTTGCAGTATCTATGAACAAGGGAAGAACAGTACGTGGGGTTTCAGAAACAGCTGACAAGTTTGCTAATATGAACGTTGGAATCCGAAGACAACCTATGGGACAAGCTCGAGTGCCTCCTCCTATGAAAGCCGGAGTCCAATGGGGTTCCGAATCTAAAACCTTGCTGCCGAGGCCTGCTCAGGAGGTTTCTACTGGAAGAACTTTTCCCAGGAAAGTTGCCGGATAACAAAATACCAACATAATTATGATAATAATCTTCCTTCCATTGTCACGTCACGTGTGTTTTTAATGGTCCTCCACTATATTTTTGCTTTTACCCTTAAAACTTATGCGCTTGTTTTGCTTTTAACTGAGTGTTTGTATCTCTTATGTGGTGGGACATAGCCTGAGCTTTGCTGATTCGCTACTGTGCTTATTATTTTATATAATTAGTGAGTTTTTATGAACGTTAGAGCCCTTTGATTGTGTTCAGTTTTGGAGTTGTCTGAAAGCTTACGATTTTAGTTTCAGACCTACTCTGTTAGCTACTCTTTAATTTTACGTTTTGAATAAAATTAAACGTCTGTTCAGCTATGCCTCTAATTTTTCCTCTCTATTTCAGAAAATGTCTTTCAAAAAAGAATATGATAGATAATAAATTTATGGAAATGGTGTATTTTAGAGATTTAAAGGCAGAAGTTGGGATCAGATGAGACGAGGCGATTCATACTCTTTTTCCTCCTGAGTTTGAATCAAATGACAATGAAAAGCTCAATTATACAAGGGAAATCCAGAAAAACAAACTAAAAAAAATAAAATAAAAATATGACTCAATTAAAATGAACAAACAGGAATTGATCAGGATAGATGACTTCTAACATTCTAGTAACCTATCGTATTTCTTCTGTAGATTACTCAGCCAGGAATGTTAATATCATGTTTACGGTATAGCTCGTTTGACATGGGACATGAATCCAATCATCAGGCGTTATACAGTCATATAGTACTAACATATAGATAATTACTTGTATGATTTGATTTCGCAAACCTCTTATTTGTGTTGGGCAATAGCCAAACGGTATACCTCATAATCCTCATTCCCAGAAAGGTCTCGTAAATCATTCTTTTCATTTAATAATGTGTGAAAATTGGACTGAACATGTTGAAGGTATTGATTAGAGAAAATATGGGGGGCAAAAGAAACCCTCGAGAAGGGATGAGGAGTTGCATTAACGACGATTAAGATAAGCACTTGGTTGAGCAAAATAGCATGCCATTTATAATGCTGTTACCATGTGTAACTCAAGTAAATACAAGATGCCACGACACATTCAGCTTTAGAGAGAAAAAACAAATAAAATTAATAAATGATAACAATCAATGACGTAAAAGCAACTATCGTGACAAAATGATCAAAAACGAAAAAAAAAATGAGTATAATGAAATATGAGAGCTGCCCATCCCTGCATGTTGAATAGTGGTTACTTGTCACCCATATTGAGTCACCACAAAAATGATCCGAACTCTCTCATGAGTATGACAGTTTTAATAAATGATGCCTCATGCACCAAATAAAAAAGAAGAGGAGAACAAAACTGAGAAGCTTGCGCATTAAGATTCTGTGGTGATGCCAGTAGTGGGGAGGCCAGTCCTGTATTATCCACTGCAGAGTGTGGAGTCATGTCATTTGGATTAAGGGGCAAACAAAATTGGGAATATTTCAAATTCCGTAATCTCTTCTGCGGCTTCTTCAATCAAAGGTACTGTTCTTGTATTCTCTCCCTGTTCTCCTCCCACCATGTCTTCGCATTTACTTCTCCAAATCTTTCCCGACTGCCACACAAGTTAACACAGTCAATCATCTATATATCATAATCTAGCTCAATTAATTCCTTTTTATTTGTATTTTCCCTTTCTTTTCTTTTTATGTTGTCAATCATTATAAGACAAGAAATGGTTGTTTGACGTTACCTGAATCTGACACGTCGGAGCTCCCTGGTACCATCAGCTAATTGTCGGATAGTAATGTAGACGCCAGGCTCATCTTCCTCAATCCACTCTGCTTCCATGTCACCGGCATTACTGACAGAAGGTTCATTTACAGAATCAGTGGTTGGGCGGGGTGGTTCCATGGATGAGCCCGCCTGATCAAAATGGTCAGAAGGGTAGTGTCCTCCTCTGTATCCCGAGGGTCTATAGTGATGCCTTGGTGTCCATTCCTTGCTCTCTCGTGCAGATCCTAGTCTTGTATATGAAGAATCTCTTGGCTCATCATCAGCCCTCGAGGGAGTTTGAAAAGCTTGTCGATTGAATCTTTGCACGTTATACAGTTCCATGATCCTGTCGTAATTCTCACCCCACCATCTCTGAGCTTGCCATTTATTGAACATCTCTCGGCTACAAATTCAAAGGCTAAGTATTGTCAATCTATAATTATGTCTCAACAACTACAATTTTTGTTGGGATTAAGAGCTTTTAATGTTCCCAATTCTACAAATTTTAAATTTGAATTTTTTTTTTGGTATCCACTATCAGGGTCACATGACTACTTGTTTTAATTGCCCTTGCTTCATATAAAGTACCAAATATGCAACTGATGAAAACAATAGCCTGGGCTTAATATATCTGAACGTACCTGAAGCGAATTCTTTTGAGATCATTCCCTCCATTGGGAAGAGACACAAATGTGATGTGAACACCCGGTTCCACCTGAGCCATCCACTCCTTGGGTTCGTCCTCCTCCTCTAAAACTACATCACATGATTGTACTGATACTGTTGAGTCACGTGCAGCCCCACCAAATCTTGGGTCAGATCGACCGTCTGGGTAACGGGAGCTTGTAAAGTCCCAAGCAGGGGTTGAACTGGAACTAGCCCCTCCAATGTAAGGGTATGGAACCCCTTCAGATATAGCATCAAAGTCTGGAAAATGTCTCTGCCCTTTCTTGTAGCTAGGGGACCCTGTGCAGGGTTTGCATTGCTTAATGAATATATCTTTCAACTGTACATACACAATTAAAAAAGAAAACCCGCATTACCATCTATGTATTCAAAGCACTGTTATAAGAATAGAACAAAATATATAGTTCGTTAGCAAAGAAACTTATTTCGATTATATTTAAGGTTGTACAATAATATGTATGTGCATATATATGAGGTGCATTCCAGCATAAATGGGATATCGGTTCAATTTGTAGCTTCATTCATCCTGCTTAACTCTTATCAGCATGCAAAGATGTTACTAACACCAGTGCGCAATATATGAACTAAATTGTCAATTTCCAGTTTTTGAAATTAGGGGAACAAGCCACATTTATATATTAATGTGTGAGGGCAATGGGTATTTTGATGCCCCCAAGACAAAAAAAAAACAGAAGGAAAGGAGGGCAATGGGTATTTCATTTTGAACAGTGTCACGAGGAACGCAGTGTTTGGACCATATATCAAAGAAAAATTCACAGAAATATATCATAAATTTAGAAAATTGGTGGTCTTATATGTATCACTCTTGGGAGGATGATCAGATACTGGCTAATCAAAATCATCCTAAGGTGATGACCAGGTACCTAAACATTTGAAATACCAAAAGTTGTCTCAATTGGCACAGATGATAAAAAAAGGGCTCGTATCCCACAAGAACGTGAGTTTGATTCCCGCTGCTATTGTGAGTGGTAGGCAATTTCGTAAATTCCCTATAAGCGCTCTCTAAACCCTAAGGCTGTACTCTGATCTTGGTGGGAGACTGGTATCGAATCTACCTAAATTTTTTTGTATAAAAAAATACCATAAATAAATTTTACCAAAGCTTTTGTAAGTACCTTCACATATTCACTTTTTACAGTTCATCTAGCTTTATTAACTATTTAACATGATAGAATCACTATTCTAGCGGGGACCAATCTCCTTTTTTCTTCCTATCGCATTGATATTCCAACGCTTTCCAAACACCTGAGTGAGCGTCCTCTCCCCATCTTTTAACAGTGTAGAATCGCCTATAAATATTATTTTCTTTTTTATCTGGAAAGTGATTATCTCAATCAATGGTATGTGTAGATAAAGGCAAAAAGTAGAGAGAGTAGAGAACCAATTTTTCTTTTAATTTTCCAGAAAAGGAAATACTAATCATGCGATCAAACTAACAAATCTTATAAGCATATTGCTGATCAGAATTAGACCGAAAGATGGAATAAAAAACTGAGACAAGATATGGGACAAGGGAAAGGTGTGGGAAAACCGTCTTGGAAGTTCTGAAAGATAAAAGTGTATTTGAATAAAAATAGATGGACAGTGGAGTCTAAGGTTTCAGGCTAACTGGCTCACACCATTTTCAAAGCATCACGCGACGCCTTTACAGCTAGTGTATGTACTTGTCTAGATGCTACAAATGGATGACATCATCCCATAATGCGAAGTCCTTTAAAGAAGCCTCCTTTGAGTCTTCCCCATGTACTCTGGTAAGCTAAGCATTTTCTAAATGTTGAACCTCTTAGCTCTCACTAATTCATAGCCAATTGTTAGGAGCTGTCAAACTAAGTTACTAAATTATAAAATGCTTCCTCGCAAACTCTCTACTTTGACCATTTCAAGATAACTATAACCAGCAGATTGACATTACATGGATCAGAGATATGCAGCAATTATCAAATACAGAGACAGTTTTTAGAAATATAGTGCCTTATAGTGACAGTTTAAAATATAAGTACCGATATGCCGAGATGTTTTTTGTGCCTTATAACTACCCAAGGTTAATGCAATTTTCTTTATTTTCTATTATCATATATACATATATATATTCGTAAGCTTTTGAAAACAAAGGGTCCACAAGAATTCAAGGATGGGCCACACCAAGGATACGCATTTGGCAGATTCTTCTATGCATTGCATCTTTTCTCTACAATTCATTTGCTGAATATGAAACATGTTCCCACTACTATTCTTCTCCTTTAATATAAGAAAATTTGACCAAAAATCGAAATTTCTTTCGAAATGTATAAAAAGAGCTGAGAGTCGATGAAAAAATAGTGCAGAAGAAAAAGCTACGCTCAGGGTATATTTAGGTCAACTTTATTAGCCTATTGTAACGTGTTGTGTTTGGGGAAAAAAAAATATGACACAAGTTATTTAGCACTTTACTACCCCTATCATCACCAAGGCACCTCCATGATTTCTTACTCAAACGAGGAATAAGCCTCTAAAAAGCTTCATTGGGTCCCGATAGTCATGACGGATCTTATGGCGCCACATAATCTTGAACTTAACGAATAAATAAACCAATATAAGGAAGTGGACCATCCCTCAACAACAAATGGCCCTAACGAAATTGCGTCATCTCAAAAACTGAAGCAATTTACTCCCCACCCAAACATCCCGGGGTATTTTTTTTTTGGGATCCAAAAAAGGATTAAATTGGAAAATAAATAAGTAATGGTAATTTTTAATTTATATATAATGTAAAAATACCAAAAAATGACTTTCTTAATTTGTTATCAAAAAGAATTTTAATTGGTTTTTTTCAGGATATACTATATAGGTATCCGTGGGGATAAAAGATTCCAGGGTGGTCCCCGCCATATCAGGGCGCTAACGGGGTTACTATGGTTTTGTTTGTTTTCAGAAAAAGAAGGTCCGTGGGGATGAAACATTGTAGCTTTTTTTTGTGTACAAGAAAATTGTAGCTGAAGGTGGGGGGAGGGAGAGAGAGAGGAATTAAGAACCTGCGCCGTCAGGCCTTTGACGGCCTCTTTCGTACTGGGCGTGCCACTGTCACGTCCACCTTCTTCATCTTCCCTGTCATCCGTCGTTTGCTTCGTACATGCTATGCACGTAAACATCTTTACTGGCTATTCCCTTTTAGTTTCTGCCCAAAAATTAAATTCGGTGAATAAAAATTTTGAACTATCTAATTACTGCTCCAGGTTCAACTTTTGGTCCAACAAAAAAAAACCACGTTAAAAAACATTGAGTATAATATTACCTATGACAATGATTCCGAAAGGGAATTAGAACAATTTGTGTATCAGGGCAGATTTGATTGGCGGACGAAGTCACTTTTTTTGAATAAAACAGTGACAGGCTATAATGATAGTTAGGTTGCAAAAGAAAGCTCCTAAATAGAGAAAACCCAGCTACAACTAAGTTCGAATGAAAAGAAAAAGACAACGGAGTTATAATAGTATTATATACGGTCAGGGGAAACATAATAGTCCTAGCAAAAGAGGAAAAAGGAAAAGCAATATTCAACAACGCTCGGGATCAGAGCAGAATGAAAGCAATCTGAAAAACGCAAAAGAATGAATGGAAATTGAAAACGGGTCTACTCAATAATTAAAAGTAGAAAGAAACAAAATGGGACAAGGGTTCTTCAAGTCGGTCTTCTTAGGGTGACCACGGATACTATGTGCCCCCTTTAGCCTGCACAAACCGAAATCATGAACCAAAGCGTGTCCAGGCGGACCAAGCCGAAGTTTCTGACACACTATGCACTAACCCAAAAACCCCCGATTAAAAAAATACACACTAATTTGCACCCTCTTCTCTTTCTTTTTCTTTTCTATGTGGATCATTAATCCCATCAATCCCCGTTCTCCGAGATGGAGTATCCAAATGAGGGAGAAACTGGAACTCATTTCTACTATTATTAAAGAGTTGTGGTATGACCAATGTTCTGTGCTTCTGGGGATTGAGAAAAACAAAATGGGTTTGGAAATCAAAGTATGTCGGAGGACGAAAGTAATATGAGACGAATAAAATAAGAACAGGGAAAATAGAATCCCAGTTTGGTGTTTGTTTTCAAAAAGTAGAATTTAATAGTCATCGCCATTCCAAAATGACTTACCAAGCAAACCTAAACTGCTTTTTGTTCAGAGTATTTCAGAGAGTCGAGGCACTGCCACACGAAGACAAATAATTTATGCTTCAGCTCGATTTTTCACATTCGCTTTAAAAACCACCGGTAGAAGAGCTCTGGTAATCGAAAATGAAAATTAAAAAGAAAGCGTTAGTATATATAATATCTAGTATAGTTACATTAATGCGAAATCACTCCATGGAATTTAAACGGTTGAGATCTGAAATTAATTTGAGTTAAATGCTAAAACAAACACGAGGAGAAGAAATACGGCTTACGATTAACACTGTTTGCCAAAAACAGATTGATAAGCTTGCCTCCAAAGAATTTCTACTCGTAGAAACCAGCTCCGAATTCTTCAGACAACTGTGAGTTTATCTTTGGCTTTTCATTCCTCCATCCCCAAACAGAGCAGAATCGTGAGAATTCAAAATCTCCTCTGTGTAATGAGAACATTAACAGTCCAAATTCCTCGAACGCCACCGAATAAATTCACAGAGAGAGAAAATGCAATTTCCTTTGGTCACTGAGAATTTCAGCTGTGACTGAACCTCACAAAGAGAATCTTCAGGAAGCAGAGGAATCTGCTCAGAAATCAGCAGAGGCGATCCAAAATCAGGCTATGAATCGGCCATGCGATATTTAGTTTGCAAAAACTGGACAGAATCGGAAACAGAATCGAGATTTAATGGTGGGAAGAGAGCTCAGACATGAGGAAATCGCAGAGGAGAGGGAGAAATAGTTTGAGATCGACGTATTTATAAAGGAGGAGGAAGGGGTTAACGACGTGTGATTTCGCCGTTACCTAACGGAAAATAGCTCTTGTCCGGGAGTGAGAAACCGTTAAGTGGGGAGGGAATTTATAGCGAACAGAGGGGTCTTTAGCATATACGACATTTGGGGTCCACATGTTCTGATCAGGTGGCCACGTGGCATATCATTATTGGCTTTGATGTTTTAGGAGTTGATGAGTGGGTCATTTTATGTTCTTTTTCCTATTAAAATAAATAGATAGTTGGTTCCAATAAATTTTAAATCAATTTTTTGTTGCTGAGGGGGGTTGGTCAAACAACATTACCATGTTAATTACTATACTAGTTTTTAAATTTTAACAACACAAAATTATGATAATAAAATTGTGTTGAGTGAGTTTTTCTCATCAATTACAAAACGTATAATTAATCCGATTAAGTTTTATTTTCTATTTTAGTTTATATATATAAATATATCCTTCAAGTAAGTACAAAAAAAAGATTTCATGTCTTTCTATCATTCCCGTTGCTAGAGTTTTTGGTTTTCAATGGAAAGTAATTTCTGTAACCTAATAAGTTTAAAAAGTAATTACACATAATAATTAATATATTATTGACAACTAGACAAGACATCAATACATTAATCATTAACTTGTCTTTTAAAAAAAAATATTTCAATTGAGATTATTGTAAGTGATCAGTTCAAAAAGAGAGAGATTATTGTATACTGAAGAAACTAAAGATGCAAAGGTGACATACTGATATTTTACCAATACTTCTTCTATTATCTCTTTTAAATCAAGCTTTCTATTATTATTATTATTATTATTATTTTGAGAATTAATATATCAAGTGCATAAGATAAAATTATTGTAAGTGAATGCGATATTGTCACATGGCCGAATTATTGTTCAACTCCAAATAAATAATTTATTTATTAAAAGTGTTTTAATTAAATTGTCAATATATTATGATCTATTATAATTTTTTATATTAGATATTGACATAGTGTCATTGTCATATTATTCACTTATAATTAAGACTTTTTAATAATTAAATTATTATAAGTAATTCTTCTTAAACATTTCCTCTTTGCTGCATATGATGAAAGGATTGATATGGAAACCTAATTAAACACACATGAATATATGGTATATAAAATGAGGAGGATCAATAGAGAAAATAAAGAAGCAGAGACATTGCTTAAACGTTAAGCTTTTTATTACTCTTTTTAGAAATGAGACAATATAAGTTTGCATGAAGAAGAAGCTACCACAACATGCATGCATATAGATACCTATATATACCTAACCTACCTACCTACCTATATATAAAATAACCTAAGTTAAAGCTTACCTTAACCGGCATGCATGCCTAGCTATATGATCGATCTCTCACATTTATTCTAAAACCCTTCACTTACATAAGCTTTTTGGCGATCCTTTTCATAAAAGTTCTCAATTGTCTCCATTGTCATCTTCTACTTTGAGATCTTTACCATTATATTCCACAACACATGAAATCCCCTCATTCGTCCTCATGCAACTGCTTTTTCCAATTCATTCCCTGTCATTATTCTAACTTACGATTCCAACTTAGTTCCAAAAAGCTCCGATGATGATCGATGATTCTATAATTTTATTTTCTGTTTGATCGATCTCTTACGAGTGAAGAAGTACTATAAGAATTTTCCAACTTGTGAAAAGAACGTATATTTCTTGTACTTATAATAACTATGGAAAAAGGTTTCTTAAGAAACAAAAACAAATGTCCCACATGGTCCCTTTAAGAATGAAGGTATCTATTAATTCTCTGCTCTGTGATTTGGTGAACAGTGTTATTTCTATGTCCAAGTACTGCAACCCACAGAGTGCAATAACACTATTCCCTCAGACTGTGAAATCAAATTAATTAAATATATATGTTAAAAGGTTACAGAATCATTCTTTTCATGTCGATGTGAAACGTTGTAAAAGTTGCAGACTGGTTCCGTTATTGGATCTTTCCAAATGATGATGTGAAAACTAACATTTAAGTTATAAATCTGACACAGATTATGGTAAAAACTTGCATGCAATATACATATATATATAGTTGAGTTACTTTTAATGATCATGTCAAAGTAAGTTTTGAATATATTTTTTTGAAAAAAAACAACTTGGGATGATTTTGCAGAAGATTAAACAAAGGTGAATTGGCATGCATGGCCAGGGTAAGTGATATGCTTTAACTTTAACCCACTGATATTTTTGTCCATTGGCTTTATTCCTGGGGCTAAAGGCCTCTCTTTAAGCAAAGAATGCTTGAAGTAGAGGACACCAAATTAAACCCTCCATATAATATAATAACATATACATATAACTCCAATATATTTCTCTCCTCTCTCTCTCACTCTGCAAAACCTTTCTTTCTTTAGGGTTTTCTCTCTCTTGCCTTGTGATGCAATATGAAGCCTGGCCTTCCACGTGGCAAAATCTGGGTGTGTGCTTTAGTAGCTAAAGAGGCTCTTACTAGATCTTGTTAAGGAAGAAAAGCATATGTAGTCAAGGGTCCAAGTTTTGGGTTTTGAATACTGAGTTCAAAATTATCCGACACTTTAATTATATCTCTGTCATTTTTTTCCACGTCTTCTTTTTATCTTCAATCTATGCATATAAAAAGCCAACACAACCAACAAAACAAAGTCTCTCTCTCTCTCTAAAAACTTAGACCAAATAAAGAGAAAAATGAAAACCCTATTTTTCAAAATAAAAGTATATGTCTCTGATATAAACCGCGTCATCATACTAGTGTAACTCAAATTCTATCATGGGATGGCACTAATGTAGACTGAATAGTTCTAGTTTTTACCATGTGGTTGTTAGTTAAATGGTTATATATATATAATATAAGACATAATCTGTAACTAGAATTTAGGGTTTATGGACTAGGTTTTATGTTAAAAGACGAGGAGTATGTCATAAGGATTTAATTTATAATTCTTGCTGAAGGATGTATTTGGAAGCAAGTGAGATTCAAAATGGGGTTTGAAAGAAGAGAGAACAAGGAAGCATGGTGGGGGATTAGACCACTTTTAACGTTAAGAATGTTGGTGAGTATTTTACAGAGGGAAGAGAGAGAAAGATAGAGGAGAGAGAGAAGGGTATGATAATAGTATACTTTGAAAAGTGATCATAAAGCTAACTCATTCAGTGATCCTCCTACAAAGTGGAGATCTCAAATAGTGTTTCTTTCTCCATTTCCAACGCTTACTTAGGGTTTTGATTATAACTTTGGTTATTATGTGGGAGAGAGGGGGAGGGGGGAGTCTTTTTGATTTATAAAAATGTGAAAAGAAGAGACCAACAAGTGGGATATGTATGAAGGTGGCTTAGTCTGCATTGTGCAATTACTGTTACGTGAAGCTTTTAAACGAAACCGTACTTCTGTCCCTCTATTCGCTTAAGCTACTGCTGCTGCTAGCTGCAACTATATGTTGCTGCTTTCTTAGTTAATGGTTCCTGATCACTTGCATTCTTAACGGTGGCAATTCTGAATTCAAATCCAAGAATCTTGCTTTTTATTAAAACCTAACCCCACGCTGACAGTTATACCAATGAATTAGTAAATCAGTTCCTTAATTGATCTAGTTTAAAATTTTAAACAGTTCAACAAAATTAAATTTTATATTTGCTAAAGCAGCCATCTATATATTTAGTAAGAGTCTCTTTATTTTGTGATTGATTCGGCATTTTAAAATATTTTTTTATATGTGTCTAATATCTTAAAATTTTTATGAAAAAAATACTTTTGAGTGATGGATACGCCGTCACTTAAAGGATTTCTTAGGAGTTAATATCAAAGTTAAAATTGTATGTTCCTAAAACATATTTTAATGCCGAGGTTGAATTTTATATTAGCTAAAGTAGACCACCCAGTTTTAGATGGCAAAGTTTCTCATGAAAAAAAAAAAAAGAGAAGAAAAAAAAGTCATACATCAGGTTTATACTTTAGCAACTGTTTTGTTAGATTTTGAGTTATTTATATACGAATATTTTATCTACTTATGGATCAATGTCTTATTTATTTAAATATATACTTCAAGAATGATTTTCTCTAAATTATAAAATATTACACATACATTTATGTATTACTTCTATCTGATCATAAATATAAGAGTTAGTAGAGAAATTTTATTTGGTTCTAAATATATAAAACTTTAATTAACTTTATTTCTCAAATTTATAATTTTTTTTCTAAACTCTCCCTATTATATTGAGAGGGTTTTTCATGCAAATGATTAGCAGTGTTATTTTAGAGAAACTAACACATATTTTTTATAAATAAATAATTTATTTATTTAATTTCTATAAATTAGTTATTATTTTTTTTTTTGCCCACCTGGTTCACCGGAGCTTTGCCCCAACTACATCCGGATCCGACCCGCATCGCGCACCTGGCTATGGTGGGTGAGTCTCCCAACGGGGATTTTCTGCATTCGCCAAGACTCAAACTCAAGACCTCGCTTAAGCGATACCGAGCCGCTTACCACTCGGACCAACCCCCGTTGGTTATAAATTAGTTATATAATTCTGATATTTAGAGCAAGGAGTAGCTATTTTGGGCCTTTATTCAAACATAGAAGGGAGCCTTCCTTAATGGGCCCCAACTGGAGAAAGAAACAATCTGAAACCAACTCAATAATAGAGGCCCAATCAACTCGAAGCCCGTCTCAGCTTCAGGAGACGCTAATCAATAATTTAGGTCACTTCTTAATAATATAATTGAGGCTGAAGATAGGCATTCTTTAAAAGTCTATCAATAATTTAGGATTTGGGCTTTAAAAAAACTATTCTGGAGTTAAATGTTAAAAATATAGTTGATTCTATTTCTATTATAGATAGGAATTATGTGTGCAGCGTCTTGATGATGTAGATTCATTACTTTTTGAAACGTGTATAAGATGTTCAAATTACATATATTTCTAGAAAATACAATCAAGTTGCCGATGTATTAGCTAAATAAAGATTATTCATGTCAAAAATTTTGGGAGTTTGCCCTCTACTTTGGAGGTATTAGTGTCTAAAGAGAGATTGTGAATTGTTTTCCCATAGTTAAACTTCTTATAATTCGGTTTAACCATCACTTGTATAAAAAAAAAATTAGGGCACTTTGGGGGAATATGAAGTTTTTTTTTATATATACAAGCAATATAAAGTTTTTAAAAGAATGGGAAGAGGAAAACAGAATAAGAATGAAAATCAGAAATGGGCCTTTTATATTTTGAACCGATTTGCTTGTTTGACCCGGATTAAAAAATAAAAAATATTTAAGCATAAATCAAACATTAAATTACACCTATATCCTTAATAGGGTTATTTCATCTTTAAATTAATGGTTCTTAAGAAAATTAATTCTTTCTTAACTATTTATTTGATAGAAGTGGATTTTCCAAGCTATTGTAACCTATAAAACACCAAAAAAAAAACCTCCTCGTTTTCTTTTCCAAATTTGTTCTCTTATATCCATGGTTAGAGCTGGTAAAACAGGCCCAGCCCGCGGGTTGGGCCCGTTTTACCTTAAAATTGGCGGGCTGGCCCGCCACTCTTTTTTTTTTTTAAATTTTAATATTATTATTTATTTTACTTAAATGTTATTTTAAATACTCCTATTATCGAATACTAGTAAAGATAATTACTTATTTGTTAATATATGTTTACATATTATAATTGATTAATATTATGTTAATATTTATTTAGATTTATAATTATAAATTTTGAGATTTTTTTATAAAAAATTAAAATTTTTAAGAGTATAACATGAGCAATTTTTTTATTATGCTAATATAACACTAGAAAATTTTTATTAGTATTTTAAAAATATTAAAAATAATTTTTTTAAAATTAAAAAAAAAGTGGCGGGCTGGCGGGCCAGCCCGCCACTAAGGGGGCGGGCTAGGGCTGGCGTTTTGCCAGCCTATTTTTAGGCGGGCTGCACAACCCGCCCCATTTTTTGGTAAGCTGGCCCATTTTTGGCCGGCCAGCCTGTATTCTTATCCATGGTGCATATCCTAAGCGAAGTCTTCAAACCTCTCAATGAAGATTATTTTCTTTACGGGGAATCTATATAAAATATAGGTTTAAAGGATAATTTGATTTTGAAATTATTATTTCCGAAGTAATTTGGTATTCATAACAACACTACGTTGAGCAAAATTACTATTTAATCCTAAAATATAAAATTTATAAAAAAAATCCTACCATTCATAACCAGTAATAAACTATATAATTGTGTTTAGTTTCTTCCAACTAATTTATTTTTATTCCTTTAACATTTCTCCTGGTATAAAATTAAACGCTGGAATAATAGATGTAATTTTTTTTCATAATTTCTGAAATTAAGAAAAAAGATTTTTGGTTGGATATTTGGAAGAGAAATTGAGAAAACAAACAAACTCATAATAAGAATCGACTAGTCAAAGTGATAATGATTATATTGTAACTTTGTTTCTCTAATTGAACAGTCATGAATACCTATCTGGTATTCCAGAATCGACTGTAATAAGAAAGTGTCGTAGACGGTTATTTGATAAATTAATTAATTATAATAAATATAATATAATATTTTTAAAATATAAAAAATATAAATTTATAAAATAAATAAAATAATAAATATAAAATATAAAAAATAAAAATTATTATTTATGATTAAAACTAATTTATTGATTGATTTTATGGTAAGATAAGATTAATATTTATATAATTTTATTTATAAGTTATTTCTAATATATTTTATATAATAAGATAGACAAAAAAACCTTAAATATATTATAAAATTTAATAATTTTTTAATTTTATTTTTATTTAATATGTATTATATACAATTATTAGTGCCTATGGTCATGTTATTATATACAATCAACGTTATTAGTGCCTATGCACCTCAAGTGGGAACAGAAGCACATCTTAAGGAAAAGTTTTGGGAAGATTTGGAGGGGTTGATTCAAAGCATACCACATACTGAGAAGATTTTTATTGGTGGGGACCTTAATGGTCATGTTGGTAAGGAGACGGGGGAATATGCGGGGCCTCATGGTGGTTTTGGTTTTGGAGAGATTAATAATGCAGGACGATCTATTCTAGAGTTTTCCTTAGCTTACAATCTTAAGATTGTCAACACGTGTTTTAAAAAGCGGGAGGAACACTTGATCACTTACAAGAGTGGGGTCCACAGGTCACAGATTGATTTCTTTTTGGTAAGGAGTCATGACAGAGGACTTTGTACAAATTGTAAAGTGATTCCAGGGGATGGAGTGACAACCCAGCACAGGTTAATGGCCCTTGACGTGCGTATTAAGTGCAGTAAGGAAAAGAGCCAACGTGTTTTAAATACAAGAGTCAAGTGGTGGCAGTTAAAGGGGGAGAAGAGGGAAACTTTTAAAAGAACTATGTTAAATGAAGGGGTTTGGGAGGCGCAGGAAAATGCTAATATCATGTGGAAGGAAATGGCTGACAAGGTACAAACAGTTGCTAAAGTAATTTTGGGAGAAGCTAAAGGTTTTGGTCGACGAGATAAGGAGACTTGGTGGTGGAACGAAGACGTACAAGAGAAAGTTAAGAACAAGAGAGACTGTTTCAAGGCTATACACTTATGTGATAATACTGAAAATTGGGAAAAATATCGTTTAGCTAAGAAGGAAACGAAGAAGGCGGTGAGTGTAGCTCGTTCTAAAGCTTTTGAGGAATTTTATAAGGAGTTAGGGACAAAGTCGGGAGAACGAAAGATTTATAAGATTGCAAGAGACAGGGAAAGGAAATCGAGGGATTTGGATCAAGTACGATGTATTAAAGATGAAGAAGGCAAGGTTTTGGTTGCAGATGGTGATATTAAAGAACGGTGGGAGACTTATTTTTACAAATTGTTTAATGACGAGGGAGGAGGGTCGAGTTATGAGTTAGGAGATTTAACACGAGAAGTTGAACCAAATTTGGCATTTTACCGTAGGATCCGTGTTGGCGAGGTTAAAGAGGCGCTTAAGAAAATGGAAAATAATAAAGCGGTTGGACCTGACGGGATTCCTATTGAAGTTTGGAAGTGTTTAGGCGAAACGGGGGTGGTGTGGCTTGCTAAACTTTTTAATGTGATTTTAAGTTCTAAGAAAATGCCTGATGATTGGAGGAAAAGTACTTTAGTTCCTATTTATAAAAATAAAGGGGATATTCAAAATTGTGCAAATTATAGAGGGATAAAGCTTATGAGTCACACTATGAAGTTATGAGAAAAGGTAATTGAACACAGGTTGAGATTAGAGACTGATATTACGGAGAATCAATGTGGTTTCATGCCAGGTAGGTCTACAATGGAGGAGATTTATTTATTAAGGGGGTTAATGGAAAAGTATCGGACCAAAAGAAGAGACTTGCATTTGGTCTTCATTGATTTAGAAAAAGCGTATGATCGAGTGCCAAGGGAGGTGTTTTGGAAAGTTTTGGAAAAGAAAGGTGTACGGATAGCATATATCAAAGCAATAAAAGATATGTATGAAGGGGTAACTACTACTGTAAGAACGTCTGGGGGAGAAACAAAGGATTTTCCCATAAAGATTGGTCTACATCAGGGATCATCTTTGAGTCCTTATTTATTTAATCTGGTAGTAGATGTTCTAACTAAGCCTATTCAAGACGAAATCCCTAAGTGCATGCTTTTTGCAGACGATATAGTTCTTATGGCGGAGTCAAGAGAAGAGATCAATTTTAAACTTGAGTTATGGAGAAGTACTTTAGAGTCGAAGGGTTTTCGTCTGAGTAGAAGTAAGACGAAATACATGCATTGTAATTTTTCTAAGAGGCAAGTTAGAAGTAATTTGGAGGTCAGATTAGGAGATCAAGTTATTCCACAAATAGATAAGTTCAAATATTTGGGATCAATTATATAGAAAGATGGTGAAATTTTGGAGGATGTTAATCATAGAATCCAGGCTGGGTGGTTTAAATGGAGAAAGGCTACTGGGGTTATATGTGATCGGAAAGTACCAGATAAATTAAAAGGAAAGTTTTATCGTACTGCTATAAGACCAGCAATGCTTTATGGAAGTGAATGTTGGGCTTTAAAAGGACAACAAGAGCATAAAGTTGGGGTAGCCGAAATGAGGATGTTGAGATGGATGTGTGGGCATACAAGAAAAGATAAGATTCGTAATGAACAAATACGGGGAAGAGTTGGAGTGGCACCTATTGCGGAGAAAATAGTGGAGAACCATCTTAGGTGGTTTGGACACGTACAAAGAAGGCCAAGGGATGCGCCGGTGAGGAGGGTGGATCAAATAGTATGGAGTCCGGTTAAAAGGAGTAGAGGAAGGCCAAAGAGAACGCTCAACGAGGTCATTGAGCGGGATCTCCTGGTCAATAACCTATCCAAAGATTTAGTTTTTGACAGAGCACAATGGCGTCGTATGATCCATGTAACCGACCCCATTTAATGGGAAAAAGGCTTTGTTGTTGTTGTTGTTATTGATGTATTATATACAATATAAATAAAGTTAATAAAAATAAATAAAAAATAAAATATATATTAACATAAAAAATTCTCTTTATCCATAAATATAACTAAAATAAATAAATAGAATCACAAACATATTTTCTAATGACGTGAGAATATATAAAAAAAAGTTAAAAATATAATTAAAAAATAAAAAAGTATGCCAAAACAAATTATTTGTCACGGGTCCGTCTCGAAGTGATTAATATTCCCCGCCTCTCGTGTTTTGACATCAAAACAGTCTGACAGTGACCATCTTCTCAAGCCACCATATCTCTTTTCAGATTCTGAAGAACAACTACTCATCATTAATTTCAATGGCAGCTTCAAGCTCTCTTCTTCTAAAGTTGGAGCAGATTCCAGGTAAAGGAAGAGGTTTAGTTGCAGCTCAGAATCTGAAAGCTGGCCAGATCGTCCTCACTGAATCTCCCATCATTCTCTACTCCACTTTCTCTCTCTTCTCCGAATCATCTTCTTCTTACTGTGACCACTGCTTCAGATCAATCTTACCACCTTCAACCTTATATTCATGCCCTTCTTGTTCTCGCCACCATTTCTGTAGCCAGAAATGTCTCTCTCTTGCTCTCAAATCCTCTCACTCTTCATGGGTCTGTCACGCTCTGTCTTCTCTTCGAAACTCTGGTTCAGATCTTCTTCGTCAATCCCATGAACTTCAAGTTCAAGCTCGTTTCGTTGTCGCTGTTTGTAACCTTTCTCTTCTTTCCCCTTCCAGTACTGAGATCTTGCTTTCTCTTATGGGAACCCCAGATGACGCCATTGTTGAAGCTTCAAGCTTTCTTCACTCTCTCATTTCTTCTCTGTGCCCACCACCACCTCAGGATCATCATCAGCTATCTGCTGAACTCACAGCTCAACTCATGGCTAAAGATAGGCTTAATTCTTTCTGCTTAATGGAACCTTATTCACCAGATGGTCCTCAGAGATCCATCAAGGCGTATGCTATATACCCAAAAGCAACTTTCTTTAACCATGATTGTCTTCCGAATGCATGCAGATTCGATTGCGTAGATGATGGTGCTCCTGGTGGAGATGAACACAACACAGACATTGTGATAAGGATGATTGAGGATGTTGCAGAAGGGAGAGAAGTTTGCATAAGCTATTTCAGAATCAATAGGGATTATTCAACGAGGAAGAAGATCTTGATGGAAGATTATGGATTTATTTGTGGGTGTGAAAGGTGTAAGATTGAAGGCAACTGGGTTGTTGTTAATGATGATGATCAACGAAGCGATTTGCCTCATGGGGGGTTCTTGAAGAAGTATGTGTGTGACAAGAAGAACTGTTCTGGTACGTTGGCTCCTTTGCCTCCAAAGGATGATGGTGGTGGGAAATCTAATGTCTTGGAATGTAATTTCTGTGGCAATATGAAAGTTGAGGTTGATTGAATTCTATAAAGGGATCAATCTCAAGAAGATGCATATGAGTAATTAATTTAGCCTGATATGTATAACAAAAATATTTAGGTTTATTTGGTGCGTTCTTACTATCATATTGCCACTGGCAGCTTTCCGTTACCACCGTTCTCTGTAATGAGTATCTCTCTTTCATTTTCATCAACCTTTTGCTTTTTTATTTGGTACATTTGTGGCAATAAATGAATATTAATTCTCACATATTTTACTAATTTAATTAAATTAATAAAATTAATTATATTAATTAATATAATATTTTTTTAAACACTCAAATTATTTTTATTAATTCCCTTCCTTTATCTTATTTAATTATATAACTATTTAAAAAAAAAGACTTCATGTTATTTTTTAATCGTGAGTAAATCTATTTTTTTTTTTAATTTTGTTATAAAAAAATATAATTTAGATATTAAATATTAAATAAATATAAGTCAAACCGCCATGAAAATTGGATGAAGACTTGAGTATTATTTATTTTATTTTATTTAAATTTTATTTATTTAACATATAGCATCCACCATCAAAACTATCTAGTTCAAAATAAAATAAAGTAAATGGAGGGGAATGGAGGGACCCTTGCCGGGGTTCATCGTGGAAATATGCATTTCGGATAAGCTTGCTGGATACGAGCTTTACTAGTGTCAAGTCTAGATCTCTCTGCATCAACCTAGAAACTCAAACATCCTCTGGCGTTAGAGATTATGACTCATGAATGAACAAATGAAGAAATTCCAGTGAATCCAGTAGCTGTGGTTTTATTCTAAGCAGAATTTTTATGGTAGTAACCTCTGGGTAAGCTGATATTTACGATTCTCGCTCCAGTTTCATTCTCTTAAGAAGCTGCTTTGCGTGGGCGTTTGTGTGTTTCACTTTTTTACTGCATCTTTTCAAATATCTGAGGTCATGTAGTTTGTTAGCAAGAGCTAAGAACGTAGAAGGAAGGGGATTTGCTTTAAAACATAGAAGCGGAATCGCTATTAATATTTACCATTTTTTATAACTCGAGATCTGTGTTTCTATTTCGTTATGTGTGTTTTTGATCTTGCTTGCATTCGATGTTAAGATATGCCGACAAAAAGTTAGCAAAGTGACCCAAAAGATATCCTGGAAATTTATTTGTCCGGTAACCGAAATCTGAAAAAATCTGAGTCGCTTGGTCATTATTATAGCGTGCTCCTAATTCCTTATTTTAGGTGGATATGTTATTATATGTCACCATAAAAGAGGTTTCCTTGATACGACTGCTCATCATTGACATGGAAATGGGATATCTTTTGTGCTACAAGAATCAATTATGAGTTTTCTGTGAATGTATGTAGAAGAATAATTTGCTAGATTGTTGAAAATTGATAAGCGGCTTTAATTGGATCTTGGCTAGAACTGCCTTATCACTTTCTAGTGCTCCACCTTTTCCTCAACATTACAGGTTAATTTTTCATCCGGTAGATAGAATTGCAGAATATCATGAAGACATTTGGGCAAAAAATGGAAAGAATAATGGCAGATTGTTCCTCATTCCATTTTTTGTTCAGTTATAACTCTTATCTCCTTTACTCAGTGGACAATATAGTCCAGCTGGTGCACAAGTAAATGCTTTGAAGCAAGTTTTGGCTTGTTGCCCATTTCACTTCAAATGCTTAAGGGCATGATATGGCCTTGACTGTGGGAATATCTTTCATTGATTGATCTTTGAACTGGTCTCTATTGCTTGTTTGCCTAGGATTTCTAAAGTTGAATTCATTTATTAGAGTTATGTATTCATAGTTCCTGACTTGGTGACTTATTTTTCAGTGACCATCTTTGCCACTTTACAGTTAATGCCATGCGATATATTTCTTACATATTAGTGACTCATATGTAAAATGAAATTTGGTATACATTTCTGGCTGAAAGTTTAATCATGGTATCGCAGTTGACAGAAGGTCACTATTTTAGCAATAATATTGTATAGGTTTTCTTATTTTAGTTTCTGGTTTACCTTTGTTCTCAGGTCCTAATGATTATAAAAGGATTGTTCGGAAGATATGAAAGATGGAACCCTGTTCATCCAACTTATGGAACATTTTGGGGGATGGATGTGGGCATTGGCTGTGGTGTTGGATGGGGTCCAGGATTTGGCCCTGAAGTGGCAGGCTATGTTGGAGCTGGCTGTGGCGTTGGATTTAGTGTAGGTATCACTCTGGCTGGCTTTGGTCTAGGTCTTCCTATTAACTTCATCCCTCAAGCTCCTTATCAAGGTAAATTCTTAGAGAGTTGAAATATCAGTCATTTTCTGTAGGTGTCACTTTATCCATAAAAAGTTATGTATTCAGGGGTTATCCTAACTGGACCTCTTTCACTTTGATGAGTATGAAAAACTTGTGCATTTAGATTTTGATATTCTTAAGCTTGTGTTTATGGAGGTTAGAGTTTTATTTTTTTCCACTCTTTTTTAATCCAGCAATTATGGCAACAAGAGGCTCTGCATTGGAGTCAACACATTTCAATGATTTTCTTTCGGGAAAATATGTTGCCGGGGATAGCTGGAGTGGAATTGTACATTGTGTTTCTTACCTGCAGAGAGAAGCCACGGAGAAATTATCTAGCTTTAGGCCAAGGCAGTTATTGATTAAGGGTAAGGAATTTATTGATTTTTTTTTCCCTTTTCTTCAAGAAGAACATACTTCCTTTACGTACGAATTCTGCATGGGAAAATTTATATGCATTCCATAACTAGTTGTTCAGTTCTCTGAGGTATCAATTCTCTGATTAAAAAGGTCAATATATTGTATCCTCTGTTACCTGATTGTTTGATCTTGTGTTTGCCTTGCAAAATTCTTCTCTGTAATTGTTTTTCTTTCCTTCTCTGTTTGTTGTTGAGCTTATATAGCATTAAGATTGCATGTTCTTACATTTGTTTCATTTTCATAGTTCATAATATACCTCTTAACTTCAGGGATCTTGGCACACTAATCTGCCAATTGCAATATCAAGTAACTTGAGCCATAAATTTCAATCTCTAAATTGTTTTTGCGCTGTACATCTGTTGATATGGTTACTTTCTTGGAATCCTTCCCTAAAAGTAGTAGTGATAATAAATGTCAATGAAGTAACATATATTTTATTCATTGAACTACCATATCAGGATTTTCTATATAAACTAAGTAGCTGGATCCAATGATACGATAATTGCATAATACGCACCAGAGGCTTATAATGTATGAGAGGAGAAAGTGAAAGATGATCTTGTCATGGTAGTTGCAGTTTAAGATCAACAATGTTAAAGAGGAATTATAAATCATGTGCATATGATGAGATGAAGGGAATTTCAGTCAAGATCAATTTTTTTAGCTCCTTTGGCATGTGAATTTTCCCTAAGTTTCTGAATGATGATCAAATTGAAAGACTTGGCATATTTCTTTGCAGGAAAAGATTGAGAGCTTCTACAGCTGCCAAATATGTAGCCTTCATTTCCAGATTGGTTTATGTACAGTTGCTGAAGAGGAAGTAAAATTGACAACCTTCAATTTTTCAGAACGAACCTTTGCACTACAGAATGTAATTTGGTCTAGATTTTAAGAGAAGCTACTTGTCTTTTCCTTTTCTTTTTCATGTACATAGAGTTAATTCGAATCAATTCAGTATTTACCTATTCTATAATAATGATCATTTTAAGAGAAGCTACTTGTCTTTTCCTTTTCTTTTTCATGTACATAGAGTTAATTCGAATCAATTCAGTATTTACCTATTCTATAATAATGATCATTTCGTACGAGTTACTTTCCTACTCAATATAAACCAATATACTCCTTCCCTCCTTAATATTAATTTAGATAAATTAAAAAAATTAAATAAATTAATTAATTATAATTAAATTTAAATTCTCAAAACGAATTTGTATTATACTTTTTAATCTACTTAAATTAATTAATTAGTTTTTATATTAAATATCAAAAAGATGAATATTAACACATCCACAACAAACCTCCTATGGGTTATTACTACAAACTAAGCGTGTGTTTGGGGGATTTTCTTAAGAGATTATTCTACGAACACGCGTAAACGTCATTCTAAAAAGTTTCATATTCAAAGAGATTATTCTAGTGGACATATTTTGTAAAATATGGGTTAGATCTCTATATAACAGTCCATGTGTTATCTTTCCTACTAAATTTTTTTGTTATTATTATTTTATTTAAAGAAGCAGAGATTATAATTTTTGTCCTTATATTTAAATATAATTAAAAATATTATTTATCAATAACTTAAAAATATTATCTAATTAAATTATTATGGTTTAATATTTTTATTATTTTCAATAAAATATGATATCTGAAATATCCTACCATTAATTTACTTAAGATTTTATGATTTAATTGTTATTATTAATTAGAGAATTATTAGGATTTGGGTTCAAATTTAGATATAAATTTAAATTTTAGATTATTATTATGACTTTATAAATAGAGTTAAGACCCTGAATAATTTCTCAAATTTGATTATTAAGTTGACTCATCTCTTTTTAATCCTCTCTCTCAGTCTCTTTCTTGTTCGCAAAGAATCTCACCTCTATTTCTCTCCCAAACATGTCCTTAGTTCAATTCATCCAAAGCTAAGATTACCTTTCAGATCTTTTGTTGTAATTATTCATATATTTAGGGGAGAGATGATCACTTTCTACTCGTTGTGTGTACTAATGGTAGTTGTAAGTGATTTAATATATATATAAAGCTATTGATATTGATATGATTGTATTAAAAAAATTTATTTAATTGTTTTTATTAAAAATAATTTTGTGGGACTTAAAATTTAATTTAGAAAGTTTAAATTGAGATTATAAACTTGTTATATCTTGATATTGAAATTTGAAGAAGTTATTATCTTGATAGAAACCTTTTTGTGATATTTATTAAGCTATTGAGATTTTAATAAATATGATTATTTTGAGAATTATACATTGGGGATGGGTGATGACAGGGTTGTATTTCTATCACATGGTATAGCTTCTAATAGAGCTCGATAGTTAGTTTTTATTCCACCAGTTTATCGAGACACGTGCCCCATCTGTTTACCAAAAGAAAATGAACCTATGGTCTGGTCATGTGCTCTGTGGATTTTAGACTATTCATAACATTTGACTGGTTAGCTTTTTGAGTGGTCAGCTATCACTAATCCATAGGTTCAGTCGGTGGGAATAAAGCGGTTCGATTGGTTTGATGGGAGGAACTTGGGTGGGTTATCTATTTAATTTTATTATGATAATATATTATTTTTTAGATATTGTATTTTGTGATTGGTCCTACTTGACACCTCATGAGCACATATTAGTACTCATGATGAGTAGAATTACTAATTACTAAGACTTTAGTCTCACCTTTTTTTTACTAATATTTTTTAGGTGATAGTCTCATTTTAAGATCTCAGAGAAAATTTCAGAGAGTTGATTAAAGCTATATCAATCGTATAGCTTTCTCCTTTGAAGGTATGTGTAGGATACTTGTATATTGCCACAGTAAATTTTATTATGCATACTTTAATACTATATTAATTATTTGAATTTTAAGAAAATTTTTTTTTATAACCATGTTAAAGTTTGTTTTATATTTTAATAAAATTTTTTTCTACTATGGTTAGCTTTTTAAAAAAAAAACTAAATTTATTTATAATAATATTTTTAAATTATATTAGGTACAAAATATATCTAAATAATTAATAGGATTTTATAATAAGTGAGATCAAATTTATAAGCTCTCATTTATATTAGTGTTCATATGTTATTATGCTATAAAACGGTTAGCTTCCTACCAAAATTACGAACTTTATTATCTGCTTAAACTTTGCATCAAATCTTTACATGGCTAGTGGGAATTCCCAACCAGAGAATTTACAAGTTTCAGGCACTAAAAGTCAGATGATCCTTCTTCAACAGTCTCTGCTTTGGCCTGCTCCTCTGCACTTTCAGGTATGAACTCAGGTGGGTTTAAGGGTCAAGAAGGGCACTAAAAGCTGGAGAAGGATATTATGCTAGTTGATATTCTAGCACTGTGTTTGTTTGAAAGGAAGCAGGAAAAAGTACAGAAGGAATGTGATGCAAAGGACTGAATATGGTTAAAAATCCAAACAGACAATTGGGGCCATATCATGTGATCTCATTTTTTTGATCCTTCGACAAAAGGAGAAGTGCCACTCAAGTTTGACTTTATTACTGTCTAGTTGGGCTTTGACTCTGCTCTCCAACCAACATTCAACGCCAACACCCTTCATGGGTAAATGCTAATTTTACAGCTTTATCAAAAGCTGTAATTTAGTTCATTTTACCCTCCTTTGACTTTTGTATAACTTTCACATTATCTTTAGGCTATATTGAAATCTTTTATTGGCTGATATGTATTCTCGGTTAGTTTCGGCTTTGGTTTGACGTCATATTCCTTTATTAAAAGACAAGGAAGAAAGAAAGAAACTTTTGCATTAGCTTTTTTGCAGCATTATTATTATTATTATTATTATAATACATCACATGTCTTTCAAAATACATGCCACCGAAGCTTGACTGCCACTCTTATGAAAACTAGATATATTTTTAAAAAAAAAAACAATCATATTATAAGCGCCTACACTCTTCTCAGAATTTTAATTTGATACTTATTTATTTTTATCTCTTAATTAAATCTTTAATTTTATTATGTTAATACTGTTAACTCCTATATATAAAGACTAATAGTACAAAAGGACATAGTTATAGGGACTAATTGTCTAAATGAATAAAATTAAATAATTTAATTAAGGGAGAGAAATACATAAATACTAAATTCAAAATTCAAAAAAATATAAGTACTTACAAAATAATTTTTCTTTTTTATATAAATAATGTAATTTATTATATATGTTATATCGGATAAGATGCATTTCACCTTCATTATTTAGAATCATGAGCCTCATTATTCATAATTATTTTTAATTTCTTACTCTTGTTTCATTTTGTTTCCAAATGGCCTTTGGATAAATTAGATTATGCAAAAGATATTGAATGTCATCCATAATAGGGACTATTTTGTAAGAGAGGAGATTTCTTTCGGGATATTCTGTCATCAATATAATCAAAATCAGGTTAAACTGTAGAATTTATAACCCGCCATAAATATTGATAGTTTATTTTTAATTTTCTATATAATGCATGGAAAAATTATCAAGTTTTTTCCTTTAAAAAATATTTTCTGAGGTGAAGTAGACAGAGGTGCAAAAACTATAATACTAATATAATAATAATAGACTCCACTTTTTTCAAGTCTAATTATATTTCTCTCTACTTTCCCATAATGAACTACTTAGACTCGATTCAATTCTTAATCAGGCAAGAGGTTTATATGAGCAGAAACCATAGAAATTCAAGAGCAAGACTAAATTCCATTACAATAAATTAAAATTAAAAACCCTAAGTTTCAACATTAGAACAACAGAAATCCTTCAAGTAAATAAATAGGCAGCCTAAGAAATGAAACCACAACAGATATGAAGCTTGCAAATTAATATTGTGATTCCTCTAATATGAGCAGCATTGCTCGGTCTGAGAATTCTTCTTTTATTCAAAGCTTTCTTCTATGGTAACTTACAGATAGCATCCTTATTCGGTCTGTACTCCATCACCGGCGGCGAGCCTAACTCCTTCCATGGCCAAGCATTGATCAGAGCCTGAGAGGACTGACAGCCATGTTTCAAGCAACCAGTTGAACCTAACTGGCCACTGAACACGAGTTGCTTGGATGTCACAGCATCACTGTTTGACACCGGCGGCTCAGTATTCGGCATTCCTTGCAGTTGAAAGCAGTTGCTAGCCATGACAGAACTATCGCTCGATTCAGAGACAGCATTCGAGGAAATGTGAGACAGTTGAGACCACATGCTGTCTGAGGAAGAGTCAAAACCAAGATACCTCACATTTCCTATGTCTTTCTGAAGGAAGTCATGCTCATCTATTTCAGATTGCAGTCCAAACCTGTAAAGTGGTTAGCACATAACAAGTTGCTCAATTCATTATAACCTGTACATCTATACATATTACAAAAACTTGAACAAGATGCAACATTCATGAGCCACAAATAGTACAATACATGGGACCCACACTCATCATGAAAAATAAAAAAATAAAACACAGTATCAGCTAAGACACTAGTCTACAAGAGTTCAAAGGAGGAGGAAGAAATGAAAAAAAGCATATCACCAGTCAGCAACTTCATTCAACAACCTAAACAACAATGAGCTGTAAACCACCATTGTTGAAGTGTCATTACATCATTGTTAACCAGGCGCCCAATGCATAAGTCTCCCACCAGGTGGAGTCTGAGGATGGTTAGATATATGCAGTCTTACCTCTATAGACAGGACCTATGAATAACATAAAATTCTCTCTCCTTCATATTCATGTGATCATGTCCACACAATTTTGCTTTGATGATTTTGCAAATTAACATCCCGAGAATACTTTAGACAATGTCGAGAACTGTGTTTTCCTTTCCCCAACACCCATTTGTTGGTTCTAAAATGAAATGTCGAGTTTAAAGCATTGCAAACATGGAAACCAGACTTGTAAAATCGAGAAGATTCTACCTTTTAAACACACAAAAAAAAAAAACGTTGTTGTACAGAATACAAGACTAGCTTCAAAGCACAAGCTAGTTTACTTACTTCTTACTCTTTCAATCACACGCATCGTAATGAATGATCCACACATGTGAGGTAACTTGGCATTACAGCTACCTCATACAACAAGTCAAAAATGTTGTCCCTGTCACCAAAAACACCATTCACACAAACAAAAAACCACTCCAGAGAGCCTAGGACTAACTGAAAGCCATGATATGACAGACACCATAAGTCAAACACCAGAAAGACAACAGGGCATGCAATCACAATGGTCCATTCAGAATATGCTCACACCTCACAAGAAGAAGCTATACTATTATTATTATTATCATACCTGTATTCTTTCTTGTTCATCTCACTGGGAAGAGATTCAATCTGGAGCTGAGATACGTTGTTTCCTCCGAGGTTTATACCTTCACGGGTGCCATTTGTGTGCAGAGGCAGGCTGGGAAATGAGTGTCCAACACCACTTCTGGACCCACCACTAACCTCCGATGACTGAGCAGGAGGATGAGTAGCTTGTGATGTTTCCACAGGCTTTCTTGAACGATGGCGACGGCGAATCATGTGTCGCTCACAGTACTTAGAATCTGCGTGTGCGTCTCTCGAGCACCTCCATTTCTTGCCGTCGGTTCTCCGGCACCGTCCCGGTTCTGGGTCTATCTTCTTCCCGAAGAAAGAGCTGTAACCCACTGAAAAAAACAAAACAAAACGCAGAAAGATGATTATTATTGGGTGATACTGGGGAGAAATTAGGGATTTGGAACAGAAACGAAGTGAAAAATGCAGGGATTAGAAGAAGAAATTGGGGGTTTTGTTGGCTTACGAGCTGAATGAGGAGCCGGCATCAATTGGAGGCTCTTGTGAATCGGAGCGAGAAGGTCAGGGGGAACGGATAATCCGGCTTTGAGATACTTAAAGATTAGAGCTTGGTGTTCAAGCTCATGCCACTGGGACACCGTGAATAGCGGTGGCTGGAGTCCGGTCCACATGGCCGGCGGAATGCTCATTTCAGTGTGTTTCTTCCGCTGCTGCTGCTGCTGCTGCTACTACTAGGAGGGAAATCACAAAACAAGGAGCGATTTGATTTCAATGACATAGGCAGAGAGATTATTAGCTGCGGATATATAGGAAGGAAGATAGAGATGAGAGAGAGAGGCGGTTACCTCGGAGTGGGACAGACAGAATACGAGTTCGGCCATGGTTACAACATAGAATCCGATTAAGGAAGCTCCACAGTAACTGAAGAGGTTTGCTCTAATCGGGGCTGCCCCAGTCCGAATGTTCGTGATAAGAAACTGTGGTGGACCCCTCTGGAGCGGTTGTGTGTTTTAGGAAGAAAAAAATTCTTATTTGAAAATCTTGAAAGATAAAGCCACTACAAAGGACTAATTCCTTATGAGTAGTAAGATTGTAGGATGTGATTTGTTCTCTTAGCAAGGTCTTCTTTTCTAGGAGTAGTTGGGAATCAAATTTTAATTACATGAATTTAAGGGATTTAATTATTTGTCAACTTTATCAGAATCATTGATTAAATTGAATTTATATTTTGTGAAAATACATTGAACAATGTTAAAAGAGTTAATATTCAATTAATGTCTAGTCTAAATAGGCTTTAAATCCAAACTGACCACTAAGAACTGGTCCTTTTTTGGCCGTACGCTTACATTAGAGGCTTTGCATATTTTAACAAAGTCATTTTTTTTTACCCCTGGTGATGAATCAAATTCTAATCAATATTAAACTATTAGTCAACTTTGTTAGTATCACTGATTAAATGTGTCAGGCTTATTGATTAAATTGAATTTATGTTTTATGAGAATACAATGAACAATGTTAAAGAAACTATTATTTAATGAATGTCCAGTTTGGATAAGCTTTAAATCCAAACCATTGGCTAAGAATTGATCTTTTTTTAGCCGTAGGATTATAGTATAGGCTTGTGTTTGTACCGTAACAAAGTCTTTTTTATACTTATATTGAAGAATCAAATTCTAATAATATATTTTAAGAGATTTAATTATTAGTCAACTTTGTTAGAGTTATTGATTAAATACGCCATTGTTGTTAGTTAAATTGAATTTATGTTTTATAAAAATACCTTTTACAGTATTAAAGAAGCTAATATTAGTTTGGAGAGGTTCTTCTAAAATAAAAAATTAAAATTAAATTTTTGTATTTTAAAATTTTAAAATCCAAACCAATGACTAAGAACTAATGGTTTTTAAGGCGTAGGATTACATGATAGGCTTTATGCATCTTAACAAAGTATTTCTCATACCAATAGTTAGGAATCAGATTCATTTTTTTATATAATACTTTTTTATATAATAAAATTTAGATAAGTTGGGGTCTAAACACTCACCAAAACTATAATATGCCTCCATACTCAAATAAACCAATATCCATTAAAGGTCCCCTATGGAGAGGTGTTTTTCAAATAAAATTGAATCTTCTTATTTAAAATTTTTGAAATCCAAAACAACAATAAAGGAATAATCATATTTTAGGCGTATAATTACAAGATAAGTTTAGTCTCTTTTAACAATTTTTTTTTATTATAGATATCAAATTCTGATAGCATATTTAAAAGATCTAATTATTTGCTAAATTTATCAAAATTATTGATTAAATGTGTTAGGTAAGTGAGTTAAATTTAATTCATGTTTTACAAGAACACTGGACAATGTTATTAAGGAAAAAATCTAATCACATCTTTTGGCAATAAAAGTAATTCTTATCACATATTCAGGAGATTTAACTATTTGTGAATTCTATAAGAGTTATTGATTAAATGTATCAGTCTTATTAAGTTGAACTTATGTTTTTTTTTATCTTTTTATAAAAATAGATAATTAACTAACTTATCTTATTAATTTATTGTTATTTTATTTCTTGTTTGTCAGTGATTTTTGACAAATCATTAATGCAATCACGATTTCAAATATTAAGAAGTGATCTGATGGTAGCTCAAGTCGTAATTATGAGATTGACCTGGCCGCAAAAAAAAAAAAGACAGATTTAGTTGTTAAATTTATTGCTCATTTTTATGTCTCATATCGCTTAAGAATCAATTTTTAATTAAATATTTAAGAAATTTAATTATTTTTTAATTTTTCAAAGTCTGTTGATTAAAAGTAAAAGTCATGTTTATTTGTTAAATTAAATCCATGTTTTGAGAAAATATTGAACATTCTTTTAAGAAAAGATTTTATCTTTGTTAACAAAGTATCTTTATTACATATAGAAGAGATATTATAACCATTTGTTAACTTTATCAGTCATTAATTAAATGTGCCAGATTTGTTGTTTAAATTGAATTTATATTATAGGGATAGATTTTGTTCGTGTTAACAAGGTCTTTTTTTATACACATAGTTAATGATCAAATTCTAATTACATATACAAGAGATCTACCCATTCATCAACTTTATCAGAGTCACTGGTTAAATGTATCAGATTTATTGGTTAAATTGAATATGCAATAATTTAAGACAATACATTAAACAATTTTTTGAGGTGTAGGATTAGAGGGATGGACTTTGTACTTGTTAGCAAGGTCTTTTTTTTATACATATGGGGATCAAATTCTGATTACATATCTAAGAGATTTAATCATTTGTTAATTTTACCAAAGTCATTAATTAAATATGTCAGATTTGTTAATACTATGTTAAAAAATTGTATTTTTTAAACTTAAGATGATGGGCCTGTTTAGTAAAATTGTAAATTATAGTTTTAAAAGGGCTTTTGGCCCAAATTTTGGTTTGAAAAAATTTTAAAACAAACAGCCATATTTGTCCATAAGTGCTTTTGGGCAAAATCATTATTTTGAATAAGCTATTAAAACTAATTTTTTCAACAGTAAAAGTACTTATGGACTATCCAATTACTATCTTACCCCTTTTTCTTTACACCCTCTCTCATCTCTCCTACTTTTTCTTACACCCTCTCTCTTCTCTCTTACTTTTTCTTACACCATCTCTCTTTTCTCCTCTCTACTCTCTCTCTTCTCTTTTCTCTACCTCTCTCCTCTCTCTTATTTTAAATCAAATCATACACTTTTGGTAATTTACCAATATAAAAAGTCATTCTAAAAATAACTATCAAAACACTTATTTATTCAAAACCATTTTTTTTCATAAACTCTTCTCTAAAAGCCCTTTTCCATAAGTTGTCCATAAACCCCTTTTTTTTATAAGCCATTTTTTAAAATCCTATCCAAACAGGCCCGATATGTATAGATATATTAGCTAGCAATATAAGGTTATAAAACATATAGACGCATGACATTTCTCTTATTGAAGAGCTTTTATGTTTTTAGATTATGGGTGTGTTTGGAAAACACCTAAACTGCGGTTTTAAAAGGGCTTTTGGCCCAAACCTCGGTTTGGGAAAATTTTAAAACAAGCAGGCTTATTGGTCCATAAGTACTTTTGGACAAAACCATGGTTTAAAACCATAGTTTTGAATAAGCTATTTAAAATAGATTTTTCAACAGTAAAAGCACTTATGGACTATCCAATTACTATCTTACCCCTACTTTTTCTTACACCCTCTCTCCTCTCTCCTCTCTTCCTTCTCTCCTCTCTCTTCTCTTTTCTCTAACTCTCTCCTCTCTCTTACTTTAAATCAAATCATACCCTTTTTGGTAATTTCCCACTATAAAAGTCATTCTAAAAATAACTATCCAAACACCTATTTATTCAAAACCACTTTTTTTCCATAAACTTTTCTCCAAAAGTCATTTTCCATAAGTTGTCCATAAGTCTTTTTTTTTATAAGCCCTTTTTTAAAATTCTATCCAGACAGGCCCTATAAAGTCAATGGATATGTTGAAGATTTCTAACGAGATAGAGTCGTTATTTAAAAAAAAAAAGTTGTAAATGATCATACATTAGCTATAAGGATTAACGATAATTTCAACCTTTTAATTAAATAATACTATTCATAAATTTCCGACGTTATTTCAGTTTATTGTTATTTTATTTTCTGCTGTCAGAAGAGTATAGGGATATGAAAAGCATGTTCCGCTTATAAAATAAAGGCAATCCATTGTATTATATATCTTTTAACTTTTTTTTTAATTATTAATAAACTAAAACAAAGAAATTATTAGAAAAAGTTTTATCTCAGTTAATTTCATCTTCTCAAGGAGAAAAAAACTTCTATCTCATTATATTTTTAACTCATTCAACAAAGATATAATATTATTTTATATAATCTAATTGTCAAATTCTGCCTTGGTTGAATTAATTTCTGATTTTTAAATAAACAAAAGCCTTATGTCTAAAGATCCTTTTTTGTTTTGTTTTAGCTGGATGCTGCTCAAGAGCAAAAGGGTAAGGGTATCCGGCCGGGGCATCTACACGTGGCAAGTACAAGGATTGCGATTGAAGAATTGATATTAAAAAAATTAAAAATTAAAATTAAAATTGAAACTTATTTGTTACTCCAATAAAATAACATAATGTTTAGTAAGTGTTTAAATTAGGTTATTTTAAGTAATTTTTTACCATATAAAATAAGTAAGAAAAATAAAAAAAATATTTAAATTTTAAATTTTAAAATTAATTTATTTAACTACTTTTATAAAATAAATAATAACATATTTTTAAAATAGGAGATTTTAAAATTTAAGTAATATTTTTTAAATAATAATATGAAAAGAGTTTTATCAACATAAAATTATTTTTTAATTGATTATAGGGTTTTCTAAACAACATTTGAATAATATTTTAGATAAGATTAAATAAATAAGATAAATTATTTATTTAAAATAAATATAATATAATCTCTTTAAAATATTTTTTATAAAATTATATTATATATTAATTTATAAATTTAATAAATTAATTTTAAAAAATAATAAATATTAAAAATATATTAAATTAAAATTCTATATTTAAAATATCAATCACTTTTAATTAACTTTTGTATTTAGGCATTGAGCAGTAATTAATTAAGCATTTTTGTTAAAAATTCCGACAAAACTCTTGCAGTTAAGGCGTTTTGTATTATTTTTTATAAAAAAATTTTTAAAAAATAATTAAATTTATTTACAATTTAAAAGTATAGTAAAATTTTATTTATTTTTAAATGATATCAATATCAAATAGAATAAATTATTTATTATCTTTAAATATAAATTTAAGTACATAAAAATTAGAATGTTTAAATTATAATAAAATAATATTTTTGATAAATTAAAAATATTTTAAATAGTAACATATATTTTACAATTGAACTCAGAGGACGATAAGTAATCGTATTTTGTATTCTAATAAAATTGATGTGGTAATTAAGGAATAAGCCGAAAAGTTACTATAAATCTATATAATTTCCCTACGTGTTAATTCGGTAATTCCAAAAAGTAAAGATGGAAACTTTTTCCAGTTGAGCACCGAACCAGAACGAGTGCCCGTCGAGTATAAGTCCAGAGGCATCCCCGAAGAAACAGACCTGAAGGGAAGAAGCTCTCTGCACATATCGTCTCTCTCTCATCCGAGCCATGAGCCTCTTCGGTATAGGCAGGTGGGTGTAAGATCTTTGATTTTGACTAATAATTCATGCTTATGGAGCGCCTTCCTAATTAAGTATTTCTGCTGTTTCAGTCTTTTGATTTTGCTTTGAATGGTTCTATTCTTAGATGTCCTATGATCCGATCTGCCTTAGTGGGTAACTTTTGTTCAATGCGAAGTTGTTTCAATCAGATGTTCTTTTAGCTCTTTCTGGATTTAGTCTAATAATCGGGATCCAATTCTATAAATTTCGCCATTTGTTGTATTCTGCTTCAGCAATTTCTGTCTCTTTGAAAACGAAAGCGAGTATGTAAGAAAATTTGACGGGTGGTTATAATGTTTGGGGTAATTTGGCGGGTAATTTATCATTTATCCATTGATCTAATGATAATAATGCGTTCAATAAAGAAGTGTTCAAAGCTTTCTTAGCATGACTATCACACGAGTGTGATGTCTAACTGATTTATGGCACTGAGATTTTCCATAGCCAGGAGGTTTTGTGGATTGTGGAAGTTCTCTATTGAGCTTTTGAGTGTATATTTTGGGTAATCAGTAGTTATTAGGTTTTTATATGTAACTTGGCATGGGCTTTATAAAAAAGGATTGGAGCCTGTGTTTGTCTTCCTGTTGCAACCTCATCTTATCGATTCTATCAAGATTGGATTTCGCTTAGAAAATCCATGCGTAAGTAGGATCAAAGTTTGGGTAATGATGATTGCCTCCGATTCTCCCACTTGAGTCCTACTGGCCTAACAAAACTGTCTTGACCTACTCTCTCCAAACATAACATTTCTTTTTTCGGGCCGACAACATAATGTTGGATTAGGTCGAATGATTTTTGTGTATGTTTTGTGGTACTTGCTGTTGCAACCTCATCTTTTTGTTTTGATTCAGATTGGATCTTGCTTAGACAATCCGGGTGTAAAATAAAAAGGATCAAATTTTGGGTAGTAATGAACTAATGAGTACTGCTAATTCCCTGGTATGAGTCCTACCAGCCTACCAAGATGATCTAGTCCTATTTTCTCCACAAATATGTTAGATTAAGCTGACCAAGCATTTTCAGTTTTCAGTTATGAAATGGGAATTAGTAGGATATTTAACTTGTATCATTGCAAATTGTTCTTCGGAATCTGATGTTATTTTTGTTAATCTATACAGCCATGCTTCCGTAGTAATATTCCTTGTCTTCAATAATTAAATTTTTATGTGAAATGAATTGTTAGTAGGTTTTGATTGGCTGACTATATTTACAACTTTAAGGTCCTCATTTTACATTAACATTCTTACAAGGTCCTTAATTGTCTTTCGCCCTTGAATGTGTCTTTGTTGAGATCATGACTAGGTGAAGAATACTCATGGTCATGCATGAAACAAGCCATTTAAGCTCTTGTACTGAAAAATTGTAAAGGATGTCCCACAAACTAAGTATCCTTGTTATGAAATTTGCACCTGTGCTTTTTATAACATAGATGCAAAAGTTTGGGGCATTATGCAACATGGTAATTACTAGTCTGCTACACGTGAGACTCCCACAATTGCATTTTCAGCATTTGGCACACTGCATTATGTCATATTTTCGTAATGTGGGTATCCAAATGAAAAAGTTCTACAATAAAACCGAATTACATTAGAACTTTTCTGTATAGTGTTAGAACTGTGAGGTGATTCAATTTCCACAGACACTAACTCCTATTTGAAAGAAATTTTATAATCAGTAGAATGATTTTAAGGAATAGCGTAGGGCAGCTGTGCATGATTAGTGGATTTGTCAAAGGTACCATAAATGCTGTCAGTAATTGTAGTGATTCTGTTTAGATTGATTCTCTTCCATCCTTATATTGAAATGTTCTGCCTGATGAATTATTCTGTCACAGAAGCCAGCGGACATTCCGACCAAAAAAGAGTGCACCTTCTGGCAGCAAGGTTGGTCCCTTTTATTGACGTATACTCTAGGATCTTCTTATCCTATTTGATGCATTTTGTTCATTGATATTGTTATTGTGTTGTATTGCAGGGAGCGCAGCTTAGACAACACATCGATGCCACATTAGGAAGTGGAAATCTAAGGGAAGCAGTAAAGCTACCTCCTGGGGAGGATTTAAATGAGTGGCTTGCTGTCAACAGTAAATTTCATTCTCTCTCTCGTGCTTCATTGAGAACAGCGAATTTAACTGTTGCGGTTTCGTCTTCCCTTTCATATTATAGATATGCCTCAATTTATCTCTAGTATGCATCTGTACAATACTGAATTGCAGTAATTTTACTATTTCTGGCCCACATTGCAGCTGTGGACTTCTTCAACCAGGTGAATCTGCTTTATGGTACCCTAACAGAGTTCTGTACTCCTGAGAATTGCCGGACAATGTCTGCCGGACCCAAGTACGACAAAATTAATTGAGTGCTGCTGTCCAACATGATATTGAAGTCTTTTCAAAGCTATCTCTGATGATTTTTTTTAAGTATATGCTTATTGAAATCCAGTTAGATATACTGTCAACCATCCAAGTTCTTATATGATACATATCATTAATTCATTTAGTTGAAACATGTTTTTTTGAGGCAACATGTAGTTGAAAAAAACTAAGAATGGTGGAATTCTTCTGAAACACGTTTTCTTCCTTGAGTGCAATAGAATCTTTTATACAAGCTTGTACAAGTGATAAGCTCGCTACTTGTAATTTGAACTGTCAAAACACTATAATTACTTGTGCTTTTCTTATCAATATCATTCTGTCAATGCTAATGATGATTCCAGCCGCTCCTAGTTCATTCCAAAGTCATCTGTTCTAAAGTTATATATATGTGTGTATTGCTCTCATTGTCTTCTTATATGAAAACTTTATAGGTACGAGTATAGATGGGCAGATGGTGTACAAATCAAGAAACCTATTGAAGTTTCTGCTCCAAAATATGTGGAATATCTAATGGACTGGATTGGATCACAGCTAGATGATGAATCCATATTCCCTCAGAAGCTTGGTAGAGATTATTATATTTTCTTGTTTCCTGGAGATTGATAAACACTTAAAAAAATGATTACCATTAATTGTGTACTCTAATACAAGGAATTATGTATGTAGGCACACCATTTCCCCCTAACTTCAAGGATGTCGTGAAGACAATATTCAAGCGATTGTTCCGCGTATATGCTCACATATACCATTCCCACTTCCAAAAAATTGTGAGCCTAAAAGAGGAGGCCCACCTAAACACATGCTTCAAGCATTTCATACTCTTCACTTGTGTAAGTTTGATAATATTTCTGTGCTGATTGGATTTGTTTATTGTGTACTGATAATTTCATCCTCTCCCTTGTGTGAGCTCAAATAGTCCTGTATTCCATTAGTTTTGTCCCCAAGGGCTATTCAGAAACCTCCTTCCTTGGTTAATATTGATCTGTTCAAGAAATCTTTTAGTTAGGGAAAATTGTTGAGTAATTCCGCATTGCAAAATTTATTGCCCAAAAGTACTTGAAATTTGTTTAAGAACTTAGGCGCAACCTATTTTCAGTAGGTACGTCTTTTCTTTAATTGTGTGCAACTTATCTTTAACTATGTGTAAAACGAAAAAAACATTTGTACATGGCTAAAAATATGTTACACATAACTAGTTGAAGAAGAGTTACACCCACTTAAGGATCTAGTTCCTTAGGCACATTTGGTCAATAAATTTTGCAATGAGGGATTTTTCAGCAATTTTTCCTTTTAGTTATCATTATGGTTAATTAGATATTAATAATCGTCTTATTCATGCAGGAGTTTGGGCTGATTGACAAGAAGGAGTTGGCTCCACTTCAGGAGCTTATTGAATCCATAATTGTTCCATACTGAACAAGTAAAATGGAACATAGGAAGCACCATAGCTAATTAAGTATTGAATTTGATGAACACCGCTTATTATTGCTTGACTTAAGAAATCTTCCATATATGAGTTGTTTAAGATGTTGTGCTCATAGGGTCTTATGACTGTAAGTGAAGCTTCATTATTCACACAACAAATAGAAGAGGTAATGGGGAACCCTTGATGGCTGCTAAATATCTCTGCTTTACGTTCCCTGCTGGAAAGTTTGTTGACAGAATTTAACTCAGTGCTAGTGAACTGATCATGTAGATATCCCTCTGTTGCTGATTAAGTGATTATTAAGACTTTTATGTTTGTCCTTGAACTGTTAATTGCCTTGAATGTGAAAAACTTGTCCAACAACTCCAGTAAAAACATAATCCACAGTTCAATTTTTTTATGTTTAGGAGACATTATATGACAATAACAAGTCTAATCTTATTAAGGAGGGTTAGTTACATAGATCAATCGATGTCATTGACACACAATGACCATATCTTTGGGTGTTTGAGACATGAAATGAATTAAAAAAAAATTCTTGTGAACTGAGAGATATCTTTTATGCCTTTATGGAAAAAGTTCAATAAAAAAAAGAAAAAGAAACTCTTATTAAGTAAAGATAGCAGGAAAAACAACTTCATATTTCAATCTTGGTGTAATGAATTCCATTTTCTGTTGCGACACCAATCTAAGTCTTCATTTTTGTTGCGGCTTTTTGCTGGTTTATTTCGCAAGATTTTGCAGTATCAGAGTTTAGTAAAGGTAAGATGAGGGATCAAATGATGGGAATGCATTCCAAAAAAGCCCTACTATGAATCTTTCATAAAGATGCCCCAACCAGCAATACCCAAAAAATTAAGATTATATAACAACTAATATTCTAATCTTATTTTTCATATGAGTCAAATATTTTAATCTTAATCGTGGTGTAATTTTACTTATAATCTTTTTAGTTTAGTATAATTTTATATATGATCTTATTTCTCAAGTACCAAAAATTATATCAAATTAAAAAAATATAAATAAAATTGCACTAAATTAAAAAAGATTATAGGTGAAATTATACCACAAATAAGATTAAGATATTAAACGCATATAAGAAATAAGATCAAGATATTTAGTAATATATAACCCAAAAAACTATATTGTAGGAAAAAAGAATATTATCTTCATTTTTTTCCTGTTCTACATTTCATCCCTAAAAGTCATTTTACGAAAGAAAAAAAACTCATTTTTGGGCTGATTACAACACTGCACATGAACTTGTTGACTTGATTAAGCAAATACCAGTTCTAAAAGAAACTAGGCTCTTCTTCCTCATGTGACCAGCCAAAAAAATTGGAATGTTACATGATATAGCGGTAAGACTAAACTTTCACTCATACTGAACAGAATGCAAGCTCCTCACATTAGAATTCCCATATCTTGAATCTGCAAAGCGATATGCTACAATAGTTCCAACAAGAACCCCAAACACCAAAAGAAAGAGCTGAAGGTTGGCAAGTAATTCACCCCTAACCTCACTGTCTTCAGAGTGGCACATGATTTCATCGCCTTTAAGCACACAGCCTCGTGGCATCATCGGGCCATAAAGAACAAAGGCAGTTTGCCAGAACCAGAGGCCTTAGAGGGTTATTGCAATGCCACTGCACAAATCTGCGGGAAAGCTGGTAGGGAAGATGGCACCAGCAATTGCAGACAGAATGCAGAGTCCTATGAGAAGCACAAGGATGGTGTGGAAGTAACCCTCAAGGCCCTTGTGGGTTGTTGAGTGAAAGTAGAATAGAAGATACTCTGCACAGAATGCTGTGGCAGCAATCAAACAAAGAGCACCTTCCGGCAACGTAAAAATTCTGAATATAGAGAAAGAAATTTGTTGGATGAATATGGTTAGTGAGGTTGAAAAGCAAGTAGATACTAAAATACTATAACTAGGAATCTTCACTTAAGAGATGAGATACATCAAAGGCTAAAATGCTAATGGAACAGAAAAAGAAATGAAATGGAAAAAAAACAAAACTGATTTTTCAAATGAGAAATGTTTTCTGTATAAAAAAGGAAAAGGAATTCTTTTTCATCAAGTATACCAAACATGGCCTGAATTCTTAGTCACTCAGCGGTAGATAAATTGATATCATATTAAAATGACTTCAACTATTTATCCTATTTGGAAGTGGGTATCTTTTCCCCTATAGTGTAGGTTCTTAGGCATTTGGACTCTTGTAAAGAAAGCAAAGAGTTAAAAGCTGTGTTGGGTGAATTCTTGTTAGTAGTTTTCTAATACGATATTTAACAAGTTTAAAGCAATGACAGTAAATATTGAATCAGATTTCAGGCCCTATATGCGACCTGTCTCAATCATTGGAAGACAAATGATTATTTTTTGGTGATGCAAGGGGGTCCATATGCCCAAATCAGACAAATAAATAATTATATTGAACCAAAGATTGAGAAAACGGGGGAAAAGAAAGATATACAATGTGCAGGGCACTAACAAATGATTTGGATAAAATCACCTATCCTTGATGGGGAAGTCACCGGAAGTCATAATGCTGTCTTTTTTAAGAATGATCAGATTCATGAATCATTACGTGATGCAAATCTTGCAATCAAACACCAAGATGCGACGCTTAAATATTCCTACCCAAAAGAAACATCAAACCCAAAATCCTAATCCCGCAAGTACTGCTTAAAGGAACAGCCTAACTAAGAAAATTGCCCTGAGCCTCACATGCGATACACCTACTAAATTTCCAGTTCACGTAATTTTAACTATTGATTCACCTCATGAACCCAAAGCCCAAAAGTTACCTTACATGTACAGGAAATTGCCAGAAACATCAAGGAAAATGAAAGGGGGAAAATTGATAGACGAGAAAACTAATGGACTAACCTTGTCTTCTCCGAGAGCAGGGTAACAACACTGAAGATAAAAAACATAAGAAGCATCCCTGAGTGTTCAACATTGTTCATGTGAGATGGATTCAAGACCCCATTTACAGTGAATTTGAGATGGGTCGCATACAAGAACTCAACGCACAGGTCAATGAAAGCACCAATTAATATGACATAGAGCTCCAAATGCTTGAACCTTCCATCAAACCCATTCACGGGATTCCAGACCCGGACCCGAAACGTTTTTGGGTTAGATACAAATCTCACCATAGCACCCCATATATGCCAAGCCCCTACTAGAAGAAACAGTGTCCCAGGCAATGCATGACCTTTGAAAGAACCCATCTTTCTGATATGTCTCTACAACTCTCTGGATTTTTTTCCCTCCAATACTGGCCAATAGATAGATGATCACCTGTTTTGAATGAAATCAGTTTCAGACGTCAAGTTTGAAACTTCGACTAGCAGCCATAGACAGACTTGAACAAGCAAAAAAGAAACATGCTTTACAGCTTTTATATCGAATATCTAATATTGTAGGGGTTTCTTTTTGTACTTTTTCCTAACAGTTCACGAGGGAAATAGATTGGGAAGCTTCCTATCTGTTTTTAGCAATCAATGCCAATTAGCACCACCGACCAAACACGTCCTCCAAAGATAAGTCTGCTAATTAAGCGAACTAGAAACAACTCAGCTTCTAGAGATACCCTTAATAGCAAGTCAACGTGAAACGATCACTTTATAGCCAGGAAAAGGAAGAAAGGTTTTTCTTGGGTACCTGAAAACAGGAAACCAGCCAAAAATTTTTATATCAAAATCAAAAATAGCAAACAGAACAGTCCCACCATAGCACCGCTAAAGTAATAAGCAAGAACCTCGAAAGTTTGATTCCCAGTCGAGAAGAGGATGTTAGAGGAGGAAGAAGACAAATAGATCATAGATAAACTGGAAAACTCTCATACCATCAAGAAACCCAACAGTTCCTAAACCATCACGTTCCTGAAACTTGCTCGAATTGGATCCTTTCGATTTCTATAGCGAAAATATACTAAGTTGTTCTAACTTCATGTACTATTTCCATCATCAAACCCTTTCTCCTCCCCAAAAAAAGAAATTCGAGTAGAATAGAACAAACGATGTCAAGAAAGAGCCCTTCATTTCTATATAATAGAAAAATGGTGGAGGTAAGAATCACGGCTAACGTAATCATGTCTTTCAAGTAGCACGTTGCTTTTTACCATATCGTTTCAAACGAAGTTTTACCATACATTCTTCTAGTTTGGAGCTGGCATGTAATTGATTCAATTCTGAAATCATAAATAGTCATTGATTCAATCGATTCATAATAATCCATATTTTTTTTATATGAATGGCAAATTTCTATAGTAAAAATAAAGAAGTATAAAAAAAAATTCAAATTAACTCGACATTGTAGGAATGAAGACATGACTAGGGCAGAAGTACCATTTCCTGTTTTTTTTTTCTTTTGGTAGGGGCCAATTGAGCATGAGGGCAAGAAAAAAGTTGAGATGTAAGAGATTTTGCTACTGATATCAGATGAATAATTAGGTACTCTACCCCGAATGATAGGTTATAAAGACAGTCGAAAAGGAGAAAATAATAAAACAATCATGAAAGAAAGGGGTTCAAGAGCTTACTGTAATGATTTACGATATCACCAAAGGATGATTGGTTTGGCTGCAGAAAGCATAAAAGCGTCCGCTGTCTCTCTCTCTCTTCCCCCATTCTGGGGGTTGCAATGATTTCATTTCATAAATCAAAAAATAAAAATACTTTCTAGTTTCTTCCGAATCACAAATAACAATACAGTCACAGAATTTTATAAGCAGACAGAAAAAAGTCTTCGGTGTCGGTGTGCTAGCGACCAAAGACTGATACGATGGTGCGAGTGGTGATGGGATCTGAGACCCATTTCCTTATGGGTTCGGGTCTGATGGGTCCAAATAGGAGGTAGCCCAGCACTAGTGACCCGTCTTTTCTTTTTTTCTTTTTACTAAAATTATATAATACATAATATTCTAATATTATTTATCATATATATCTAATATCATAATCTTATTTATAATATAATTTTTCTCATATTTTTTTTAATTTAATGTAATTTTATCCATTATTTTTTTAATTTTGTACAATTTTACCTACAATCTTATTTCTCAAGTATTAAGAATTACACCAGATTAAAAAGATTATGGGTAAAATTATACTATAAATAAGATTATTATAGGTAAAATTATACTACAAGTAAGATTAAGATACTAGACATATATGAGAAATACGATCAAAATATTAGGTGTTATATAATTTTTTTAACTATTTTGTTTTTTTGGAAAAAAATATGCTCGTTGTATTTTTTACCCACCCAATTCACTAGATTTTTACCCTTACTACATCTGGATCTGACTCGTATCAAGTACTTGGTTATGATGGATGAATCTTATAATAGAAATTTTCTATATACGCTAAAATTTAAACTCAATATCTTATTTAAATAATATTGAGTTGTTTACTATTAAGATATAATATACTCGGTGTTTTGCATGAAGCCATGAACTTACAAAAATGACGAAGCCCATATAAAATATACTATAGATTTTTTTAACAATGTTCATGGGGATATAAAAGTGGGCCCGGCCGGTTTGTAAACCAACTAGTAGTAGAAAGCAGCATACCCTTTTTGTAGCTCTGAAAGTCATTTGTAGCAAGGTCCCAGTTTTTGTGGGGACCGTCCGGCCGCGAGAGACTTGTGTTAACTTGTTGAGAAATAAAATGTTTGTATATTATTTTTTCTGCCAGAAAAATATTTATATGTTTTATGATTTTATCCCAACCAATGCATGGAGAACTCACATGCTCCAGCTTTTTGTTGTTGTGTGACAACTATATTAAATAGTATTAAAATAATAAATAAGTCATTGGGTTGAGATTGTAAAAGGCATTATGAATTTACTTATAAAAAAAATAAAAATAAAAATTTAGTAAAATATATTTATTGTAAGAGTTAAAAATTATTTACGCTCAAAGTTTCAGAAAATAAAAATACCTTTTATTAAATAAAAAAAAAAGTGAGGGTCATTAATAAGTTATTATTATGTTAAAATTTTAATACGGCCATTTAAAAAAACTAATTTGTAACATATATTTAAGAAAATTAATTAAATTTAATCATCTTTTTTTATTTTAATAATTTGATTATTTATCTCTTATAAAAAAAAAGAGTGGAGAGAGTAGTTGTAATTAAGTTATAATTAGTTGAGTTGTTAGGTACTTTGCACATGCATTACTTACTCGATGGAATCATCCATTCGTTTTGTTCCCAAGCTACTTCTTTGGTATGGCGATGTAGGAAGAATCTGGCCCTTTTATAACGGCAAATTTGTTTATTTTTTGTTTTAATGTATCACCAATAGAAAAATAAGTGAAAAGTATATATTTAAAAATTTTATCCGTTAACAAATTTTGATATAATTTTACACGTAGAGAGTATTAATATTTTGAATGATTTCATAGACAAAAAAGTACCAAATACTAAAATTTAATCTTTTTAATAAGTAACATTTTTAAATAGAAATTTTTTATTGATTTTTGTAAAATTTAAATAAGTTAAATTATAGAATCTATTAAATAAATTTATTAAGGTCATGGCAGGCCTAATCCCGTTCAACATTGTTGTGCTTGTCGGCCTTTTCTCATTGATTCAGTTCAACATTGATGTGAGCTTGCACCCGCGAGTTTTGGGCTTTACATTTTTTTTTATAAAAAAATTTAAATGAGTTTAACATCAATTTATTATTAAGTTTAATTTTGTTCAGATAATATTTATAGGAGATTTAAGAGATCACCTAATAAATAAACTTTTATAACAGTAGCAGGAATCGAACTCATATCTTTATAAGATACGAGCTCGTTTCCTATCATCTTTACTAATTCTCATTAATTTTTTTTAATATATATTCATATGATTGAATTAGATTTAAATATTTATTAAGTGTAATTGGGATAGCCTTTCTAAAAATATTTTATATATTCATACGAATTCAAATTATAGACCTATACTTATTTATCCTATTTAGACTAATACTTTATAGATCTATACTTAAATATCTAAATCTCATTCTATTTAGATTAATACATGCTAGACCTATACTTAAACGTCTAAAGCTCATTATATTTAGACTAATATTTACTAGACTTATATTTAAACGGTTCAAAGCTCGTTCTATTTAGACTAATACTTGTTAGTTAGTTTTAGGCTTCACTAACATCTTATAAATTGTTTTGTTCGGTTTTACTGACACGTTATTTTATATTATCCTGGAGTTTTATGATTAATAAGTTGTTGGGCCTAATAAAACTATTTTCACCAACAAAAAAAAATAATCAATAAAAAATAAAATTATTTTAATGATTGGCAAATAAAAAAGGAAACTATCAAAATAAACTTTTAATTTTCTTATATTTTTAAGAAATTGCGTCTATCTATTGATATGCATAATTCATTGTGTGAATCCAAATTCTTTGAAGTTGAACATATGCAAAATTGGTCAGACATAAAATATTACAAATATTTCACGCAATATAAGTACACAATTTTTAAATTAGTATTAGGTGGCCAGAAAAGTACAGGCGTGATATTAAATTATTAATTAGATATTAATAGTTTGTATTCCATTTCACCAACTAAGTTTGAAGTTCGAACTTGAAGTCTCCAGAACGAATTTAGCTGTCCCCTGCTAGGTCCATAATCACCCTGCCAATTACCAAAATGCCCATGCCCTAAAATATATAAATTCCTAAATGGCAAGGTCAGATGCTTCATTCCAACCAAATATGGGACTCGTGTGATGCATTTTGACGTGGGACCTATGCCCTTTATAATTTCTGCACTTCTAATTTTAACTCGTGTTTACATACGTGTGACGCACGGTAAATTACATATTTCTTTAACCTTATTTATAAATTATTTTTAACATATTTTATATAGATTAAAAAATTAAATTTTATTAGTTATTATATAAAATTCAATAATTTTATAACTTTATCATTATTTAATATATATTACACCTAATAAAAAAAAGTCAATATAAATAAAGGGTAAAATGATATATTTATATGGAAAAAAAAATTATCTCCGCCCTATAAATTACACCAAAGTAAACCTTTTCTTTTTGCCCTATAAATAAAACTAGATAAGTATAATGTGTGTACTCCTTTTATTCTTAATATATGACACATTTAACTAATTTAATTATATTAGAAAAATTAGTTAAATTAATTAATATGATAATTTTTTTTAAAATACTATAATTATTTTCCTTAACTCTCCTATATTTTTTACTTGATTATTGTTCAGGTAGTCTATAAAGGCAATATGGGAATATATTGATAAATATAATAAATAAATTTATATTTAAGATTAAAATTAATTTTCTAATTAAATTATATATTAAAAATAAGAGAAACATTTTAATCAACTAATCCTGATGTCTTCTACGTAAACAATGAGTTAAATTATATCATCACACATCATTATAATAGCTAAAAATTACAATAATACAACATTCATAAAGTCACAATAGTTTCAAATATTTCAACTAATAATTTAACGTGAATGAAAACATATCATGGATCCTTTGCAATAATTTTTCATAATCAATGAAGTAATACTGTTACATGTTCTTATAATTTTTAATATAAAACTTATTTTATAATATAATTTAAATTTTATATTAAAAATTAAAATAATATATCACGTAGTTAAAGAATAAATAGATTATTATGTGACATACCGAATCAAGACACTAGTCAAGTAAAAATAGTTATCAAAAGAAACACGCGCGATCCAGACCATTTCAAGGTAAACATCACATTGTTAATGGCCCTGCGGTATAATGATTATATAAAAAGTCTAATATAAATAAAAAATTATGAGTTTAATTTTATTTATAATTTTAAACCGCTAAAACTCATCCTTTTAATTTAAAAAATAAAAGGAAAACACTACACTACAAAGCATGTCTGACTGTGGGGAGCGTCTTAATAAGGTGTGAAGGATGTTAAGAGGGGAAGATGCATATATGGTATAACCCTTCATATATTTATAGGCACATATATATGACTACAGATGGAGGGAACTTTGCAATTTAAATTGGTTGGATTTAATTCACTATTAAGATGGGTATAACGGGACGTAATGGATTTAATTCACTAGTATTATGATTTATATTTAATTAATCAATATTAGGACAATTATTCCTTTTATTAATTATGCAATAGATACATCCCAAATCTTAATCATATGTGCTAATTATTTTCTCTATTAAGTGGTTTGAATTTGTATCCACATAGCAATCAATGATTCCACGCCTTTTAAGTATTCTTTCTAACTTATAGTATAAATTACTTTTAGGTTGTTCATGGGCAGGGATGGGCAGGGCGACCCCCCTGCCCGGTGCCCTGCCCAGAAAAAGTATGGGCTGTATTTTGCAGCCCGATGCCCGACCCTGCCCGGTAAAAGTCCTAACCATTTTGGGCTGGGCATGGGCGGGCTGGGCATGCCCAAGTTGTGATGCCATGCTCATGTTGTGAAAAAAATTTGCAATTATAAACTTCTAAAATAATATCATATTCATATGTCTTCAAGAGTTAAATAATATCTACAATCCACTAAAAATAAGGTAACAAAAAGATAATAATTAAAGTCTTGAAATTCATTGTATATAAAAAAATCTTGAAGTCTAAGTAGTTTATAATTACAACTTTACATCAATTTCCCAAATGTTGACAAGGATCAAGTATCTAAAAAAATAAAATAAATAATTATAATTTGTAATGTAATCATATTATCATTAATAAAGTTAAAAAAAATTAATGTAGTTATAAATATTAAAAGATGCAACTTACATATTTAACTACTTATATTTCTAAAATGACCCTTTAGTCACTAGTAACTATCATATTCTCCCTTCTAAATGTAGCATCTACGGAGAAAATAAAAAAAATAAAAAAAGAGGCGCTCATGGGCAGGGCAGGGCAACCCCCCTACCCGGTGCCCAGCCCAAAAAAAGCATGGGCTGCATTTTGCAGCCCGATGCCCAGCCCTGCCCTATATTTATCGGGCTGGGCAGGGCCATTTTTTCGCTGGCTCGGGTGGGCATACCGGGCCGTGGGCTTTATAAACACCCCTAATTACTTTAACTAATTTTAAAAAATAAAAATGTGATAATTAATTCAGTTAACCTCATGTATATATTTTTTTAATCATATTATCAAATATTTAAATAATTAATTAATCTAAATTAATATTTTATGACTAAAATATATCTCCCCAGAAGTTTTTTTTTAATAATGTGGGTTTTAAATCTCAACTCTCTCACTTTGTTGGACGTTAGCTATTGTACTTTCATATGTTCTACATGATGTTTAGTATAAAATACTTATAACTATTTTATAAATATTAAAAAAATGTTAAAAGTAGTATGAATCTTTCTTCTTTTTTGCCAACAAAAGTTGTATGCATCATAAAATAGTAAAAAATCATTACTAGTTTTCAAGATTATCTTCTAATTAAAATCAACTTATATTACTCTTTACAAAAAAAAAATCAACTATATAACAGAAAATGCTTAAATTTTAACAATATTTCATAGAAAACAATTTTATTTTTGGATAAAGATGCATTCAATATCCCAAACTAATTTTTTAGGAATAATTAGCACCCTAAACTAATTTTAGAGATACAATTAGCATCCTAAAATATTTAAATTGTTACAATTTTACTCATTTGCTAATAAAAACACAATTTTATATTTGATACATGCCATATAAACTTTTTATTTCTATACATTATTATTTAAAAAGTCACATGTGTAATATTATTTTAATAAATTGTACTAAATAAACTATAAACTTTTTTAATCTTCGAATTATATATAATGTCAATTTTAAATTTTACTTAGTACTCTTTTTTAAACAATATAACACATGTGATGTTTTAAATAATAATATGTTAAAATAAAAAAATTATGTGACATGAATCATACACAAATTTGTATTTTTATTAGTAAAAAAAATAAAATTATACTAATTTAAATATTTTAGGGTACTGATCACATCTTCAAAATTAGTTTATGATGCTAATTATACCTTTAGATATTTTAGGGTGTTAATTATTCATTTAAAATTAGTTTAGGGTGCTGCATGTAACTTTACTATTTATTTTTTAGTATTTCAAAATACAATTTTATATATAATATAATTAATTTTTAAAAAATTTATTTTTTATATTATTCATAATTTATACATCATATTACTTTTTATAATTATAAACACTAGCCAATACTTAGAATTATATATATCATTAAAAAAAGATTTATATATTATTTTTGTAGATAAATTATATAAAAAGTAAAATTGTTTCAGAAATATACTAAATTTAATTTTTTTAAGCCACACGAATGACATCGAAGACGAAATGATTTCCAAATATTTTATACAAAAAAAATTAACATTATAAAAATATTTTACTTATTATTTAAATTAAAAATCTACAGAATTTTTATTTATAAAAAAAATTACAATGTACACAGAGTTATTTTTGTAAGCATAAGTGGAGATAATAATTTTGTAGACATTATCAAGCACTAAATATTAACATATTTTTTAATAGGGATTTGAACCTTATTTTGTTATGTTATGGAAGATAAACCCTTTCCACTAGACCCAACTCAGTTGACAACTCAGAGTTTAATTTAATACTTCTTCCTATCTTAAATATAATAGTTAGATGATAAGTCTACTTTGATCATAAAATTATAATTTTTTTTCAATAGTATCAACATAAGATTACACATAGTAAAAAATTTTATACTAAGAGTATTTTAAATGTACATAATTAAATATAATATTTTTAAAAAATTAATATATAATTAATTAATTTATTTAAAATTTTTAATTTATCTAAATTAATTAAATAAATTTTATATTTAAAACGTAGGATATTATCATCTAATATACATTTTTGAATATGGGCCAAGAAATTTCCCAAAATATAACATTTTTGGAATATTTACGAATTACGACAAGGCTTTACTCGGGGAGCTGAATGCCGATACCTCCTCTAACCTACCGAATGAATCACAAACCTCTACGTGTAAACCTCTTTCGAAGGACATAAACTTTTCACCTGACGTGGGATCTCCCACTTGTGCTCGTCTCTCTCCTCCACTCTCCTTCTCCAAATTCCTAGGCGTTCGATCACACTTTTTGTCTTGGCTTCCCTTACGTCGTCGTTTCTCTCTCTCTCACAATCGGTCCCTATCCCGGCCTAGTCTTCTACTACCAGAAGCGAAAGCCAACTTCAATCGTGAGCTCGAGAGTTCTCGAAGAATTATCGGCAATGCGGAAATCTGAGAATTTTCTCCGACGTCATGTTTGAGATTGCCGGTGGCTTATATGATCCTGCGACTCTATGTCCACGATGACTGATGATCAGGTCACTTAGCTGACGTTGATATCGCAGAAGCAATCATTCAGTTTCACGATATGTTTTGCTGGAATCAGTCATTTGGAATTTATTGCTTTGTATATTAGATTTTTTTTTTGGAATTTGTTGCTTTGTATATTATTTTTCGGAAGACTGAGAGTTTGGCGTTCAACTTGGTTTTGAGTGTCACGATGTCGTCGAAGGTTGTGTATGAAGGCTGGATGGTGCGGTATGGCCGGCGAAAAATCGGCCGATCGTTTATCCACATGAGATATTTCGTGCTCGAGCCCCGGTTGCTAGCTTATTACAAAAGGAAGCCACAAGATAATCAGGTATTTGACCATTTTCCTGATATTCGGTCTACTTTTTTTTGTTCAGATAGAAAATGATATTCCCCAGCCTTTTTTTGCTAAGTTCAGACCTACGGTAAGGTTCCCGGAACTCTGTTTTTCTTTTGGTTATTCTCCGAAAGGGGGAATGACAACTTCTTGGAGAGGATTGTTTTTTTTTTTTGTCTATTAAAAACCCTTCTATATAAACCGATAGACAAGACACGGGCATTTTTTTTTAGACAACAGTTTAGATGTAAGCCTATATTTCGACTTTTACAAATTATGATGCTTTGTAATTTCTTTTCTTATTCTGGGACAGGGAAAGGTTCTGTTAACCAAAATATCAATTTGAACCGTTTGTTTATGTTTACTAGGTTCCTATTAAAACAATGTTAATTGATGGCAACTGTAGAGTGGAGGATAGAGGCTTGAAGACCCATCATGGACATGTGAGTTCTGAAATCTTTTTAATTATTTCTTTTTTTTTTTATGTAGCAATGGATACCGCAGGAATCCCTGCTCCTCAAACGTTCAATTGACATTCAACTACACTTATTATATGCCAGTGTAATTCCAAAAGTAATTGTTGAGTTTGCAACCTTTCTGCTACAATGATGTGTAGATTTCCATGCTATTTGGGAATAGGAACATTCTAAATGGCAACTAGTGCATTACAGGAATGAGAGGCAGTGTTGTTAACTGATACGTATTGCATACTGCATGAAAGGACAATCCATCAAACATCAAATGTCATGCAGTTTGGCAAAAGTAAAGACAAAAAGGCTTTCAACAATATAAAGTTCTGAGATGCGATATCTCTGACATGATTGATTCTCTGAACATTTTGTACTAGAATTGTAATTGTTTTTTTTTTTTTAATTTCGATCTCAATAAGTATTATTAGTTGAGTATTTTAGCAGCATATGAGTGGAATTACTGTACTTTTGCATCTTTTATTTGCATGCTGTGACTTAGTTCTATAGCAGTCAGTTGCAGCAAATTTTTTGATTATTAATCTTGTAGTACATGCTCTATTTCACCTGTTGATGTATACAATTTCCAGTGATTAGATAACCCCCTATGTTTAAGAGAGGAAAATAAATTTAATTTAATATTTTTCTTTTGTTATTGTAAAGTTGAATAACAATTTGACCACATGCTGTTTTGTGAGTGGCATATTCTGTGTTTTGTTAGTCCTCTTTGCACTTACGTCCATTGAAAGCTAATTAGCTAATTTGAGACTGAGTTGTATATTTACCATAATGTTTTTCTATCTATCATATTACCTGTATTTAATTTCTTCTTTGCAGATGGTTTATGTTTTGTCTGTTTACAACAAGAAAGAGAAACACCATCGAATTACGGTGAGTGGATTTATTTTTCATACATTTTGCCAGCACATATACATTCACTCATTCAATCTTTGTGCCAGTAAGTTTGTCTTGTGTATTTTAAAGTGTTAAGTTTGTGTGAAAATATGTTGTGGTTAGTGCTGTGTGCATATTTTTAGTTGGGTTCTTGTTGCAGATGGCAGCATTTAACATACAAGAGGCCCTAATGTGGAAGGAAAAAATTGAGTATGTAATTGATCAGGTATGTTATATCCATTTGCATCATTCAAGTATGTATCCACATTATCTGTACTATTGAATTCCGACTAGGCTTTATTTTGATATATTTGATTGAAAAGTGAAAAAAAGCAATTTTCTTGATACGTTGCTAAATAGTTGGCTTGATATGTTATTTTGTAAGTTCATCTTGCTAGGTTATGTTTTTCTATTGTGTTGATTGATGCTATTGAACTCTCAATTTGTGCAGCATCAGGGTGCACAGCCTTCAAATAGTAACCAATATATTTCTTTTGAGTACAAATCCGGGATGGATAATGGGAGAACGGCTTCATCCTCTGACCATGATAGCCAGTAAATACTTTTGGCATAGCTTTCTCCACATTCATATTAAAGAAGGCGATTCTCAAATGATTTTTTTGGTAGTTTTTACATTACATTGTTTATTGCCCTATGTGGTGATCATTTAATTATGTCAATCTTCCTTCAGATTGCATTGTTTCATTCAATAGTACATTCTTTGGAGATCCAACTGCTATACTCCATTGAAATATAGTTGAAACATGATTTAGTTGTCTTTATGAGTTATGAATTTCCCTTACCTAGTGGAATAAGGCTTGTTGTTGTTGTATGAATTTTTGATTGCATTGCCAGGAACAATTGCTGCACTTTAAGTCATTCTGTACGATGCCAATGAAATCATGCATTTATTCTTATGTGTTAGTAATGATCAATTTTTTTCCTCCTCTCCTCAGCCTCAGTGCTCCAGAAGATGAAGAGGACACTCATCCAAATTTGTTAAGGAGGACGACGATTGGAAAAGGTTACTTTATATTCCTTCGGCATTTGGCTAACAATTACTTTGCTGTAATTGCTTTTTAAACTTTTTGTTTTTGAGCTGCAGGCCCCCCGGAATCTGTTTTGGACTGGACAAGAGAAGTAGACTCAGATTTGTCAAATCAAAATAATAACCAAACATTTTCAAGAAAGCATTGGCGTCTTTTACAATGCCAAAATGGTAGGCTATATTTGTTTTTATTCTAGAATAATTTATTGCATGGGTGACAGGACTGAATCAACCCACTGACTTAATTTGGTGCTTCATTGATTGGTTATGTTGTAATGTTAGATATGGATAATTGGTTTCCTTTCTGAAATTGGCAGGACTTCGTATTTTTGAAGAGCTTCTTGAAGTTGATTACCTCGTAAGAAATTTTTCTGTCTTGCTTTATTTGAATGGTGTGGTTTTACGATTTCAAAGGATTTTTTGTGAAACTCAAATACCAATTTATTCTTTATGCAGCCAAGGAGTTGTAGTAGGGCAATGAAGGCTGTAGGTGTTGTGGAAGCAACATGTGAAGAAATTTTTGAGCTGGTGATGAGCATGGATGGAACACGGTTTGAGTAGGTGTTTCACATTGCAGTTATGTTTATTCTGGGTGCGGTTGGTTAATGATAAAATGGAGGTTTTTGGAAATGATTTTGAGAAAATGGTTGGGCCCTGAACACTAAATTGTTTTTGAGATTATTTTCTGGTATCAGTTCATTTTAGCATTTAGAACTTAAAATTATACTATTCAGATTATAGAGCATCTTAAGCCTTTTATATTTGCTAGTATGTTGACCACCTTTCTTGCTAATGAAATTTGTTCTGTTTTTTAGAAAAATAACTCAGATACACGCATACAGCCTACATTTTGATACTATATTCTTATTAAATTCAGGTATATAAAAAGCAATCAATTTGGGTTGGAGTTATTGATTGATTTATTTGTAGCTAGGCTTTTAGTATATAATGCATACATGGTTAACTGTTTACTTGCATGTTCATTTTTGGTTTTTAACTTGACACCTATAACTTATTAATTCATGTTTGCTTACCTTTATATCTGTGATTTATGCCCCTAAGCTCTCTCTTTTAGATGGTTTAGAATTGCTCAAGCCATGAAAAAGCTTCTCTTTACCCAATGCCAGCAGAATTGCTTTTAGGCACTATAGATGCCAAGCATGCCCATTATGTTCTGATGAAGAATTTTGGATGAGAAAAAAGGGTTTCTTTAGTTTCATACATGTGATGCTCCAAAATTCTGCAAAATTTTTTATGCTGTGGAGGAGATATTCTCATATTGTCTGAATGCCTTTAGGTGGGATTGCACTTTCCTATATGGTAGTTTAGTTGAGGAGGTGGATGGGCATACTGCAATACTTTATCATAGACTTCAGCTTGACTGGTTTCCAATGTAAAGTCTTCTTAATCTAATTAATTTATTTCTCCTTGCTCTCAATGTTATTTCACTTAGTGGGTTGTTGATTGAGGACAAGAGCTTTGTACAATTCATGCAGTTGCCTTTATTTAGTGGGATAAAGTTTGTTATTGCTGCTGCTGCTTCTCTTAATGTTATTTTAGTCTGGCGGTGCTTTTGTTGGTACATTGTTTTACCCCAGGACAATTAAATCTATATTTATACCTCCATATTATTAAAATTTGAATGTTTATATATGATAATATGTTTTAGAATTTAGTTATAATAAGTGGCTGTCCATACATAAAATTATTTACTGTATCAACCTTAAGTGCTTTATGTTTATAGTTGACATTTAGGGTTAAACCATATGTATGATGAATCGGAAGGCTTGCATACTTGTAGTGTTCACTAACATATACTTTGTGGTAGCTTCCTTCCCTGTTGTATCTATACTGGATAAATCAGAATAAAAAATAAATAATCCCCCAAGAAGATGACAACTTCTTCAGATAATAAACTACCAAGATGATTCTTAATCCTTTAGAAGTCCCACTTAATTTTTTCTCTATCTCACACAAATTGTTCCAAATACCTGCCATTGCAGGTTTGTGTGGCCCCGTGATCTTTGCTACGTACGCTATTGGCGCCGAAATGATGATGGAAGTTATGGTATGGTACTTTGCTTTAGTCTAAAATATCCACCATCAGTTTCTTGCTTGAGAAGGTGACATTGAGAATTCTTTTTGCAGTTGTTTTGTTTCGATCCCGAGAGCATGAGAATTGTAGTCCACAACCAGGATGTGTTCGGGCCCATATTGAGAGTAAGACCAATCTTGTTAAAAGTTCAACATAGTGGAATTGATTCAGATCTTGGGATGACATAAATACCCTTGTCTCCCTCCCTGTTTTGTATAATGATATCATTGTTTGTCCAGTATCAAATTTCCATTTTTTACTCCATATAAGTGTGTGAAATGTTTCAATTATTAAAGAGACTAAGTTGAATCAGGTGCAATACCTATTATTTACACTTTTCATAACTACTGTCAGTTTGAAACTTCTTTTTGAAAGAGGATTTTCCCCCCCTTTTAATATGATTATTACTGGTATGCCTTTAAGAGATCAAATGGTTATAGACTGATTCTTTTCTTTAATTTTATCCTTGTTTAAACTGAATCCATCTCATGTAAAAATCATAGATTAAATTTATGCTATGTTGGATTCTTTAAGTTTATAATTGTTTGCCCAGGTGGGGGATTCAATATTTCCCCACTAAAACCTCACAATGGGAGGCCAAGGACACAAGTTCAGCATCTTATGCAGATTGATTTGAAGGGATGGGGTGTGGGTTACGTATCTTCATTTCAGCAGCATTGTCTCCTTCAAATGTTGAATAGTGTTGCTGGTGAGTTTCTTTTGCTATTTGTGCGGTTTGAAATCTTACAGAATAGCACTACTATCCTGTTCCTTTTGTGGTAAGGTCAGGGGATGGATTAAATGGTTAAATGGATGGTAGGAAAGAAATACGACTGTAAGTTATATGAAATTTTGCTTGCTTTAGAGTAACTGTTGGTTCCTGTTTTTTAGGAAGTCACAGATTACTGTTCTGTTGCATGTATGGATCCAAATAGTTCCTAGTGTTCTTTAGTCAAAAGTAGTGGCTGAAGCTATTTGAGATTTTCTTGGTTGTTCTCATTGTCAGTATTATGTGCTTGAGCAAAAACACTATATTTATACTGATTATTTCTATCTGTATTTTTATGGAGATGTTAGCATTTACTTTGAATTTGGTAGTCTCTCTTTTACCTTTCTGGATTTCATGTGTTGTACAGATGCTAAGGTTAGTGGATAAAGGGAAGAGGGACTGCCTTTAACTAGTTGTATTGTTTTATGTATTTTTCTATTGCATGATCTCTTTATCAGCATGTAAATTTACTATGCTGACTTTTTGTATGCTAATATTATTTTGGACAGGTTTGCGTGAATGGTTTGCCCAAACAGATGAAAGAAATGCTCCTCCACGAATTCCTGTTATGGTTAATATGTCTTCAACATCCAATAATTCAAAGAATGGTCAGAAATCACATGATTCTTTAGCTCATTCTGCATCCTCCCTGGATCAAATGAATGCTGCAAATAGAAATTCTGTCATGATGGACGAATACTCTGATGAAGATGAAGATTTTCAAATAGCAGAATCTGAAGAAGAGGTTGTATATGTAGTCCCATCTATTTAACTTTGTCATTTGCTTATTAAATTCAAAGCTTGATTTTTTTTTCCAGGCATATGCAACTGGGCTTGAGAATGATGTAAAGAAAACAGGTGGCATTTTACTATACATTTGATTTTTTAGATATATTCTAATGTAATGATAAACATTAGTGATGTGAGGAAGGAAATCTAATCTAATATTTTCTTGAACCAAAGCCTTGGAAGAAGAACCAGAAGATAAAATTGACTTATCATGGTTTTCGTGTAACCTACGGCATGATGATCATGATAATGCCCGTAACTGCTGGAATATTTCTGATGGAAACAATTTTAGAGTACGGAGCAAGCATTTTTTCCATGACAAGTCAAAGGTATTCTATTATTCTTATTATTCTATTCCCGAAACAAAATCTATCACTGGTTGACATTTTCTTGTACCTTCATGGTGAATCATAAAGATTCCTGCTGGGAAACATCTTATGGATCTTGTTGCCGTTGATTGGTTCAAGGACACAAAAAGAATGGACCATGTGGCTAGGCGTCAGGGATGTGCTGCCCAAGTGAGTTTGAGAAAAGAACTTATTTACAATTTTTTTTGATGAATTGAAGATTCAAACTATTGAATCTGTTTGATAAAGGGTAAATGACAATTATCTTTCTGAACCTTAAAGAAACATCCTTGGTATCTCTCTAGTTTGGAGTTTTACCGATGAAACTCTCCTTTCAATAAGTTTTGTTTGGCAAACTTAATGGCTAGAGGAAATTACTGGAATGGCCATAAATCTGGCTACAAAAAGTATCACAGTATACACGTTTCTTCACAAACCCATATCTTCAAATCTGCCATCTTTTCCAAAACCCTCCTTTTCATTGTCTTCTGTTCATCCATTCCTTCAGAAATTTCGCCTTTTGGCTTGTTTTCGAGCAAGCAAAGGAGACTGGCAACTGTTCTTTTCACACAATGGGTAAAATACGTCGAGTATTGCAATCTCCTCCTATGTTGTTGTTTTTAGCATGCATTTGACATTGCTAATTCTTATCTTTGGTTCTGTGGCTCTAAAGGCTATTAAATACATTTTATAAATGTTTTACATTGTATTATATAATAATTAGTTATTGATTATTGATTTTCATTACTTTTTAGGATTCTGTTAAAAAGTTGTCATGTTCTTTTGGTGTTTATGTAGGTTGCATCAGAAAAAGGACTTTTCTCTATAGTGATCAATCTTCAGGTGAGAGTCGACTTTAAACGAATATTTAGTTATGAAAGTTTCTGAATGCATATAGTTTGATTTGCAGGTGCCTGGGTCAACACACTATAGTATGGTATTCTATTTTGTGACAAAAGCGTTAGTTCCTGGATCCCTCTTGCAACGTTTTGTTGATGGTGATGATGAATTCCGAAATAGCAGATTCAAACTCATCCCATCAGTCCCAAAGGTATTTGTTGACTTTTGTCATTGGCATATTGGACGTTTTCCAGCTGTGCCATGATGGTGTTAGTGATCTAACTCCTAACGCGCTTTAAATTGTTTGTGCCTTGAGTAACTATCACTTCTGCATCCAGACACGGTCTTATGTCTTTATGCGAGCATGTCATATTTGTGCGTCAAAAATTTAAGCTATTAAGTAAATACCCATGAGTAGTTTTTACTATAATTTGTAACATACACCTCAAAAGGCTGTTGGGCTTGAGGTATGTATAAACTACAGGCCCACCATACCTTTGCTATGTAATACTGAGTGATGCGGATGCTATAAATGACACTGACATAGTGAAGCACAATATATTAGAATTGATTTTGCCTAAACTCTAGAGCTGAATTCTAAACAACCAAAGGAGTATTGTGATGCCATTTCCAGTAGTTAGAACTGAATTAGTTGTTATGAGAAGAAATTCATTACGTTTGCTATATAACTAGGTTTTCGTTCGCCTTTGCTCTGTTACATTTAATCTTTTACAGGACTTTTGATGGGCTAATGCTCATATTCCGTCAATCTCTGTCTTTTAACAAAATGTAGGGCTCATGGATTGTGCGACAAAGTGTTGGGAGTACACCTTGTTTACTTGGAAAGGCAGTTGATGTCAACTATATTCGTGGCCCCAAGTATTTAGAAGTAAAATATCTTTCAAATCTCTTCACACACACACTCTCACACATTCTCACAGTTTAGGAAGTTACCTTATAAATGGTGAACATTTTTTCTTGTTTAATTATTGGTTAATCAATGGCTTTAATTTGTAGATTGATGTTGATATTGGATCTTCTACTGTTGCTAATGGAGTTTTGGGGCTCGTAGTTGGTGTAATTACAACTTTGGTGGTCGATATGGCATTTCTTGTACAGGTACACTTTTGGGGTGGTGAATTTATATGCTAATACTGCATATCTAAACAAGTAATGGTGATTAAATAGGTGCAGCGGAACTTAATTGATCTCTTGTCACATTTATCCTTGACTTCACTTTGATGCTTATCCTCTTTTACCAAATACCCGATTTTAGTTGACTAGACTTGTGTGGATCTAATGTGCGATTTGCCATATTTCGTATGACTGCTAATCTATGATAAATATATATAATTTTACTTGTTCAAAAAAAAATTGAGGCTGCTGATAGTTCAGTGACAGCTCCAGCCCTGAAAACTACAAGATATTGAATGCTACACTTTTCTTTGATACCATGTAAAATTTAAGAATAGAAATATAGTGAATGGGGAGGCTTGCACACGGGTGAAACTCTCACACTATGACAGCCCCTCTCCCTGATATTTATAATAATATGTAGATAGAGATTAACTGCTATAAACTGAAGATAAATGATATAGGATAATTTAAGACCCTTAAAAGAATAATCAACTAAGACTCTAGATTATAAACTGTGGATAAAGAAAAAATCAATCCATTAGGAGTTCTAATTAAGATAGGCTTCTCAACAATATGGTGTCCATTGGGTAGAAATGCATTATGAGACCTGGTTTGAAGAGGGAATGGGATTTAGAAAAGAATTCTGATAATTTGTCTTTTGCCATCCTTAGTTACAGTTTGCTTAATGATGGGACTGACTGAAGCTGCGGCTTTGGGTTTTAGAACCAAATGGTTTAATTATATTGACAGATCATTTATATCCTTTAGCGACCTGTGCTGTGAAATGTTGACATATTTGTTCCTATTGACAGGCAAACACTACAGATGAATTGACAGAGCGGCTTATCGGTGCTGTTCGTGTTTCACATTTGATGCTCTCATCTGCCATTGTTCCCAAACTGGATTCTGATAATGAATGACCACAATCTTATCATTCTCTTTATAGGAAATAATTTGTTTGTAAAGGCGCATGTATACCGTTTCAATTCAATTTTTTTTACTGGCATGTAGGTCCAGTGTTCTCCAATTGAGTTTTCACATGGAAAAGAAAGATGAATTCTTTCCCCACTTTATAGTTCATTTAAGTTGTAAGCTTTTTGAATACTGGATCATCTTGGTGTCTTAGTTGTTATTTTGTGAACTCGTCTGTTACACAACCCTTTTTTTTACAAAAGAAAAACATTTAAAATTATTACTCCTCTTATCTTAAATATAAGACTTAATTGGGAAGTTGATCTTGATCATAAATATAAAATATTTTTTCTAAATTTACCAAATATTTTTTAAATTATCCGATTGATACTCTTTCAATAATAATTAAATAAGAGAATAAAAGATAGAGTTAATGAAGATGATTATAGTACTCTTAAAAAAATATTAATTTAACTAATTTTTTTAGTCTAATTAAATTAATTAAATATTATTTTTTCATAATATTAATTGTACTTTTTGATTAACATAGTGTGAAGAGTTCCTCTGGAATACATCAACTGAGGCAATAGCACGGCTCAGCGATTGGTAGGTATGATGAATGGAAGCATCTAAAGTAGCCTCCGAACTCCTTGGAAACCCATTCTGAAACATAGCACTAAAGATCCTCAGCCCTAGTCTTCATATCTTTGTCAGTCATCAACCTCTCCATTCCCTTCACTATATCATCCTTTTTCACCATTTGTGAAAGATCATCAGAGATCATGTACCCAACCTTAAATGGCCCACCACCAACTCGGCATCATGATATTGGTCACCACTAACGGGCCACCCCAAGAATTTCTTTCGGAAGCAGATGATTATTCATCTGCTTCTCACGTTTCGTGAATAGCTGAGACATTAAGAGGTGCTAGTGAGACAATGGGGGGATAAGCTTTACCGTTGAGAGGAAAATAGCTCGATCACCAGCTAAAACTCCTAAATGACTGCTCAATGATAAAAGAGGTAGGGGTGTAGAGATAGTTAGGAAGTTTGTTTAGAAGTAGCCACTATTAAAAGAGTGCATAATAGCTCACTAATAGAACGTTCTTAGATTGTAAGTAAATTTAACCTATTTTTAAATTTTTTTATAACAAAAAAAAGGGGACCCTACATCCAATAGCCTTACCATGGAATTCCAACCACATTGTGACAAAAATCCACCCGTTGATGGATGACTTAGTATCAACAACTTTGGTGTCCACTTACACAGAGCTCGTTTGGATTAATTTTTAACGAAAGATTTATAGAAAAAAAACCTTTTAAAGTGCTTTTAGATAAGCTATTCTGCAGAAGAGTTTATAGAAAAAAAATAGTTCTTATTAGAAGAATTTTTATGATTAGTAAATTATCAGAGTATGAGATAAAAAAAATACTTTTGGTCCATCACTGTTGACCTTTGCATACCGTCTCATCTTTACTACCTTCTCTGTGATACCACTATTCATCTTTTTTCTTTTTTTCTCTCCTCCATCCCTCAAGTGAAGCTTTAAAGACTCAAGATCTGGACGACTATCTCCTCCATCTCTCCTCCATAGCCGACCATATGAAATAGAAGAAGTGGGATCTGTAGCAATGGTTAACTGAGAGAGCAAAGATGACCAATGAAGCAGCGACCATGTATGCAACCTTGGAAGCGAAGACGGTGGAGGTGATGGCACAATGACAGGGATAGGGAGATGACGAAGAAGAGAAGGAAGAGCGAAAAGGAAAATGAGTGTAAAAAAATAGAGATAATAATAATTAAGAGTCTATAATTTTTTTTCTTGCTTCATAAGTTATTTTCATAAACTTATTTAAAAATATAGTTTAGTCTATCAATTTTTTTAGATAAATATAATTATTTATTTTAAAAATTTTTTAAATTAAATTTTAGCCCACGAATCCTTTTAGCCAAACCAAACATACATATTATCAAACCCCTTTTCCCTACCCTGCTATCTAACCTGTGAGTAAAATAGCCTCCTTCTCCTCCTCCTCCTACTTGTGAACCGGGTTGTTTACTTAACAATGAGCGTGGAGGACCCGATTTTCCTGAATTGGGTTGGATCTCCCATATAAAAGGTCGGTCTGAAGACTCCAATGCTTTAGCTAATTGTGGGTATTCCTCCATTGTTGGACCCACTTCACTTCCAAATGATACATACAGAACTGAAACACGCGGTTTTGAATCTAACCACTGGATCACTTCGTCCTTAGTTGTATTGGACCGCCGGTTCGTTCGAACCAGCCGGTCGTGTGGGAACCTGTGGATTTCCAGTAATGCTTGGGAAGAAGCGGGCTACACAACAATCCAGCTTTCCGGTTTGTTTCGCGATGTATTCTGTTAAGAAAATGAATTAGAGAAGAACATATTCATATTCATTAACTATTGAGCAGTATGCTCATTACAATTATAGCAACCCACTTGGGTTACACACTAATCTACCCTCACTTGAGGGAGATAAACCAACCCCTATTTGGGGACTTTGAGGGGAGACCCAAGTTACCCTCTCCCTCACTATGGTGAGGATTACACAATCTCACACACTTAACCAATAGACTAGGACCCTTTATATAGAATTAGGGTCATCTAGTAACCAAGTGATTAACACTAATCACCTAACTTAATTCAACCTTCTAACACCCCCACTCAAGTTGACACCCCTTAATTCTAGGTGTTCAACTTGCCAACACAACACAAGGGAATAAGGTGAATTAAACCAAACTATTTTCATTTTACAAACATTGAACATTGCTCTGTTTCTCTTCTTCTTCTTCATCTTCTTCTTCGACTATGATCTTGCTGCTCCCATTACATTTGAAACATATGATGAATTGAACCCCATCACATCCTTCACATGAAGTGTTAGAATTTCTTACTGGGATTTTTGCAAATAATGGCGTAAGCCTTCCTTGTTCATTCAAACTTAGAACTTCTTCTACTCCTCCTATATTGCTGCTTATCAGGTCTATCCAAATGGCGAGGATTGTAGCTTCTTTCTTTCCTCCTTTCATTCCTTTCCAGAGGGTGATCAGTTTGGTTTGACTTTACAGTCTCTGTAGCTACCGGTTTTGCATCTTCTTGATCAACCAGAATCTTCTTCTCCCTAAATGCGGGCCTCTTCTTTGTAGTTGGAGGGAGATCATATCTCCTTTCAGAAAGACCATCTTTTCTCTGGGAAGTATTGTTATCTGGTTTGGCTTGTGATTTCTTATCTCTGTGCTCTCTTCTGTGACTTGTCTCCTTTTCATTAAGCTGCTCCCTTGAGTCCTTCCACCATCCACGTTCACAAGTTGCCATTCGACCAGAGCTTCGTCCTACTTGCCCAGTACCGCTTCGTTCATCATGCTGAAAGTAAGAGGAAGATCTTGGAACTTCAGTAGGATTAGATGGACTTTTAGGTGCCTAATTATAACAATTTGGTTTCTTGTCAGTATCTTTATTCACCGCCCGTGCTTCTTGCTTAGGATCATGAGCTAAAGGGGCTTCTGGAGGTAAGGCAACATGCAGCTAGTGGTGGTATTTCTGATCTCGGTTAGTGCGGTTTCCAATTCCATTTTCATGATTGGCGATACTAATTACTCTTTCTCTTTCTCTTTCTTGTTTTTTTTTTTAATCCCTTTTGGATCTCTTTGGGCTCAGTCTCTCTTTGTCTTGGGAAGAAGAAGAGGGAATTTGAACAAGAACCTTTCAAGACCGTAACACTTCCGTCTCTTACTTAGAAATGTTACTCTCTGCGTCAACGGAAGAAATTTTTTTCTGGTGGCCTTTGCTTCTGAATCAACGAGATTCAGCAGAGATGCAATCTAAAAATGGCGAAGTAGGCTACAAGGACTCATCTGTGTTGCGCTTCTCCACCACTGTGACTGGCTATCTGGAGAAAGGGAAGCTTGCAGATATTGAAGGCGTAAAGACAAAGGTATTGATCTGGGCAAAAGTGACAGCCATAACTTCTGAGGGGCCCAAGGTCCATTTCATAGCTGAGGAATCCTTGCCCCAATGACATACAAAGATGCAACGGATGATGCATAAGATCCCCTACTGAAGAGATCCCTACACAAACCATCGGTGGTTGGTGCAATTTCAGCCTCCTTCAAGAAAGGGATGACGATGCCTGGTTCGGTGGCGGTACATGCAGAAATGCGCTTCAAGACTAGGCTTCTTGGGCTACGGTGGACAAACAAGAATTACACCAGGTCCATAATACAACTGCTTTGATACCATGTTAAGAAAATGAATTAGAGAAGAACATATTCATATTCATTAACTATTGAGCAGTATGCTCATTACAATTATAGCAACCCACTTGGATTACACACTAATCTACCCTCACTTGAGGGAGATGAACCAACCCCACTTGGGGACTTTGAGGGGAGACCCAAGTTACCCTCTCCCTCACTATGGTGAGGATTACACAATCTCACACACTTAACCAATAGACTAGGACCCTTTATATAGAATTAGGGTCATCTAGTAACCAAGTGATTAACACTAATCACCTAACTTAATTCAACCTTCTAACAATAAATGGACGCTCCAGATCGTCACACGTGTTGAACATCATCGCGTTCGTTTTTCTTTCCTCCTCTAGCCACGGGGGTTGCTCACCGGGTTTTGGTGGTCCACTCATTCGCGGCCCTGCTCCGACGTCTGGTGGTCGTCCACCATGTGGCCGTCGTTTGAGATCCGAGGAGGCTAGCGTAACATCATCTGGCAATCCAGGAAGCAAACGGATTTCGCCGGGTTTGAGATCTTCGGGGTTGGCTTTCCAAATGGCATATTCTAATGCGGCAGAGCAAGCACCGGAGGTCAAGAACGCTACCATAGGCACTTGAAAGTTTTGGGAAGAATCAGACAACCAGTTCATCATGACGTCAAGGATAGCACAAACCGGGTCGGGTGGATTGGGGTTATCCGGTCCAACTGAGAGTAGCTTCTCGATCCCTAGAGCTATCTGGGTATGGAGCCTATGGTGTGCGTGAAGCGTGTGTGATTGCGAACCTGGTACGGATGGAGGCATGATGGACGGTGGGACTTCATGGATTTGGACTTAAGGGCAGTCGCGTAGGGAGGATGGTACGGAGGAGGCGAGGTCGGACAAAATGACGAGGGAGGCCTTGAAATTTCTAGAAGATATGTGTTTGCAGAGCTCCATGACAGGAAAAAGTTGACCTTGCCCGCGAAAATCTCAGCTGACATGGTCTTGTGAGTTTCCAGTATCAACTTCACGTATAATTTGAAATTTCTATTCGGTCTTTCAGATTTTATAGGAAGAATAGGAAGAACGAAAGCTTGGGGAGCAAGGAAATGTCACAGCAGCAACAACTTGGTGGTTTTCATTATCTTGATGCCATAAATGAGTTTAGGCTAGAGCAGTGTGAATGATTTGAAAGAGAAGAGCTAGAATAAATGATGGTGACCATTCATCACCGAAACGAGCACGGGTGTTTCTTCGTGGGATTTACAAGAGGCAATGAGGTCGGTTCATTTTTATTGGTCGATCATAGACACTCCGGTTACGTTACGTGTTTCTCTTGCCTTTTACTTGTGCTAAAAGAGCCTGTTGTCGCTAAATAACCTACTAAGTACGAGCCTCTGAACGTGGAAGATGGGACCATGCCACTAAAGGCTCTCTGTGGTCCCTAGAGTGGGAACTGGGCATCGTTCTTGTATTTATTCGAACAGTTCACACATGACGCAGGTAAGCAACGGTCCACTGCATTTGCAGTCTGTATGTATTATATTTTACGAACTTGTTGGATTATATTGTGCTTTCCTGATATGCCTTCTTTGTTCTGTCTATAATGTTCTATTTGCGACCTTGTATTTATGCATTCTTTAAGTAAAGGTCTAATAACAGTGTCCGAATAGCAATTCTTTTATAAAGGACAGTTTAGAGGAAAAAGCAGTTGAAGTTGAGTACTTCCTGACTTTTCTACATCAGTCCGAATCTCTTCCGAGTGATGTTCACTTCTATAAGCGTTATCTCTTTATGAGCATTGTTGGGTCTGTAATGGTTCGATGACTTACTAGATTTGATGTTTGTACTGATTTAGTTTTATAATGATATCCTCTTTCCATTCGGGGAAAAAAATTGAAAAATCCCTTTGTCTTGTTTTTATCAGCAGGAAACAGTTCCTTTTTTCCAGACGATGTGATGAATTGCATGTGCCCTGTGCCAAACTGAACTTGAAACCAAGTATAAACAATATTTTCTATTACCTCATACGGATTCCATATATTCTTTTAATTTAATACGTGTTCCCTTCCTTAAAAAAATAAAAAAGTTTTAGAATAATAAAATGAAAATTAAAGGAGTCCATTTTATCATTTATTATAAAGCTAGATGCTTATGAAAAAATCTCTCTCATTCATAACATTCTGTATCCGAGCAAGACCCTATAGACAGCTATAGGAAATTGATCAGATTTGCATCTAAACTCTATTTTCTGTCAACTTTTAGTCAAAATTTGTAAATATGCTAACTTCGAGTCATTTGCAAACGCACCCTCAACTTTTGAAAAAGAAAATATCCATGATCCATATTGGCCATATTGTGCAAATGAAATAATGCATGGCTTGACGGTGAAGTCAAAAACTAAAAAAAATAGATTATCTAATGACTATCTTGACAAGGCTGTGGGCAGATTTCAGTTCACCAAGATATCATGAAACAAGACATATCATTGCAGTGAAACAAGCCTGTTGGCCTTGGGGGGGCCTAGCTTAGGGATAAAACTTTAACACACGGTATGTGTGCTATCTTGTGCCAATCTTCTCCTGTTTCCTTCTTACATCTCCTCTGCAGTTCAGGGCAACCCCCTAAAGCCAAAGTCTTCAAATTGGGGAGGTTTTGAATGCTCATGGGAAGGGAAGGCAACTTCGGACAATCTTCAACAAGTAACATTTCAAGAGAAGCAAGGCCCTCCAACTCATTAGGCAGTGATGCAAGATTTTGCAGACTCTTTAACTTCAACTCCTGCAAGTTGGCGAGGCATTGAATACTTGTGGGAAGAGATAGCAACTTTGGGCAGTGACTAATCTCTAAGGTTCGAAGAGATACAAGGTTTCCCAATTCAGGTAAAGAAGCCAAATTTTGGAATGCCCTTATCTTGAGATATTGCAGTGAAGAAATATGTCCTAAGGACTCTGGTAATACTTCCAACTTAATAGGAATAATAGTGCCCTTGGCTCCATGTATGGTGCCATAGGAAGTTATGACTAAACGTTGTAAAGATGTAAGGTGAATGATACCATTTGGCAGTGCTGCTAGTTCCCAACATCCTATGATTTCTAAAGTTTCTAGTGAAGAAAGGTCTTCAAAACCTTCCCACAAAGATTTCAGCCTTGCGCAAGAATCAATCTTGATTACTTGGAGAGAATTTAGACCTTCTAGCATTTGCTCTGGAAATGATTCGAGTTCAGAGCAGCAAGTGATGTGTAACTGCTCTAAATCTCTAAGGTCTCTCAACATCCTCTGTGGGATAGTAGTCACTTCTTGGAAAGCAGAAATCTGAAGGAATCTAAGATTGTGTAGATTGTAGATTGAGTTCAAAGACACTTCCTTGCAGTCAATTAGAACTAGATCTTTGACAGATGGAAGAACAGGCAAGGCCAACTTGGGGCACCTAGAAATGAACATGCTAGAAAGACATGGAAAATTCCCTCCTATGTTATCCTTGCACAGATATTCCAAGTTTACTAGATCACAGAGCTCGAGACTTTCAAGTAACAGGAAAGCCTTTGCTCTGTTGTCGGTTTCATGGATGTATTGAATACGATACATGCCGGATAGTCTTAGGTACTTCAGAGATGGGAGTTTCCCCAACCGTGGAAGTTCTAAACAGTTATGGCAATTTACAAGGTTTATCGTAAACAGGTGTTCAAAACTAGGGTTGCTCATCCATTGTGCCAGATAGGCACCTCTATATCCCTCTACATGCAAACTTGAGAGTTTTGCATGAGGTTCAAGGGCTTCAAGCATCTGCTCAGCATTTTCATGCATGCTTGATTCAATGTTGGCATCCCAAGACAATGATAACTCTTTCAGCTTCTTGCTCACCAAATTTGCTTCTTTGGCATCTATCACTCTTACTCTTTCCAAATGCTCTATAGTTAGATTATTTTGGAGGTTCAAGCACCCTAGTTCACTGATCTGATGGCCTGGGCCTTTGCCAACAATGTAGCGAGTTAAGATCCTTAGAGAGGTTAATTGACCAATACCAGGGGGCATACTTGTCAATGAACTGCACCCATCCAACATTAACTCTTGGAGACCTTTAAGGTGATTCATGCGTTTAGGCAACTTCCTGAGATTCCAACAATGACTCAAAATCAAAATTTGCAAATTCCACAAGCTGCAAATGGACTTGGGAAGTTTTTTTATTTGAGTACCACTCAAGTTCAAATACCTCAGATGCTTCAAATTCCCTATTGAAGATGGCAATTCTGTTACTGTCTCACTGCCACTCTCATGAAGTGCTCTCAAAGAAGTACATTTCATCAGAAGGGAGACAGAAGAAACTGCGTCTGATACATGTAGGCTGCTGCGTAAGGATTTGGGTATGTCTGACAAACCAAAAAGAGATCTTTTGAGTCTATAGATAGGAACAGAGAGATGGCGAGTGCTTTCTGACAAATCAGCAGAGCATATGTTGTCCAGAATGTGACATTCTTCTCTCATGACTGATTGGGCAAGATCATGAACTAGATCATGCATCTTGAAACTTGTAATGTTACCAAATTCATCTGTCTGAATATCTTGGAAAAATGATCTCCAATACAATTCTTTCCACACCTCATTGCCCACATCTTCTACATCCAAATTTCCGTGTGGTGTTAGGAACGCATTAGCCAACCAAAGTTGAATTAGCAAATGCTTATTAATTTCTTTACCTTTGGGGAAAATGGCACAATAGGCAAAGCAAGGTCTTACTTTGAATGGCAAGTTCCAATAGCTCAATCTCAAGGCAGATAAGATGGAGTTTTCATCCTGTGGTAGATTCCAAAGTTTGCTTTCCTTGACATAGAGCCACACACTTTCCTCCCTTGTGAAGCGTAAGAGGCCTCCCAATGCTTTTGCAGCAAGAGGCACGCCACCGCACTTTTTCACTATCGCCTTTCCTATGTCCTCTAGCTGTGCATGTTCTTCCCCGTCTGGTCCAAAGGCACGTTGCTTGAACAATTCCCAGCAATCGTCAATGGATAAACCAGATAAATGATGAGAAGGCTGTGTTTCCATGATGGATGCTACCTTTGCTAGCCGAGTAGTGACCAGAATGGAGGAACCTCTTGATCCACAAGACAAGACATATTTCAGCCTATCCCATTTCTCTTGGTCATCATTCCATACATCATCCAAAACAATCAAGTATCTTTTTCTTGTAAGCGTCTCTTGAAGTTTTCTCTGCAGGGGATCTAAATCCAGAGACTCACAGCTATGCCCAGTTGCTGATTCCATGATAGCTTTTAACATTCTCTCAACATCAAAATGCTGTGAAACACATACCCAGATCTTCAACTGAAAATGTTTTGTTATCTTCTCATCATTGAAGACAAGTTGTGTGAGAGTTGTCTTTCCTAGTCCACCCATCCCAACTATGGGATACACTGATACATCATCAAAACTAGAACCCTGACCGACCAAAAAATCCACAATCCTTTCCTTATCTTCTTCTCTTCCATATAGCTGAGGTTGAGTAATAACAGAACCGGTTTGACGCCATTCCATCACTTCATTTGTCCTCTGGGTAACTGTCTCACACAAATGAAACTTGCTCTTTTCATCAGCAATTTCATCCAACAACACCCTTATCCTTTTCATTTTCTTGGCAATTTTGTAGCGGAAAAGAATTCTCACTGGATGAAATGAGGATAAGAAAGAATGTCTTACCTTGTTTGTTGATTTACAATTTTGTCTCTCATACTGAAATCGAAGTCCTTCTGTTGCACACTCGTCCAAGATGTCATCCAGAATGTGAGCTGCATTTTTTAGCTTTTGAAGCCAATTTCTTATAGCCTTGTTAGTGACTTGCTTTTCCTCAGCATCTTCAAGCACAGCCCAGATTGTTGAAAGTGTGCCACTGACTCTTCTTATCTCGTGATTGACACCCATAAACAAGCCAAGCTCATTCTGAAGGAACTTGCTCAAAGTCTCAAGCACAACCTCCAGAATAGCCTCAGCCATGTCCTCTTGTGTTGAAGGAAACAAATGAAAGTTCAGTTCTTTTCCATGTGCTTTAATCGGTTGATGATAGAGCTCTTGGTCTTGGAGTTGGACTTAATAGTTATAAAGATGATCTTTTTTCTTTGTAAGAATTCACGGGTCAATAGTGTTTGAATTTGCTACCAAATGTCACCCATCTGATTCGCTTGTTCATGATAGAATTCTATATAATTGACTCTTACTACTCGGACCTATTCACAAATCATAAATAATATGGTTTTTTAAGTTTCATGTATTTTTTATTTTTTAATATTTTTATACATTTCATTGGATTTCATGTAGTTTTCATTGGATTTCATTGTAACTCCTATGCATTGCACAGAAGAAAATAGGGATAATATGGCGTGGGAGCCAATACTGGCTGCCGCCAACCATTGATGGGTAAAAGAAGAATGGTATTACCCCTTGAATTTGAACCCATAGACATAGGTTTGTTGAAAAAGTTTGAAAAATAAACATTGGCTCTGGTTAGAAAGTCAGAGATCTTACGAGCACTATTTTGATGAAAAAAAAACAGGGAGGGAGGAAGCAAGCCAGCAAAAGTGTTTTATATAATGCTGCAACTTTGAAGTTCATATACAATAACAAGTCTTACCCACTAGGTGTGTGTGTGTGTGTGTGTGTGTGTGTGTATAGGAAAGAAAGCAAATGGGCTATGAGCTCTGAACCGATATAATGTTTTAGCTTTTTAAAACTTGTAATCTTGAATGTAATCAGGGGAGGACTGATGCTCGTGGGTAAGACTTGAATATGATAGTCTCCTTATAAGAATTGAAAATAGGCTATAATCTTGAATATATAGGAGGAGTATTTACAAAGATTTGTCGACCTAAAATTTTTATTTAACAAGTAAAGGTAATCGGTATAGAAGGCCAACAGCAGCAAGTTGAAAATTATCACAAGGAAATGTTGAAAAACATTCAATTTTGATGAAAACAAATGAAGCATGAAGGAGGAAGAAAGTCAAAAATCTGTTTCTTATAGTATCACAACTTTGAAGCTCATGTAAATATAGGAAAAATAAAACAGAGGTATGGGAGAAATGAAACATAGGGAAGAGACCAAATGGATCTGAGCTCTCATATTGATGTAATCTAAACTTTTAATCTAGAATGTACTGAAATATAATTTCAACATGCGACGTTGAAAAGCATAGAATATATTAATGAAAACATAGCATCATTTATGAAGGAAAAGTGAAAAAGAAGACTCTAGTAGATCTGGTAAAAGTCATATAATATTTGAGGTGCGACATGTTAACAAAGCATAGAACATTAAAATATTTCATGTAGGAGAAAGTTGTTACAAAGACTTCTTTTTCTTGCATTTGAAACAGCCAGGAAACAAAATACGATACACTTTTCTTATTTGGGCCACCTTTATTGAACTCTATCCATTATTCTGTTGTGGGAGAAAGACGCAACTGGTGCAACTTAGTAAAAGAGAAAACTTTCTTCTATGCATAGCGTTTCATATATTGTTCAACCGTAGTGTAGTTAATTTCAGGGTAAAGTTGGTATGCTTCAACTCCTTCTTCTCCTATCTCGAAATTTGCAAGACATCCTTCAAAGCAAACATGGTAGTAATGTATCAGTCCCACCTGCTCTACATATGTTTGTCCTGTAACCACAAGAAAAATGAACACCCATTAAGAATATAACTATGTTCGAGTCTATCTGAATGTAAAAGATACCTTTGAGAGAGTTACATCTAATTAAGTCTGATGATACTTGAATATGGCTCAATCAGATAACTAGATAAAAAATAAAAGAATATAACTATGTTTTCCTCTCATGTTACTTTTCACTACAAAAACTCTTTTTCTAAGTTGTAAAACAAGCATTGACTTTCTATAGATACCAACGTTATTGTTATTTGTTGATGAACTATGATGGGTATCTAAGTAGAAACCCTATCCTAAAAGTTAATTGTTGAAGTTGGAAAACCAACTTACTTAAATACCTTATCGAACATTTTATAATACTCAACGTAAGACTTAATATCATATTATACCAAGTTTCTATCAAACGGATACTGAAGACTTAATACCTTCTAAGGAAGCCAGGAACTGTTGTTCAGAAATTGAAGACTTGTTCAACTCTTTCCCAATGAGCTTCTCCCAGATTTGGACAACTTCTCTTTGAGACAAGATGTTCTTGGGTGGCCTTATGTAAACTGTCTTGTTTAGAGTCCTGGGCTCATCTATGGTTTTGATAGTGTACCTCGCTATATCATCCTCATCCACATAAATTGCTGCCAAATTGGAATGAAACTTAGTTACAAACAAGTCCACGCGTGTCGATTGATCGAGCGAATCATTAAAAAACCCAAAAGTATATCAGAAACATTGTATGTTTTTACCCTTTGTGTTGCCATCTCCAAACAAGACAACAGAATCCTTGGAGGGTAGAATGAAACCAGGCTGACACAGACCACCGAGGAAATAACCAGCAAAACAGTTAGCAGAAACATAGGTAAAGGGTATGTTGGCCTCTTCAATGGCTTTCCTCACTACCATTTTGTCATCAAATGTTACTCTTCCAGGCTCCAATGCATGTGCCATTCTTGCAGGATCCGTACCAAACTCAGATGGCAAAAACCTCTGCACAAAACATTAGTACATATAAACTTAGTTGGCCATTTTGGTAGAACTTCAAAATTTAAGAAAACTACATGGCAATTTTATGAACATTACATGCATATGTAAGCCAACTTCATCTCTTACCTTACTGAGATGTTTCGTTTTGACTAAAACTAAAAACTCTTCAAAAGGTCCAAGCTAGTTTAGTTAATAAAATTCATGTTGCTTGAGACCTAAAGGACATAGATACATAAAAATTGAGTACCAGTGCATAAAGCTCCTATCAGGTTGAAGTCTAGGGAGGTAAAAATATACGTAACGTTACTTGTCCTTACAAGTAGAGAGGTTGTTTCTAAGATTTAAACCTGTGAATTCTAGATTACATGATAATAATCTTACCGTTACTTTGAAACTCATCTTTTGGGGGACATAGATACATACATGACACAAAATCCTAGTATTATTCTAGTAATGAGTACCTTGATATTTCCGGCTTCTTTAATGGCATCAACGAGCTTGAGTTGAAGTAGGATGTGGTGACTGCGAATATGGACACCTGATATGGCGCAAATGACAACATCGACTAGCTTCACAGCATTCACGAGGCTCTGGTGGTCATTGAAGGAGCCTGAAATGAGGTGAGCTCCTTGTTCCTTAAATGACAGAAGAAGCTGAACCTTCTCAATGTCCACTCCTATCTCTGGTCTATGAAGAACGTAGGTTTCATGTCCCTCTTCTAAGCTTGCCTTCACCAACCTCTTCCCTAAGTACCCAGTTCCCCCAACAATCAGAACTCTGCTATTTTCCATCTCTCTCTCTCTCTCTGTGCTATTCTGGTGGTGATGTGTTCTTCTTGACACACACACGCACACATATATATACACACAGAGAAAACCTGAGCTTGATCTTGGTTTCTTGGAGTGTACACATAGGTTGGAAAAACTTCAAAATTTCAACCGTATTCATTTCTCATGTTTTGATTTAGCTTGGCAGATACAATGGTATTTGTTTCTTTGTCTTTTAGGTAAAGGCATGAGTTTGAATAGTTTGGCGCTATTTAGAAGAACACGTGCCTCTACATCAGCTTAATGCTCAAAAGTCATAATGATACCATTTAGAGGAAAGAAAAGATTGTTGAATTAGAGTTAAAGTGGTTATGTCACCAGTTGAACTCAAAACTACAATCCAGAGGAGTAAGGTTTCACAAGTCAGAAACTCAAAAATGAGCAGAATCAGTGGGCTATTAGAATTTTACTTACCTATCAGAAAGTGATGAAAGATCTTTTCTTTTTTTTTAACAAGTTTTTTGTTTCTCGCTATTTTTGGGTAATTATTAAATGTGCATGGGTATTAATTGATAAGTGCTCCAGTTGTCTAGCTTAATTTCTTGCATTAGAGAAGAAACAAACCATCTTATATTTGGGTGGTTGGTATGGACCATCTTTTTGAAGATTGTGTAACTCTATCCCCACCTTGTTTGTTTCAATTCCAAGTGGTAATCCTATAATCCTGATGCAATCTATTGATTTAGGATATTTGGTTAGCACAATAAAGTAATCTAATATGATCCTTGGGTTCTCTCCTCTCTATTCTTCCTTCCTCCTCTCTTCTAATCTAATACCCTTTCTCTTATTTGTTTTACATCACTTTGACTATGTAATCCTCATTCAAATTTACATAAATTAACATTTGACATTTTACTCTCCAATATATATATGACTTGATGAGCAAAAAAATAGGAAGTAGAAAAAGCTTAGAGATGATACGTTGCGTTAAACACGAAAGTGGCTGGCTTGAAGAGACATGTGAAAGGAAAGGCACCTACTCGATGTGAATTGCAAAATTGTATTAAATTCTGAAGCTTAATTGAATTAAAGGGCACGTCAAACAAATATATATATAAATAATCTTGCTTTGGTATCTCCAATAATAATACTAATAATAATAATAATTGAGACATCACTTAAACTCATTTGATTTTATTTACTACTAACACTTTAATGTCACCGACGGAGTTAATTTGAGTAATAAGCGACTCGGTATCGCTTAAAGCGAAATCTCGAGTTCGAACTTTGGTGTATGCAGAAAATTCCTGTTGGAAGACTCATCCACTATAAGCAGGTGCGCGACGTAGGTCGGATCCAGATAATCGGGACAAAATTCCGATGAACCGGGGTGGGCAAAAAAAAAAAACTTTAAAATGTCATTTCTTCAACAGTCGGAGATAAGCTTAATTAGTCGGTTTATCAAATAATCTTGGTCGTCACATCAAAATCTTTGACTTTTACGTTTCTGCTATTGCTAAACTTGCTGCGTAAATATGACTTTTCCATAAAGCGAAGATGGCAACCAGGAAACTTTACAAAATAAAATAAAGCCAGCTTTCTTTATAATCTGGCTTGCCCATAATCATGTTATTCGATACAGGATCTTTTTACCAAAAAAAAAATAATATATCTTTTGAATTAATTTTTGAAAATACTCTTTCTTTATCACACTTATATCTAGGGACAAGGTTCATCTATTTGATGATTTCAACCTCAAAGGTAACACACTAACTTCAATTGCCTTATTTCAGTATCAAAAATTTGTAGTATTCCTTAGTCCTATTGAAAGAGGTAGACAGAGAATAATTTTTTTGTTCTCATTTACTTTTTTTTGTAAATTTTCCCGTTTACACTATTAAATGTTAGGGTAAACTTATTAAATTTTTAGATAGAGTTAATGAGTTTTAAAGTTTATCTTAATTCTAGCAAAACATGTTAAAGGGGACTCGAAAATAGAATCAAATGATTATTGCACTTAAGGTTGTCCCCCGTCCTGTCCTCTGATTATTTCCTCAGTTTAATAACAGCTACATGTTATTGAGTGAATTTGAAACTATATATATGGGTGTGTGTGTGTGTGTGGACGCAGCTGTGTTCATGGATGAGGATGATGAGGCAACATATACCATAAAAGCAATAGACGACCCACGAACTGTACACAAAACATTGTATTTAAGGCCACAAGAGAACATTCTTTCCCAAAGAGAGCTTACTGGAATTTGGGAGAAACTCATTGGAAAGGAACTACACAAGACTTACATCTCTGCACAAGACTTCCTCACCACCTTGAAAGGTAAAACCCAAAAACAAAAAAAACTGATTCTGTGTTCACATTATCATCAACCTGTTCTTTAATTTCCTGATTGGAATGAGTTTTAATTTTTCCTATCTGCAGGCATGGATTATAAACTCCAAGTTGGAATTGGACACTTCTACCATTTTTTCTATGAGGGTTGTTTAACAGATTTTGGAATAGGTGAAGAAGGAGAAGAAGCCTCAAAGCTTTATCCTGAGGTTAATTACACACGCATGGATGAATACTTAAGGATCTATGTGTAAAATAAACTTATTTTGAGGAGCGTTTTGGAAATAATAAAAGGGCTTTCTCATATCTTGAGAAATTATACTTGGGAGAAGCTTTTGATGCTATTTTTCTTCTCTCATATTGAATAGAATACACTCTCTGTGAGCCTCTGTATTCAGTTTCCTTAGTTAATATAAGTAACACACTAAAGTGATTGAGTATTAACGACAAAGTCAATATCCTGAGCTTGCTTTGTAATTGAGAACTTCTAGAGGCTCATACTAATCTAGAACGATTCGAGTTAGAACTCTTTTTGGGTAGCAAGCTCTCTCACCTATGTTACTGTATTCTCAAGTTTAAATTTGAGATCTTTGATTAAGCTCATACAGCTCTCTTACCAGGTTCAATTGCTCAGTGGTTGCTCTTTATCTTTGTAAATGAATTGATGAATCAAATTGAAGGCTGTGTGAGATTAATTGGGACAGAAAGGTCAAATGAGGACCTTGCTTGAATAGGATGCATGGGCTTTATTACAATTATTTTGTATAGAAAGAGGGAAGGGGACAGGAAAGGCTCGTTAAAATTCAAATATGCCCTCAGGCCCACTTCATTATATTCAATATGGAACAAGGAAAATAAAGATAAAGGTGTCAATGGTGGTTTTTGTTGGTCGAGGCTGAAATTTGGAATGGTGACGTGGCTGAGTGAAAAAGCGAAGAGGTTCTTGGAATGGTGAGTCACAGCAGGGACAGAGTTCAGATTGTGCAGAGAACGTGAAATCACTGCACCACCAGAGAGTTTCATTCAAACATTACTGGAGTAGCCTTAAACATTGGTTTTGTGCCACAAAGAGCCTGCTCTGTTTTATGAAGTGACATTTCTCTCCTTGGTATGAAGTTTTTTCAATCTTATAAGCTCCAACTTGTTAATGGGAACTAATATTATGTTGATATATATATATATATATATATATATATATATCCTGAGCTTAATTACACGGTACTTCAGTAAGGTTTTGTCTGCTAAATAAATTGATTCCACGCGAGTTCTTAGCATTGAACAATGGTTCTCATGAGTTAAAATAACCTCAATTTGAGTAGAGTTTACGGTTAGTTAGTTTGTTGTGTGAAAAACAAAGCTTGCTCAGTCGTATCCAGAGAGAGAGTCTCTTCAGAGCTCTCTCATGAGTGCAATATGTCCTTCAACTTGTTTCTTTATTAAAAAATAAGTAGGAAAAATCATACATTTCGTGCTTTAACTTTTTAAAAAAATTTATTTTAATCCTTTAATTTTTATTAAGTAATCCTCGTGTCCTTTTTATAAGGAACATTCTCTTTCTTTTAGCCAAAAAAAAAAATTCTCTCTTGTGGAGTGATCTTAAATATAAAGAACAAATCATTTTTGCCTAACATTTTTAAATTTATCTTTCCATTTTTACTACTATTAAATATATGTCACTTATTATATCTCTACAATAATTATCACTTATTATTCCTCATATGTTATCTTTATGAATAAGGGTATAATTGAAAAAAAAAATACATATTTTATATATTTATTTCTTTTAACTAAATTTAACTAATAATTTGAACCGATTGATTTTAGTAGTTGTTCCTTATAAAAAAGACCGGAGCAAATATATTATTTTATGATTTTCATTAACAAAAAATGTAGACATAAAAATTTTAAATATTGATAAAATATTTAAAATGCTAACATATTAAGTTTAATTTTTTAAAATAATAATGATTAGGACACAGAATATTATTTGAGACTAATAGCATTAAGTAATTGAACAAATATTTTATAAAATTAAGGGATTAAATTAACATTTTGTATAAACCGAGAGATAGAAAAGTACATTTTCCCTACCAGACAAGTTTTTAAGTATTTTTTTTATTGTCTATCCAGTTCATCGGAGCTTTGTCCTGACTACATCCGAATTTGACCTGCGTCGCGCACCTGGCTATAGTGGGTGAGTCTCCTAACGGAGATTTTCTACATATACCAATGCTCGAACTCAAGACATCGCTTAAACGATACCAAACTACTTACCACTCAGATTAACTCCCGTTAGTAATTTTTAAGTATTAAGAACGCCATAGTTTTGAACTTCATGTCTGAGCTGCTCTCATTTTGGGATTTTTGTCTTGTGTTTACGTACCTTATCTGCTTAGCGGTGGACCTGTGACAATTTGGCATCTGAGGTTTCCCATAATGTGAAACAAATTAATATTTATTTATTGTAAGAAAAAAAAATAACACATCATTTTTGGCGGATGCTGAATGTTGAAAACATTTGTATGAGGGGAGCCACACAAGGTCATAATTATATATCGGTGTTTCACTTTAAGCTTTATCGTGAATAAGGTGAATTATATATATATATATCATCACGATGCTATTGTATTACTCTATTAAAAATAAAATTTTAAATAAATTATTGATTAAGAAATTTCACTTAATAATTTTATTGATTTTTTAGTCTTTTTTTTTTACCCATTTTTATAAGTCAAACATAACATTATATTACATTGTTATGACTTGTAAACAGTACACTTTTATATATGTTTTATGTTGATTTAATAATTTAACAATATATAAGGAATACATAGCAAACATGGGCGTTTTTCATCAGTTGGTTTCATGTTGGAGACAGCCAAAAGGTGGCTTTAGTAGTTTTTAACGTCAAAAACAAAACATGCACAACGTAAAATATGTTTGGAAAGATTAATTAGTTATGGCGTGTAACGTACATAATCCTGAAGGGACATGAACTGGCAAGGCGAGAAGTCCTAAAGTAGTGATCTTAGTGAATTGGGAAAGACATAGAAGCCAATGCCATTTATTAATTTAATTAATTCATTTATATTCTTTACTTAATTAATTCACTAACATGCTCAAAGATTGCCTTGTTCATGGGTACGTTTGTGAGAAACATGAGTTCCTATGTCCAGCTATTAGCTACTGGGATTTTCGTGCATTCTTACGTTAAAATTCTCATGAAGATGAAACAGATATATCAAAATATACCTTCTTGGTTTTTTTTCTTCTTTCGGATTCTGATTGTTATAACAACATGTGTATGAGGCACACAAATTCACAGTCATATGTCGGAGGATCACTCCAAGCTTCCTTTAAAGGTGCTGATTTTTTTCCTCCTAAAAAGTGGGTGCAGTTGCAGCCCAGAGAATCCAAATATTTCACCTAATGATCTTATAGCTTAGTAATATAAAAGCTTTTCTATAAGTGTGGAAGTCACGAGTTGATCTTATTTATAATCCTAAACCAATAGTTTCTACTCCTCTATTTAAAAAACATGATAATAAATCCATATTTTGGATAAACAAAGGCTCAGGATCTAGATTCCTAGTCTTTGATTAGTATAAAGAGATATATTTATATTTAATATCCAATAATATATCTAATAGAATTGTATTAAATAGAAAGATATTTGTAAATTAGAGGAAAAGAGGACTAAGAATGAATGGTTATAATGCTCTCAGAGAGAAAATAATCTTCTCTACTACTTAGAACCGTTGAACAGTACTCCTTGCCCAGAACCATTTTCCACACAGACATATTTTATATATTTTTTTTAAATTATCTTTATTAATATTTTCTTAACAATAATCAAATAAGAGAGGGAGTTAATAGTTAGGGTGTTATAGAAAAAATATTATATTAATTAACTTAATTAATTTTTTTAATTTAATTAAATTAGTTAAATATATCAAATATTAAGGGTTAAATAGACAACGTCTAATAGTAAATGTAAGAGCTAGAAAATAATTTACATAGATTAAAAAAATAAAAATTTAAATATTTAACTATGAGATCTTGAGTTAGAATACTTGCTAATATGAGAAATCTTTTTAAAAGAACTATGGTCAATTGGTTTTGACTTAATCATGCAACTATATCAAAAAATAAAGTAAATTAATTATTTATAAAAAAGGATGTGTAATCATAATTATACTTATAAAGGATTAAATCTCATAATGTCACGTTTAAGAAAACAAGATTAAAAGAAGTAGGTTTAGTGTAACCATTAGTTTACGAGTAGTTAACTTCTACAATTAAGGTTCAAGATGACAGATTATGAAGGATCTTAACTGGACATGAACTGTTAATAGGCGAAAAGTCCCAAGTACTATGCTGGTCTCTACTCACTTGAGAATGGAGACAGAGCCACAGAATGAATAGTAGGGGGCGTCCCCTTCCAATCCCATGACTGACTAACCGATGCATCCTCGAACAGAATCACATCACATCATATCTATTTATTTCATTTTCTTTTCTTATTCACGCTCCCCATAACCTTATACCGTGTCTTCTTAGTCTTCCGCTGAGCATCCGGTACCCGACCAACCTTTTAAGAAATTATAAATCGTAATAATTTTTATCAGGATATGGTAGAACCTATTTAAGAGATTACCCTATTAAATGATCAAACCTATAACCTACCAATTGATTCAAGCGCGTTCAGTGGTTACACTAAATCTTTAAATCATTGAGTTACATGAAAAGAAATTATTTTGATGCTATGAACAAACATATAGTAAAATAATATATAATATTTTAATATTATTTTAATTTAATACCATAATTTTATTTATAATATATCAAATACTTGTGTGTTATTTTCCTATGTATCTAGTATTTTTTAATATTATTTTCTTGGATGTTATTTATGATTCATAGTAATGGATGCCTTATAATAACATTAGGTACGGGATATAATTAAAAAATAATATCAACTGATTTATCCAAAAATATATACACATACAATATGATTGTGGGTATTTGAATATTAAAAAATATAACTAACTAGTAAAGGCGTTAATTTAAATGAAAATGATAAAGGAAATGTCACAAGGAAGGAATAGTATACCAGGTCAGGTTCATAATTGACGTCCTTTATTAGTTATTAACAAATAGGGAGAATGAGAGTATATTTACAATAACAAAACAAAGAATTAATAACCATTAGATTCTAATAAAATTTTAAAATAGCTATAAAATATGCTTTTGGTCATCCGCAAATTTAAGATTTTTTTTTTGTATAAAACTTTTTAAAAAAAGTTTAACTTCACTTAAGATTTAAAAATAGGGTAAAATCTCCTTTTCTTTTAGATAATATTAATATTGAGTAAGGTTAACTGTCTATTATTCTCAAATATAAATTTAGACACCTAAAAATTAAAATATTTTTATAAATATTATAATTAAAATTATAATAAAATGATATTTTCTTATACTTTTTAAATGGAAAAATATAAAAGTTTTAATTGTAAATAAAACATCCAAGTTTTAAACGTGGTAGTCAGCTTGCTAGTACAATTTAAACAACCTATGTTTTGGGGCCATGGATCTAACGGTTATTAATCTAATGTTTTGGGGTTTTATTGTCATTCTCTCGGACAATATAATCGGAGAGGTAATAAAACAAAACAAAGCAAAGCAAAGCAAGAAAGACCGAGTAAACTAATGATATATACTTTCACCAAACAGGGCATTTCCATAGCCTCGAAACTTTCGTTAAAGTTCAGTTTCTCTCTGAGCATTGAGCTGTGTTCTGACCCAACAACAACAACCACCCCCACACTCTCCCCCTTCTTCTTCCCTCCTCCATCCATCCACCACCATCATTTCCAAAGACACGCACCTCCGCCATGAAAGAGGTGACGGTAGAAGCTGGAAATAGCAACGGCGGCACTGCAGCAGAACATGGGAAGCGCGTGGGGGCCGCTACTACTGCTTCTGCAAGCTCACGCGGCAGCGGAACGAGATCAAGCCGAGACGATTATGGTGGATACCAAATGCTTCATCAAGACAAGCCTTCAAAGTTTGAAGTTATGGGATGGTATCTTTATGAGTTCTGTTCCTACTTCATCCAAACAGTCCTTATCCCTGTCGTCTTCCCTCTCATTATCAGTCAGTTACAACACCTTAGCTCCGACCCAGACCCGGTTCAGGACTGGCAATTTCACCACCCCGGATCAACCTGCCCAGACAAAGAAATTGGCCTGTAAGTATTTCACTTTTCTGTTATCACTTTTTACTTCAAAAATATAGCTAAAAAGTTCTTCGTTAAGTTAGGTTTTCTCGCTCTGAACATCGATTTATTAACTTAATATGATGACTGTGCATACAGTTTCTTTTTGGCAACTGCTGTTGTTTTGACCGAATTTTAGTTTTAGTATATATAATTTTAGTTAATACTATTAAGTATATAGATTAAAAGTAAAATTTATTAAATTTATAGATATTAAAATTAAAATTTATTAAAAATATAAAAATTAAAAAATAAATTTTGATTTTAGTATATATACTTGTTTTAATTTCAGTCTATATATTTAATGATATTAGCTCATGACTAAGTCTTTATAGAATTATATATAAATTAAAATTAAAATTTAATCTAATTATAAAGATGGCTAATAATAATAACTCTAATTTTTTTTAAATTATAGGAGAAGACACTAATTAATGTCATTTTACAAGTGTTTCGAATTTGTAACATCTCATTTATAAGAAAGTTGTCATGTGTCACTGAGTTACATGACTATTTCATGTGCATATCCTTTTGAACCATGCAAAGTTGTGCGTTTTTTGGGACGATGCGGTCTGCTTTTGAAACCTTTTTCTTCCTCACTCAACAATGTTGAGGAGAGATTCCATTTCAAACTCTCACGCACCTTCTTGCTTTATTGAATTTTGGATCAAAACGTCATTTATTAGACGTAACAGTTATGGTCTTGCAATTTATATATGTGGCTGGCTTCTGCCTGTGTTGAAACCTAGCTTACTCAGAAAAATTACTCAGACTAGTTAAATTCGGCGGACAAGAAAATGTGGGGGGTAACGTACATTGGTACTATCTCTTCGTTCCATCAACTCATCATCATAATGATCTTTAATCACTACTATTCACTAAGAACAAAGCTATCTCTTCTCTCCCTCCCATGTTTTGAAAAATTAACCAAACAGTGACTCTACCATGCGCTACCACGGAATTGCAAAATTCCCTGTCTGATTCCAAACTAAAAGTCATCACCTTTCTTCTTAAGATATTCATTAAATCGTCATCAGTGAAAAAAGAAAAGAAAGCTTCACCCATGGTGATCAATTATTTAACAAACATTAGTACTATATATAGAAAACCTGCAGACCCCGCTTTCAATGTTGACCGAAATCATCACCCGTCGCAACCTGGTTTATTATTTTGACCAGTGTAAATATCCATATTTGTATTACCATGTTTTTAAGTTTCTGATCAGAATAAACAGTGTTTCTTGACTTAACTTATTACTCTGACATGCAAAGTTGGTTGAACAAAATTGCAGGTACGGGAAACTTGCACACAGAACGATTAGTGTGAGTGGTTCTCATTTCTCTTCTTTGGAATGGACTTCAATAGCTTGGGCTTCTGGTCTCGCCGTCGCTGCTCCGATCCTGGGTTACGTTTCCTATCATCTCGACGGCAACCTCCATCCCATCGTTGCCGCCGTCGCCACTGGCGTCGGAGCTGTCTTCTGTCTCCCTGCTGGATTCTTCAAGGTGACAAAGATCTTCATCCCCTACATCGCCGGTATTGTTGCTGCCAGCACTATCGCCGGCGCTGCTCACACTCATCATCTCGGCCTCATGGTTCATGCCTTCACGGGCCCTATTCTTGCCAAACCTCAATACTCTATTCGGCAAGCGATCTCCCACCGTCTGTCTCTGTACTCCGCCGCAGTGGGATCTGTCGGCGCTGCTGTTATCTCTGCCTTCACCTACCACATGCTTCGGGAGCCCAATGAGCATGAGTTCATTAGCCTTTGGGTTGTGTCGATCTTCAGTGGTCTCTTATGGCTTGTTGGCGTTTTACATGTATACACTTCCTCAAATAGAGCATCCTCCTCTGTTTCTCCACCGTCAAAGTTCCATCCTTTTTCGATTTTCCGATACCCTCATGCAATTGGAGGCCTCGCCGGCGTCTTCCTCTCTTCGTTCACTACCATGGGTATTTTTATAGGAGGAATTATCTTCATGGTGGGTGATCGCTGCATCAGGCCCCTTCACTTGCTATTTCTCTGGCTAACTTACTTCCTCTTCCCTCTGCTTTCTCTGCCATTGCTCCAACCATTTCAACATCTGATAAAAATCGACGCCGTGAGAATGCAAATCCTGGGGTTTCTTCTATCCATCTTCTCTTCTGGGTTTGGCTTCTTCTATGATCGTAATCCCTGGAAATGGGGCTACTTGGTGATATTCGTGGCGATACAGGGAACATCGGCAGGTGTACTGCACGCATCCGGGAGGATATTAGTGATGGAGTGTGCGCCGGCGGGGAAAGAAGGTGCGTTCGCGATATGGTTGTCGTGGGTGAGAGCCGTCGGCTTGTGTGTAGGCTTCACGGTAGCTTCGGTGGTTCCTGGTCGGGTTCGAACTTCATTCGGGTCAGCGTTTTGTGGGGCACTTGTGGGAACATTGGCTCTGCTTTTCAGCAACGTGAGTGACGTCGGTGGAGCGGTGGCGGCTGGGCATGTGGTTGCAGAAGAAAGTGAGAGAAGTTCGCATGCGGCGTCTGTATTGGATGCGAAGGAGAAAACTAAGGAAGTTTCGCGAGTTTGAAGCTTCGTGAAGGAGATTAATGGAATCAATGCATCGTCTTGCATTTCATTCCCGTTGTGATTCTTTTGGGTCAATATCTGTTTTCGTCTGTGATGGGAGTTGTATAATTGTATAATTGCACAAATTTAATAATTATGGTCAGTTTATATATTTATATAAATAATTTTGAGAAATTGCATAAAAATATTTAAAATTCAGTCCTTGAACGGATTCATCTCATTTTCAATTATATGTATACATTTGTCATTTTTTTTTCTAGTTAAAGATATATTGCATGTAATTGAAAAAGACTTACACTTATAATTAAAAACAAATTTTAAGTATATTTAAAAAATAAATTTTGTTATGATAGATTATTTCAACAGTTTTTTCAATAATTTTTTATGTATGAGTTTACGCATGTGTAATTTTTTTCTTGTTTGTTTGAATCTTGGGTTACATTACTCATGATTGATAACTTTCCGGTTTCTGCAAATTTGTGCAAACATTTTGTAAATACATTTCGGATCACGGTGTTAATGAGGTGCATGGCTTTAGTGATTGGGGAATAATTCTTGGATAAATATTTCTAAAATCATGTGATTAAAAAAGTAAAGAAAAAAATAAGTAGATATTTTTTGTAGCTGAATGTTGAATGATTCTTTTATTAAAGAAATTATTGGCATATCATATTTTTAAGAGTATATTAAAAGAAATTAGAGTGAAAGAAAAATTATACATGCGATTGACATGTTTATGTTATTTTAATTTTCATTAACCATATTTTTAATCAAATTAATAAGGCCGGTATAAGTTCTACTTAATTAGAAATGAGTGTCTATTACTACAACATAATAAAAACTTCAGTTCAATATTCCCTTCCTCGTTTATTGTTTTTTCTTTTGGCCATTTTGTGTAATTATATTTTTAATCATCATTATTTTTTATGATTTTGTTATTATTACATTTTAGTTAGAAAATTGGCAGTTGGCAGTTTGTAGTTTTTTTGGTTTTTGTTAAAGGAGGAATTGGGCTTTTCAGAATGAAAGATGATGTTTTGACAGAGCTCAAAGGAACCAATGAAGGCCCAGACTCTTCGCAGTGGCGAAAACCAAATCTGGATCCTCAAGTCGAAGCCTAAATCCCTTCTTCGCAGGTGTTAATTCGGCGATCGCCGTAGCCGAAAGGTTCTGCCGTTGACGGCGACGATGATGCTGAGATGTTGCTCCAGGTTTCGGTCTTTGGCTCTTCACTCTCGCCAAGATCTTGCTTCTTCATCATCTTCCCGTCGTCTGCTTCACTACTCCCCGCATCCTCTCCAGTTTTCTTCCTGTTATCGGCTTCCTTCTCCCCTCTTCAATCCTTCCTCATCATGCCCTCCTACATTGGCTCTTCAGGCCTTTCGCTCTTCTTCTCCTTCACCTCCCTCTGTAAGTTATTGATTTCAGGCTTCTATTCTTTATCCCCCCTCATTTCTGAGCTTTTTTTGGGTGCTGAGAAAATGCGTCAGAAGACACTGACTTCGATTTGGGAATTTTAAATTGATACGTGTCGTACTTATGAGTAGTTGATTTCTCAGTTGCGAAGTTATTTAAGACTGAAATGTTATTGATGTTATATATTGAGCCAGTTTCGTGGTGTCGTTCTGATCGTTATTGTGACCGCATTTTGGTTACTTATATGAAACTGTAGTTGGTTCAAGTTCGGCACGTTTCTTCAAGAGAGCGGAAGAAGAGAAGAAAGCCAATGACTCCGGTCATTTCCAAGATCAAGAAATTCAAGATGAAATTTTATTCGTGCGTTTCACCTTGACACTTACATCTTTTTGTTATTGCTTTTCTTATAGTATTTCGTTTTCAGCGCTTTTGCATTATGGAACAGGTCTTACAAGTCCAGGTTCAGAACATTGAATGATGGCACAATCAGGCGCTGGAAGGAGGGCAAGCGGCACAATGCACATTTGAAGGTCTGCCCTTTTCTTATCCTTCGATAGATTAAGCTCTTAAAATATCTGATAGTTTATTTGTTATTAAAAAATGAGTTCCTGGGGATGCTCTTTAGCATCATTATTATCGTGTTGATTTCTTGAAGCACCAAATAAATCAGATTACACCTATTTTCAGAATTCCCTCAACATCTTCATGTGAGGTGCGCGCACACATTAACCGTCCTAAGTATCATGTGTTGCACCTCTTTGTGATAAAAAGATAGGAGAGGAAAAGTAATGGGAGGGATGAAAATTGATAGTGTTCCTTAAATATAGGCTTAGAGATTGTTGTAATAAACAAATCAATCCATGTACAGAAGATAATGACTAAATACTATTTTTTGATTTACTACAACATATGGCCTCATATAATTTGGCTTTCATCATTGATGGGGTATAGATGAATTTGAATCTCCTTAGGATGCTCCTTTGTAAACTTTGCGGATGCATTAATATGTATGGGCCATTGAGAAAAACTAAAGGGCTAATTGGCTCCATTAAGGCCTTGTTTTGATGTTTAAGGTTGCTATAATATGGCTCCATTTTAATTTATTACTAAGGAGATGGATAATCTAAAATGCAAATTAGTTGTATTTGTTGCCTTTGTGGCATGACTGTTTTGACATGGATGTTATGGGCCACATTATGCATAGCACTTGGTTATAACTGATTCTTTTGACCATTTCATGCTAGCAAAGTAGTTTGCATTGGTTGTAACTACATCATGAGGTCTTTCTTAGTAGCTACATATGCACATGGTTTTGGATTATGAAAATATCGTTTAGTGGATGTTATGGGCCACATTATGCATAGCACTTGGTTATAACTGATTCTTTTGACCATTTCATGCTAGCAAAGTAGTTTGCATTGGTTGTAACTACATCATGAGGTCTTTCTTAGTAGCTACATATGCACATGGTTTTGGATTATGAAAATATCGTTTAGTGTATGTTTAGGCCCTCTAATAACATCTGTTGCAAAAGTAATACAAACTAAGGAGTTTAAAATGATAATTCACTGCTACTCTAATTAAATGTGGGCATGGATCCCAAAACAAAGGCCAGTTGCTTAGATGATTCGAGGGAACTTCCCCTGTTCTGTATTTGCTTCAGGGACTCTAGTCTATTCTCGTCTGATTGAGATTTGAAGGGCATGAAAGACTCGTAAGTTAGAAGAATGATATCTTTGGATTGATATGTTATAAGTGCTTAAATAAATGAGAATAAATTGCAAGAGCGTACCTGAAATTTGAGTGTGGAATCCATAATTGCCCAAGAGTATTGATGGAGAAGAAGAGAGAATGCTACAGCCCTTATCAACCAAAAGAGTAAGAATGTATATTGTTGTTAGGGAAAAATGTTTAAGGACCACATATAAGGGGTTAAGAGTGGTCAATTACAAAAATGCCTTAAAATAGGATCACTGACCCTAAAATTGGTCTGAGTTAGAGTCTCTTCCATAATACATAATCAAATATCCCAACCTAATATGATTTATTCTATTAGACCCAATCCATTTTAATAAAGTGCTGAACGCAATTACTTATTACTTGATAAATTCGGTTTGGTAGACAAATTTGATGATTGATTAATGCTAATTCACATATAGTAACAAAACTTTCAACAATAAGACCAAATCTTAGTTTCATTTCCCTCATTGTTGGACTTGAGAAATGATAGTCATTTTGTTCATGTGAGTATACCTCGTGACGGTCCACATACCATACTTGAAACTGATAATTTTCTGGTGTCAACTGCAGTCAAAGAAATCAAAACGGAGACTGAGAAAACCTGCTATTGTCCCTCCAGCATATGCCAAAGTGATGAAGAAGCTCAATTTTTGTGCTTAGAACGTTACAAGATTCTGCTACTTACTGCATGAAAGAGAAAATGGTTAGTAATTATCATTTTCTTTGTGGTCTTTGCTGTCCGTTTTCCCATTTCATACACCCTAGAACGAGCAATTTGAAGAATGCAGAGCGATGTGTTCCCCAGGCATTTGGTTTGCGACAAAGTCATTTGATAATATGTTCTTGTTCATCATAGGGGCAGTCTTCAGTAAACAATATGTGACATAGTGGCTGATTTATCTTTGTCGCTGTGGGATACTTCTAATTGTTTGTAGCAAATAAGATTTATTTGAGAAGTCCTGAGACCGGAGAAGTGTCTCTGAGAATATGAAACCTGAATCAGTTTTGGAGGATATATATGGTCTGTGCCAAATGAATATGACCGTTTTTGAATTAATTGAAAATGAGAATTCTGTGTTCCATGGATGGAAAACTAGTTGCGTAGCATATACTCCAATATATTGAGTAGAATAATGAAAAACATCATTTATAAAATATATAAATGCCATATGCATTGGTATATAAGTATTTTTGGGTTCATATTCTTTTCTTGCGATCAAAGTATAAATAGACAATCTATTAATTCGTGGTTTGGTATTGTTTGGCCCCGAAAAAAGAAGTCCTTTCCTTGCGAACTTCCATGGGGACACATACAAGGCAGCAAATCGATGCTTTCATTTGTGATTTCGCAAATGACTTAGAGATTGTTGGGGTATAGTCTTTGACGCATCACAGAACTACTAAGCTAAACTTGAGAAGTTGTAAGGCGTTCAATAAATTTTTAAATATAAGTGAAAAAATCATGAGATTATTAGGTTTCTTGGAGATTCTACAGGCTGTTGTTCCAACACAAACACGTGTCTATAAGATTTTATATTAAAAAACGAAAGAATATAATAGAAAGGGGGTATTTGTCGTCAGTGGCGCAAATATTTGCCATCAGATGCAAAGAAGAAAAATGCGTGTACGTGAGAGTGAGATGTTTGTGTGCTCTGGGTCCATCAACTGACCTCACGACCTCTCAAACAGAGAACTAAGAAAGTCACAAGGAAGGTGTTTGGTGTTATTTAGACTACAAAACTAACAAATTCCTTCAACTCTCTTGTATTATTTTCTTTTTAAATATATCTTCTATATTCGCTTTGTGAGTTGGAAGGACTTTTTAAATATATTTTCTATATTCTTTCAAATTAATTAAATAGGTATTAGGGACGAAAGGAATAGAAAAACAGGGGGAAAAAAGATTCCTCCCTCCACTGGAGGCGGTTCTTGGTTTTCGAAGTGTGTGAGTCGCCACTATAAATATGAATCTGAGAGAGTAACGAACTTCTCTTATTCCCTCTCCCATCAATGGCGACGACTGTAAGCAATCACTTGGACTGCAATGAGCCAGACTTCGGGAGCCGTAGTACTTGGTATTCACCAGAAACAGGAATTTACACTAGCAAACACGCTTCGGGGGAACTTCCTTTAGACCCATTTCTTGATGTTGTTTCTTATATTTTTTTCTCACCAACACAATGGGGTTTCAGCTCTCATAGATTCTTCATTTGGATGTTCAATTTCTTACTCCGAATTGTTTGCTTTGGTCAAATCCATGGTATCTGGTCCCAACAAAATGGGCGTTTCACAAGTTGACGTTGCCCTACTTCTAATTCCTAATTCCATTTACTATCCCCTTGTTTTCTTGGGTGTTCTGTATCTTGGCGCAATTGTCTCACCGTTGAATCCTCTAAGTCGAATCTCAGAAATCCATAAGCAAATTGCTGAATGTGGTGTGAGTCTGGCTTTTACTTTACGTGAAAAAGTTAGAGAGCTGCAGCCATTGGGCACTCAAGTTATTGGAGTTCCCGAAAATTTCAAGGACTTGAAATTCTCTGATTACTCAGTTTTTTATAACCTTGTTTCTGGTAACTCGGGTTTGTTTCCGAGGCCGGTTATTAAACAAGAAGACAAGGCGGCTATACTGTATCCTTCTGGGACTACGGGTGTGAGCAAAGGAGTTGTTCTAACACATAAGAATTTTGTTTCTATAGTTGAGCTTTTCGTGAGGTTTGAAGCTTCTCAATATGAATATTCAAGCTCGAAGAATGTGTTCGTTTCTTTTCTGCCAATGTTCCATATATATGGTTTATCACTCTTTGCAACAGGATTACTGTCATTAGGCTCTACGATTATTGTAATGAAAACATTTAACATCAATGAAGTCATTAAGGTGATTGATAATTACAGAGTCACACACTTCCCCGTTGTTCCATCAACATTGACGGCATTGACAAAAAGGATAACCGGTATAAATAGGAGTTATCTGCTAAGTTTGATTCAGGTCTCCTGAGGTGCAGCACCTTTGAGCATAAAAACTATAGAGACTTCATACAGGTAAAAAGCACTTTTCACATTTACATCTTGAACCAATGGCTTGGTGTGCATGAAATAAAGTACTTTTCACCATCTCTAAAATTTCTCTCTATTTTTTACCTCTCTTTTTGCAAGGTTGCTCCATACAGGAAAGTGAGGAAAGTGGTGTTCATTGACTCAATACCAAGGTCAGCTGCTGGGAAGATTCTCAGAAGGCAACTGGAGGAATTACTTGACTTCTAAACTCTGAGATGTCTTTCTTGGATTCCTTCCATACTAAAAAATTAGCCGGCAAAAATATGAACAGAACTTCATCAAGGCGCATACCCCATTTTTCCTTAGAATCATCTACCAGAAAATTTTGTCCTGCACTTACCATAGTGCTTAGATTTTTACCACGATTGACCTCATGCACCATCCCCGGATTATATATCACTTATTTGTTCATCATCCAAATGGAATTGTACGTTTTATTTATTTATTTTTCCCGTTAAGAGTTATAACATGGACATTATTCTATTACTATTAAAATTTATTAAGACTTCATGACAAGGTATTATATATATATATATATATATATATATATATAAAGAACTAACTTTCATTCATTTCTACTCAATGCGACCGGTATTCCCGAACCGGAAAGAGAAAAGACAATGGCTCACTATACCGATATACAGTAACAGATATTTAAAATTCCCGTTAGGTTGTGTAGTGCTTGACTCGTTGCTAAAATTTCAACCCCAATCTAATCCTATTCTCAATTGACCTGTTTTTTGGTCCATTCAAATTCTTTTGGGACCCACGTAATTACTAGTGTGAACATGTTTTCTCTTCTGGAGAATCCAGGGCCCTCACCTCTCTCGCCGATCCCATGGCGACCTCTATGGTCATATCCCACAATTTATCTCTTTCTTCCATCATCAACCCTGGTTATCCAAAATATCCTGTTAAGTCGCGAATTGTTGCTCTCAATGGCGTTCGAAGCTCACAAAGTCATTCCATTTTGCAAAGCTCAGTCGTACCCATCGGAGGTTCTGGATTCAATTCCAGGTTTTTGCGTACGAGTACTCAAGAGAATTGCAGAAGTCGAGAAGTTCTGACGAAATCGGCTGAAACTGACAGTGGAAAAACTTCCACAATTGGCCAAAATGTGAGACCCTGTTTCGATGTTTAATTGGGTTTATGCAGGTTAAAGAGCGTTTCTTATTTTTGTTTTGCTTCAATGTACTTCAGGTGTTTGGGCTATTGCATTTGGTTGTCTCCTTGGGACTTATTCTTGCGATGGACAATTATCTTAAGAAAGCCTTCGTGGCTGCTGCGATTAAATTCCCTAGTGCACTGTTTGGGATGTTTTGTATATTCTCAGTTTTGGTTATTCTTGATTCCACTGTTCCATCTGCAGCCACAGCCTTGATGAACTTCTTCGAACCGGCGCTTTTGTTCATTCAGAGATGGCTCCCCTTGTTCTATGTTCCATCTTTGGTTATCTTGCCCCTTTCTGTTAAAGATATTCCAGCTGCTTCGGGCATCAAGATTAGCCTTATCATAGGTAGGTGCATATTCTATAAGTCGTCTCTAGTTTCTTTTGTTGAATACCATATGTAGCTGGAAAGCATACTGTTTTATTTGAGTTGATTGACCTGCAAAAGTTATATTCCTCGTCTAGTTTGCTCTTTTCTGCTGTTTTCAATGCTTGAAGAATCAATTGGTCTTTTGGTCCTCCAAAAGTTACACAAATATAATATGTCTCAATCAGGTCCCTAAAAAAATCAAGTGTCTCCTTTTAGTCTTCCAAAGAATTCTCCTATTCTAAAATAATCTTCATGTTAGTGTATAACTAATGGGACAAAGTGATGTTATTTGATGGAGTGAGTGATGTGATGGCCGTCCAAATATTGCACAGGCAATTTTTTTCAAACCTTCTGTTCAACTCTAAGGACTAGAATTGGACATTAAATTTTTGTTGGACTAAATTGAGACAAAGGGGATCTTTGAAGGACTATAATATCAATTCACTCATACTTGAATCATCACTCCTTAGTTTTTCTTTTCCTGATCTGCCATGTCTGATGTACCTAAGTTGTGTTGTTATACTTTCATTCAAATGCCATGCTGATATTTGTTTATGTTATGCAGTTGGAGGTTGGCTAGCTACACTATTGGTTGCTGGTTTCACAGCTATAGCAGTAAGAAAAGCTGTGAAGACAGAAATGATTGATGCCGAGCCTATGAAAAAACCCTCTCCATTTTCTGCCCTTGAAGTGTGCGCTTGGACTGGGATTCTCCTTGTCTCATTTGTGTCTGCAATATTTTATCCAACTGCACTTGGGACAAATGCCAGAACCTCTCTTCCTTTCTTACTTGCGTCCACAGTGTTAGGCTACATGGTCGGTTCTGGGTAAAAATTTTCCTTCGCTTGTGTATTTACATAATAACAAGGACTTTATCTTTGATTCTATAAGGGATTATTATGATAAATTGTAGTTTGGAAGTTATGCTTCTCACCTGAAATCATCCTTTCTTTCAATTTTTTTTTTAAATTTCCAGGTTGCCATCAGATGTGAGGAAAGTATTTCATCCAATCATTTGCTGTGCGCTTTCAGCAGATCTGACAGCTTTGGCTTTTGGATATGTTTCGAAGTTGGGGTTTGAACCTGTTCTAGGTATTCAATCTTATTAATGCCATTTCAATTTTTTTTTTATTATTTTGTTTTGTGACTCTTCTTTCTACACACACAGGATATTACCTTACAAAGGTATCCTCTAACCCTGGAGCTGGTGACATTTTAATGGGATTTTTGGGATCCGTCATTCTCTCTTTTGCCTTCTCTATGTTCAAACAAAGAAAGGTAACTATCTAGTTTTCCAGTGAAATAAATGCAATAATGCAGCAATGAAATGAAGTAAAAAAAATATGGCTTCTCTCCTTAATATGGCCAAGCCGTCCAGTTGATTGGTATGTTATTTCCAGCTTGTAAAAAGGCATGCAGCTGAGATTTTCACCTCTGTCATAGTCTCAACCGTATTCTCATTGTACTCAACTGCTCTTGTCGGACGTCTCGTGGGATTAGAGCAATCTTTAACGGTTTCCATTCTACCCAGATGTATAACTGTTGCATTGGCCCTTAGCATTGTGTCTTTATTTGAAGGTACATATTACGTCTTCCCTGAAACCATATCTTGATCATCATTGTGCTTTGAGATTCTATACTTAAAAATTTCTCCTGTTGTTTGTAGGTACCAATTCATCTCTGACCGCAGCTGTGGTTGTAGTAACTGGTCTGGTTGGAGCAAATTTTGTGCAAGCAACGCTTGACAAATTTCGCTTTCGCGATCCAATTGCTCGAGGAATTGCAACCGCATCTAGGTATATTCTGTGATTCATAGTCACACATACTCGTATCCAAGAACATCTCTTCTTCTACCATTTCATTAACTGAGGTCATCAACACTTCTCCTGCCTGAATCATGCTCAGTGTGATTCCAAGGCTACCGTTTTAATCTTAGCTGATTAGTTGTTGCACATATAGAAATAGTAAGAAAACTATTGAGGTTTTTCCTTGTCATGCTGAAGAGAACTGGGTTATAAAAGAGAAACTAAATTATAATGACCGTCTTGAAGTTTTAACTTTTATTTAGAAAATTTTCCAAGACATTCTGTGACACAAACCTGTTGAATGATTTGCAACAGTGCTCATGGACTTGGAACAGCAGCACTGTCCGCAAAGGAACCTGAGGCTCTGCCATTTTGTGCGATTGCTTATGGTCTGAATGGTATCTTTGGATCTATTCTTTGCTCCATCCCTCTTGTTAGACAAAGCTTGCTTGCTGTTGTTGGCTGAACCTCGTTGCATGTAACAAGCTATCCATTCATTTGTGTAATAAACCGTGCAAATAGTTTCTTATTTTGATGTTACTTTCTTCCTCATAATAATAATAATAATAATAACTTTCAATTAAGAAATATTTTAACATGCAGACATATTTCCCCCTAATTTTGACTATTTTTTGCTTGAAAAAGCAGTTCTCACACCTAGCTTTTTGACATTTAGGAGCCGCATTGATCTAAAACAAGTTTAAAATGAGAGTATTCGTATTTTGCTTGTGTAAATGGGCAAATGCAGGAAATTTTATTTACTACATTCTTACTCCCTCCTTATTATAATACCTAGTCGACTTTTTTTTTTTAAATTAAAAAAATTAAATAAATTATTTTAAAATATTTATATTTATCTTTTTTTTCTAAATTAATTTGTCAAACTTATAAATTGATATATAATCTAATGATATTTAATGTATGTTATAATTAGGTTTCATAATAAGAAATAGGTAGTATCAATTAGACACATTTTCTCAAGTGAATAATATAATTTTTTTATTGTATAATTGAATTTTACCTAATCCATCCCAATTATTATACTTTAATTTCGGGTTCAAGTGAAAACACATTGTTATGGAAGCTGCAAATCCTAAATCTCTTGGGTTTATTACCGCATATAATAAAAAGGAATATATAATTTCAATATCATATGAGGCATTAATTACGGGGAATTATTACGACATTCAAAGAAATAATTTAATTAAAAAAATCTTAAATAATATAAATTATTGTCAAATCATATTCTAAAATTTGTCATTATTAATTCTTTAATTATAATTGAGATTTTTAAATAATTAAGTATTTGTTCAGGACCTCACTGTAAATCTGTAATTCCCTTGTTTTTTTTTTTTTTAATGTAATGAACGATGTCTATCTTTCTTTAACGGAAGCAATAATAGTTACTTCTTCAACAAGAGAGATGAGAGAGAACCAGCGATCAAAAGTCAGAGCTGATTCCACGAGAATTCTGGTGATAATTTTAGAAGGCATGAGATTACCATGAACGTGTTGAACGTGAAGAATGGCAGAGAAAGGAGGAAGAAGAATGAAGACCCAACACGTGTTGGAAGGCGAATTTTGTTGTTGTATAAGTGCCATTTTAGGCGAACGTGATCATCTTTCTGAGTTGGAGGCGGATTAACAAATCCTATCGCTCTGCGTTGTTCTTTCCTTGTTCGTCGCCTGACAGTGGAGGAGAAGTTTCCATGCTTCTCTTATCCACATTGCTTCCTCTGGAACCCGCTTCGCTATAATTACCTCTCTTCTTCTCTAAATCGTCCATTTCCATCGCATTCTGGGTACTCTTTCTCTCCTACTCCAAATCCAAGGTCTCTTTTACTTCGTTTTTCCTGGCTTTCTATTCTTTATTTTTTGTGGAGTACGTAGTAGCAATCACCTACCTTCAAGATTTTTTGTTGTTTCAGCAACGCGATTTCGAAAACACAAACATACTTAGTATTGATTGATATTGGATATGATGCGAATTTTCAAATTGATAAGGATGGTCTCATTTGTATGTCATGTTTGTGTCGTTGAATTCTTATTATTCTAGTACGCCTATAGAAACCGTAGAATGTGCACAAAATTAGACTGGCCCTGGAGCACAATGGAATTTTGTTCTGCTCATTAGCTTTTAGTTAATTTGATTTCTTGTTGAACATCATTTTTCTTCTTATGAAGCGAGTTTTTGTTGGTGAATAATTTATTTTCCTTGAATCTCTGCTTTTTATAGATATTTCTGTTGGGTTTCAGACATCCTTCAGGAGATCCCAGGTGCTAAATTGAAATGGATGGTGTGAAAAGTGTTGAAGAGATGTCACTTTCAGAACCCTCAATTATTGTTGATCGGGCTGCTGGACGAGAACTGGAAACAGTGTTTTCTCCAAAACCTTCTGATCATCTCAAAGCGAAGAAACGCCTTATTGATACAGCAGCACCTTTTCATTCTGTCAAAGAAGCTGTTTCCAAATTTGGAGGAACTATAGACTGGAAAGCCAATCGAGCCCTGAGTATGGAGGTATATCTGATTTACGCGGTCGATTGCTTTTAGTTCTGTTCACCCTTTTTTAAAATGTATTTCGTCTTTTCGGGGTTGACATCTTGCTCCATTTGCTTAACTCATGAAACTTAAGTCATACGGAAAGAAATCTCTCTGCTATTTTGTTTGCCTTGTAAGTTGATGGCATTTGAATTGGCAAAGACGATATAGGAATCAATTAAAATTGAGGTATAAAAATGGAACTTGATGCAGAGTTAAGAGACTGAAATTACATTTTTGGCCTAGTATTTACATCCTCAAATGTTGGGCATATATTTGTAGTTTCATGGGATACACACAATTTTGGTTCAGATTACATTGAGGTTGAATATTAAGAACCACTAATTTTTTCCCTGGTTGTAAAGAGGATCGAGTATGCAGAAAAACTTGAAAAATCAGAGGAAAACCAGCTACCTAATGAGGATTTGGAAAGCACTGTGAAACTTATGGATGAATTGAAGCTTAACCTTGAGAAGGCACAAAAAGAGGAACATCAGGCAAAGAAAGATTCAGAGCTTATGAGGCTCAAAGTTCAAGAGATGGAGCAGAATATCGAAAATGAAGCTAGTATTACGGCTAAAGCTCAACTTGAGGTTGATGAAGCCATGCATGCAGCTGCAATTTCAAATTTGAAAGCCATAGAAGAGGAACTGGAATCATTGCGTAAGGATTATGCTTCTATGGTGATTGAAAGGGAGAAAGCTGTTGAAGAAGCTGAAGAGGCTATTGCTGAATCTAAAAAGGTTGAGAAGACAGCGGAAGATTTGACTCTTGAGTTCATTGCTACTAAGGAGTCATTGGAGTCCATACAAAACAAAATCTTGGAACTTAAGAGAGAGAGAACAAGAGCAGCCACGGTTGGAGATCTTAAATCAAAACTGGATGCATCTTCTTCCTTACTGCTTGATCTGAAAGCCAAATTAGAGGAGACAAAATCGAAGCAGCAGTATGATGAAGAACAGAGAAAGGAACTTGAGGAAGTAAAATGCAAAATAGCAAAAGCAACTGCTGAGGTTAACTACTTGAGGGTAGCTTCCCTGTCATTAAAATCAGAACTTGAAGAAGAGAAATCTATCAATGCCATGATTAGGCAAAGAGAGGAAATGGCGTCTGATGCTGTTGCATCTCTCAAAGATGAATTTGACAGAACTCATTCTGTAGCTTTGGTTCAGAAGGAGGAGAAAGAAGCCAGAGAGAAGATGATTGAGCTGCCCAAGAAACTAGAAGAAGCAGCCCAAGAGACTGATCAGGCCAAGATGCTTGCTCAGGAAGCTCGCTTTAGGCTGGATAATGCAAAGGAAGAGGCTGAACAAGCAAAGGCCAAAGCAAATGAGATGGAAAGTAGACTACTTGCAGCACAAAAGGAACTAGAGGCTGTCAAGGCTTCTGAAAAGTCAGTAATGGCAGCATCTAAAGCATTGCAAGAGAGTGAATCAGCTAGAAGCAACAGCAATGTAGAATCTCCCTCTGAAGTGACACTTTCAATGGAGCAATATGATAAGCTCTGTAAGCTTGCCCACGAAGAAAATGAGCAAGCCAATAAGAGGATTTTAGCTGCTAATTCTCAGATTGATATGGCTAAGGAGTCTGAATTGAGAAGCTGGATGAGATTGGAAGAATTAAATCAAGAGTTGGCTGAAAGAAGGAAATTGCTGGAGGAAGCGAACGAGAAAGCTGAGAAGGCCAAGGAAGGAAAATTAGGTGTAGAACAAGAGTTGAGAAGTTGGAGGGCAGACCAAGAGCAACGAAGAAATGCCAGTGAGGAAACCCAAGGAACGGTGAATCAGAACAAAGATTCCAAGTATAGTTCTGAAGGAAAGAAAGAATCCAAAAAATGGGACCAACCTACAAACAAAAAGGGTACTGTATCATTCGCAGAAGCCAAGACCAAAAAGAAGTCATTATCATCAAAGATTACCATGTTCTTTTCCAGAAGAAAAACCCATCCAACGAAGTGAACAAACTTAATCTTTTACAGCAGTCCTACCTCCCATCTTTCAAAATTTTCCTCACAATGAGGTACAATTGTTTGATTTGACCAATACTGCAAACATATGTATCAGTTTGATATACTTACAGGCATGGTTGATAGGACTTGATTCTAACTCTCTGGAATTCTGGAATCTGTATATGCAGTGATTTCGGGGGACACATGCTTTTCTATCAAGTTCTTGGTTGTAAAAAGATAATAAGATGATCTTTTTATTGTACATAGGCTATAGCTATTCAATTCTTCATTGTTTTATTTACTTTGTTTACTCATTTTGTTCATTTTTCTTCTTGAATTGAATGAGTTTTTTTTTTAAATACTGCTTTGTGGACTGATCTTCATTCAAGCATCATAAATATTTGACTTTTCTTTTTTTTTTAGAGAAATTCTACCTTAAACTATGATTCATGTCATGATTATGCTATTAATTTTAGGCTTCAGATCATATAAAATGTCATAAACTTTTCATGCTCTGAGCAAATAGCAGTGATTTATGTATTTGTTCTTGGTGGTGATGTGAAAGTTATACCATAGAAAGAATTATTCAAATTTTGAATTAACGCGTGTAAAATTACTGTCTCTTTAAAATTATTTGTTTCTATTCTTATTTAAGTAACATTCTTGTAAACAGAATTCAATACCCATTAAGAAAATATATAATTCTTAGAAATAATTAGAGTAAATAAAAAGAAAAGAGAGTTTCACTCTTCTGTGTGGACTTATGAACTGAAAATTCATCTCTACTTTTGCTTCTCTATGTTATGAATTACAACAGATGAAATAAGTACAAGCAGAAGGTTCTCATTAACAAGAGGAACAGCCTAAAACAACATATTAGATACAGGAGGAAGGAGTGCAAAACATAAAAAAGAACTCATTTTAAGGATTCTTCCTTCTTCCAAAATGTTTACAGAAGGCAGGTTCTTTTTTTCCTTTTAAGCTTTAGCTGCTTTTACTGGTGTCTGAGACCTGCTTGCTACAATCTGCTCAAACAGATCTCTGATCTTCAAGCCAATTATGGTTTGGAAGAGACCTGTGCCGTTGTTGCTGCCGGGGAATTCAGCATGCTTCAACATTTGTTGTGTAACTTCTCCATAGAACTTGGTTGACAGGTTGCTTAGATGGCTCTCAACATATATTAACTCATCTAGTCTGTCAAATTGGCCATCCATCTCTACAACTGATACCTATTGCATACACATGACAAAACAAAGCCAAAAAGACACTCGAGTTATTCGGTGAAGTGAGTTGAAAATAAAAAATACATATACCTCATCCTGCATAAAATATCACAACTCTTTCTGTGTTTAAAAGATTGATACTGAGATTTATTTAAGACAATAGTTCAGAATCTGATTATATAGCAGATTTCACAAGAAATTATTACATATTCCTAGAATTTTACTCCCTCTAGGTTCCTATTATAGGGCTCTTTCTAGAAGGATTCTTTGTCCAAATAGAGTCATTAATACTTATTTATCAATTTAACCCTCATAATTAATGCTTAAATGTGGCTCTTCATATTTGTCTCTCTCCTTTAAAACCTCATTAATTGGGGTAAAATTGAAACTTTTTTATTAATTATCATTTCTTGGTTCACGTGAAGTAGTTAAAAGTGTCTAATAATAGTAACACTTTCTAAGTAATTTCTGTAGAGGAGTTGGTAGGCATACCTCATGACCATAGTAAGTTTGAGGACCATAGAAGAATTTGATGCCAGGGTAAGAGCAAGTGAGCTTCCTTCCACAAGGAATCCAGGAAATGGTGGAGCCTTCATCAAACAAGTAAACTGGGCTAAAATTCTTAATTCCTTCTTTCTGTATCAATCTCACTCTCAATATCTTCCCTTCATTATCGTCTGGTATTAACTGTGTTGGTAACACTTCTATCACTGCATCTGCATATTGCTTCTGAGGATCTGAATCCACCAACAACAAACACTTTAGATAACTTCTGGTAATTGGGTATCTTCATTTTTTTCAAGTGCTTGAATATCCATCCATAAAGTTTTGAACTTGACGAATATTTTACCAATATAAGCGTCGAAATCGGGTTTTCTTGCTTCGATGCTAGCTTTGATGCTTTCGAGGCTGTGCCCACGTTCTGCCATGTCTCTCTGCGTTAATTAACAAAATGAGCAAGAATTTTAGAAAGCTTAAATTTTTTAGTTGATGAACTATTTGTAATGTGTTTTAGTGTTTTTACCTGAATTTTCCAGGCGAATTTCACCTCATTGCTGATGTCCAAGTAGATGCTGAAGTCCAATAGTTCTCTCACCCGAGGATCAAACCTACAACAATCAACAAAACTTTCATATAAAAACTTTAAGCATCTTTATCTCCAAACACCCAAAAAAAAAACCGCATCTGAATTCCATTTTATTATTTACCATACTAAGGGTCTATTAGGGAGAGAAGCACTTTTATACTAAATTTCTCTTATTTATATATAAATATATACCTAAAATTACTTCTAAAGAGTTAATTCAAACACCTCTATTCAAAGGTGATATAATTTCGTAATAAAAAAATATTAAATTTGATTTTTTTTTGTTAGTTTCTAATTAATTCTTAAAATTATTTGTTCAATAAAAAGTGTCGTCAAGCTTGACCCAAAAATTAACAAAGTCCGAAACTTACTACTCATTTTAAAAAAAATGGTTCTTAGAAGCCAAGAGTAATTGGACGCAGAAAAAAACGGGGAAAACTTTTTATCAAAAAAAAGAAGGGGGGTGGGGGGGGTGGGGGGGAACTACATGTGTGTCTATATATATATATATATTGTATGCACCTACATTTTTCTTAAATTTTTAATTTGATACTTATGCTATTTTTTCTATTAATAAAATCTTTAATTTTATTTTGTTAGTACTATTAATTTATGTATAGACTAATAGTATTAACAGAATAAAATTATATAAGTTAATAATACTAACAAGGCAAAATTAAATATTTAATTAAGTGAAAAAATATACAGGTATCATATTAAAAATTGAGAAAAAGTAAAGATAGATATAACATAGTTTCCCAACAAACAATAATAATAAACCGACATATCATATATACACACAAGTGTTTTGTTTTGTCTTTTGGTCTCCCAAGTCCATGTAAAATTAATATATTCTACTTTGAAGAACTTGGAATGTTGAAGTTGTGAAAGAGTGCATAACCCATGACCTAAGAACTAATAACGGGGGCATTGCATCAACAGATACTTATATATATCCATATGAGGGTGACAATGATCTCAATTATATGGTGGCTCACCATGATAAGGTTGTAAAGTAGCTAGCAATTCCTCGTCCATACAAAATCCATCATATATAGATAAGGTATATCTATTTTCCCCTTCAACCACCCGTCTCTCTCTCTCACAAACTCTCACTCTATCCCTCACATTCACGGACAACCTCCAATCCTCATCACCACCGTCACGACCTTAGTTCTCAAAAGTTTCCCTTCCATCTTACATTAAAAGAAACACTTGACAATGTTGTTGTAAATCTCAAAAATATGAAGAAGGATCACTTACATTGGGTGCAATCCTTCGATGACCAAGATCTTGGGTGGTTTGATGAGCTCAGGTGGGTCCAAGAGACCAGTGACATGGTTGTAAATGGGTTTCTCAACAGCAATTCCTTCTTTGATGGCCTTCATTTGTTCATACATGAGATCAAAATCGTTGGCTCTTGGGTCAAGTGCTGTGACTCCCTTTTCCTTCCTTCCTGTTCTGTCAAGAGAATGATAATCATCCAAACATATCACTGTGGTTGTGTCACTTATCAGTGTGTTGGAATCTGGATTCCCTCCTTTCGGTGGTTCTGCTTTTCCTCCAAACACACTGGTAAGTCTTCTCATGAAGGTACTCTTCCCACATCCAGAGTCTGCTGCTAGACCAATCACCACTGTCTGTGAGTCACCTGCAGAGCATGTTATCACCCATGGTCTGCTGCTGCTGTTACTTCTGCTGCCGGTTTTGCTTCTGTAGAAAAGAACCTGTTTTTGGTGAAAACCCAAGTGGGATTTTGATGGGGTTGTGAAGGAGGAATTTGTGTTGAGAGATTGTGTTGTGTACACTGTGAAAGCTGCCATTTCTCTCTCTCTCTAACTCTCCCCCTCTCTCTCTGTCTGAAGAATTTGAGAGGAATGAGAGAGAGGGAGTGAGTTTAAGTTGTTTTGAGGATTAGTATTGAGAGTAAGGGATAACACTCCCAGGAGGAGGAGGAGTTTGGAACACAAACAAAATTAGAGGTCAAGGCTACTTGGCAAGGAATGAAATTGTGACTACTACCCCTTGTTTTTGGACTGATTTGGAGGTCATTCCAAAGCCACAGAAGGCTAAAAATGTATTTTCATCATTTTTTTTAACTTTGAGAAGAAAAGAAAAGAAAATTGGGTGGGAGATAGATATTTCTCCTAATTTATTCAATTTTTCCAAAATGGAAAAGAATTTCTTGAGGTGGGTTGTGACGACGAAGAAAAAAGGAAAGGGAGTCAAGAAGAAGAGGCTATGAGAAGCAATTTGGATATCAGAAATGACACGTGGCAGGGAGATGGTGGCTGATAGAGGATGAGGGGGTAAGGGTGAGGAATCAAGCAGATATAGAAGCCATCCAATTAGAGCTTGGACACTAGTACTACCACACTATGTATATATTTCCCTTTCTCATTCACTGTTGTTTTTGTTAGTTGTAGTAAGTAAGTAAGTAAGCATGTGCCATGTGGAACTCTTTTCTTGAAGGCCAAATTGATCGAGGACCATACAAAGTCTCAAAACAGTCAAAAAGGGGGATTGAAATCACAAATCAAAAGGAATTGGTGGGACCAACGGGGTTAGTCCGAGTAATAAACGGTTCGGTATCGCTTAAGTGAGGTCTCGAGTTCGAGCCTTGGCGTACGCAGAAAATCCCCGTTGGGAGACTCAATCACCATAGCCAGGTGCGCGACGCGGGTCGGATCCGGATGTAGTCGGGGCAAAGTTCCGATGAACCGGGTGGGCAAAAAAAAAAAAAGAATTGGTGGGTATAAAGTAAAATGAGCATATACTTCATAACCCACAAAATGTGATGCTCAAACTTACCAAAATTTGATCTTCTTCCTTTTTTTTTTCTTCCTCGTGTCTCTGTTATCATATATATTACCAAAATAAAAATAAATTTAAAATATATCAAATATCATTGACATTATATATATATATATATATATATATATATTTATTTATATATTCCGATGTCAGGATTCTCTAAAGTCAGATGTGAGAAAGTGGGAGGGTTGATACCGAATTTAAGGTTGACATACAAGGGGTACCTTAACCCGTGCCACGTAAACTAATACATTCTGAGAATTAATGATCTTCACCTATAAAGGAATAATTGAAATGTTTTATTTGGACTGAACAGCTTGTTCTACAAATATATTTTACTTTTAATGATATTTATATCCTTTTCTTAAAAGTGAAGTTAATTTTGTATTGCAGCACGGCGATCATTATAGCAACATTCCCCGACTGAATACTGATGGAGTACACAATGCTTCAGAAATAATGGAAAAGTGTTTGAGCAAATTGCAACGAAGCTTGGGTTTAAATCGTAAAGCCCAAGTGAAGAATTTTTGTGATAAAAATGAATATAGAATTTATATTATTTAGCTAATAAGAATTAGGATAAATAATAAAAAAAAGAGCTCATATTTTAAAAGAATGTAAATTCGATTCTTATTATTGTGATAAAAATTTCTTCACTAGATGATCTCATTAATTTTTTATAATCACTCTCTGAACCCTAACACTATACCTTAACTTTAGTAAAAAAATCAATGTCTGAACTCATTTAAACTTTTTAGTATAATTTTTTTATTATTATTTATTTCCAAAATATTTGAACTCCATCTTGTATGTTCAAAAATAATTATTAATTAATTAAATTGAACTCGTTAAATTTTATCCTTTCACGTCCATTTCCCTCAAATCATGTAGAAGGTTAATATCCCCATACTACACATCACAGGATGTAAAATCTCATTAACAATAAACATGATTAGTGTGTAAATAAAATATGACATGAGCTCGTTTTAAATTAAAGAGTTTATACATGGGGACTTATCGAGGAAAAGAGAAGTCATTATTATAAAGAGTTTATACCTGAATAACCCATAAATGCGGGAGAATCCATTGACCATTGTACAAGACTGTAATAAATTTTGGATTTGGATTCTCTCAATTTATTCTTAAATCTTAATTAAGAGATATCAATCTTACCGTAATCTAATGGTATTGAGGAAGGAGGTATAAACTTATTTTAAAAATAATAATAAAATGAAGGTTTTCACATCAACATCAATAGGTCACGTAATCTAATGGTATTGAGGAAGGAGGTATAAACTTATTTTAAAAATAATAATAAAATGAAGGTTTTCACATCAACATCAATAGGTCACGAGGTAATCATCTGATTGATATTATCTCATAACTTTAATATAAAAAATTAACTAATTTAGATAGATAAAAAAATCAAATAAACTAGATAAATTTATATTAAATATTTATTAATCTACTCAAATTAATCAACTACTCAATTAATTCTTATATTAAATATAATTAATTAATTTATTTATTTTTTTAATTTATATAAATTAGTCAATTATCTCTATTAAAAAATATTCATTAATTTGAGTTTGAGGGATCCAAACTGATAAATTTTCAACAAGAGTGGAGGGGAGACGGGAGGGGTTTTTTTTTTTTGGGTAACGGGAAGACATACAAAACTCCCTACTATTTCATTGTAGTCACTACAATACACAAATAAACAACGAATATGCTAGATAAGGAGGGTACGCATGCATGCATGAAAGAACAAAAATCATAGAGGAAGGGGAAAAATTATTTTCAGCCACCTTGGAATATGACTGACGGTATAGAAGCCATTGGGTCAAAACTGGAAGTAAATCCTCACTTGTTCCCCCTGAAATACATGTAAATTTTCTGCATCCAACAAAGAAAAAGAAAACAATCATCTTACGATATCATTAGAAACATATCCCACACAAAATTATAGGCAGGCCTAGCTCCTCAAATAAATAATGCACACAAGAATCTCAGCTTGGTTTATCCTCTCAGGCAATCTCACTCTATTAAATCGGTGGTTTTGTTTAGAAAAAAGGGAAATATATAATTTTAGATAAAATTTTTAGTCAATATTCCAAGAAGTTTTGCAGAGAAGGGCAATGCAATGACTAATACATCTATATCATTGATCTCATCGCTGAATGAGAAGAAAAACAAGACCAAAACCTAAGCCTTAAATGGCAAACATTCTGTTCCTCACCTGAAGCACCCACAAGCTTAGAAGAGTCTCCAAGCAAAACAAGGCAAATCCAACCAAATAGAAAATCTGCAACAATACCAGGAATGTAGGATAAGAATAGACAAGAGGTGACCGCACCTGATTATTCCTTTGATGCAAAAGTTTAAAACAATATTCTAACAAATGCAATTTGATTTTTTTCCCCCAGCAACTTCAACTAGTACGCATTTCATCAATATCTTATCACTTTTAAGGGCATCCAAATTATTCTTGGGCAACAAAGTCTTATTGCAACATCAAACTGATACCTTACAGAATAAAGTGTATGAACTAGAAATGACTTCTGTGTATGATCTAAATGCATCTAATTTGTCACAATAAAATATTCAGGATCAGTGTATGAACTAGAAATGACTTCTGTCCAAGCGTTAGATGCTTAACATAAGCCATGAATAATTAAAACAGTGATAACTGAAAAAGTCTTGTACATTTATTGGAGATAACTATGCCCAAGAGAATAAATGCTAATATGCGCATATCTGATACAACTTACCCCAACTAACACATGGTCTGAGAAGACATCAATTGCTGCAAGAATGCCCCTGAAACCATACAATTAAGATCATTAACTCACATTAACAGAAAAGAAATATATACTCCAGGCATTATAAGTTACTATTTATAGAAACAAGTAAAAGAATGGCCTTAAGTTAACAGCAAGAAACAGAACATAGATTCTTATAACAGCAAGTACAGGTGAGTAGCGTCTTTTCAACAAAATAACACATTTTAGAACTGCAGCAGTCCCTGAACAAAATGATGATTTTGATATATCTGCATTCCTGCACAATGTGTAGTGCTGCTAACTATGCCAAATTTTTCACTTTATACCATTCATATGTTCCTTAGCTTAGTAAAAATGATGATTCTCATACTGTCAGATGAGTTTATTCAAGCCATTTTTTTGTTAGAGAATATCAATAGTCATGGTAAAAACCTATCAATTGACGGTTATGAACCAGCACATCATGGCCTTTTCAAAACAATAATATAATTATACTCAACACAAGACACAAACAAAGATTAACAACTTGAAACAAGGAGGTAGTATTTATCAAACTTACGTTAATGACTTTCCATGAAAGACAATCGGAGGTGCAATCGCAGCAATGACACAAAAAGCAATATGCAGCTGCATCATCCCAAAGCAATTAACAGAAGGACTAGCAAATCAATTTATACACGAGAATACCAGCATTATGTGATAGATTAACATACCATGTAAAACAGGAAAAACCAACCGAACTTAAATGCACTATCTGTCCTGCATGTCATAAACAAATAACCATAAACAACAACAGTACTTGTGAACAATCCAATGCTTGCTAAGCACTTCCTTTTACTAAATAGACAGAACCTTATGCCTGTACTCTTTTCATGTTTGCTTACTTCTCTTCTTTTCTTCCATTTAACCCTTTTTATTCTAGGGATAAAACATACGGTGTCAGTATGTTCTAACTACAATATCTTCCTCCACTGATGCTAAAGAAGGAAGAATAATTGTACCCATCATAAAACTACTCAATTAAATCGTCTGCAAATAGGATGACAACAATGTTAGTAAAAGAAAAGGTGGCTACACTCCAGTTTACCTCATAGCACGGTAAAGGGGCCTGTACCAAAGTACATATGAAAGGGGCACTCCAAGTAGAGCATAAATTACCGCAAGGAAAAAAATTTTAACACCTGCAAATTTTAAACTTCAAACATAAGGTCCAAATTACATCACTAACCAGAGACCTGGCAGCATCCAAATATAAAAGCATCAATGTAGATATAAGCTTACCACCGCCTCTAATCCAACAGACCATCACGGCAACTACATTAAAAGCCAGACAGAGAACAATCCCTGCAAATATTTTTTTAAAACAAGACATAATAGAAATCAGAATTAGATTCTCAAATAAAAAATTGTATGTGAAAGTTATATAGCTTAACTAATTACAAAGAAACGGCAGTCACGATTTATGAAGGAGAAAAAGTTTGAAAAAGTTCCACAAGGGTTACTGACGGAACCCAAACAAACACTACAGGGAAATAAAAGAAATACCAGAATTTATAGAATTCAAATTCAAAAAACAGAGACAATCCACCAGATAATGGAAGAATTGCATTTACAGATAAAACAAGAAAATATGCAGAGAAGAACCGTGTTAAGAAAGTTCAGGGGGAAACCATTAAGAAAACAACATATAAATGCAAACAAATAAGCAGATAAACACTTTCAACTTCCCATACCTAACCAACTTGCAAATGCCAAATATTGCAGCCTCTGGGCATGAGCAGGTATCTCATTGGCTATGTCATGGTGAATGATTGGGAAAAATGGAGGCCAGTTCTTATCGTCAACAACAACCCCAGCTGATAAGCACAAAAAATTAAGTTATCGACTCAGCATAAATCTAGAAGTGTAACAAGACAGTCAACCAGGATTGTATGTCATAAACTCAAGCCTCAATGTTTACATCTGGCAACTGCATCTTCTCTTCTTTTGATTTCCTGTATATACATTTTGAAAGTCATATGACACTCAAAAGCAAGGATCCAGCACATTTACATAGGCCATAACATAAGCAAGAACTTAAACTTGTAGGCAGTTAAAGTCATAGCAGCACATAATGCATGAAGGATGGTAACAAAATGCTAATATAAGTAACATAAAATACTGTGATACTAACCTGCTCTCTCCTTTTCAGATCTGCTTCCCAAGTTGCAAGCTCTTGTACCCTTTTCTTAGAGACCTATGCATTTATGCAAACACCACAGAAAAAAGTTAGGCCCCCAAAAAAGCCTAAACTTAAAGAGCAACTCTGCATTTGCAATATAATTACATTTGTATTCTCTGATGGAATATCCACCGTAGCATCATGACGTTGACCAAAGCCAAGTGGCTCAGATACCACGGGAGGAACACGTAACTTTGAACCAGGGGCACCAGCGCTATTCTGCGAGATTTGGCCCAACAAAAAGATTTTATAAGCATCAAGTCAAGACTTAAATGAAATGGAACAAAACATTCAATAAAGAATAGGATGATCACTTGGTATAAAGTAGAATAGGACGATCACTGAGTTGCTCAGAACCAATAATTACACCCCTCCCCCCGCTCCAAAAACAAATCAGAAACTTGTTTCCCATTAAAAAGAATACTGTAGTAAATTTTCTACCTTAAAGAATTGGCAACAGGTCTTGTCAAATTTTGGATTACTGGGAAATTAATTAAAAAAAGCTCATGACATAACGGTGAGATCACCTCAATCATTATAAACGATTCAAAAGTTAAAAAACAAAAACAAAAGATTAAAAAATCCTTAATCATTTTTTCTGAAATTCCAATTAAAAGAATATTATTAAAAATATTAAAAAAAACTTAGCTCATTCAACTAAACTAAACAACCTTAATCTATTTTTCTGATATTACAAATAAAAAAAATTTATAATATTGTCATTCAAGCTCTGTCATATTCTCGGATTCTCCAACAACCGAAAAATCTGGGGTGTCAATAATTAATCATTAACGCTGTCACTGTGACTGAGCAACGAAGAGTCCGTTTGCACCTCATTCCAGTAGATGCATTAACTCAGCTAAGCATCTCAGACACACCAGAATTGAGACCGTTCCCCACACTTTTCGAGACCAGAAACCTCCACATTTTTCTCGGACGAACTTAGCCGAAACTAGTCATCTTAGTGTCCATGTCGCATACTCTTTCTCAAGTATATTATCCACATCCAAAACGGAAAAACGCAGAAATCACGTTCCACACTAATCATGAGCTGATAATTGGGTTTCCCAATCCAGATCAAAGTACATACCACTCAAATCACACTAAATAACAAATTAAAATAATTTTAAAGACATCACTTAAATCTGAGCACTCGCGAAGATCCAACAACCACAACTCAAGCATTACATGTACGCATTACGCACTCCACCAATTTTAAAAGAGTTCAAGACCCAAAATAGGCCGGATCTGGAAATTACTATAGATAAGCATCAGTCAGAAGTTGAGAGAGATAGGCGATGAAGATTACCGAGAAGGGATTGACTTCTTCTTGTTAAACAACATCAACGATATTGTCCCTGCTTGAACACCATAACAGGTGCAGGGTTTTGTTCTTCGGGGCACTTGCTCCCGAAAAGGCCTCGTTGTGTGGGAGGAGTCTCCACACCCTTATATAGGGTTGCTTCGTCTCAACCTCCCCCGATGTGGGACTATTCTTTTACATTCCATCCACTTTCCGGATCCGGCAACGTGCCGGCACATCGGTGCCACCCGGCTTTGATACCATGTTAAACAACATCAACGATATTGTCCCTGCTTGAACACCATAACAGGTGCAGGGTTTTGTTCTTCGGGGCACTTGCTCCCGAAAAGGCCTCGTTGTGTGGGAGGAGTCTCCACACCCTTATATAGGGTTGCTTCGTCTCAACCTCCCCCGATGTGGGACTATTCTTTTACATTCCATCCACTTTCCGGATCCGGCAACGTGCCGGCACATCGGTGCCACCTGGCTCTGATACCATGTTAAACAACATCAACGATATTGTCCCTGCTTGAACACCATAACAGGTGCAGGGTTTTGTTCTTCGGGGCACTTGCTCCCGAAAAGGCCTCGTTGTGTGGGAGGAGTCTCCACACCCTTATATAGGGTTGCTTCGTCTCAACCTCCCCCGATGTGGGACTATTCTTTTACATTCCATCCACTTTCCGGATCCGGCAACGTGCCGGCACATCGGTGCCACCTGGCTCTGATACCATGTTAAACAACATCAACGATATTGTCCCTGCTTGAACACCATAACAGGTGCAGGGTTTTGTTCTTCGGGGCACTTGCTCCCGAAAAGGCCTCGTTGTGTGGGAGGAGTCTCCACACCCTTATATAGGGTTGCTTCGTCTCAACCTCCCCCGATGTGGGACTATACTTTTACATTCCATCCACTTTCCGGATCCGGCAACGTGCCGGCACATCGGTGCCACCTGGCTCTGATACCATGTAATGCATCGTTGCCGGATCCGGAAAGTGGATGGAATGTAAAAGAATAGTCCCACATCGGGGGAGGTTGAGACGAAGCAACCCTATATAAGGGTGTGGAGACTCCTCCCACACAACGAGGCCTTTTCGGGAGCAAGTGCCCCGAAGAACAAAACCCTGCACCTGTTATGGTGTTCAAGCAGGGACAATATCGTTGATGTTGTTTAACATGGTATCAGAGCCGGGTGGCACCGATGTGCCGGCACGTTGCCGGATCCGGAAAGTGGATGGAATGTAAAAGTATAGTCCCACATCGGGGGAGGTTGAGACGAAGCAACCCTATATAAGGGTGTGGAGACTCCTCCCACACAACGAGGCCTTTTCGGGAGCAAGTGCCCCGAAGAACAAAACCCTGCACCTGTTATGGTGTTCAAGCAGGGACAATATCGTTGATGTTGTTTAACACTTCTTCGTCAAATGGGTTGGGATCGTGGGAGCGCATGGTTAGATCCCCGAATTTAGCAGAAGAGAGAGACAAATCACCGAACTGAGAACGATGAGGAAGAGGCTGATTGGCGCACTTTCTCACTTTTCTATCTGTTTTCCGGCTTATAGGCAACGCGGGATATCAAATTATTCAGTTACGCATCGTACCATGCCGGGGTTATCTTCAATTTCAAATTTCAAAATTTTAAAAAAATGTATATCTAGAAATTAATTTTAAGAATTATTTTGTTTATTTTAATAATATTAATAAAAATTTTACAAGATTATAATTATTTAATAGGGAAAATACCTTTTAAGTTTACAAAACCCAAATCATTACTCCTAATTTCGGAAATTCCATTAGGATTTGTAAATTTTTGCCAATTTACCTGTATGCCCTTTCCCGACTTTTGTCGCTCCATTTCTTCTCTCTCCATTCAAGTTCATCTCTCATCTTGAAGAGCACCATTGCCTCCTCCCCTTGGAAATCCCCTTCAGCCTCCTTCTCCCATGTCCTCATCATTGTTGAGCTTGAGATTGATGTTCGTTGGAAAGCCTAGGGTCAACATAGAGCAAGCCAAAAGAAACCTAAGGTTGGGCCCGACAACCTCTCGTCACTGCCGCACAAGTTACGAGTTTTTGAGGTTGAAGAAACAGGGGAAGATAAGTTCAAAGCACCTCTCAAATTTCTCTTCAATTAAAGGGCAACAAGGCTTGGAAAGTAAAAAATTTAGTTTTTCTTCAAAGAGGAGAGAGAAGCTCCTCCTTCTCCCAAAATCCGTCCGACAGCTCGTCTATCTCACCCATAGTCGCCGAACGTGTTCACTGGAGAGCTCTGGTCTCTCTCAGCCCTTGCTGGCGTTCATCGATGTTCATCACCCTTTATATCCTGCACCCAGTTATTTATTTCGATAATTACTATCTGGCTGTGCATTTTGTTTGCCTTAACAAAAACTGAATTTGGTTCTCTTTTTTTAAGATCGGTATCTTCTATAATAGTTTAGAGATTAATCGAGAGAGATTATTAGAGTAAATTTTACCTCTCATAATAAAGATTTTTTAATGCGCCTGATATATCTATACTTAACTCTACAGTAATTGTCACTGTACATATCTACATGGATCTTTTTACCATGAACATCTCTCCTATTTCGGAAGAAACTCATGCATCCTCCACGGCAGGCATAGTTTCTAGAGACCAAACCAATTAGCTAGCTTGACTTTTGTTCAGAAGAACACTGATTTTCCTTGATCAATTTGAGAGATATAATCAAGCTTCTATTCAAAGTACAATGAGAGAAACTTCTTTACGACTTTCTTTCTTCGTAATTTCATTTGAGCTTAGACCCTTATTTTGTCACCAAAAGAAATTAGGATGCTACGTTCTCGGGTAAATATGTGCATGTCAATTACACATGTCCGGCCGGCTTGACTCGACGATATTGTAATTATTAACAAATTCGATTCAAACTAATTTAGCAAAACTCTAAATTTATTCTTAGTTTTGGATTATATTGAAGAGAGATTTCTTTTTTCAACTAGATATTGTAATTATTAACAAATTAAATATAAGCTATTCTCATTTTGAAAAGAAAATTTATATTAATATAATTACATTTTTTATAAAAGAATTCTTAAGTTAAAAAATAAACTTTATTCTCATGATATATTAATCAATTGGATAAAAAAGTTTCAAAGCATGGATTCTATTATGTAAAACTTAAAAACATTGATTTAACTTGGCAGAAAAAGGTGTTGATTTCAATTTGTTAGAAAAAATATAATGAAGTTTCCGGATATATGAAGTTTCCACTTAAAGATATCAAAGAGGACGACCAAATTATGATCAGGGACTACCCAAAATTTTCTACGGGGCTCATTGCAGATTGCAACTACGTGGAATCTGCCAATCCACCAAAAAAATTATAGTGCCCATTCTGCCAACCTGCTCTGCACCATTCTTATTGCAGGTCCATATATATATACACACACAAAATTTTCAAGGAAGAGAACACATTAGAAATCATCTCCTAAATATGTGAATACCCTTTTCTTAAAGACCCGGCCTAGATCAACGATTTCGGTTTCTCTTGTATGATTTACCATGCTGTCATGTACATTCACTGTCTTACATTTCCAGGACAATCTGTTTGCAACATCAATTGTCAAACTGGCCATATCTCTGGTGCTTGTTAAAACTCGTAAGACGGTAGCAGAGTATGAAGGGCTGGACACTAGTCTGTTGAGCAATATTAGGATCTCCCGCATCAGAAATGTCCTGAGAACAAATTGCTCAACTATGAGTCAAAAGGAAACCAAACGCAGAAATTCCCGGCGCGTAAACGTGACAATGTGATTCTAATAATGAAAATGAAAGCAGGGATCTTGTCAATATCTTAACCTAAATTTCTCTAAAAGAGTAATAAGAAGCAATACCAATTTATTCGTTTTTTAAACAAATGCATGGACTTCATAGAATTAAGGTAATTAATCTCAGGGAAAGGTAGTTAACATTGAAGATCTTTCCAAGGAAATTAAAGGAAAATTATTAATGCTAAAGATGGAGGACAAGCAGTTTTCAAGTTTGTATCAAGTTTCCCATCAACTATGACATTACCTCGCCCTGAAAATCTCTGGCAGCTCCTCACCGGCTTTAGCTTCTTGGTCGACCTGTGATACCAGTACTTGCAAAATAAGCAACAGATAGTTTGTTCCTCTGCAGAACCTATGACTGATGAGAATGTCAAAGCCCGCTTTTCCAGACGATGCAAGGAATGCTAGCACAAGAATAGCATTTCGGTGTAGTTTCAACTCCTAAAATTACAAGAAAATAAATTGTAAGCAGACAATCTTTGGTATAAGACCTAACCTCCTACTGCCACTAGGACAACAGCGAGGGACATAGGGAAGTGGCAAAATGGAAGAAAATTGACAAATTGGGGTTCTTAGTGAACAAGCTTACCTGTAATCCACTCCCATGGGATGCAACACAATCTGCCAAACCTTGAAGAATGATATTGAATTTCGGGGAACCTGAGGTAGATGCATTGCCATCCATGGCACTAGCACACTCTCCCTCTTTGCAACCACAACAGAAAGTAACCAATAGTTTTGGACCTTTAACACAAAATGAATTATTTAAAAATCATAAGATCGGATGTATGGCCATTAAGCAGGTAAAAGTAGACAATGACTTGAGCTAAATCCACACTAAGAGTTGAAGTTAAATGAGGGGAACCCTGAAATAGCTAAATTGTATTTAAGACTTTGGGTTCATGCAATGGGTCATCAGGTAATTGCAATTCAGTTCTTCCTATAATTTGATCAAATGAATTGAAGCCGTAAAGACTATAGAGATTTGAATTTTATATAAGATCCAAGCATACATTACAAGCTATGACATGAAATAATCTCCTCCAAGGTAACTGGTGGGCAAATAATGACTACGTTTGGTCTCTCTCGATTCAACAAATCAGAACAGTAAATGGAAGCTTTTCAATACATCATTTTCATTATAATAGCAAAAGAATTGCACAAAAAAAAAAACAATAACCACATAAAATAAAGACACTAGCAGCAACCTATGTCTTTCCATAGTAACAAAGGTGCAAACTTACAATTCAGAAGTAGGTACAAAAATCTCAGAGCATGTTGTTTCACACGTAACCCAATATCCCTTTTAAGCAACTGTGAAATGGTATCAAATGCCATTTTCTGTTCAAACCTGTATTAACACAAAATTTCACTTCTCATTGACATTTTTCATATAATTTCATCAAAACTTTCAGATAATAGTACAACTTCTAGAGCTTACCGCTCCCTATCAATGTAAGCATTACTTAGAAGAATCACATTCATGATGGATATAGCTTCCACTCTCACACTTTCCTCTGTCATCTTCATAGCAACATGATGCATTGCTTCAAAAAGATAAACCCAATTTACTTGAGGCTGCAAGGAATTCCGATGGTTCCAACACCTTCTTTTGCTTAGCATTTCTACATCAAACAATTCTGGCTGGACCTGATCACACCCTGCATGAGATGTCTCATTGGTGTGCATATAAGAGAGTTCTTCATCTTTCACACCTTCAAGTCCACAAGAATCAACAATATTGTTCCCCAGGCAAACTCCCTCAACGAGCACATTGTCCCTGAGTAAAGTGCACTGGAAAGATCAAATCAAAAGTTCATAAGAACAGGAATTATACAAAAGATAAGGGAAAATGAGTGACTTCGCAAAACATAAAGCCCATGCACCAGCTTATAACCAACCCTAAACTCTCCTTTCCCTAGTTTTTTTTTTTTTAGGGGAGAAGACAAAAGGAATGAGACACAAGCTTAGAGAAAAAATTTATGTATTGATTACATAAATGTTAAGTCAAAGGAAAATAAATTGTTTATCACTTAGGTTCAGCTGTGTTTTATGCAAGCAGCATGATTAAATCTAAAAGGATCTTAACAAATTATAGCTTATAAATAATGCATGTTCCTATAAATTTTATATTATACATAGAATACATAGGTATGTAGATTCCATCGGTACTTCTAATAAATTTTAAATCCTTGTCTTTTAAGTTTCTGTAACATCAAGTAAATAAATTATAATTATCATGATACGGAAAAAGAAAAGAGGTGATTGACTGAAACTGTAACCTTATGATGATAAGCAAAAGAGATACAATTTTAATAAAAGCAACAGAACAAGTAACCCAAAATGAGGCATACTGATGCGGTAGAAGCCCAGAAATGAAAGAATTAAAGAAATAAGAGGGAAACCGAAAGAAGAACAGGAACAGAACAGAAGGAAATGAGAAGAAAGAAGGAAGGAGACGGAGAGAAATCAGAGAATCACATGTTTATTCCACTCTCAACATTATGCACACCCCAATCAGTTATAGGATTCACTATTTATAGGTTTGCTATTTCATTACCGTAAGTAATGAAGGCATATGCGCATATATGCATATATGCTACAGTAACTGCTTATATATGCTACAGTAAAACAATTAGTAAATTTCATAACAATACCCCCCTCCCAAAGAGATCCTTGCCCCCAAGGATCAAGCAAGATCAAAAAATACAAATCTGAAAGCAACACATAGGCTTTAAATTTTGACAAAAACTTCTGCTAGTAGGAGAAAAGCTCTCTGTGACTTGGCATTGCACTTCATTTCCTTTTTCTCCCTACTTAACGAACAAGTCCTCCCGAAAAGCATTGTAATTAATTCTCCTTTAAACCATTCTAGCATTAGAATCCTTGTTGGGGAGAAGTTTAGTAATGAAGCCCACTTCTGAAATAACCCATCATTATTAACACCCAAAGAAATTGTGAAACAGGATTGCAATGATATTGGGCTATCCTCTCCACTATTCCAGCTAAATCCAGAAGCCCATTGGGTATGGCAAGTTCCAGTGAAGCCTTGAAAACACTGCTGAAGCTTAAAAGAAATGCTAGCCAGCTGTAAGTTTGACCCTTCACATTGAAATTTCTGCAGCCACGCAAACTTCCAAGCACCTTCTGCAGACTGTACAGTGTTTTTTGAAGGATGTGCTTCACTTTGCAAAGCCCGCTGCTCGAGTGACTGAAACAGAGATGGCAGTGAGGAGAAAGAACTCAGCGGCACAAGGGGTATTGCGATCACCAATATTGACGTCGGCACGCACCCCTGAGATTTGTCGACTGCATTTCTTGAATTCTGCTCCAACTGCATCGTTGTAGCCATCGCACAAACATCCTCACAGTGCTCTGCTTCTTCCTCGACAGTCAACATCTTGAGCGGCCGAACAAATCTTGCAGAGTTCTTGAGTCTAACACCCAGTTCTTTCGCCTCCAATGGCGCTTCAATCGCCCGCCTGGAAGGCCCACCCTTCAGTAACGCGTTCTTGTACGGGGTCGACGGAGTCGTGGACGAGGAGAGTCCCTGTTTCCCCATCCTTTCATGGGCAGACTTCGCATTACGATGATTCACAGCGATTTCCTGTATTCTGGCAAGTCGTCTAGCTTCCACCAACGTCCGGGGGTCAAACATTAGCACAGAGTCTGCAATGTCGTCCCTCAATGCTCCCACATAAACGTCTACCAAGTACGCCTCGGAGAGATTCAACCTTGCGGTGATCGTATCGAATCTGACGTTAAATTCCGCTGGCGACCCGGTCTGCCGGAGGTGTGTCAATTCAGTCATGGGCTTCTCATACGGAGGGCCGAATGTCTTCCTCAATAGCTCGGTGTATTCTTCCCATCTTCGTTCAGTGGCCAGCTGCCATTTGAAAGAGTCACCATTGTTCCGTTGATGTCCGTTTCGACTGGAATTGCCATGCGTGATATTACGCATTTCCTGTGTCAGATTCTGCAATTCTTGCCGAAAAGAACGTCCCATATTCTGCAACTCCTCGTGGAATCCCAGAACTGTCTCCTGGAGTTCATCCACATTCTGCAGGCGTTGCTCGACATTCTGCATCCGACTGTCCATTTTTCTTGATGTTTTCTTGCTTCCGAGTCTTTATCATTCAGCGTTCTTTGACAAGGGTCCGAGGATGGTCAGCTTTGATACCACTGATGCGGTAGAAGCCCAGAAATGAAAGAATTAAAGAAATAAGAGGGAAACCGAAAGAAGAACAGGAACAGAACAGAAGGAAATGAGAAGAAAGAAGGAAGGAGACGGAGAGAAATCAGAGAATCACATGTTTATTCCACTCTCAACATTATGCACACCCCAATCAGTTATAGGATTCACTATTTATAGGTTTGCTATTTCATTACCGTAAGTAATGAAGGCATATGCGCATATATGCATATATGCTACAGTAACTGCTTATATATGCTACAGTAAAACAATTAGTAAATTTCATAACACATACCTTCTTCCACAATCCTTTTCCAATTCCAAGAGTAGTTTCAGATAAGTATGCAGTATGCATAGAGTGCTATGGACTATAACCACCTGTGGTGAAAGCAATAAATTTGTCAAAAGGCCATAAAATAAGAAGGAAAAGAACACCTATTACAACTACTTAAACAGTTAGCCTAAGAAACCAATATGGTAATGTAATCAAGCACAACTAAAGGATTGTCCATTCTGAGCTTGTAAGGAAGATGAGATTTTTAACATTTATTTACAATTCAGTCTAGAAGTACTTACATTTTTAACACTACAAAGATCAAGTAATGGTTCAAACAGAGTTTCCAACACAGCTGTCCCTTCAGTTATCTGCAATACAAATCAACAATAGGATAATACAAAACCAACAACCATATTTGGTGCCATGTCAATAACAAGGATAAACATGTTTAATGTGAGTGAATCCATGACATGCATAAACAACTCAGTGGTTGGACTCAAACATCCGAGCATCTTGAAACCAAATCAATGATCTGGAATAAAAATGTTATTCTAAGCATTGGGAAACCCAAAACCGTTTACAAGTTCAAGCCATTGATAATACCCTAGATTTCATGCAAAAAAACAAAAAAACAGCCAAACCTAATGACAGCACCAACTATTAAGGGAAGCTTCATACACTATAAGACCACCAGATATGATGGCGACTTAGTTGAAAAATTCCATACATCAGCACTAATCTACATCTAAATTTTCATATTGGCATTTCTCAATAGCATGTGGCATTCACATTTATAGGGGTTCAATTGAAATTTATCTTCATTTATAAATGAGTAACACACAGTGCTTTCTACACATGTATGAGTTAAATCAGCAATGATGATGAACTCAATGAATTTATTACCAATGCATAAACATCTTCTCCTTCATTCTAAACTATCAAAATTCTAACACAAATTCAAAACTCACAATTTGGAAATTAAACCATTAAAGAAGTACAGATGCGCAGCAAGTTCTTGACTCACATATTGTTAAATAACAAAATGCGGAATCAATATCAACAACCACATCATTTTTCAAACAATCTACTACTGCAGTATGAAAAACCTCCATTTGAACAAATTTATGCAAGAGAAAGTATAAACTGCTTTAGAAAAATGCACCAAATGCAAAGTTGACCAACTACCTTTGTCAACATATGGTAGAGTTGTGACACTTTGGTTGCTTCTGGAGTATGAAAACAGTCCTTGATATATTGCAACGCTACTCCAGAAGAACTTCTATCTGTAAGAAATTTGGTTGTGATCTTAGAGGATAGATTTATGGGCATCAACCCAAAAAGAATATGAAAATCTCTTTGACAGCCCACAAGTAATATGGATATCACATTGCTTCCTAGCTTTTGTACACCCAATGAGCCCCAAATTGCCCGCAACTTCTCAGAAAGTTCAAGACAAGCAGGCACATCATTCAGAATATTTTGAGCTTCTTTCTGAGGGTCTATGTCTGTTTGAACTCCTGTAGCTTTATAACTTGACTCAGCTACCACAAAACAAAATCATGACAAGGCATGTCAGAAACTAACAAAACATGTCATTTGAAAGGGAAGGAGGGACTCTTCTCATGCCTCACCAGCCTGCACTTTTGAAGATTCTCTATTTTGAATTTTTCGAGAGATGCCACGATGGTCTGGAGCAATAGTCCTCTGTTCCCTGCCATCATTCTCATTAAAATTTGTACAAATGCTACAAGAAAACATACTCACACAAAAATATAAATAATTACAGGTCATACTTGACACATTACTCTTCTTCTCGAGGGCTAAATTCAGCCTGAACTAATCTATGACTCAACTCACACAATCGCTTAAAAATCTAAAGTGGTCTCTTATTTTAATCAAGAGCAATACAACTAGTGATGGCTATCTATAATAAGTTGCATACACTTTCACATTAGATCATTATATATGGCATAAGCCTACACATGACTATTCCCCAATAGTCAGATAAAAACTACAAAGCATGTTATAACTTACTATTTTCAGCTTTAATTAAACAATTACTGATTCACGAGTTCTGAGTCCCTTCAAACCCTGGCTATTCCTTTCCAACAGTTGCCTATTTAGTAACCAGAACTGCAGGATAGGAACATTAGTAAATAAAGAATAGAAAGGAAATTAGATGTTTGACTCACATGTTTATACTCTTTGAATGGTTAGCACGTCCATTTTCTTCATTCTTTAAAGCTACAAATTTGAGCTGCTCATCTTTCATGTCCCTTTCTTTCTTTAATTCAAGACACTCCTTTTCCTAGAGGCGTACAATTATTTATGGAATCCAAATATCTTACTGAGTTAGAGATCTTTAAACCATCTGTAAAAGTATAGTGGGAAAAAAAAAAGAAAAGAATGTTGCGTCAGCAAATAAAAACAGTGAATTTGTATTGTCACGCCAACATACCAGGAGAGCAAGCTGCTTCGATGCTTGTCCAAGCTCCCTCTGATTTTGCCATCAACCAATTAGCACAAATTATTCAGTGTAAGAAAAGCTTGAGTGAATTTTAACTAATCAAAGTGATTGACCTAATATAAAGGTGTTTGTAGTATGGAATGTTTCCCTTTCCTTCCTTTGTCATTGGCAAATTGACAAAAAATAAAAGCTCTTTCTAAGCCAACTTTTCACGCCATGTTCATTCAAATGTTGTTTTCTAGTGGAGACTGCAGCTTACAAAAGAAGATAATTTACAGAAAGCTATGAAACAAATTTAACTGCCTTTCTCGAGTTTCCTAAGGTTAATGGTTAATGCAAACGGTAAAGAAATAATGAAGGACCGCTTGCAAGAACCGACCCCATGAGACCCTCCAGAAGTAAAACTCAACAACACATACAATCAATAACCCATTAGCATCCACGCGATACAACGCTTCATTCAAAGCCAATACATCGGTTTGATTATTACCCAACGACAAAGCAAGCCTCACCTTTAACCGCTCGATTTCATGATCTTTGTCTTTATCGGGTCGTCGTAAAATCGGAGCATCCGCAAGAGAAGGGCATTTTGCAGGGCCGCTAGGAGAGTGTTGAAAAGAATCAAAATCCGTGCTCCTCTGAGACAGCTCTCGTGGGGGTGAGTAACTGACAGCATTATAGGAGGAAGAAGGCGCGACAGAATGCGGCGGTTGTTGGAGGTGGTAGTGTCGAGATTGAGGTGGTTGTGGAAGGGCGTGTGAAGTGGATAAAGCGGTCGGAGGAGGAGGATTTTGGGAATGAGAGGGATCGGAACTTGGTTTAATAGCAGAGAGAGCAAGTTCTTCCACCTGAATTAATTGGTCCAAGAACGCGTCCTCCCAATCTTCGAATACGTCTTCACTATCGTCCATCATCTTCGTCTTCGCTCGATTTTTCGAAGTTCGCGGCCTCGTAGCAGCGAGGGCTTATGGTGATGTTAGGCCCCCTGCACTGTCTCTCTCTCTCTTTTGAAATTTTTTATTTTAATTTCTTAATCGTATTCTTTGCCAAAAAACATATTTTCTTAATCATATTTTTTGGTTGGGGTTGCAAAAGGGTGCTTTGAGCGGCCTTAAATTACACATTTACATAATACTTCAATAGTACTCCTTTTAGTGATTTAACTATAAAATTAATCTTTATTCTAAATATGATATATATTTTATGTATATATGAATTTGTTTTTAAAACCAAATGAGAGGAAAGGGAGGATGTTCAAAAAACTAATTAAAATATTTTAAAAAATATGATATCATAATTAATTTAACTAGAAGCCCATTTGAAGAGAAGAATTTAGTGATGAAAAGAAAATAAATGAAAAATTATCGACTTACTGCATGTTTAATCATCAAAAAGAAAAAATAGTTTAATAAAAAGTTTTATATTTAGCAGTTGAAAATGATAAAAAAAATAGGTAGATAAAATATACAAATGATCATATTATCTTTAATAAGTATTTGTTGAGTACTTTAGATAAAATATTAATAAATAAATATAAATAGGTAATAAAATTAAAATAATATATAATATATACGTTATTAAATATTATATAAAATATAATAAGTATATAAAATTAAATAATATATATAACAAAAGATTTGGAATTTTTGGGAGAAACTCCCGAGGAACCCATAAGAGTTATAGGTAATGTTTTTTTTTTTACCTCAAAATTATAGTTTTATAAGTTATTTTGAGCAAAATCTTACTTTAAAAAAATTTTAAAACAAACAGTCATATTTATCGATAAGTGCTTTTAGGTAAAATAATTATTTAAAAATATAGTTTTGAATAAACTATTGAAACTAGTTTTAAGAATAATAAAAGAGCTTATAGACTATCTAATTACTATATTACCCCTACTTTTTTTATGCCATATCTCATCTCTCTTCTCTACTCTCCCTTCTCTCTCTTCTCTACCCTCTCTCCTCTCTCTTCTCCACCCTTTACCTTCTCTCTTCTCTTTTCTCTACCATCTTTCCTCTCTCATACTTTTAATCAAATCATACCCTTTTTAGTAATTTACTAATATAAAAAATTATTCTAAAAATAACTATCCAAATACTTATTTATTCAGAATCACTTTTTTTTATAAACTATTCTCTAAAAGTTATTTCTTATAAACTGTCCAAAAACCCATTTTTTTCTTAAACCCAATTTTAAAATCTTATCAAAACACACATATACTCACACACTCCCAAGGAACTTATGTCAAACATGTTTGGTATGTTGACCTTCATTTTGATAGGTTAAGAGTAGGAGTAGAATTGAGGTTTTAAAAATATGTTTGGTATAGAGTAATATTTAGAGAAAAAGATTTCATTAATTTTAGTTTATAATTAGGGATAGTGTGAAAAAGATAAAATATAATTAGGGATAGAGTAAAATTAGAATTTACAAAATATCATAAGGATAATTTAGTCAACAAAATATTCAATCCCTATATTATATTTTCAATACTAGGGGAGCGTAGTATTGGGTAATCTCATCTAAGTGGTATTGGGCAATCATAAGTATTATTTAGTCTATCATACTAAACGTACTAAAATGTTCAATCCCAATACCAATACTAATCCTAACCCTCTCAATGTAGGTTCATGGAGTCACTCCCATGGAACGCCGAGTTGCTTGGGAGTTCCCTCCCAACAAACTCTAGTCGTCGCCTTCATTTTCTTTGTATGGTTGACGGTGAACTTCGCTAATGGCTGATGATTGTGAATAGGGGTGGAAACAGGCCAAGCGGCTTGTCAGGGGCCTGTAGCCTGGCCTGTTATGAAATATACACAGGCTCAAACCTGTGTCGAAGCCTGTTTTGCTTAACAGGGCAAACTCAGGCTATATAAGAAGCCTGTAAAGCCTGTCAGGCGGCCTGGGCCTGTTGTTTAAAATAAATATATGCATGAGATAATGTAATAGTTGCATCTCGAACCCCCAACGTATTGAACAATATTCAACCAATAAACCATTGAACTAAAGCTTACTATTGCATATTTTATTTTAAACTTTCAATCTTATTCTCATAGAACCAGATCTACTAGTGCTAACCCTAGACCTAATCCTTACTTCTCTACCGACTACCAAATTCCCCCTCAACATTTGTAGTTTGCGAGTTGCGACTTTGCGTTACAGACTTACAGCCTGCAGATTCAATTCTCGGATTCAACCCTCAGATTCAATTCTCAGTTCTCACGACTCACGGCGGCGCCTTCAAAGAACAGAGGAGTTCAGTACAGAGTTCACCGACGCCTCGCGGCTTGTGGCACCGACGGTTTACCGACGGGAGTCTGGCTTCTCAGTTCTCACGGCTTGCTTGACCTTCAGACCTTCACCTTCGTCGCCACCGTTGTTGCGTCTTCACCTTCTTCCACTGTCACCCATCGTCGTCGCGATTCCACCATTGTCGTGTCTTGACCTTCTTCCACTGTCACTCTGTCACCGTCGTCGCTCACCTTCTCAGACTCCACTGTCGTCGTCGTCAACTCGTGCCTCACCTATTCCAGTTTGTCATTCCTTATCTTATTCCTTCACTATTTTAATGTTCTTGAATCCTCTGTGAGCTTCAGTGTTATGATTCTGTTATAATTTTGTCGCCATGAATGCTGGTTATGATTTTGATTTTGTTCTCAGATCTGATCAGATTTTGTTGCCATGAATGCGGGTTATTATGATTCCTTCGCTATTTTGTTCTCAGATCTGTTATGATTTTGTTGCCATCGTGTTGGAATGTTTTTTATGCCAGGAAAGCTTTTGATGTCGTGTTGGAATGCTTTTGTTGCAAACGAAGAATCTGATGTCCCGTTGGAATGTTTTTGATGCCATGAATGCTGGTGTTCAAGTCTGTGTAGTTTGCAAAATCTAATGTTTCTGTTGGCATGTGTTCTGTGAAATATTTCTGTCGATTTGTAACTGGAATGTGTTCTGTGGAATGTTTCTGGTGGAATGTGTTCTGTTGGAATGTGTTCTGTGGAATGTTTCTGTTGGAATGTTCCTTTGTCAACATGACAGTTCATACGTTATGTAAACACATCAACAGTCTAATCCCTATTTTGTCTTTTATTTTCAGTTTTAGTTAATGTCATCTCCAATTGAGTGCGAAACAATATCATCAACTTCAGTTCCTCCTAATGCTATTGAGGTCAATCAACCAGTACGGACAGAGTCTACTCAACAAACTAATGATGAAAATGATGGTGATGATTGTGTCATTACAAAGAAGAGGAGAAAAACTTCAGCTATTTGGGATGATTTTGATCAAGTTGAAACTGAAAATGGGGTCAAAGGTAAATGCAAGTATTGCAAAAATATATTTTCATACTCTGGGAAGGGAGCTAGCACTACCCATCTTTGGAGACATACCAAGACATGCTTGCAAAGAAAGTTGCATGTTTCTTCACAAAAAAAGCAATCCACCATTCCATTTCAACCTTCAAATATGAATATCAATCCATTTCTGGTGCCTTGGACTGGTGGAAAAATAATAGTCTTAAATTTAAGATTTTATCCAAGATGGCTGCTGATGTATTAGCCATTCCAATCTCAACTGTAGCATCATAGTCCACTTTTAGTGCTGGAGGTAGAGTTATTGATGAATATCGTTCAAGATTAAATGAAGAATCAATTGGAGCACTTATTTGTGGTGGGGATTGGCTTCGCAACAAGTATGGTTTAAAGAAGAAATCAAAGGTAAAAAATTTGTATTATATAGATAATATAATTTCTTTTAGTTATTATTTGTTCAATTGTTTTATGATCTAATAATATATATTTGATTTCTTCTTTTCAAGGTGTTCGAGCAAGAGGAAGAAATTATATTGAAGATTTCATGATGTGATAGTTTTACTTTGATTTGGTTTAGATTGTTATACTTATTTTCTTATAATGACAATTGTTCTATTTGTTTGGTATTATCTTGATGGTTGATTATATATTTTTTAATTTTAGACTAATTAATATTATTGAAAGTTTTTTTGTAGTTTTTAAAAATATAATATATAAAAAAGCCTGTTAGAGGGCCTATTACGAAGGCCTTTTATGGGGCCTGTATAACATGTCTGTTATGAGGCCTGTTACGAAGGCCTGTTAGTATAATTGTAAAACAGGCTATTTTAACAGGCTTCAGGCCAGGCCAGAAATTTTTACAGGCCAGGCTTAAGCGAAAAAATTAGCCTGTAACAGGTTACAGGCTAGGCTCAGGATAAATTGACACTTAACAGGCCTAGCCTGTTAAGGTCAAAGCCTGGCCTGGTCTGACCTATTTTCACCCCTAATTGTAAAGACGGTGATGGCAAGGACGCGCATGCATTATAGATGGGGTAAATTTGTCTTCCGAACTTTTTCATCGCGCTGGAAAATTGGTTCCCACCAAAAGTGGTGGGAAGCTGCCTTCTCATGGATAAGGGAAAATTGAGCGCCACTGGAAAATAGATTCTAGGAAAAGTTGCCCGCCAAACCCAAGCCGTCGATGGAAAATCTAAATTTTCTTTTTCATCGTAGGATTTTCAACCTACCAGATACTTTTTAATTTTATAATATAATTAAATTAATTATATAAATCGAAACATATGCTATAAAATGAAAATCAAATCAAACCATCCCGATAATATTGTAAATTGAATGCTACATTTATCTGGAGCAAGATTTCTCCATTCCCTATCAATCGCCATCATGCTCATTAGAATTTTGCACAGATGCTACAAGAAATCACATTGACCCACAATTTATTATGTTTTTAAATTCATAATTCTTTTTTTTAAACTCCCCATAATAATTACATACATTAAAAAAAATTGACCGAGGAAGTAATTTTTCATATAAATAAATAGAAAATTTAGAAAAACAAACACATATTTTATAATAATCAAAAGCGTTCGTTAAAATACAACTTGTGATGGCTATATCTATAATAAGCTGCATTCACTTTCGGATTAGATCATTAATATATGACAAAGACCTTCACATGAATATTCCCCAATAGTTTCCCACACGGAAACTGCAAAGAATATATATGTATATATATATATGTCATAACTCATTATTTTTAAGCTTCAACTAAAAACTTGGAGTACCAATTAGCAAGTCGTGAGCCCCTTTACATTCACACCCTGTCTATTCCATTCAACAGTTGCCAGAATTTCAGGATAGGAACATTTGTAAATAACTAATTAAGGGGAAATTAAGTGTCTGTTTAGTTGATATGATGGACTTAATAGGGAGAGGAGGGTAGAGATTTTATCTATTTTTTCTTGTTTGGTACTATAAGATTTTTCCTCCACTCCCCTCCAAAATAAGAAGATTTAGAAAAAATAAATAAATTTTATCTTATTTTGACCATTATATTCATAATATTTTTTTTAAATATCTTTTTCACATCTCACAATTATCTATATAAAAATATTTTTTTTCTATTCTATTTTAAATTAAACAATATAACATTCAAATCCCTCCCTTCCCCTCTCTTTTTATCAATACAAACAGGATGATATTAAAAACATTTTTTTTTACTTCTTCTCATATCTCTTCCATTAAAATCTATACCTTTATTTAAGATGAATACACCATAAATGTTTAACTTACCATCGCTTGTTCATATTCTTTGAACGTCTAGCGAATCATTTTTACCCTTTTTTATGAGCCAAAATTTCTCTAATATATCTACTTTTTTTTTGTTGCCCACCCGGTTCACCGGAGTTTTGCCCCGACTACATCCGGATCCGACTCGCGTCGCGCACCTGGTTATGGTGGGTGAGTCTTCCAACAGGGATTTTCTGCGTACGCTAAGGCTCGAACTCGAGACATCATTTAAGTGATACCGAGCCGCTTACCACTCGGACCAACCTCGTTTGGTTCTAATATATCTACTTAGTACAATACAGAATTACTCAAAGTAAGTTAAACCAAATACTCGTTTTATTGGATAGTCATAAAATCAGAGCAACCACAAGAGAATGGCATTTAGGAGGGCAACCGGGAAAGGGTTGTAAAGAATCAAAATCCTCCGGACGACGGAATGCAGCAGTTGTTGTAGGTGGCGGTGGTGTCTAGATTGAAGCTTTAGTGGCATCACATCTTCTTTTAGGTAAGAAAAAAGATATATGAAAAATCCATATTAATTATATATGTATTGATTATATTCATTAATAACTATTAATTATATGAAATAATTTAACTTCCCAAAATAAAATCAAATTGACAAAACAAAACTTGATGAATGATGAGACCTTACTAGACAATGAGTGATGTATCATCATGAGCAAGCTGGGGCATGAAAGCGAGTGTTTGGTGGAATATTGATTATAAGGACCTAAAATCTTGTTACCTAAATTTAAAGGGATGGGTCCAAGAGTGGTATGATAAATGAGAATATAACTAATAAGGGCAATGGCAGCTATTAGCTGTATCGATTCGTGCTTAAGACGATGGGTGGCCATATATTTTCAAGCCCTTTTCAAGACAAAGAGCCTATAATTAATTATGAGTGTGATTGAGATTGAAAAATATATAAAATTTATGTTAAAAATCATAGTATTAAAACTTAATCCAAATCATCCTGCTAAATTACTTAACTGGTAAACCAGTTATCTGATCGCGTCCGATCAAAAAATTTATATGGAGTAACTATATTAAATTTTATATTTGTTTTCTCACTACTAATTCTAAAATGATGCTATTTTGAGTTAATAAGCAAAATTATCAATTTGTTAGATTTGTGTTTAAATAACTCTATTTTATTAGATTATGTGTGATTTATACATAAATATATGATTTATTGATGAATCAATACATCTTTTATTTAAATATTAATATTTTTATATATTTTAATTAAATTATATTTTTAAATTATAATTGAATTGACCGGAGTTTTTCTATAATGGGGCCATTGACCCTATTCATTTAATGATTGGTTTAGTTTCTAATATTTCATTAAAAAAATATATAACATCTATATAATGTTAAAAAAAATTGAAAATTTGGAGCTAGGGACCTATGACCCATGGTTAGTCTCATTGTCAGAGATTTTTTTTTTGGCAAAAAAAGGGATTTTTTTAAAATAGATAACCAATATTAATATACGATATTGCGGGGGGGAATTCAAATATCATCCATCACATTCTCAAAACATTCTGTTTCATTCACACCAATGCACCATTATAGTTCCTTCCACTACAAACAATGCTGGTCCCATTTAAGCCATTAGTTGGTTGCTATTAAATGAAACAGGAACATTTAAGCTAGGTAATGCGTTTTTTTTTTGCGTGACTGAAGCTGGGTTAATTTATTTCACATATAAAATTAATTCAATACAACTATTAGGTTTGATCTAAATGGAAAGGATTAATCATTTATAATGTAATAAATTAAATTTTAAATTTAGATTAGAAGAGGTGTTTAGATTTAATGGAAGTGTCAATGAACAAATCCAACATTATTTTATCAAAAAAATATTTGATTTTGATTAAAAAAAGAAAAATAATTTGATGTATTATGTATTTTTTTGTAACATTTGCTTTCACTCCTCGGGTTTTCCCCTTTATTAGAATTGGTCGCGCGTAAATTTCATACGGAATCGAAAGCTGTCGTGGAGGCGTTGTGCTGGAGCAGCTGGACTTTTGGGAGGGGCTTATATCCTCTACAATACTTTGATTTTTCTATTCTTCTACTATTTTCTAGGCTTACTCCGTGAATCAATCTCACATGGATTCTCGTCCTCCTTCCACGAGTCTTTTTTCTTGTAATTCACAGCTTTATGGTACTGATTCCCAAGCATTATGACTTCAAATAAATACGGGGAATCCCACTCACCAAACCCACCACGCCAAGTAAACGACTTATTGCTACAGTATTCTTTATTCGTCTTTCCCAAGCCTTTGTCCCTCGGGATACAAAAAGCTTGGTAGATCAGGATTCAGAATCGAGGGCGATTTCGGGTTATCCACAGTACCATCGTCGAAGTTTTCGAGTGCAGGGAGGTAACCAGATCATAGAACAACGATAAGAAGACGACCCCCCCCTTTGCTTCTTTCTGGTGGGAATCGGATTTTGAGTTGAAAAATATGGTGGGTATATTTTCAAGATTTACCGTTGGAAGGAATGCCCATCGACGGACGCAAAGCGCCCTTGTAAGAATCTTCTCTCTCCCTGAAGAAGTTTTTGTTGTTTAGCTTTGTAGGTGCTTGAATTTGTGTCATGATCAGACTTCTTTGGACTTGGATCGACTTATGAAAACTTGTGACTATTAATCTCTCATTTAGTTTCATCTGTGTTTGATAAACTTTAGAAGGAACGATTTGTTGCTCCCGTTTGAGCTTCTTGTATTGTATTGAATCCAAAATCCTTCTCTTTATATTATGAAGTTATATTGCCCTACAAATTCCATGTTCTTGAGACTTTTAAGTGGGAAAAATGAGAGGTGCTGGCTGGATTTTGGTTTTAGTCATTTACTTGTTTGATAGGCTTAGATGCTGACACGATCTTATTTTGCTACATTCCTTGTCAAAATTCTTGTAGGATGAGAGGGAAACATTGCCTCCAAATTCTGAAGGTGCCGCTGCCCAAAGTGCTGTCACTACCACTTCTCATGGAATTGAAGTAGCAGTAGAGTTTAAGCCTGTCGAACACCCAACTGAGCCTCTTGACAATGATAGACCAATTCAGTGCCCGTTACCAGAACCTTCAATCATCAATGTAAGATAAATATCCAGTTTTCTTCTTTGTGCCAGACCCTTCCTTACTTTATTCAACACAATCTCTATGATTTTAGAAGCAATTAAGTTATCTAGTCTGCAATTTCAAGTTATCTTCATGATTGAGTTGATAAAAGAACAAGCAACTTAATGTTGGGTATGGTAAACAAGCAATTTCATCACTGATTTTTGTGTGCAACCTTTATGAGAAACTGTCGTGATATCTGCACGTTGCTGAGTTACATGCTTGTATTGGATCCACGGTGTTCCGTTATTTATGAGGGTACCTATTTTGTTGAACATTAAACTCTTTGGTCATTGTATGCATAAACCTATCTGTAATGTGAATGCAATAATTTTTAAGAGATAGAAGATACTATCTTGGCAAGACTGCTTAGTGCTTTGAGTTATTGATATTTGGAAAGTCAGAAAACATTTTCATAAGAACCAATGAGAAAAATTTCCAAGATCATTTGATAACAGTTAGCTGCTACTCTCTTCAATTCACCTGTGTTCAAATTTAGTACATGCTTTTGTGAGCTCATATCATGGGGGATAGAATTTGGGGATTAAAACAAAAATATGTGCTACATTAGTCCCCATTGATGGATTGAACCATTCAAGCCAAAGAGCTTCAAGTAAATACTTGGTTTGTGACAGCAGCAAGGTTGAAAAACTATGGAGCTTGTCATCATGTATGCTTTTGGGGGTTCTTGTTTTTTTTCCTTTTCCTGGGAACGAAACTTTGGTTTAAGGATTTTGAAATCGTGTTCTTCTTCATCAATCCTCAGGATGGAAGAATATGGAAAGAGAGAGCATCTGCAACAATGCATAGAAGATCTGATGTGGCAATGATGAATGATAGAGGAACCCTTGAATCCAATGGCGCCGGGCCAAAGCCACGCACTACTCAGTCTAACAGAACGATTCTGCCATCTCTCAGTGCCCCAGAACACAATATCTTAAACCTTCTTGAAGAATGCAACGCATCAGGGATATAACCTGGTAGTGTTTATGTAACATGGGATTCTGTTCTCAACTTACATCAACTAGAATGTGTTCCTTCAGTAACGTTTATTCTTAATGCCTAATTCATTTTACTTGGGGCAGTGAAAAGTGGGAGTTATTGATGATTCAAGCCATCATACATTTTTGTCAGTTTTTTAAGGCCTCCTTTAATAAACACACCCAATTGCTCTATTCATTCCTCTCATACCATCTCTGTTACTGTTGTTATCTCTAAAACCAGCTTATAAGAGTTCTATGAGCAGTGAAATCACTTGAACTGATTGTAACAACGATTGTCAAATGCAGAATTGCTGATCAATTATGTAAGAATTAGAAATCATATATTTGAACAGTGTCTGAATTTTCTGGTTCTCATTTTATTTCAACAGACAGTCAGTTGTGATGTACTACCTCCTGTTCTTAATATAAGAGTTTGATAACTAATTTAGGTATATTAAAGAAGTTAGTTATATTAGTTATTTATAATAAATATAATTTAATTTTTTTAAAATGTCATCTTTCGTTATGAATACTTTTATATATAAATCCCTTAATGTATGCAATCAATAGAAATATTTAAAAAAAATTATAAATTTAAAAAATAAAATAGATTGGGATCTTACATTTAATCTTAGCCAAAAGGTCGAGAAAGGTATATTAAGGGCCAGGGAGTAACAATTTCTTTTCTTTTCTTCCAATAAAAGGTTTCATTAGTAACAGAGCTGGAGCATTGTTTTTAGTGATGGCATGGATTTCATTATTTGAGCGATAAATTTCAATATTTACATCTAGATCCAATTTTAAATCTTCAGAATTGACCCTCATAAAAGGTTGCTGCATAATCATGTGGTTGAGAATCTAGAAAATTGCCTTTGCCATGATTCTCTGCGTGTGCGCAACATTCCTTTGATTTGAAAATTAATTCTCTTCTTCTTCTTTACTACTTGCAGTACATTGAACTTTAGCATAAGATATCACTTCTGAATGCACCCGCAACCAGTTTCCATCTTCATGCTTGATAGGATAACTTATTTATATGAGAAAAAAAAAAAGTTAAGTGCAATGCATATGTGTTTGGTATCAAATTCTTCAATAAGATTGCGACACATGTCTTTTACGTTACAATCCATATCCCATAATTGAGACAACCAGTGTATTCATCGTCAACGGGCATGATTAGCATAAAAAAGAAAAATGGAAAGAAACATTCTGGCTGGTATAGAATCTTATTATACAAATTGGTGAAAAGTTCCTATTATGAAATTTTATTAACCATCAAAATCTAATATGTTTTTATAATTTTATGAAGGATTTTATATACAAAAAAATGCTATTACTTAAACTCAAGTTTTTTTAGGCAATAAAATTTTTAAATAAGAATTTTTTACCCATTTTTTTTTTATATTTCATTCTTACAATGATTATTGAAATGTGTTGATAACGTTTTGCCAGCACACTTCTAATCAGTCATGAAATTAACAGCTTGTGGTTACTAATATCTATGAATTGTCCGAAATTTTGAAAAAATATTTGATCAATACCATAAGATACAAAGTTCATTACATACAGCCAGATAGTATAACTGTTAAAGATGGGTTATTGAAAAAAAAAAATGCTAGCAAGACAGAAACTGACATAGAATGAACTCAGTTTCTGGAATTACAGAGACTTGTAAAAGAAATGGGTATGAACAGAGATAGGAACTTTATTCATTCTTATCCCAGAAAAGCAACCCCAGAGAAGAAGAAACAGAGACACTGTGACAAAAGAAATTAAAGCTACACAGGAAATTCACGAGCCTGAAATGGATTCTCTAGAGTTGGATTCACAACTTGTTTCTTAGGTCCACGAGAGCTTCCATGGTTCATCCATGTATTCTTCTGCCATCTCAGGTAACGTGGTTTCCCGGCATGAACTGATACCGATGAAGTCGACGATGATGATAAGAGGAGAAGGAGGAGGACGAGGCATGTGATTGAGGCTCTCACTTGCTGAACCATTTTTTGGTTTTCAGTAATAAGTTCTTTACTTGTGATGTGGTTGTTGGGGAAGGAGGAGATGGATTAATATAAAGTTAAAAAGGGGGCTACTTTGCTTTGTTTTGAAGTCACAGGTTCAATCATTTGGTGCACTTGATGTATTAATGGCTTCCTAAAACTATTCTGGATTTGTTTGATTTTTCCTTTGGTGGGTTCACTGATTACCACTCATGGTGATGCTCAAAGTCGGAGTGGACCTTTATAACAAAACTTACTTTATGTCGTCATCATCCCAAATTCAGATATTCTCATGTTACTTCAATCCAATAATTATTAATTTATTTATATATTTTAATTTATCTAAATTAATTAATTAAATCTTATATTAAAATTTGGAGGGAATGTTTTATTATTGTCTTTCATTTGTTCATGAGTATAATTCGTAGATGGCTCCCAACAATTGTATTTCACTTGTCTATAATATAATAGTTATTTAATTAATTTAGATAAATTAATTAATTATAATAAATATAATATGATATTTTTAAACTATTAACACTAACATTAGATTATATATTAATTTATAAAATTAATTAAATTATTTAAAAAATAATAAATATGAAAAATAAAATAGACTAAATCTAGATCAAAATTAATTCTCTAACTAGTTGTTATATTTAAGTATACATGATTAATTTATAATATTGAAACCAAATATTATGGACTGAGGTAACCGAAGAATTTCCTAGGTGGAATATGGTGGGCAAGCGAGGAATCATGGTAAATAAATGTCTGAAGTTTGTTCCGTTATTTCAAATGCAAGCTTGACAAATACAATGCCTCAAAATGAGACAAAGGTAAAAGAAGACGAAGCAGAAAAAAAGTGAAGGCATAAAGGAAAATGAACAGACACCCTGTTAAAAATGTACCTGTGGTTGGTTTCTTTGGGTGAATATGACCTACCAAAGCACGTATTAATTGGAGAGTGGATCATTTGAAATTAAATAATGGTAGAGTTGTGTGAATAGTGAGAAGAGCCATATGACTTTTTATAAGATCTACTCCCTCCAATCCTAATTATAAAAGTCATATAACTTTTTTAAATATATTTAAAAAATTAAATAAATTAGTTAATTATAATCCAATATATTATCTCAATATGAATTTATATTGTTTAATTTTTAATCTATCCAAATTATTCAATTAACTCTTATATTAATTACAATTCACTTATTTATTTTATTTCATAGATATATAAAAAATCAACTAGCTTTTATAATTAGGCCCAGATGTAGTATTTAACTAATTTGATTAAATTAATAAAGTTGACTAAATTAGTTAATATGTCATGTATTTTCTAGAACACTCTAGACATCTTTTTTAATTGTCTCCCATTTTTTAACTTGATTATTGTTGAAAGAGTATCAATAGGATAATTTAAAAATAAAATAATAAATATGAAAAATATATCTTATACACCCGTTATAAATTTAGGAGAATTATTATTTTATGAAAATTTTAAAAATATTAAATTCAAATATTTTAGTAATAAGTGAATAATTATTATTTTATTTGTATATACGTGATTTAATATGAAATGGAGGTGTAGAAATTTAAATAAAAGATCAAAATAATCTAGAGAGAAAACGGATGTAGATCAATAACAAATGCAAATTTTAAGAATTGAAGAAATCCATAATTTAAAAAAAAACTATATTGAATATTTATGCATGAAGAGTAAAATTATAGTAACATTATAACTTATTTTATGAACTAAATTTTTGCCTTATATCTTTTCACAGTGTTTAAAATTAAAGATAAATTATTAATTATTCATAAATAATACAGTATTATTATTCTGTTGGACGAACTATTTTAATTGAGCTTGAAAATACTTAAATATAATCACTGGTACTGAAAACCATATAAATTTATAAAATATTAAATTGAAAATAATTTTGTGTAACACTATAAAATGTTAACATTTAAAGATATTAGTTTGGGCTTTCGGCTCTTCATGGGCCTGAAGAAGCCCATAACCAGAGTAATGGGAAGCGAAGTCCAAGTTAGGGGTGGAGGAGACCCACTAAACCCAAAATCCATGGCCCCCCTTCGTCCACCTCTTGTCTGCACAAAGCACAATTATGCATTTCTGATTTATTTTGAGTTGAAGAAAAAAACGACACAAATAAATATTGAAGATTCGTATAAATTGAAAACCAGACATCGAAGTTCGAGCTCTCTCTATTCCACTTTGAATAGCCATGACTGCTCTGCAATACCTAGAATCGCTGCGCAACGCGCACCCTGAGCTCTCAGATTGGTATAATTCGCTGGAAGATCTGTACCAAAAGAAACTCTGGCATCAGCTCACTTTGAAGCTCGAGCAGTTCGTTGCTCTTGCTGTTTTCCAGGTCGGCTTATTTGTTTTCCATTTAAAGTCTTTTACTTGTGATTATTCTTGGTGCCAATGGATGCGTTAGTAACGGCTTCTAGGTTTCGGTTTATGTGGACTAGGGTTTTTGAATTATGGACAGTTGCTATGGATTTGGTCCTTCCTTTATTTAACCCTAGCTTGATTAAGAAGTTATGGTGCTGTATTTAGTTTCATGCAGAATTTATGCTATGAGAAGGGGTCTGGAGTCTTCAAATTATTGCAATAGGATCTGTGATAAATCCTTTTTGGTTTACGAAAAGGACATGAGATGCTTAATTGGAAGTTTTGAATGTGAAGTAATATAATTTGGAAAAGTAGGGTCTTGGTAGAAACTTTGGACTTCCTGATCTGAACTTTCATTTTAGTTATTTGGTGGATTTGGGTCATTAAAAGAAATTAGAGGCCAATTATTTTGTAATATGTATGTCTTTCGTTTTTATTGGGCAAGATGAATGAGATTTTTTCTTAGTTGTACTACCTCTCAATTCAACTATACTCAATCCTAATCGTCCAAATATGTATATACTAATTCTCAAATTCCGGTTTCTGTATGAAAGCTTGAATCTTTTACCAGGATTCAGGGTTATTGCGGTTCTTTTTTGTTAGACATTCAAGAAAAGAGATATATATGATTGTGAGTGGACGAAATTTACATTATAAGAACATATTTTCAACCTGAAACGTATGAGGCAAGCAATAAAGGATAATGAAGATACAGGAAGTTCCATATTGCTTTGCACAACTAAGTTGAAATGTGGTTGACTCAAAAACTTTCTAGATGGAGCTGTTACAATTTGTTTCTTTAGAATTTTATGGTTGTGATAACTGGTTTGGCATGTGATTAATTAGCCAAGAAAACATTGAAATCAGAGTGCTGTATGATATATACGAGACTGTAGCTCTTGTTAAAGCAACAGAGGTGTTTAAGATGATCAAGCTTTGCATATAATTTTGATTGTGGTTCTATGTTCTACTGGGCTGAATGCATTTTTATGAAAATGGAAGACTGATGTTATACATCACTCGATAAAACCTTATTACATGGTTGAATTTTAATTTTTTAATATAATTAAGCCTTGCATTTCATAAGATCGGGCATAATATTTTCCTTTCCTGGATGGTATGTTTTGATCAGGGTATGTTTGTTGCAAGTCGTTGCACAGTCTGACCCTGTTACCCATTATTGACCATTTATTGATTGAAGGCAGTCAAATTTGGTCTATGTGGGCTGCTCATTTAGATCGTTTTATCCTTATTTTAGATTGACTTGTTTTTGTTAAGATCCCGAATTTGTTAGAGCTGTGCTAAACATGAGACTAACTTTATAATTTATTCCATTTATCTTATTCTTTTACTGATGCTGCTGCTAAGATCATATTCCTGTGTTAGAGATTAGAGTAATTTCCAGTTCTGACTCTTCCAATTTCATATTTATTGTCTTTTAATCTGATAAATCTTATTGATTGCTGTGCATATTATTCTAAAGAGTTATGATTTATTTTTTGACTAATTGCTGTCACTGTAAAATTTCAGGCTGGTGATGCTCTTATACAGTTATATCACAATTTCATAACAGACTTTGAGACTAAAATCAATCTTCTGAAGCTTGCACATTTTGCTGTGATTGTGTCTCGGCAGTATTCTGAAAAAGAAGCTGCTATTGGTTATCTTGAAGGAATCATTGAGAAGCTTCAAGCCACTAAAGAACAGCGCATAGAAGAACCAATCCTTTACATCAAGTTGCAAATTGCCTTATTTAAGCTTGAGCAAGGTGACCAAAAGGAATGCAAGAAACTTCTAGATGATGGAAAGAGTACGCTTGATAGCATGACAGATATTGATCCATCTGTATATGCTAGCTATTACTGGGTATCATCTCAGTATTATAAATTTCGCCAGGAATTTGCTGAGTTCTACAAAAGCGCTCTTCTCTATCTGGCATATACATCAGTGGAGTCTCTCTCAGACTCATTCAAGCTGGTATGCCTTCAGAATTCTCTCAAATGTTATTTAGTTGCTCGGCCTTTGTTATAACACTTGCATGCATATCTCTATTTTTGTTTGCTCTTGACTGCAAAAGGGGGTCATTAAGATGATAGAGAACTTTCTTCTTTTTTAATAGAAGAAGTCTCTTGGAGTGAGGATGGGATGGAAAGAGGGAGATTATAATATCAGGAAGTATGATAAGGGAGGCTTTTGTGAATGATTAAAACCATGGCGTGTAGCTAATTTACAAGTTTAAGTTGGGAGAAGTGGCTAAGGGGGCATGTTTCTTCATCCTCATGCTTTAGATTTTAGGATGTGGATCACATGCTGTTTCTCACATTTAGGTGCTATGGAATTACCATATTGGATTTTAGCTATTAAGTACAATGCCTTTTGGAGGAAAAAAAGAGCACAAAGCTTGACAGTCTGCATTTTTGCTGGAATTTGGTGTCTACTGTTAGAATGGAATGCAATAGGTTTTTCCTTTCACATCTTAGACCTATGTTTTCGCCACCTCTTGGGTTTTATTGTATGCCTTTCTGTGGAGCTTTCTTTGTGGATTTACAAAAGGGATTGGCAAGTTATTTGGAGCTAATAATTGTTTATCAATTATGGTTTTGAAATTCCTTGTTCCCATTGATGTTTTGTTTTATCTGTGTATTAATTCTTACTCATGTCACATTGTAAAGATTATTTGTCTAGTTTAGGGTTGCTTTATGTTTACTTCATGGATAAACTATAAAGATGTCTAATTTGGTGTTGGAAGAAGCATTGATTCTGTTGTTTATAGTAAATTGTTCATTGAAAAATCAGTCTTTATTTTTCTTAATTAATTGGCTCTTGTTGCACTTAGCTCAATAAGAAAACGTGGAGAGAGGTCCTTATTAGTTTAGTTCATCCGTGGTATGTTAGTTGATCTATCACATTATTTTATTTACTGATTTTTGGTGATTTGTTAGGATTTGGCATTTGATTTGTCCCTTTCTGCTCTTCTGGGAGATAACATCTACAACTTTGGAGAACTTCTTGCTCATCCTATTGTAAGTATATTTGCCCAAATTTTCTGAGTGACTATATTTGGAAATTATTTACTTTGCTGGTTCATGACATGTTTATTCTGTTGTACCTTTTGCAGATAAAAAGTCTTCTGGGGACAAAGGTGGGATGGCTCTACTATATTCTTCAGGCATTCAACTCTGGCGATTTAGTTCGCTATCAAGAATTATGTCGGGTCCATGATTCTGCTTTAAGGGCTCAGCCAGCACTAGTTCAGAATGAGCAAAGGTTGTTGGAAAAAATCAACATTCTCTGCTTGATGGAGATTATATTCAGGTATAGATGCATTCACTAATTTGATTGTCATATATGAAAATGAGGATAGTTTATTAAACGTTACTTGGGCTAATTGTGAATACTTGCAGTCGACCCTCTGAAGCCCGAACTATTCCATTGAGAGTTATAGCTGATCGAACAAAACTTTCTGTTGAGGATGTGGAGCATCTCCTCATGAAGAGCCTTTCTGTACGTCCTACTCAGAACTCTAGTATAAAAAACAACGCATTTAGGAACTCTTATAGTAATTCATTAATAAAAGCCATCTATATATGTTCATGAATAGTGCTGTCTACCAAATATTAAGCACATCTTAATTTATATGTTTTCAACTTAAGTATGTGGATAAATGTACGCAAATTTTGTACCGAAGCATGTTTGTTCAATTCAATCCTGTGATAATGATAGGAGAATTATATTGCAGGTTCGTCTGATTGAGGGTATAATTGATCAAGTAGAAGGCACTGTTCATATTACTTGGGTGCAGCCAAGAGTTCTTGGAATTCCACAGATCAAATCCTTACGGGATCGACTGGACGGCTGGATGGGTAAAGTGCACACCGCGTTGATATCCATCGAGGCCGAAACACCTGATCTAATCGGGTCATGATTGTTTGGATTTGCTTTCTGTCCATTTTAACAAGTTAGAAGGGAACAACATCCTAGGGCGGCATAAATGAGGAGACTCGGATCAAAATGGACAATAGAGCCAACTTTATAACTTATGTATGAAGCTGCCTTGCTGCTGGAGGAACACACACTTCCTGGAAGCAGCAGCCTTTTGTACTTGGCTTAGGAAGTGTTCGTTCTTTGGTTGAATGCCTGGAGACAGTGAAATCAATTTGAAACAGGCTCTTTCTTTTTACGCTTTAGAGTGGTTAATTATAGACTATGTATCCGGAATTTTCCTTGGATGCAACCCGATTTGTCCACTTTTTGAAGTGTATTTAACTTGTTCCAACCAATCATTACTGTCGTCACTTTCATGATTATGAGATGAGACCTTTGGTTTGGGATTGGAATAACCTCAACTCATTCAAAAAGGTCGGTGGAAAGCATATTATGATTTTGGTTTACAAGAAAAAATATGATTAGGATTAGGGTCACTGAGATATGCAGTTCTGTTTACTTTTATCATCATTTGACGACTTCGCAAGTTTAATAATAAATCATGAGATATTTCAAATGAGGTAACGTAATATCGAGTTCAGGTATTTAAATAAAAGGACGTGATTTGATCTTTTGATGTAGATATGGCACGTCTTTTGTCGTCTTCTTTCTTTTTTTTGCAATACAAAGGAAAAGAAAAGAACAAGTAAACTAAAAGGTTTAAATTAGGTCACATCCATCGCTCGAAAAATATTTTCGAAGTACTCCACAAGTATATGCTTGAAGCCAAAAATAAACGAAAGTGTTTTAGCAAGACAGTCAACTGTTGTTGGAGTCGCCAATGAGACGAAGTGTATGGGAGCAATCATTTCAAAGTTTCACTTTCCCGTGTCCATTCTCTCAAACTCTTTCCAATCCCATCTATCTCCCTTTGAATTTTAGGCATAAAAGCATCTAAAGGTTGTCTTCGGCACCCGACCGCATAATTTTCTCTTGAGAAAGCATCATCAATATACAACACGATTTCAACTCCCTTCATGTAAACTCCATTCTCCAATACCTCACCGGCAGCGTCTTGAAGCTTGACCTTATCCAGCTTTCCTTGTGCTTGATTCATACAAGCTAACAGATTGCTTTAGCTTGAGCAATGACACTGTCGGGTGCCTGATTCATACACGTCTTTATATACTAAACAGATTGTCAATCGCTGTTGAGCTTCCGATGATGAATGGGTCTTTTGGAAGATAAATGCCAAATTGCCAATCAGCAATATTTCGGAGATTTTTAGTTACAACCGATTGCTCCCTGATTCCATTTCTTTTTCTGGGTCTTGCAATAGCTGACTGCATGTTTGAATCAGCAGAGAATTAAACTTACGGGCAAAAACAGAGTGTGAAGAAAAAGCAGAGGGAAGCAAGCGGCGTAGCCCGGAATCAAACCGGAGACCTTCAGTGTGTTAGACTGGCGCGATAACCAACTACACCACGACACCTTTGCTGTTTTGACTCTTAATATCTTTAATCCCAGCCTGTTATCAGTTATCACTAATCAGAGATTACACAGAATGATTATCTTTGATGCACCCAAGACAGTAAGAAATAAAATGGCCCGAAGAAAGTGGCTTGGATAGACTTTAAAATAAAAAAATTTAGAAAAAAATTTATAAAAAAAAATAGTTCTGAATAAATGAGCGTTTAGATAGTTATTATTAGAAAGATTTTTATTATTAGTAAATTACTATAAAGAGTATGAGATAAAAAATAATATTACTGTTAATTATTTTATTACTGTTCACTAATTACTTCTCTTCCTCTTTTTCCCCGACAGAGAGCACGGTGACGAATATCACGACGACAGAGAGTATGATGACAGAGAGAACGGTAAGCATGACAGAGAGAATTAGTGATAGAGAGCACGGCGACAACTCCAACCCCCTCCACACCGATGTCGACGATGATTGTTCTCCCACAGCAACGCCTAGCTTTGACAACTAGCGGCCACGAGCGACGACCGACTAGCGACTAGCAACTAGCGACGTCCACCTACTAGCGATGACGGAGAAGAGCACCAACAATACGGAAGAGAAGAGAGAGAAGGGAAGAGAGAGGAGAGAGGGGAGAAAAAATAGGAGCAGAATAGTAATTAGATAGTTTATAAGTTCTTTTACTGTTTTAGAAGTTATTTCTGATAGCTTATCTAAAATCATAATTTAGTCTAGAAACATTTTTGAACAAATATAACTATTTATTTTAAATTTTTTTCAAATTAAAATTTAGGTAAGAAGTATTTTTTAAATTTTAGTTTGGTTCTAAACAAGGAACAATTTTTTTGTCTGTTTAAACTTGCGTAACATTTCTGATTAGTGATAACTGGTAACCAGGGTGGGAACAAAGAAATAAAGAAACAAATCAGCAAAGGTGTCGTGGTGTAGTTGGTTATCCCGTCAGTAACACACTGAAGGTCTCTGGTTCTAATTCTAGCGACGCCACTTGTTTCACTCTGCTATTGAAGTCTTTGATTGAATTTGTAATTCATTGGCCTGAAGCATAGTTTCCTTTGGTTATATATTGATCTTTTTACTTGAATATTTGCTTCATGTAGATTGCAAGAATATAAAAATTCAATCTCTTTTTCTTATATATTCTTTTCTATTTGCAGAATGTAAATTGCATGAATATGGTATTATACAATTACGGAATTTTGTAAGGCGTATTTATCATTAAAATAGCATTTAGGTATAGTAATTCCTTTGCGATATTTCATAAAAACAGTCACTGAGAAATGTTACTATATTAACAATAAAATCAGGGTGTTAATATCTTATATTGTGTGGAAATTCTTATTGTAGACAATAAATTGGAAGAGAGATTTCCACCAATCTATATTGAGATATTCTGTCAAATATAAATCTTTAAAATAAAAAAGTATGAGATACAATTTTATTAACTTTTTCTAATATTATATGATTAGATTGGGATTATATGAAATTAAAAATAAATCTTGATCTTAATATCTTATACCCTGTGGAAATTATTATTGTATAAAATAGATTAGAAGAGAAATTTCTGCAAATATGTATTAAGACATTCAGAGTGTCAAATATAAATGTTTAAAATAAAAATATTATATACAATATTATCAACCTTTTCTATTACAATCTGATTAGATTGGCAGTATGTGAAATGGCCAATAAAAAACAGGATCTTAATATCTTATATTGTGTGGAAATTCTTATAGTAGAAAATAATTTGAAAGATAGATTTCTCCAAATATATTGAGATATTCGGACTTTTGTGAAGTATAAATATTTTAAATTAAAAAAAATATTATTCACAATATTATCAACTTTTGCTAATATTATCGCATTAGTTTAAGAGTATATGAATTTTTTTTATTGCCTACACGGTTCACCGGAGCTTTGTCCTGACTACATCTAGATCCGACCCGCGTCGCGTACTTGATTATAGTAGGTGAGTCTCTTAACAGAGATTTTTTGCCCTGACTATAACGGGAGTATATGAAATTAATAATATAAAACAGACTCAGGAGAATTGGACTAAGTGATAGATATGGATAGAGGCGCAATGAAGAGAAATGGATTGGGCCTACTGAGGAGCAGTCTCCAGGAAATGGATTGTGAAGTGAAATAGCCCATCAACAATATCTCATAGATTTAGCTTTTTCACTCCGTTTTTTTTCGTAGGTTTAACTATTATGAAGAGGTGAGACATATGACTATTTGGAGCGTATTCGATTTCTGAGAAGTATTATTTTCTTGTGGTTCCAGTCACAGCGTTTGAGGAGGCATCCTAACTCTTAGGTGTCTAGGTTTATACTTGAAAGTAATAGACGGCTTGTTCTGCTTAAAATTGGAATCGCATAGGAGGAAGGGAGACTTCGTCTTGCCCTTAGATCGTGGGTGAACCCAACCCCTTTCTAAAAAATTTTGTACAAAAAAACAAAACAAAAGTGCTTCTCTGCTGATTAAGGCCTGCAATCTGTGAATGTGAATTAGCAGGGGAAGCAAGCTGGGGAAAATTAGAGAAAAAGCAGAGGAAAATGGACACAAATGGCGTCGCCCGGACTCAAATAGGAGATCTTCAGTGTTGGACTAACATGATAACCAACTACACCACTACACCTTTATTGCTTTGAATTTTAATTTATTTGTTGCCAGCCTAATTATTATCACTTGTCAAATATTTTTTGTTTATACAATATATTTATCTTCTCTAATAGGTTGAACTTAAATACTGTACAAAAAAACAGTGTAGGAAATCCATATCACTCATTGTTGCCTTTGCCTATTAAACATCAGTCAAAGTCATAGGATCCAAGTCTAATTTTACTTGGAATAATAAAAATAAGTTAATTTTTTTTTAAAAAAAAATTATTGGTCAGAAAAATATAATATGTCATACATACTATACTTTGAGAAATTTATACGTAATTTTTAAAATCTGCCAGTTTTATTTTAGTTAAAATCCATAGCTATGACGGGAAAATGTTTAACTCTACATTAGTTCAATGACTTGAAAAAATTGTTTAAAACATCTTAATATTTTTTATTTCATTGGGGGGTGGTGGGGTGGGGAGAATGTTTTCTTTTGATTTAAAATTCTTATGCTAATTTATAAATAAGACTGTAAATTGTTTTTTTTTTTTGGTGCAAAAAATTGAAATAGTTGCTGCAATAGTCAAATCTATGTAAAACCTCCCTCACTTTTTGTTCTGAGCACTTTGGAGGACTATCTCCAAAGCAACACTCATATATATCAAAGCCCATTGTTTGTAACCAAAAAAAAAAAAGTCCATTGTTTTCATCTTTTCCTTGAGCCGAGAGTTCTGGATGAAACAAAATAATTAAAGCTTTTAACTTTATGATTCTGATCTTTTTACTTTACTCCATTCAGCATGACACCTTTATTAAAAGCTTTAATCCTTTTCAAAACAATGAGAGAACCATTTACTATGCCTCCTCATGCGGAACAGAAAAAAGGAGAAGATAAATGCTCATGAAGCTTCAAAAAGCTGGCCGGCATGTTACATTAATTTCCTACTTCTACCTTAAAAATGGCAAATAATAATAATACATCTGATGAACATTACTCTTGTCTGATATAAGGAGAGGAGCTTATGTCTGTAGTACTGTAAAATGAATCTTCAGGTTGACCATAGTAATTCTCCTCCTTTTCCTCATCCCACTTGAGGACCTCCCTTGTGTACTTGAACGCCTCGTCAACGGTCACGCGGTCCCTTGCCCGGCCTTGCCACACGAAAAGTTTCTGGCTGGTGAGGGAAGCATAAAGGTCTTTGAATTTCATGGCAATGTAGAAGTAAGCCTGATGTGCCAGTGACTGGCTATTGTGATGCGCACTCAAAGGACTAAAGTCATTGAACCACTCACAGGAAGATAAAGGCACCCTATTTACCTTTTCCTCAAAGATATCATATTTGTTCAGAATCAACACAAATGGACTGTCTTTGAAGCAAGGGTGCCTCACCATTGTCTCAAATAGTTCCTTGCTCTGTAGCATCTTGTTTTGCAGAAGGCTTCCACTGCCACTGTTGTCTGGGGCAAGCCACAAATGGTCATAGTCGCTCAGCGCGACACAGAAGATCACAGCTCGAACATCTTCAAACATTTCAACCCACTTACAACCTTCATTCATCCCCTTGGCGTTTACTCTTATTAGTTGGTACCTAAGACAAGCAAGTTACCCAAAATTTTAGATGCAAAATACGTGTTTTAAAGTTCTTTGCTTTGAATGACTTCTGAATCATCTATTTTTTTCTTAATCCTCTACCAACAAGAGTGGAAGACGAAAGACGTTATACCGGACTAGAAGGAAGTTATCGAAATATAAAAAGAGCACTGGCACAACTTACTTGGTCAGAGGTGGTGGCTGGGTTCCCATATTTTCTGTGTAAACTTCAGACATCGGGCTACGGTCATCAAGTGAGAATTCTATGCAAGCTAAACCATTCCCCTGAGTAACCCCTTCGGCATATATGATGTCTCTTTCAGATGGTTCGTATTCATTGCAGGATATCTCAATAGCCTGAAAGGACAAGAGCAATAATGTAATCAATTAAAACAATGTATAAATTCAAACTACATAATTTATCTTGCTGAGAACAAAGTGAATATTGAACTAAAAAAAAGTAACAGTCTGCTCGGGGGAACTTATAGAATTATTAAAAAAGGGAAAGAATAAAAGCCGATGGCCCATGGAAATTTTTGGTAACCAGAAACATTGCAATTTAGTATACAACAGAATCAAATGAGATAGTTCAGGGTGGAGCAATTACCCGGCTTAAGAAATATTCTGTCACATCTGGAAGAAAGTGAAGCTCATCTCTTCTTTTATAGGTTTCTTGTATTGCTGGGTCCTTCCACACTTCTGCAACTAATGGTGCATACTCACGTGTAGCTGCTGGGAAGAATGCATCTAAATCCCCAGTAGCTATAATATCCAGAAGCCAATCAGAGAAATGCTTCAGCCTCGGGTTGAGTGAATAGATGCATAGACTAGTTTCATTTGATTCACTGTTCCCAACTGAAAAAGATCGAAATTAGATAATATTATGTAAGCAGTTTGATGCCATCAGCACTAAATTAACACAAATCTTGACCATGGTCTTTATTTATATCAACACAGTTTGCAAGCACCAAACCAATACTCAGAAAAAACACGGGCTAGAAGCCCTACATTGCATATGAAATTTGCAGCAGAGTAATCATGTCTTTGACAAACTAGCTCCCTGTGTAATTTTCCCAATAAAACATAATCTAATGAATCAAGCTACAAATAACATACTCAGTCAACTTTCCCCTGTAGTTACATGTTCCGTGTTGGGAAGCTAGAGAAACACAGACATTATGCAATAACTAAGGAAAAGTATGTACATGATGTTAAGTGACACAAGTCTATAACATATCTTCATGCAAGGCTTCATGTTAGCTAGACAATGAACTAGTGAAGTGGGTACTTGAAAGAACAAGTACCCCTGTATGAAATATTACCTTGTCCCATAGTTTGACCAGAAGAACTTTGCACATTCATTTCTGAAAGAGCCTCCTCCTCGAAGCGCTCTCTTCCATCAAGCAAAATGCTAAGATATTTGTACATGTTACTCTGTATCATCAGTTTGATATCCTGTAGCTCTTCTTCGGTAAATCTGCTCCCATACAAGAACTTGGCCTGCTCAGAAACTCAAAAATTGAGTGTCATAGAGGAAGGAAAAAGATATCTGAAAATGAAGTTTAAAAAAAGAGGGGACTGTTTAGTTTTCCACTATTTCATGCTGTTCTCATATTCATCATGCTTTTCCAAACCGTTTGCTTAAATTAAGACCAGATACGGAGACCAATTTAACACCATCTGTATAAATGAAGTGTGGTTTTATAGGAGAGCATGATTTCTAGTCAGTTGGATGTCAACTACAAACCTACCAATGGTGAAAGAATAAATGAAAGAAACAAAAGAAAGGATAAACATAAACTACGCTGTCATTCATCTGCATCAGTTACACTTTAGATTCATTTAAACAGCTCAAGTGCTTACATAAGTGATGAGCTCAATAGTAGATATCTGAAACATTTGTAAGCCATACCTGCTTAAAGATAGTGCTAGTTCCTGATCCTTGAAGTCCAAGAAGAAGAAGCTTCTGAAGCTTTTTCTGTTCCAGATATTTTGGAACAGTAGAAAAGTTACTAATCTCATCTCTTGGAGCGTGAGGCTTTCCATGGGGAAAGGGTAAAGAGAACAGGGTACAAACAAATCTTGTTGAAGCCTGTGTAGGAAAAGGCCAAAAAGATGATTCGTTAGTATTCCAGAACCTCATGATTTCAAAGTTCCTAGCTGGAGATATAAGTAAATACCTTATCCCAAATTTTTCCTCTGATATTATTCTGACCTTCTTCCTCATAACGACCATCCTCATAAACCCAAAAGTGGGTATCACGTGGACACTGTACATTTGCCAGCTGAAAAAGTTCAAATCACAATGTTATTCTTATGATTACTTGACTGGTTGGAGAAGTTTACCAAAAAATTCTATGGATGACCCAAAATTAGAGATGTCTTTGGGCTTTAGAAAACAGCTTCAGCCTGAAGTTTGTATTTTAGCCTCTTTGGTTGTTTTTCCCTAAGGGCTCACTTGGTAAGGGTTTCAATGAAGAGAAAACAGGTGAAACTTCAGAGAGTTTGAACATGTTAATTTTCATCACTTCCCCCTCAACTCCTAATAAGCATACAGCATAATCCAACTAGGAAGTTGTAATTTAGTAAACATGAAATTTATTTAAAGAAAGGAAGAAGCCTACCCTTAGTATCCTCAATTCAAGCTTTGTAATCTCTCGACCATTGATGTAAACTTTTGTGTTTCCATTACTAGCATCAGCACAAAGTTTCCCAGTGAAGTTCAAGTTTGAACTTATGATTTTGTCAGGTTTTTCCCCTTCCTGTAAATTAAATATAAGCAGGCATTAAAATCACTATTCACAGGAATATCGTTTCATATAAAGAAAATTTTGAGAAAATTGTCAATTTTAAAGCACGTATTAAACTATCATCAGTTCATCACCTTTCCCCAGAGACCAGATTCTTTGTCATACCAATATCTACCAGGCTTCAGCTTCCGTGGAGGTAAGGGGCACCCAAGTAATTCTGCCATCTCTTCAGGCTTCAGCGGGAATCCATTAACCATCAGCTGCTCCGGCCGAAGCTGATTAGCAGAGCACTCCTTCTCTGCTCTCATAATTTGCTTAACTTCTAGAGGAATAAGAAGCCGAGATAATACTCTTGAATGTTTACCTAATTTCATACGCTTCGATTCATCTATCGGCTGACCAATGCAAGTTACACATTTGCGTCCTTCAGGCATTGATCCCATGGCCCTAAGCACACAATTGCTACAATACTTGGCATCACAAACTACGCAAGATTCCTTAGTTTCCCACTTTCCTTTTTCACATCTATAACAAACTCTGAATTTCTTTTTCTTCCTTTCCTTTGAAACCCCAACATATTCTGGATAAACTGGCTTCATAACTTCAGCTTCCTTCCTTTGAGACCTATCAACAGCATTAAAAGTGACAACAGAGGCCCTCCTTGGTTCATTAACCTCTTGCCTAGGACGATTATGAGCTGAACCAGGTGAAGCTGAAGCTGAAGCAGAAGAAAAGTCAGGATTTTGCAAGACAGACACTAAAGATTCTGAACTTCCTGATATCCTAGGACTTTGATTAGGAGAACCTGTCACACCAGCAATACGAGACACTGGCAGAGGAATTGGTTCAATTACTGGAGGCCTCCCACGAGAAATGGATTGTTGTGATTCAGAACGTGAAACTCTTCGAGATTTCATATTAAGAGGATCAACTCTTGGTACTTCATATGAAACTGGTGGGCCCTGATATTCTATGGCTATGGAGTAGTCAAGATCAGAAGCATCATCGGGCAGAGAAGCTCCAGGAGGAAACATCTTCTTCATCAATTCCCTCCAGCTCTCTCCCCCATTTCGATCCATTTCAACAGACAAAATAATTGGTACTACCCCTTAATAAACTTCAGATCGTATATGTTGGCGCTAAAACATTACATTCCAATAATGTTCTTGTAACCTGTTGTAAGTTTTAACTTGATATAGGAGCAGAAAATCTTAACGATGAATTCAAAGAGGATTCATGAGAGTGCCTTCATTGTAGACTCAGTCACAGTCGCCAACCAGCCGCAATCAAACGTTGAATGTTTTCATCGTTGAATCGCTTAATTACAAGCAGAGAACAACATTAAGCAAAACGGAGTGAAATTAAACTAAAACAAATTATTGTTTCAAAGTACGACTTTCAAACAAAAACTGAAAAAGTAGATTATAACCTGGTCAAACCAAAAGAAAAAAACTAGATATATATACTAAATTTTTTAAGGCTTGGAGGATGGAAGACTCATTTTCATTTGCATTGTTCACGAGTGGAAAACATCCAAGTCAAACAAACTTCTAAACAAAAGAATAAGCCTGAAACAAATTAAGTGGCGCACTCAAAAGTTAGAATCTTCAGCTGAAAGCACTTCGAAAAATACCCTTTCGAACTAATTTCCAAATTTCAGAAAGCGAAACAGAAAAGTTGAGAGAGAGAGAGAGAGAGAGATAATGTGTACCTGAGGACAGGGACAGTAGAGCTTTAAAATCTAATTGCTTTCCAGCAGCTTCTTTGCCTTTAAAGTTCCAAAAGCTAAAGCTTCTTGAAGCGTCTCAGCACAGAAGGGTAAAGAAAAGATAGAGCTGAACTCAGGTCAGAAAGTAAAAAGAGAAGAAGGTGAAAGGAGGAAGAACCGAGGGAGGGCGCTCGAGGGGCCTTGTTAAAATGGGTCCGTCGCTGTTCATCTCCCTGCGTCTATCAATTGTATTGCATTTCTTAATTAATTCTGCGTGTGCTTAAAATCTATTGAAGTCTCGAATCTTTATATATAAGTTAAAATCTAGTCGTGATGACTAAGACAGAGGAACTTGTTGGGGACTGTGAGAGAGCCCACAACATCAAGCATGCACGCGCTGGTTCCTGTGAGTGCTACATCATAATTGAGTCAAATTAGAAAAATCTTGTCTCACCTACTTATCTTTTCCTTCCTCCGTCCTAAGCTTCAAATAACCGAACGAAAAAAATAGTTAAAAATAATAAATATATATAAAATATTTTTTAATTATGCTCTTATTTATATAGAGATTAGTTAGAGAATATGAGTGAAAAAAAAGAAAAATATATAATTAATTAAAAATAAAATTAAAAAACATATTAACAAATACTTGGTTAGATTGGTAAAAGTGTCTAACTAACATATAAAGGGTCTGTAGTAAAATTTTAAATCTCTTTTATGATATTTTATCACCCAAAGGTCACACAAATACTACTTGCAATAAATATATTAGACAAGTACAAAATGAAACTTAAAAAAAAAAAGGCCATACACATTCATAAATTTGAAGTTTGAATATTTTTAGATTCAATTAGAAGTATTTTTTTAAAATATTTTTTATATTTATATATCTTTAAATTTAAAATATAATGTTAAGGCTACTAAAATCCTTTCTAATAATATGTTGGTCTCACCAACTCATCTTAAGCAGAGAAATGCATGATGATAAATAGAATTAGATAAATTAATTTTTTAATTAATTTAATCAAATATTTTTTTATTTTTTATTTTTTGATCAGATTTATTTTATTCTTCCACAATTATATTTACAATAGTTATACTCACAAGGGAGTGAAAAAGCCAACTCCATTGGAAGCGTGAGTGTGAATAGTGATTAAAAATCTATTTATTTTTATATATATTAATATTATCCTTGAAATTAAAATAAATGAAATTATGAGTTTTATGGTGGAGCTAAAACATTTGTGTCAATAAATTATTATTCCAGTGACGTAAAGAGAGGTAGGGGTCAATTTTTAATGCTGAACCTTATTCCTGTACATTATTCATTTTCTAAAATCAACAGTCATTTACGCTAGCGCTTTTTATTGACTAAATATTATAATAATGAGTAGTGCCCAAAAAAATTCAGTAGTCTTCTAATCTTGATACTACTCTACTGTACATAATATAGAATTTAATTAAAAAATTAATTTTAATTCTAAAATTAAGATATATTTTTTATTTTTTTAAATTTATTTTTATTGATACTCTCCTAACAATAATTAAATAAAAGAAAAATAAGAGAGTTAAAGAATATAGTTAGAGTATTTTAAAAAAAGTATGCGATCCTAACTAATTTAATTAATTTTTTTAATTTAATCAAATTAGTTAAATAAATTTTATATTAAAAATAAGAGGAATATAATATAAGATATTTTAACTAATTTAAAATGAAAGTTAACTTATTAAATTTATTTTAAATTAATTTTTTTCAATTTTATCATTTTTTTAAATACAAAGGCAAGGAGACGGACTAGATGGAGTATATTTTTAAAACATGTATATATTATTTTCACTTTATATTAAATTATTATTATTATAGTAACGTAAAATTATAATGTTATATTAACACTTGATTTTTTAAAATGAATAATAAATTTATATTTGAGTCAAATATAATATCAATAATTAAAAATTTATAAAAAAAATTAAAAGTCAACGGATAGCTTTTAAGAAACTTAAAAAATAGAAGACTTGGCCTCCCACACGAGCTATCTCGTAGCGTGGTCTACAGACGCTCTTTTGGTCCGAGTCCGAAGATGTATAATAAACAGCATAAATTTAACATTCTTAGCTTTATTTATAAAAATTAGTTAATTGTTTTTAAAAAAATAAAAAATTAAATAAATAAATTAATTAAGAATAAATCTAATCCTATTTATATTTATAGTATATAAACTTCAATCTACCTAAATCATTAAATCCTTTTCCTTTTTTCACTACAATACAAAAAAAATTTAGTTTGCAAAATTAAGATAATAGTTATTTTCTTTGTACTCTTAAAATTATGATTATCGCTACCAGGAATCATAAATTTATTACTAACAATAAACTTATAAAAGAAAAACTTCAATTTGATGGGGAAAAAATTCAGGCAAAAAAAATTGATAAGAGAAAAAGTTAGAGAAGGTAGTTTTTTATTATTAGCTGATAAAGATCACAGGTTCCACTTTATTATTAGTAATGATCAAAGAAGACATCCATAATGAAAAAGCACATGGTAAACTCTAGACATTAATTAAGAGAACAAAATCTGTTTTTTTTTTAATAAAAAAAGTTTAAGAAAATTCGATACCGGTCTCTTATTAAGGCCAAAGCATAGCCCTAAGACTCAGAATATTTATAGAAAATTTATAAAATTACCTATCAAAGGAATTCTCACGATAATAACGAGTATCGAACTTATATTCTTATGAGATAAGAATCTATTTCTTACCATCTATATTAATTCTTATTTGCAATTAAGTCTTAATAAAACAAAAAGAATTCAACGTGCAAAAGAACAAACATACGAGCCCGTTCTCTCTCTGTTTTTGTTTTCTTGTTTTTACTTCAAATAATTAGCATGCGTCAGGATCAAATTATTAGGCATGCGTTACAACATACCCTGAAAATAAATTAAACTTTTAAGTTCCAACTAAATATAATCTGCTGAAGGTAAGAAAAAAAAGAACTAAATCTAATATGCACAATTGCATCAAAAAGCACTTGGGTTTGCCCTAAAACATACCTCCAAACAGAAGACAGCCAAAAGTTTCAAGTAGCTCGTCAATATTCAATATCAATCATATATATATATATATATATATATATATATATAATGTGTGTGTGGGTGTATAAGTCAGTCAAAGCAAATATCATATTGTTAATAAAGAAACCATGAATTATAAGACTTGCAGCCTTTTCCTCAGCTAGTCTTTCTTTTTTATTATATATATTTAAAAATTATGATTAAATTCTTCAGTGGAAATAAGTTGTCCTCGGCTAATTTTTGTCGAACTCACTAATTAGTTTGTCTCAATAATTAATTGAATATGTATTATATGTATATATATATTACATCCCATATTTATAAATTAATTTCACCTCAATATATGATTTTCTCCTTTACTTGGTTTAAATTATATATATATATATTATTCAAAATGTCAAAGACAATATACCATGATTGCAGCATAAAAAATTTAAAATAATATTATTAAAAGCTTAATATGATGGAGATTAAATTGGAAAAAAAAATTATGAAGGGTTGATAACACATTTTGAAACTTTAAATTAATCAAAAACTTGAGTAAACTTATTGGGATATTTGTAAGATTAGGAATAGTCTCCATTGATAACAAGAATAATCTCCTTAAGGTATGATGGTAGCCAGGGACAATAATAAATAAATAAATAAGTAAACTTATTGGGATATTTGTAAGATTAGGAATAGTCTCCATTGATAACAAGAATAATCTCCTTAAGGTATGATGGTAGCTAGGGACAATAATAAATAAACAAATAAACCCCTCAAAAGTCACAACTAGGTTTATTAGATACACAAAAATTAAAAAATAAACTCTCAACTACTTACACAAGGGATGAGAACCTTACTACTCATATAAATCTAAATTGGGAAAAGCTGTGTTTATATTGATCATCCAAAGGACGTGGAAAAAAGTTTCTTGATAATCCAAATTTGTTAACTAATTCACCTAGTCCACAACAGAGATTCCACCTTAATTGTGGTGGTTTACACAATATTTACTTGATGTAAACGAATTTACTGAGAATGAATTGAAGATACAGTGGACGTGATTGCATTGTTTCGGGGGTCAGCAGTTTCTAAACAAATCCCGTTAGGAACTTCTCTGACCAGCAAGGCAAGAACATTCAGTGAACTCCATACTTTAGTCACATCCTTGCTTGAATCTCCCATTGTAACAGCAAAGACTGCATCAAATCCTCCTGCTCCTGGAACTCCAGCCAACAGAACTCCTTCCAACTTCATAGTGGCATCCAGAAGTTGTGTCTGTGATTCTGGTTTCAATCTGTATATTTTGCAGACAATGAGATCATAGAACTCAAATTATGTAAGAATTTAACAGCATAAACCAAAAACTGTAGTTAGTTGTTGTGCTTTCATAATTACTATGCTCCAATAGACTTCTCTTTTATCTGATCCTAAGTCTATTATTATCTTGGTTTGGTAAATTGAATTTCCAATGCCAAAAGGAATGATCTAGTGTATTGAATGGTACATGAAGTCATAATCTGCTACTTCATTCAGTTCTCAAATGACTTGTTATGACAGACAGCAATACATGCTATTTCTTCAATTTTACCAACAGCAAATCAGAAAAACTTAGCTTGGTCATATACTTGCTCATATGAAAAGTAAGCAAATATTGAACATCCGGGTTTTTTAATATGGTATCACTCCTATCTCAAAGCTATAACATGAGTTTATGAGGGTAATTTTTACCCATCTCAATTTGTAGACCTTTTCATGAGGAATTTGTACAAACAATAGAGCAATGGGTTATGAGCACTCAGTTTAATGAGCTTACTGGAACACCTGCAGCCTCACCCATTGTGCGCATAAGAGATCTGATCAGAAGCATAGCGTCTTTTGCTCCAAGCAATGCATTAACAAATGCCTCTTTTTTGGGTTCAAAAGCTTGTTCTATTCACTGATTGTGGATTTTGAATTTCAAACATTAACATGAAATGAGAAAAGCAATGAGAATTAGAAACCGAAATAGGGTGTTGTGGATTCCATATCAGGTGAAGGAATTTTGTTCTTCAAACATATTCCATTAAATATTCACAGATAAGCTCAAGAAAAACCTTATCTGATGTGAGCATGCTGCAGTTGTTTATAACACATCTATATGCATCCCATTATTCCTTTGCTAATTTCGTTAACAAATTCAATTGCCCTTCCAGGGATGACTTTGCATCCAATAAGCTTCTCCATGTGTCCAGGGATTTCTGAGGGTCAGACTTCTGTCATTTCTTAACAGCGCCAACCATTGATGGAGTAGATGATCCCCCTGTTCCTGGTTCGCCTAGTAACTATAATAGAGGATTAACCAACATGAGAAACAAGATATTTCATGTACTCCAAGTAAGTCAAGAAATTCAGATTTAAGTAGTTGACATGGCACCAATTTCTTATATATGGGTAGAACCTTAGTACTCCCATGTAAATTCACAATCTAATCAGGAAGTGTCTGATAAAATATGAGAACTTAAACACATCATGAGACATTCTTGGTTATTAAAAGCCCAAATTGTGGATTGACGAGAAGGAAAGTTTTACAAGGAACAAAAAGCTAGAAAAAATCCAGAAGAACATTCAAAGGAGAAAAGACTCAATTCTCACAAGTGAGACAATACTACCATCTTATTTTCCCTTCTTGTCAAGGACCTTAAACTACTAAGTAAAGGTTTGTAGTTGGATATAAAAACATTTTTAACGCCTCCTTTGAAGAAAGCTTTAGAATAACCAAATTGTTTTGAAAATCTAACATATGTGAAATTTAAATTTCATACAAGATTCGTCAAGGGTGGTAAAGAAAATTCAGTCCTTTCATGGTCCCATTTTCCCTTTAGAATGCCAGTGATTACTTCTGGTAAAGGCACTGCTCTCTCCTCAGCCTGTAATGTCAAACAGAATCAATAACATAAAAGTTACTGATGCTTTCACAACAAATATACCGCCATGATTGGAAAATATCATTAAGTCAATATGTAGAGGTAACAAACACGAGCATTGTAATAAGTTTGACATAGATAAAACAAGCGATAAAAATTTTATAGGGCCAGTAACAAGAAGTAGTTCTTGAAATCCAACAGGGTGCATCTGGGATTTGTTTTACTCAAGACGAAACCAAAAAAAGGAACAAATTAACAAGTGTTATGGAACAAACACTGACTGTAATGGGATCATACATCATGCAAACGTACCTTCTGTTGTGTTTCAAGATTTCACAGAAGAGAATGATCACTAAACTCAAAAGGAACCCAAAATGTGGTTCAGACAGGCCATCATCAATATATAAATATATGTATATGTATTCATATCTTTATTCAATTTTCTCTGGTGAGGTGCTTGGGTGGCTAGACCATCTGAATTATAGAATTGGTGCTCAATACACAATAAAACTTGCTGTACACAAATAAAAAGGAACACACATAATCACAGGAACAGACCTGCGCAGAAGAAATCAAGTCTGGTGAAAACCGCACATAGCGTTGACTGCTATAGACAGCTGAACAGACATCAAAGCCACTGCCTACTTTCTCTTGTGCAACACAGTGAGTAGTTTGAGCTATCTTGTGCACAACATCAAGATCTGCCGTATCCTTCGTTTCCTGGTGATCTTTAGACGATGAAAGCTTTACAACTCCAAGGTAATGAAGTACAGAAGCAACTACAGCAGTTGTCATGGCCGCAGATGAGCCCAAACCAGTTTTAGCTACTTCAGGCTTGCAATTTCCTCCACTGACATCCTCAATATTTAAGGTTATGGAGGTAAAAGGTGGAAAGTTGGACAATGATTCGGGCATCAAAGGGAGCCCAAGCTCTTCAATCTGTACAAGAATTTGTTAGCAAATTAATTTCTTGGGTAAGCTTTTTTTTTTTTTTTTTTGATAAAAAGACAATGTATTAAATATAGGATAAAACGAGGTTACATGACAGCATACATGGACAAATAAAGTTGCCTAGAAAGCCATTAACAGACCAAAAACCAACAAAAAAACACAGAATAGATAGAGAAATAAAAAGTAAGCTTGGATTTGAGGTAAGAGCTTATAGTTCCAGCAGTTATCAGTTGAGAGCCTTCAAAATGAAGAAATTGCTTCTTGACACAGTATATGTGAAGAGGCTCTAGTTGAAGAGAGATGTTAGATAGATGAATCCAGAAGAGAGCAGAATGGAGGCAGATCAGATGAAAAGTAGCAGGTGAAGAAGAACAGCGCTTCCAAATAAAGTTCTGGATGGGAGTACCTTCATAGCAGATAGAGGCAAAAAGAGAAGATCCGTGATTGCCTTTATTTTTGAGCAGAAAGATAGACCGTCCATCTTTGGAGGGAAAATTTGAAGGTCTTTGGTAAGGGATGGTATCCTTGGATGTGTGTGAGACCGATTTATGATAGGGATAGGATACCACCATGTGATTGTAGGAACATTTGCCATTAATGGAGGCAATGATGGCTTCAGGATTGATGCACTTACCCTCATGATTGTAGAATTCCTCATGAACCATATTGAGTAGAGAAGGACAAGGCTTGGGTTAAGCTTTTGAATACCATGTATAGTACAAGTCCTCAGAAAGCTTAGGGAGAAAGTCTTGAGATGGGGAAGACAAAAGAAAGGAAGAGAAAGATAAAACAACAAAACTTCCTTAATAAAACATGTTTCATCAGTGCAAATTAATTGTTCTCACTCACAGTGAACGTAACAGACATCAAAATATATTTTCAACATTGTCAGTGCAAACTACTTCAACCAAGGCAAAAAATTTGTCCTGTAGATATTGAGGAAAGACAAAAGGAAAATAAACTACTTGGTTCCTGTACGAATAAAAATCATTACAACCCAAATTTGTGATGCCAAGACCTGCAGGACTAATCCGGTCAAAAAATTGGAAGCTTGAAGTTCTTCTTTCTCTGATAAAAGGAAAGAGAAACATAAATCACGTAGTACCTTTTAGAAGTACATGCAACAAGTTCTTCCTATTCTTATCAAATGTTGCCCGAGCAGCAGCTACAGAATATTGTACTGCATATTCAACAAAAGGATTCCTGGTTTCACTGAAATTGTGAAACAAATAATTTAAGCCTCAACTCAATGTGTAATTTAACCTTGGACTCAATCTATTACTAATGAAAAGTCTGAAGAATGTGAACTTCTTCACCCTATCTGACCATACACAATTTTTATCCTACAGTAAATTGACCTCTTTGATGGATTGTGGAGTTTGGATTCAATTCCACTCTACGATTGTAAATTGTAAATGAATTAAATTAATCAAAAACAAAAATATCTTTATATTTTATATTTTATACATAGCGAGAAGGTTGAGTGGGATAATTATCTCTTTTCGCTCATAATCATCGAGGAAATATCAATATGGATAATTTTAAAAAATTAATAAATATAAGAAATAATTATTATATTTATTATCAATATCAACTTTTTAATTAAGTCATATATTAAGTATCGGAGGAGTATAATGAGTTAATAAATTTAGAAAATAGATCTTATATTTAGGATTAAAATCAACTCACTAATTAGATCATATATTTAGGACAAAAAGAGTATAATATATTATTAATAGAGTAAAAAAATAAAAAATATTTAGTTAAAATTTTCAATATAATATATAGTACAAAGGGAGTACCTCTTTATATATATATATATTGGTAGCTAAAATATTATTGTTGTTATAAAAAAATATTATTGTATGCTGGTCAGTCATTGAAATAAAATTCATATATCACAACACTGTTATCCAAAAATGCCTGAAATCTATAATCTATTTAAATTATAATAATCCATACCTTAAAAAAAAGATAAAAACACGAGTTTTTCAAATTTTGCATTTTATGTCTTATTTTCATTACTATGTTGTTTTTTAGCCAACTAAGTGTATGTTTGGCATTTAGGTTTGAGAATAGATTTTTACCTTAAACCATAGTTTTCTTATTTTTATGCCAAACAATAATTTTGCCTCAAAATCAATTCTAATCACAAACCATGGTTTCATGCTCACAAAACCATAGTTTGCAAAATCTGCACATAGAAAGCTTTTGACTGTGGAGGGTGATAAAAATTCCGTTATTTCCGTGATACCCATTACAAGAAATCATGGTATTGTCTTTTTTTTTATACATATTATTATATAAATTTTTACATTATTCACATGAATTCTAAATTAAAAAATATTATTTAAATAGGAAAGAAATTAAAATTTAAGGTAAATATTATAAATTTTTATCTTGCTCAAACACATGTATACATGTACTATTTTTTAATCACTTAACTAAAAAAATTGTAAAAAAAAATTATACCTTATATAATTATCATATTTAGTTTGTCGTTTTTAGTAATTTACTAATATGAAAAAGTGATTCTGCTACTAATTACACAAACATCTCTATTTTTAAAATTTATTATTCTTAAAATCTATTATTTTCAAAATTTATTTTTTAAAATCTATTTTTCCTAAAATCTATACTCTAAAAACTAATCCAAACACACCTTGGCGGAAAGAAATAAGGAGGCCACGGTGTATGTAGAATGCACGCTGCTCGCTAGATCAAATGGACGGCCGATATTGCGAATCAGTATTCGACGGCAGGGAACGGAAAGAATCAGGAAACAAACCGCACTCTTCCGAACCCTTCTTCACTTCCCCGTAACTGCGTCTCTGTGCAGGGTCTCCAGTTGAGAGAGACGATCCAAGTTCTGCAAAAAGTGCTGATCGACGACTGAAGGTAGCGTCCTCTATTTGGATTTCTCGGCTATTAACTGTCATATTTTTTAGACCCTGGCAGTCAAAGGCGATAATTTGCTTGAATTTCACCATCTCTTTCTCACATTTCCACCCGAGTAAATAGTTGTTGAAACGGGTGCAGGGAGACTTTGTTTGTTCATTTTCGGTGTCCACTGTGAACATAAATTAGTTAGCTTACCAAGAAATTTGTTCACATTGGAGGCAAGTTTTATGGAAGTAAATATTTCTGGGTGTCAATGTCAGATGCTATTTTAATGGCAGAGTTGTTGCTTATTAATGTACTTATCTTTTTTATCATTTATCCCGATATATGTAAGGGATGTAATTGTGTCGATGTGCCAGAAATTTTACCTAGAAGTTGGAGGTTATAATCGACAAGTTGAGGATATTTTAGCATCAAGAAGACCTGCTGCATAATTATTATTTTCCCATTGTTCCGGAGGAAGCACTTGAGAGATGCAGAAACTGGGCGAGTTCAAGCTACCCCACTTCTTCAATTATCCACCATACTTCACGTAAATCCCTTTTCTTTATATACTGTGTAATTTTGTTAGGAAGTTGACAAAATTGAAATACTAAATGTTGAAGATTTGATTCCCAAATGTACTGAAAATTGGTGAAAAGATGAATCAAATCAATCATTTCAAAATTGATAAGATTTGTCACTTTCAAGATATATCTCTGAGTTTTACTATTTAAGAGTCTTAAGTTTGAAATAATAAGATCTAGCTCATCCCTAACAGCATTGTCAAGTCATAGAGACTTTGTAGCAGTTTGTACTTTCAAGGAGGTGGACAATAAAGCCAACTTTGGGTATTCATGCTGGAAAAATGAACATCTATGCCCACGTATTTTTTGATAGTGGAATTTGATAAATTCATTACTACAGCGATGATGTACATAAAAATAAGACAAGTAATTTAATCTTTAGCGGAATCGCAAAGATGATATCTGTGGCAAATTTTTGAGATTTGGGGTTCCATTGGCTGAGATGTTTTAATGATACTATCAAGAGCCATGGTGGAAAATCTTAATCCAATAAACTGTATTTATACTTCTTCAGGTTCATACGAATGTTGGTGCATAATGGATTCTGTTTTTCCCCCTAAAATTTCAATCACATGTGATGTTCATTATCATGCTTGTATTTATATTTAATTGTTATATTAACGGGTCAGAAACTTGCGGTTGATTAGTTATAGATTTATACTTTGAACTAGTGTTGAGGGACCTCTACAAATTTAGGGGTCTGAGATCACTGAAAACACTTGTGGAAGGGGGCAACCACGGATCCTGAATGTGATTAGTCCCACTAAAAGAATGCGGTATGATTTTGAGAAATCAAAAGGGGGAAAAAGAAACTTATGGTTGACGAGGCTTGTAACCTTGGCATGGTTGTTCTTTCAGTTTGCAGCCTGTGAGAGACACAAGGGAGAAGCAAGTACAGTTGTGGAAGGATCTGATTCTAGATTACTGCAAAACTCAGAAGATATTTGTAGTTGGTCTTGAAGAAGAATTCCCTCTATTTTCAAATCCTGCAATTGAAAGTAAGATCATCATTCTTGCCTGCTTATTGATTTTATCGAATCATTGAATTGAATTGATAGGTCATACAAAATGTTCCATTGGTTGTCTATGTTGCTTATTTTCATCTTTTTCAATGTGGATTGTTTTTTGATTTGTTTATAGTGCAGGGTCTCTCAGTCATGAAGCCAGAGAAGCCTTCCTGTCTAAATTAGTTTCAGAAGGTTTATGGTCACACTATTGAGTTTACATTTCTTATGTTTTGGTTGAGAGAAAACGCATAAACTTTAATTCTGATTTGGCAGGACGAGCTGAATGGATGGATAAAGGACGTAAAAAATGTCTTATTCTCTGGCATCGGATTCAAGATTGGGCTGACATTGTTGTACAATTTGTAAGTTACAATTGGCATTTTCTTAATCCTGGTGCTTGGCATTTTCTTAATCCTGGTGCTTGAGCTGTTATCTGATATACATTTTAACTGAATTTGCCCCCATATTGACCAGGCAAAAGATAATGGATTGGAAGATGGCGTTGTGACAATAGAGGAATTGTGCTCAGGGACTGAATCTCTAGGAACAGGTAACTTTCTGACATGTATGAGCCCTGTCTAGTAAAACAAACATGGTTTGGAATAAAAGCCATCCTTCCAAGAGTTTAGCATGCGAAACAGGGTCTTCAAGCTCGGTTGAAGTAAAAATGTAGTCATATCTACTTATCCAGTATTTTCCCCCTTCTGTACTCGTTACTATTGAAATTTTGGTTGGAAAAATATGTCTTTTGACTATAATGGGCTTTCTGGAACTTTCTGGTTTGCTGCAGAGCTTCATGGGATAGATCGCACCATCTTGAATCGCGCTCTGAAACTGTTGGAACAGAAGGGGAAGCTTGTTATCTTCAAGGGAACTTCAGCGGATGATGAAGGTGTCAAGTTTTCTTTATAATTTATAATTTTTTTGGGTATGTATTGAGAGGATGTCTATAACTGCCTGCCTGATTTGGCTGGATTATTGTTTGTTAAGATCAAGCTGAGGCCCTTGTGCTGACTGTCATATTCTACTTTGAATTCTCCCTTACGCTAAGGGCCTGATCTTGGGGTAACTGCTGTCATAAACGCAAAAGAGAGATGCTATGGAGCATGTATCCCTATTTATCCCTTGTTTTTTTTTATCCAAAATTACTGTAAAGAAATGCATTTGTGCTCTGTAAACTTTATTCATCAGGATTTACATAATTAGAGAAGGCAGATGATAGAATTAACTGGAATTTTTCTTGCTGAGATTTTGAAAGATATAGGGCTTTACGAGAACTTTATGAGGATTACGTGTTCTACTAAAGAAGCCAGATTGAAAATTTTATGGAATGGGAAGGAATCTGAAGCTTTTGAAATGAACAAGGGTATTCGTCAGGGGGACCTTTTATCCCTCAATTTGTTATGCTTTGTATTGAGAGGCTAGGGCATCTGTTTTGTGGAATAGCATTTCACTTGGAAGGGAGGGACCTAAAATATAGCCGTCGGTTTTGGGGAGACTTCATTAAATCAGGCTGAATCTTATGCTCAAATGCCTATAATTTTTCACAAGGCTAAGAAGCTTCAAGCTTAATTCGTTGATTGACTTTAATGCGTTTGCAACTGACCGTCATAGCCCAGCACGTCAAATTCATCGTTAAACTTCGTTTTCTGATAGATACATGTCCAATCTGGAAGATGCATCCCTTCAAAGTACAAACCCGCATGTTGATTTTTGAGCATGATAATCCTAAATTTGAATATCAGGATTAGTCAAAGCAAACAGTTAATTAGTCACGCGAATGATGAAACCAACGGAAAAAACACTAAATCGGATGTCCTGTTTCTTCGTCACTAAAAAAAACGGTGGTTTGAGTTCTAAGATTTTACTAGGATCAAAGGTATTTTTTTTTTGTACAAATGTTTTTAAAAAGGGGTTAAGATCAAAGGTATTTATTTGTCGGTTATGTCCCTCTACGTTGCTCTTTCGTTCTTACATGTCAGAAACATCAAAAAATAAAGAAACATTCAAACTCAAATGGAGAGATTGATCCTTGTAAAATGGTCTTCAGTGCATAGCACTGCCATGTCAAAACAACATAGTTCGCTTTGTGCTCACAGCGTGGCTGCGAAAAACAGCAACATTGTTAAGTCTTTGATTCACCCTTAATAAATGATGCAGTTTGTTTGTGGGTTAAGTGCGCAGAAACACGAAGCCCAACATAGTTCCTACCAGATAAATACAGCTGGTTCTATTTTTTTCCCCAAGATTCAATTTACAGTACCAAGAAAAGGTTTAATAAAACCAAGAAAAGAAACATGAGAACAGAAAAACATATTTTCCATCCTCAGGCGCTCATAAAAAAGAATCATATGAAAGTAGCACATCCATGACTTTTTTCAGCTCCGTATTCCTACCTGTAACTCAAATCGCGTATAGTAGGCAAAAATTGCATGACCAATGAGGCTGCAACCATACAATGAATACAATATCTATTAACTGATGAAACTGATCAGGTCCACGTATTAAGGGAACTACAGTCTTATTGCACTGGGGGATAAAAAGCTCCTTCAACCAAAAGATGGAGCTAAACATTCATCAACCATACACAGCAGGTCTGGATTTTCCAGTGCGGCAGCCACCCTTTCTTTATCATTTAGTTGTTTATTAACTGCAATACATTTGCAGAAGAAATTGAATTAAACAAAAAGGAAGTCCAGTCATAATCAAAGATCCATCAGAAAAGATTCAAGACTCAATCAAGGGCAAGGAGCAATTACAGCACATATTCGATAACATAAACATAATGAAACTGAATTGTGAAGCTAGAAGTTGCTCTTTCAGAGCTTTGTGAGCTGTACAAAACAGTTAACCATCAAATTAACTGAAGTATTGGATCTGAATCTATATCTAGTGGGAGAAACATATATTTGATTCCCACGAACAATAACACTTGAAAATATGCTGTAAAAGACAATCACTAGTATACATCACTTCACTGAAGAAACACAAAATCAACAATCATACCAGCAATATGATTTCTCTGTCATTTTAAAAGTACCGTTTTTACATTCACCGACAAACAAGTGTACTCTGTGTGTGTGATGAGAGAGAGAGAGAGAGAGAACCTGCAGCCTCAGTCGCATGAGATCCAGGCGCTACTTTGATATCCACCTAACCATCATTTAATTATATAATAAGAAATGGATATAGTTGAGAAGATACACCTTTAATAGTACAGATGTCTAAAAATAACTAGAATTTGATCTAAACTCCATGAATACTATACATTATATTTTAAAGGGTACCAAAGATCGATAATTTGCATATTATAATATTGATTGACAGTACAATCATGTTGTAGTTCATAATAGAAATTAACATGGTGAATGGGTTATGGTTAGTAGGATATCAAACAACAGAATAGAAGTATAGGACATTGGCTTTTCATCATTATATATCTCCTGTGTTATGCAAGCAACAACTCAAGAAAAATATAATGGTAAAAACAAGCAACCACAACGACGTTGAATCAAATAGAATGTTATTGTATGGACCCACAGGTCTATCTGTATTGCTTCCAAGTACATTTGTAAAATGATTTACTTCTCCGAAGTCTAATGACAAGCACAATATACCAAGAATTTCAATGCATGACCCATATGTCAAGAGTGAAGACCCAATTTTCCACAAAAATTTCATCCATATATTAGATTAGCCTAACAAAAATAGCAAACTGCAAACAGATGGTGGTACCTTGTAGCGTGAAGGAAGGCTCCTCATGAGTTTCACCCATAAGCATAGACCTATGATAGTTGCCATGCTACAATGCTCAACTGTAGGAGTAAACGTAACCCTGATGGAAAGCATCAGAATCCAACATAACAAGAACGTTTTGACATACATAATTAAAGCCAACACCCCGCCCGGGGAAAAACACACACATGCACACCAAAAGAGCAAGGGGAAAATGAACAAACTGTTCAGTACCTGACATAACTATGAAGATCATCAACTTCAATCGCATCTTCAGTTATCACTTTAAGCTCTTCCAAGGAGTACGGATGCTCTGGGTCTTTAATATCCCTTATATGATTTAAGAATGTTAAGCAAACTAATCTTAGACTTGACTGACTTGCCGAGCAGTCTAAACTCTAATGCTTCAAATTCATATAATACACATAAACAGAAGCACACAAAACATATATATAAATTGATGCTTGAAAAGGATATCAAAAATTTCTCCTTGGTCAATCGGTTCCGCAGCATTGTCAACAGCGAAGGTGGGCGTGGTGCGAGCTCGACGCTCTTTCTTTTCATAGATGATAGGATTAGCATTTATTAAGCCAGACACCATTTTGCTGGCCAACGTAGAGCTCTGCTTCAGCTTCAAATTTCACAGATTTACGAAGGGATCCTACAGAAAGGTATTGGAAAACTCAAAAATTAGGGCAACAAATGAGAGCTAAAGGTTTTTTTCTAGTAAGAGAGGAATGCAAGTGGCTGCAGACGGTGAATCCCAATTAGATTGATGAGAAAATCACATTGGATGACCCAAAACCTACGATATTTGTAGGAAAATCTCTCAGAATTAGAATTAAAATTATTTGCAATGACAAAAGGACGAAATAGAACCATGAAATGGAAATATTAAGTAAAATCAAATGGGTGATTCGCAGTTTAATTGACCGTAATCATCCATGATCATAAATAAGGATAGTATCCAATCATACTACAAAGTCTTCATCAAAATCCATAATCATATAAATAAGTTATAAAACACAACAAATTAACACAAAGTGAAACTCAACTGGCAATATCTAGTCAAGAAAACGAATTAAAGCCATGTCCTGAACCAGAATAATCTCAACTGGCAATACCCAATCACTTTGCACCCAAAGTCCCATAAAACCCCAAAAATAAAAATGGACTGCCCAATGCATAAATGATAATAGGTTTGCAACTAGACAGAAAATCAGACACATACATATGTAGCCGTTAATAGAATATACATAAGAAACGATCAACTCCGTGAAACTCAGCCTGGCGATAGCACAGGGCAACTAACTAGCCAACTAACTACCTGTGGGCACTATCTTTCTAGGTTCAAAAATAGAAACAGAAGATACAAATATCCATTACATGAGCAAAAACAATAAGATAAGAGAAACAACTCTAATTAGAGGATAACAAGTAAGGTACCAATGCAGAACACGCCTGAGGACGGCGGTGGGGATTCAGCAATGGTCAATTGGGAGAGATTTAGCTACGATGTAACCAGAAGGAGGAAAACGACGAAATAGATGAAGAAAGAATAGAGGAATCGAGAAGAGGCTCTAACGGAGGATGAAGGAAGCCGAAGAAAGAGGGAGTTTCGAAGAACCGGATGAAACTTTTCGGCTCGAGCATATCGATTTGGGATTTTATATTTTAGGGTTCAATTCAGAAATTAAAAAATAAATAAATACGACTCCGAGATCCGGATTGATGGGGATTTGGCTTTTTAATGTACATGATGATTAAATGCCACATAATTCCCAACACTATGAAAATGTACCACATAATTTTTTTTTTTTTAAAAAAGGAGCAATTTCCTAGAGATGAAGATAATATTTTTATTATTTGACACACACTTTATTTTTTAGTACCTTAGTTAGAATAATTTAACTGACACGTTCATACACTTAAAAATAAGCTCCCTCAAAACACAGTCATATTCTTTTGTGTACTGCGTCAAAACATGCTGACTAATTAGTAATTACTTAAATTGTACTATAGCATGTAGTATCTTTATTTATTTTATTTTTATTTTTGTAAAATGGGGATAACCCCAGTCAAGCTTTATTTTTTTTATTTTTATTTTTATAAAAAATTTTATAAAGAGGTTAGGCTCATCCATGATTTAAAGGCGGGGCGAAATCTCCTTTCCTCTTAGGTAATACTAATGTCGGGTAGGGCGAGCCATCTATTACCTCAAACGTAAACTTAGGCACCCAGAAGTTAGGATGTCTCCCCAAGGGTCCCGACTGGAACTACAACAAAGTGATACTCCCTAATGTTCGAACACGTTCCAAATAGTCGTATGTCTTATCTTTTTACTAGTTAAACTTAGACGATGGTCGGTGAAGCTTTATATAAATATCAAAGCTTCTCACTCGACACCAACTCACCAAGTTCTGTAACTCAGCAGGAATGTCACTAAGCTGTACAAGATCAAAACTTCCAGCTAGACACAAGTTAGCTAGCTTGTCCGCAACCTGAGTCCCTTCCCTGTATATATGCTGAAACCTCACATGCCATTCAGAATTTAAAACATCAGCAATGTGAACTTGTAGCATTCCCTTGCACCCAATCTCCTTAATTCAACTGAGATAGCCTGTCAATCACTGCCTTTCAATCCCCTTCTATTATTAAGCTGGTAACCCCTATCTCCTTCACCACTTTCAAACCCCACAAGACTCCCCATAACTCAGCATCAAAGGCATTGCAGCAACCAATTTTCTTCATAAAGCCTCTCACCCAGTATCCCTCCACAACTAGCCATCCCTGACCCACCCTTAACGGCCCCATCAAAGTTAAGCTCTAACCAACCCTGAGGCGGACCCTCCCACTTCACTTCAACAACCTCCTTCCTTCCCACCAAAATTCTCATTCTCCCAACAATACTTCTTAATTATTGGCTCTGGTGCTGCCAGTTCTAAGAATCCTCCTTCAAACAACAATTTATTTCTCCAATGATACTGCCACCAATAAGTAACTGCAAACGTCCTAGCCCACACCTCCCCCTTATCCAAATTTCCCTCAATCCATTCCTTCAACTGGGACCGATAGAGACCCTCCCTGCTATCCTCGCCATAACAACACTCCACCCCTTTCTAGCCTTTACACAATCCCGCAAAGCATGTAGCAGGTCTTCATCATCAGCTTACAACGTCTGCATAATGGAGAACCCACCATCAATCTGGCCCTCCTACGAGGGGCCGGTTAATAAGCGATCATGCACACACCACCACATCATCACTTGCACTCTCCTCGGCCCCTTTCACCTCCATAAGCTTTCATTGATTCCTTCCCCTTCTCCCTTAATTCTGTTATACATATCAGCAACGCCATAACCGCCTGTTCCCGACCCCCTCCCCCTTATAACATCCTCCCCAACATCCAAACTCGGCACAAGGGTGGAACGCAATTTTAGGATATCCTGCTCACATAAATAATCTTTAGAAAACTGACTCCCATTCGCCCCCCTCATTCACCATGTCCCTAACTTTACAATCCACAAGCCTCTCATTTGGTTTTCTGAAAGCTTTATCAAATAAGCAAGCATCATTACTCAACTAAACATCCTTCCAAAAACATACCCTCTCTCTCTTCCTGCATCCCACGCAATCTGCCCAGTAAGCTCCTTCCAAAAACTAGCCAGAAATTTCCACAAGCTTAAATCTGTAACCTTCGCAACACATTCTTTATGCGGGTCCACCCCCTTCTATACTTCTCCCTTAGAATTGCGGAACATAAATTCTCAGGATTAGCGAGCAAATTCCATGCAATCCAACCCACCAATGCTTTGTTCATGCTTTCCAACTCCCTAATGACAAAACCACCCTGCTCTCTAGGCAAACAAATATTTTCCCAACTTAACATATTCAACTTCCTTTTATCCACCGTAGATCCCCAAAATAAAATCCCTCTGTATTTTCTCCAACTCTTTACAGACCCCCGAGCAACTGGTTGTGCTGCATGGTAAACACCGCCGTCTGTGACGTCACTGATTGGACCAAAGTCAACCTACCTGCCAACGACAAACACTGCCTTTTCCATCCATAGAGCTTCCCTTGAACCTTATTAATAATGAACTGATGAAACTTATTTCTTGTGACTCTTCCATTAGTGATAAAAGCCCCAAAATAACACCCAAGCTCCTCCTTCCTCTGAAAACCACAAATCCTACGCAACTCCTCCTGCTTGCTTCTTGACACATTACGAGAAAAATAAATACTTAGTACGTAGTACCTTTAACTATAACATTCATATCACTTGTTCAAAATTACCTTTGTCAGAGTCAGGATTAAAACAAAATTTTGAGAACTAAATATAAAACGTAATATAAAAGTTACTTTTAATTATAAATGTAAGACCATAATTTAATTTATGTTCTAAATATATAATTTTTTTTCCTAAACTCTCAATTATATATATTTAGAAGTTTTTATCAATGAACTAATTTTTCATGTAAATAATTAGAAGAGATATTTTAAAAAGAATATTATTTATAAATAATTAATTTAACTATTTTATTTTTTTATATAAATCAATTATCTATAGCTTTTGTATTTAAGAAGAGGAAGTACTCTTCTAATCTTTAATATATTATCTGATTAGAGAGTTGATATTATCATAAATATAAGATTTATTTTTTATTTTTATTATTTTTTCTTAAATTATCATTATTGAAACTCCCTTAATAATAATCAAGTAAAAGAGGAATAGAAGGAGTTAAGGAAGATAATTATAGTGTTTTAGAAAAAATATATTATATTAACTAATTTTTTAATCGAATTAAATTAGTTAAATATATTTTATATTAAGGATAGGAGGAGTATTAATATATTATTGAATCGAGTGGATTACCTTGGTTAGGCTTCATGAGCAAGAGATACTCCCTCCGATCCAATATATAAAAAGTCTTCTAAAAAAGAATTTGTCTAAAATATAAGAGGTTGATAAACTAATTAATGATCTTTTTTACTTTTACCGTTTTAAAAAGTTGAGAGATATAACAAATAATAAATGAATATTTGAAAATCATATTCTTTAATAAAAATAAAATAGATAAATTTTATTAATTTAGATATATTAAATGAATTAATTAAGTATGTAGACGGAACTATGACAGATGGAGGCTACTCAGATTTTTATGGGTTTTGACGCGCCCTTTGTTGTTCAGATTCCAGATGCTATGCCTCTTGATGTCGCAGCTCCTCTGCTTTGTGCTGGGATCTTAGTGTATAGCCCTTTGAGTTACTTTGGTCTTGACAAGCCGGGCCTTCATGTGGGTGTGGTTGGTCTCGGTGGGCTTGGCCATATGGCTGTCAAGTTTGCAAAAGCTTTAGGAGCTAAGGTTACTGTCATTAGTACTCCTAACAAGAAGGAAGCCATTCAACATCTTGGAGCTGATTCCTTTGTTGTCAGCCGCGAGCATGATCAGATGCCGATATGGTACCTCTTACAAATGTGCTTAGCATATATTAAAATACCAGACAATACATACTCCCAAGAAAAATCAGACCTTCTAATTTTATGCTCGCTTGTAGGCTGCAAGGGGGACTTTGGATGGGATCATTGACACAGTTTCTGCCCAGCATCCTCTGGTGCCATGGATTGATCTGTTGAAGTCTAATGGAAAATTTGTATTGGCGGGTGCATCTGAGAAGCCTCTAGAGCTGCCAGTGTTTCCTTTACTTGCGGGCAAGTGTAAGAAAATAATTACCATTGAAGATTATAATAGATATGTGAAGCTTACAAATGTTCCAACAATATATATATATATATATTGATTGGCAGGGAGAAAGATGGCAGGTGGGAGTTGTGTCGGAGGGCCGAAGGAGACACAAGAAATGATGGATTTTGCTGCTAATAAGCACAATGTGAAACCTGACATAGAAGTTATTTCAGTGGATTACGGGGATACCACAATGGGGTGTCTCCTTAGAGCTGATGTCAAATCTATTTTTTGTTTGTATCAATTATTCTTATTAATATTTTTTTAATAATAATTAAGTAAAAAAAATAAAGAGAGTTAATTAAGAAAAATAATTAGAATATTTTAAAAAAAAATATTATATTAACTAATTTAACTAATTTTATTAATCTAATTAAATTAGTTAAATATATCTTATATTAAAAATATAAAAAATAATTAATATATTACTGCAATAAGTGGATTACATTGGTTAGACTTCATTAGCAAAAGATACTCCTTCCGGTCCAATATATAACAAGCCTTCAAACAAAATTTTAGCCTAAAATATAAAAAGTTGGCAAGATAATTAATAATTTTTTTTACTTTTATCTTTTTAAAAAGCGAGAGATATAATAAATAATAAATAAATATTTAAAAATTATATTTTTTTAATAAAAGTAAAATAGACAATGATTTGTATATTGGCCGCCAGGAGTAGTAATTTGGAAATTGATGTGATTTCTCGTATAGAAGGTCCAAAAGGCTAAAATGACAGTAGAATTTTCTCCCTCTTTTGCTTTTTGTGGACCTGAATCTGAATCGGTAGAATTTCATATGAATCGTAAATGTTTGGGTGCTTTTCAAGAAACGTTGCGTTTTAAGAACAAGTCGTCCAAAAGTCCAAACAATGAACCTGGTCAGCACGCAGCACTGACGGCAAGGGTAGGAGTAGTGTGCGTCATCGAGTATGTCAACACAACGTAACCCTCCCACTCTCGCTTATAATAAATAACCTCCACCACCTTCATTCCTCTCTCGTACCTCTCTCTCTGTCTCCCTCACTCACACACATTAGCTCTCTTCCTCTCTGCTATACTCTTTGATCTTCTCTGTGTAACCTTGAGAGTGTTGAAATGGCCGTAGAACAAGCGGAGTTTGAGCATCCAAGGAAGGCCTTCGGATGGGCTGCAAGGGATTCTTCTGGCCTTCTCTCTCCTTTCAACTTCTCTCGAAGGCATATTTCTTCATTCAATCTTTGCATAATATATAATGTTGCCTTTTAATTTGTCCCTTCCTTCTTCATTTCGTCGTTAACATGCACTGCTTCGTTTTCTTCAGGGAAACCGGAGAGAAGGACGTGGCCTTCAAATTGCTTTATTGTGGAATCTGCCACTCCGATCTCCACATGCTCAAGAAAGAATGGGGCTTCTCCGTCTATCCACTTGTTCCTGGGTGTGTGTGTGTGTGTGTGTGTGTTTGTGTCAAGGTTTAAACTGAAACTCGTTAACTTCATTCTAACGAGTATGATCTGGTTATGCAATATAATACAGGCACGAGCTTGTTGGGGTGGTGACAGAAGTGGGAAACAAGGTGGAAAAGTTCAAAGTTGGAGACAAGGTTGGTGTGGGATGCATGGTTGGGTCGTGCAGATCATGTCAAAGCTGTTCCGAGGACCTTGAGAATTATTGCTCAAAGCAGATTCTCACGTACAGTGCCAAGTACGTCGACGGAACCGTCACATACGGTGGCTACTCCGACTTTATGGTTGTCGACGCGCACTTTGTTGTTCAGATTCCAGATGCTATGCCTCTTGATGCCGCAGCTCCTCTGCTTTGTGCTGGGATCTCAGTGTATAGCCCTTTGGTCTTGACAAGCCAGGCCTTCGTCATGTGGGTGTGGTTGGTCTCGGTGGGCTTGGCCATATGGCTGTCAATTTTGCCAAAGCTTTCGGAGCTAAGGTTAATGTCCTTAGTACTTCTCCTAACAAGAAGGAAGCCATTCAACATCTTGGAGCTGATTCCCTTGTTGTCAGCCGCGAGCATGATCAGATGCAGATATGGTACCTCTTACAAATGTGCTTAGCATATATTAAAATACCAGACAATACATAGTCACAAGAAAAATCAGACCTTCTAATTTTATGTTCGCTTGTAGGCTGCAAGGGGGACTTTGGATGGGATCATTGACACAGTTTCTGCCCAGCATCCTCTGGTGCCATTGATTGATCTGTTGAAGTCTAATGGAAAAATTGTACTGGTGGGTGCACCTGAGAAGCCTCTAGAGCTGCCAGTGTTTCCTTTACTTGCGGGTAAGTGTAAGAAAATAATTACCATTGAAGATTATAATAGATATGTGAAGCTTACAAATGTTCCAACAATATATATATATATATATATATATATATATATATATATATATATTGATTGGCAGGGAGAAAGATGGTAGCTGGGAGTTATGTCGGAGGGATGAAGGAGACACAAGAAATGATGGATTTTGCTGCTAAGCACAATGTGAAACCTGACATAGAAGTTATTTCAGTGGATTACGTGAATACCACAATGGAGCGTCTCCTTAGAGCTGATGTCAAATATAATTTTGTGATTGACATTGGCAACACATTGAAGCCAACTACCTCTTAGATTTGCATATGATTCAAGATTTTTTAGAATACACACACACTTTCAGAGTTGTTTTGGTGCTGCCATGAATCAGTTGTTTTGGTTCAGACTTGTCATATTGATTTTTATATTCACATTCCGTTTCTTTAGAGGGATTATGTGTTGGATGTTGCAGTTTTGCATCTATAAATTAATAAAGCATGAAGGTTTGGTTGTGCAAATATATAACAAATTTATGCCTTTCACTTTTCCCCCAACAACCCATCTTTATTCACTTATCTAACAGAAATAACTAATCTTTTACATGGTAAACTAAAATTGAAATTTTCGCTTGAAAACATGTGTATATATAATACCCAACTATGTCTCAAATATGATTATGATTGCCCATAGAAAGGTACCTATATTTTGAGGGGGGTGGGGAGGGGAACTTCTTTTACCGTCAGGCTCTAATATTTAATTGAAGTAAAAAGGAATGCTTGATTTTTAGACATTTTTTAATTTTTATAGTAATCAGGTTCTCTGTTCTCTCACTTGTTCTTTTGAATTCTTCTGGATACATCTGACGTGACGGGTATGTCGCCTTATGCGGAAACTGTGGATCAATTAGACTAGCCTTAACTAAAATACTTGAGTACAAAATACGGCAGTTTAGACAGGATTAACATTCAACTAAAGGGCACAAAGAACAGATGGCATCCCAAGAAAAAATTAAAAATAAAAATAAATAAGCCCCTTATCTAAATCCCATATTATGAAGCTTAAGCTTGCGAAGCAAACAATGACACAGAATTCCACTATTAAGTACAATATGAGTTTGTCATGATGGTTAGATGACCTAATTAGAAATGAGTGATGATAGAGCACAAACAGATCCTAAGACTATATTAATGGTCAACTTCAAAACTATTTAATTTGAACAAGCTATTCAAAACATGAACTTGCTGTTGCTATTTGGTTAGGTTATGATCTTGAGTAGGAGCATGAAGCAGGTAGCTACATATTAATGACTGCCCTGCACGGCTTCTGTCTGCTCCGTGTGTTGAACATCACTATCCACACGTTGGCCATTCCGGCTAGGCCTATGCTCCTCATTCTCAGGTGATTCCCCAAGTTTTTCCTGTATATATATAAACTATGTTAGAAAGCATGCTCAAGATTTGACAAAGCTTTTCAGATCATAAAGGAATCTGAGTGGAACGGCGATGTGATTCCCTCTCGCCTTATTTTGTTTACTTATTCAGGGTTTTTTACACATAGAAAATACCGGTACAGTCCTTAGCCTCTATTAGGGACTCTCTAGCAGGTAGAGTGCTCATAAATTTCCAAAAGAGACCAACAACAAATATCGAACCATATTCAAGATTTTATCACCTTGAGGGCAGCATTTTCTGAGAGCAGCTGCTCGTACTCACTCCTTATCCGGTTCACTTCAGAGCGGAGAGAAGCATTCTCTTCTTTTAAAGCCTCTGCTCGCTGGGCTAGTTCATCACATTCAGCCTGAAAACAGCAAACAGACACATAAATTAGATACGTGGCAAGCATGATCAGGCAACCAGAAGCAGGAACAGGTTAACTTACCTGCTTGCGCAACCTAGACCTGCGAGCTGATTCCCTATTAGACTGCTTCCGCCTTTGTCTCTTTAGTTCTCTTTCATCCTATATGTTAGCCAGGACAAAAAATGATTTTTAGAGGAAAAGGTGTAAAGAAACCAATCATGCAACAATACTGGTCGTTTGAGAAACAGATTTTGCAGCTATCGATCATTTGTCAGAGATCTAATGCTTAATTTATAATACTACATATCCATACTTTGAAGAAACATCATAGTGACTAAAGAGAATATCCATATAAAGTAGACAAGCATCACAAGACTAAATGCATCTACCATCTACCAATGTCTGCGTAGCTCACTCAAGACCAAAGAATATTTTAATATTTCCTTGGATAACTGACTGTATCAGTATTCCAACAAAACCAACTTTTGGCCATCAAACATACCTAATAGTAAACAAATCAAACAATACAACTGGTAAAGCTCTGTAATTGCATACAGTGGTTTGATACCAAATTCCATACTGAATACCGCATATACCAGATCAGCAACATTATATTCCTTTTTTCAAATCTTAGAACTCACAATTCTGTTTAATTTTCAGAATAAAGGAGCTTAGTTTTACAAGCCTCCAGCATGTAATAAAACTCAAACAGGTTTTAACAAATTTGACAGCTAGCGAACAATTGTTTTTAACAGTGGCTAGTGAACAATTTTATGAGCCTCAGTTTGCAGCAGGAAGTTAAGTACAAAGCTGTCAAAAGGCAAGCAAATTAACATTCTCTACTGATCTAGTTCAATCTTCATCAAACAGCCATAATATTATGAGTGTGTTTGGTTACTTCTTAAAACCATGGTTTTGGAGAGAGAACCATGGTTTTGAGAAAAACCATTCAAACACCTCATAAAATTTAATAATTAATTATCTATGCCAAAAACATGGTTTCAAGGCTAAAACCATGGTTTTCCATGAAGCTAATCTTTTTTTACTTTTTCAAAAGCTATTTTATACTAAAATCACTTTTTATCACTTTTTTTCTAGAAGCTATTCTTCAAAAAGCTAATCCAAACACACCCTATAGGTAGAAAATGGACATGGCTTTGTTGACAAAATTAACCTGCAGCCAAAGTTGTGACTGAACGCTCTCCCGTGATCCAGCAGTAACCATTCCTCCAGCAACAGCAGTAGAAGGAACCTTTCCACGCATTGCAGGAATAGTGGATGAAGCGGGTGCACCCCAATAATCCATTCCTATATTTAAATTTGTTGTGGGACCAACTCCACCAGGAGCACCTGCAGCAGAGATAGGCATGATACTCATAGGTTGATTGACCATATTGTGAGGAGTGTTAAGTCCCCCATTTTGAGAAGCATGCACCGAACCTCCATTTTGAGATGGTTCAGCTGTAATTCAGAGCAAAAAGAAAGGTGGTACCTCAGCTGTGACATAGATAAATTTATCTTCTTATGTACAGAACTCAGAAAAGCAAAGCATAAATATGTCAGACCTCCCAAAGGGTCCTTCCTTCCCTCTGATTTCAGCTGAGAGTCCTACAAAAACAAGAGAATGAATATGTATGATATTATATTAGCCAAGACATTTTACTAAATAAGAATGCAAGAGCAAACATGTCCCTACGTTTTTTTTTCCCCTTCATACACATCTTTTGTTCAACTAAGCAAGTACTGCAAAACTGAGTCATAACATACATATATTGACCATATAGTAGAACTTACATTCTGAGAATTTGCATCACTTCCTTCACTAGTACCTTCACTTGCACTTTCACCACTGCAAATTCAGGTTAGACTATCAGCATAACTAGCCAATATGCAATTGCAAATGGCAATTGAACATACAGAAGTAATCCACTATCAATTCTAACAATAAAACATTTTTTTTGTAGAGAGGGGCTATATAGCCAGAAGATTGATCAAAGTAGGAATCAAGTAACTGAGGCATTGAAAAATAAACACTACTGTTGCAAACATCTATGGGCCTGTTTGGATAGGATTTTAAAAAAAGGCTTATGGACAGCTTATGGAAAAGGGCTTTTAGAGAAGAGTTTATGGAAAAAAAGTGGTTTTGAATAAATAAGTGTTTGGATAGTTATTTTTAGAATGACTTTTTATATTGGTAAATTACTAAAAAGGGTATGATTTGATTAAAAGTAAGAGAGAGGAGAGAGGTAGAGAGAGGAGAGAGGGTAGAGAGGAGAGATGAGAGAGGGTGTAAGAAAAAGTAGGAGAGAGGAGAGAGGGTGTAAGAAAAAGTAGGGGTAAGATAGTAATTGGATAGTCCATAAGTTCTTTTACTGTTCAAAAAGCTAGTTTTAATAGCTTATTCAAAACCATAATTTTAAACTATGGTTTTGCCAAAAGCACTTATGGACAAATATGGCTGTTTGTTTTAAAATTTTCCCAAACCAAGGTTTGGGCCAAAAGCCCTTTTAAAACCATGGTTTGGTACCTTACCAAACAGGCCCTATAATATACCAAACGCCCAATGACTGAAAAAAGGAAAAGGAAAAGCTTTGACATAGTTTTCATCTATGAAGTGCCAACACTACGGTATGGAAGCTGTGTCAGTATTCAATTCACGTCCACTCATGCTATATGTTGGCTTTAAGGAAGCACAAAAACTACATAACACATTAAATTACATGTAGACACTTCAGATTTTCCCATGTCATTGTGCATTCAATGTGGTGTCCCATGTCCATGTCAGTGTCCAGGCTTCCTAGGTTTTCTTGCATTAACATGATCAGAAAAAAACCAAGGGGGGCAAGAATGAAGTAATCAACTTCAGGAATTTTTCAACTGTTTCCACACTCAACTATTTCACATCCAGAGACCTCACCAGATGTAACTAAAAAAACGATCTTCAAAGAGACAAAAGAAGATACTAGAATCAATTCATAATTCGGTATTGCAGTTCAGATGCTATAGGCTTGAAAAAAAACTTCATTTGAATCCCTCGCAGAGGTGGGTATATAGGAAGTTACTCTATCTAAGACATCAGCAGTTTTCTAGATCTTACCTTTTTGAATGAACTCCATTAGCAGATGTCCCTGGTGTTTTACTATGTTCAACATTCTTTCCTGTAATCACATTCAAACTACCCAAACTTCCTTTTGATCTTTTAATTGGCAATTTTTCCTTCACCTCAGGAGGCTTACCATCAGTTTCCATGTTGCCAAGAGTATTGCCCTGCATGTAAACTCATGGGTTTTCTTTACTTGGATAAAGACTGGTCCGGTGCAGGAGAAAAGGACAGATGAAGAAAAAGTCAGAAAGAGGCAAAAAAGCAGAAAGGGTGAAAAACTCACTGAAGGCTCAGCAATACCATTCGGAGAAGGCATGGCAAAAGGACTAAAAGGATAAGATCCCTGTGCAAAATCATGGCAAGTGGCAAACAATGGCTAATGCTTTAGAGATTATGATGATTTAGTAACTATATGACAGCTTCAAGAAAGGATAATTTACAAAAGAATACCGAAGGCATAGATGGATGAGCATATATACCACCATGAGGATACATTGCAACATATGGATGTGGTGGGGTACCATAAGGAGGCATAATATGCTGCAAGTAACAAACCATGAGGATCATGAGAAAAATATTCGACCACATATTACGTAGTATGAGAGGAAAGAGGTACATACTAGGCACTGTGCTGCAAGAACAATTAAATAACAGAGGACCATTCAACAATTGAACATGTGAAGAAGAAGAAAAAAATCTACATTCACTTTTCTTGCAACAGATGTATCATATTACTAGTTACTTTCCTCCAATCCTTCACAAGAGGGAACACCTTTGACATGACAATTTCTTATTTACAGTAGCACACACAAACACAGATTGTGCCCTGCAGTAATCTCTTGATTTAAACAACCATAGCTGTCTGGCACATGCAACACAAATGTTAAGCTAAGCATGTCCTGACCCGCAGAATATCACTAGACATCAATATATTAAATACAATGATACTTTCCATATAGTAGATAGCTCAAAGCGAATTGGACGTGCTTTTGCTCGTTTAAATTGTGCTGACTTATCCGAGGCATAAAAAAGTAAAGTTCATCCAGTGGAAAAACTCAATAAGTTTTCTTCCCTACTAAACGGACCATGAGCAAACTGATTTTCACGAGTGATCCTTGGAAAGGTCTCAGGGCCTCAATGCTAAGAAAACGTTGCAAGCAAAATTCAAGCAAACAATATATCATTTCCCTTGTTTTATATCCACCCAACAACAGGAACTTGGGGAAATGCAGGTCACTATGGTTTAAGAAAAAGCCAGCATTCTAAGTTTGTTTGCAAACATAGTAGTATTTAATTCACTTTTAATTGAACCCCAAGTCTTCATGCCTAGAATAATGGAATATGGACATCTGGATATCAGTAGACAATATAAATATAAGGACCTTAGTCCTATTTCGTAATTCTTAAAAAGGTCGGATTTGATTTGTATTCCAGTAATAAAGGAGATGGTGCCACTTAAGATACGAAGCAAAATTTCACATGCTATCTACTTTATAGGGCTTAGATGTCTCAATAGTTGAATAATAACACTATGTAATGAGGTCACCAAAACCACAATCACCACCTAAAACACCCACTATTGGTGCAATCCCATCTGCACCGCTGATCATCCAGAAAGACTAATATTACAATCACCAGCATCAATGCCATTGCCAATGTTCAATCGCCATCCCACAATCATCATACATAACTCATAAGGGCAATTTTCACCACCATTGTCCTTGCACAACTATCTAAGTCACCTTTGCTGCCCCACCGACCCACCCACCCACATGCCACCAATGGATAACTAACGGTTTTATTTGAAGCCAAAAAATTCCTTCTTTCCTTTTGCTCCAAATGCAATAGAAAATACAATATCCAAGCACTAGCAAGAAGCAATATTGACTTCTTTATGTAAAAAATAAAAGATAAAAGTTGATAAACAAGCATACATATTAGGGGGGAACACACTCAAGCTGGGTGATATTCTACATCATCGTACGTTTAAGAATGGTTATTTATAAGTTATGGGATAATTACCTGGACACCCCACACATATGGGTGAGCTTGGGGACTTGATGCTAAGAACCCATGTGGAGGCATTGGAGAATATGCCTGTAGAAAAAGTTGGGGTACTCAAAATCTAAGCTTAACATGAGTCAAAACATAATATGCCAACAAAATTTTTGTCATAGTAAACCTGAAAGCTGGACCAATCAGGATTAATTGTTCCAGTGCCAGGAGTTGAAGACTGCTCCTGAAAAAACAACAAAAGGCTTTTTTCACCATGTGCAAAGTGCCATTAAACGGTCATGGTAGATAAAAATAAAAGAACCCAGGTGGACCTGTGACATAGCCGGAGGTGTCTTTGGCTCCTTCTCTTTTGGAGTTTTATCCATGTCACCGCTACCCATGGTTTTATATCAGTGCCCTCCAAGAATTTACACTAAACCATGCTGCATCATAAGAAAACTTGCGTTACAAGGAAGCTAACAAGATGTTTCTCATCCGCAAAACAGACAACAAAGTCCCACTGCTCAAAAGTAAAGCCTCATATACAAAACTTTTCGTGTAGAAGCTTCACTGTTAAACCAAACAAAGCGTTACAATCTTTATATTACATTTATGGATTGTACTGGAAGTAAACAAATCAATAATTCATTACTCCTTCCTTCATTCCCAATTAATGTAAACCGTCTAACAACATTTTTTTAAATCAATTTCCGATCTTATCTACGAAACTAGCATTGGTATAGAACTAATAAATTATGTTCAGCTAAATAAAAACACTACTCCATTAATCTCTATAAAAAATGACTTGGCAGCAGGCAATAATCAGGCCCAGAACAAACCAGATAACATTAAGAAAAAATTGAATACATGCCCAACATATAAAATTCAGCTCTTGGCCAACAAAGGAAATATTTCAATTACCACTCATAAAAGGGAGGGAATCGTCACGGAAGAAGGAGAAGGAGAATCGGAATATGCGGAAAATAAGCAAATGGAAGCGACAATGGAGACTAGAAATTAATGGTTTGAGAAAACAAAATTCTTCCGTGACACGTAGGTCAATCAGGTGTCTACTTTAGGAAATATCAGAGCAAGAAGGTGATCTTCCACCTTCGAAGATACGAAAAGATGACAAGGGAAGAAAGAATTGGGGGAAAATCAGACTAGGGTTTGTTTGGCTTCGGTTTGAGTTGGTTCGGGCGTGTTCCCTTCCTCACGGAGAGGAACGCATAGGTCGTCGTACGGCGTCGCTGTCCTGACATTGTCGTTCCCATTTTACACCGCAGATGTGAAATCCCCCTTTTCTCCTCCTGCCCATTTTTTTTGTTTATATATTATTTAAATTTTTTAAAATATATATATTTATATTTATATAAATCTTATATTATAATAAAGAAATAAATAATTCATCTTTTAGCCTCATTTAAAAAAAATCTTTATAATTCTTATACGCAATAATTTAACTAATTAAGTAAAAAAAAATACTTAAATACTTCATATTTTGTGAGTGACATATCATCTGAAATCTATCCAATTAAAATATAAAAACTAGCACATTTTTATTATAGTTGATTGATGAATCATATGAAATAATTCACATTTAAATTTTTAAACAATCAATTTCTTAATTTAGTTTAGATAAATTTTTATTTTTTAAATTAAAATATTTATTTTTTCTTACAAATAAAATAACTAGTGAGTTTTTGTAGATAAATCTTCGGCTAAATTTTTACATTTTATTTATATAGAGTTTAGATGATGTGATACTCTTAGAGTATGTAAGTATTTCCTATTAACTAAAGTAATTATGAGTATTTGAAAAAAAAATTATATATCTTTTATACATTAAGAGGGTTTAAATCACTTATTATATATATTTACACACTTTTTATGGCATGAACCAACCCTAAATAATTAGTATGATTATAAAACAACTGAATAACAAATATTTAAATTAGTAAATAAGTTTAGGATGCAATGTGTGCCTTAATCATTCAACCATGAATAATTCTTACTAGTGTATAAATTTAAAATAAATTAAAGCATTTATTAACTATCTCTATAACAATCGTATCATTTAAATTTTTATCCGTATAAAATAATATATCTATTTTTTATTGAGTATAAGTATATTCTAATTAAAAATAATTTTATTTAAAATAATATCATATACTAAACCTGGCATATCTTCTAATAATAATTTTAATTTTAATTTACTACGCTACGAGAAATTAGTTTTTTGGTAATAATATATCTAATGCTGTTGGCAAAAGAAATTGTTTTTGTTTTTCCTACGTCTCTTTTAGCTTTTTAACATACACAAAATCTATAATGGATCAGATGAACGTAGGATGAGAACTAAATAAACCCATGATTGAAATGCAGAAGGCTTGACCGTAAATTACGATGTATGGCTAAATTTAGGGAAAGCAAATTAAGAGCTCTCCAATATATAGAAAAGCAACATGAACTTATTGGGCTATTAAACAGTTAACCATGATTCCCTCCACGTTGTAGTAGGGATTGAATAGGTATTAGGCTTAATTAATTGGTGGTTTAATTTTATTTTTAGAAATCATTTTTATACTTTAAGAGTCAAAACTACTTACATATTTATCGTATTAAACACAAAATCTGTTAAGGAACCAAAATTTTGTTTTAAGAGCATCCTTTATTCTATTTTCAAAAATGTCCCGAGGCACCAAACCGTTTGGAATCAAATATTTTCGATCCTACTCTCAGCGGGTGGGTTTGAACATATTTTTAAATCTAAACATATATATTCCTCGTTCATTTCACTTGATATATGGGTTGAAATCAGTAATCTAAGTTCCTCACTAAATTTTATTGAAGCGTGTGCTCTGATAGTTATTTTATTGAAGTAATAGTAAGGGTATTTTTAGTAGGATAGAAGAGTTTTATTTATGAAAATAGATGTAGGCTAAATATATGTTTTAAAAATTTGTTTGATAAGATAAAAGTTAGTATAGAATTGATGTATATATTTTTTTATAATTTGAGATAAAATAATCTAAAATTTTTTTATATCTTGGTAAGAATTAAAATTGTCTACAAGTTTTATAACTGGAGGCAAAATATTCTAAAAAAAACACATATTTCTATCATCTTAATTTCTAACTTTTATAATAGAATTAAAATAGCCTAATAAAATGAAAGTATAAATAGAATTGAGTATGAGTGTGCATTATATTATTTTGCAAAAAAAATGACTTTCTATCAATTTGCTATAATTGCATTTTTAGTTGTCCTCATTCATACGTTTCGTGGTCTCTCTAAAGGGAGATCATGATGCATGTATCTATCTTGGTTATGCAAAACTCGTATTATTCACTTCTTTGCATATACTTAAATTCAAAGTTTAGAATCTTATATTAATAAGAGTAAATATAGATAATAAGGATGTGAGTTTGATTCCCATTATAATTATAAAAGCTTATTTAGTGAGCGATTTTGTAAGTCTCTTAAGCGCTCTCTAAATCTCGAAATTGTACCTCAATCTTAATAATAAACTAGTGTCGAACTCACTTAAATTGTTTTATTAAAAAAAACACAGTTTATAACCTTATCTATTATTTTAGTTAACTCATATGTTGCACTTTCAGGATTATAATTATGACATGTAGTATTCTATATTCATATTCTTGGGTTTTCTATCCTCCTTGTACCTAGTTTATATTTTAAGGAAAATTAGAATAAAAGACTTAAGGTAAATAATATTTATTGAAAAAAGACTATAAAAGTTCAAATTATTTAGAATGACCAAATACTAAAATAAAAATTTATAATTCTTAAAATCTCATACATTATTTCCCATATTATATTTTAAAATTAATATAAAATTTATTTTTCATCAAAATTAAAACTTCCGAAATCATCAATGACAATATTTTTTTCTAACTTTTATTTTCTACTAATATCAATATAAATATAAGATTATAAATACTTAAAATTAAGAAATAGGAAAGAAATTATATTCCACTCAAATGAATTACAACAAAAAGGCATACCAAAAAGAAATTATATTAAGATGTTAAAAAAGCCTTATTCCCTAAAAAATAGATTATTATCTTGTTTATATTATAATCATTGTAGATTTTACTGATTATATTAATTTTTTTATTCACAATATTTTTTTGAACTTATAATCATGACTATCACTTTTTAGTATAAAAATATATTAAATTATTTATATTTTAATAAGCTATATTAATATTACATTAATTTTTTTATTTTTAAAACTCAAATTTATTCTTAAATAAAAATAAATCATACAAACTTCTTTTTAATGGTTTAAAACTGTGATTTTTTTTATTTTTTAGACATATATAATAAACTATAAAAAAGTAATTTTTTATGAATAACAAATATTATCAAAAATAAAAAATATATTTTGATGTGTGAACTTGTTGTCTTGTCCGATAATAAAAGGGAAAAAGATAGATTTTTTTTTTAAATTTAAAAAGATAAAAATAGCTTCTGAATTTTAAAATGAATTAGTTGGGTATGAGACCTAATTTGTTATTTGTAAATTTTTATGCAGAGTTATAAATATTATTATGGGAGTTACAAATACTATTGGCAGAGTTGTAAATAGTGCTTTACAAATTTGAGGCAAAAGACGAAATTATACTTTTTATAACTCTGTCAATAATATTTATAACTCTTGTAATAATATTTATAACTTTATCAATAGTATTATAACTCTGTTAATAGTATTTATAACTCCTATAATAGTATTTATAATTCTGCTAATGATATTTGTAACTCCCATAATGGTATTTAGTCTATATACATAAATTTATAAATGATAGATTGAGCCTCCTGTCTAATCTGTCTTTTTAAAAAATTAGAGGCCTTTTTTATCTTTTTAAATTTTAAATGTTTTTTTTTGTCTTTTTTCTATAATAAAATTATAACGCGGAATTATTTATTTCCTTTTGACCATCCCGACAGAATTATATATAGAGTATATATATTTAGAAAAAGGCGGATAACGCTGCCGCAGATTTCGGACGCGGAGTAATATAGGGCCTGAGACCCTTAAAACTAAATTTAAAAAAAAAATAGCTTAAATTTTAGTTTAATTTTTTTTAAAAATAAATAGCTATATTTATCCATAAATTTTTTGGGCTAAATTATAATTTTAAATAAGCTACTGAAACTAGTTTATAGAACAATAAAAAATTTATGGATTATCTAATTATTATATTACTTTTACTTTTTCTTATACTCCCTCCTCTATCATATGTTTAATTAAATAATATCTTTTTAATAATTTATTAATATAAAAAATTATTATAAAAATAACTATTCAAACATTTATTTATTTAAAATTATTTTTTTATAAACTCTTATATAAATTTTTTTTTATAAATTATCCAAAATTTCTTATTTGTTTTATAATTTTTTAAAAAAAAAATTTATCCAAACACATGCGTAAACATAAGTAAACGTAAGAATTGAAAGAAGCATTCCACTTTTGACTGTTAGGAAAATCAAAGGGTTCTTTTACTTAGTTACCCCTACTTTTCTACCAAATTACTAACATTCCCCCCCCCCCCCGGCGGCGGGTTATTCCCTTTCTGGACAATTATGCCCCATCTTCGCCCGCGTGTTTTGTTTTGCCTCCCAATATGTATATATAAACATATATAATTATCTTAATTATTTATTCTTAACCAACTCTTCCTTATTTACTTACTAATTTTTCAGTCTGGCTTGGCTTATTTGCATTACACTTAATTGTGCCATTATTATCTTTATCTTTAGTAGGGATGTGCACAATGCCCAGAGCCCGGTCCGCCCGCCCGAGCCCGGTAAAAAATTGTCCAGCCCGGCCCAGAAAAAGTCGCCCAAAATATATTTGGGCAGGGCAGGGCCGGGCCAAATGTCGGGCAGGGCAGGGCACTGGGCATAGTATGCCGCCTTGCCCATTTGGCCCGGCCCTATATATATATATTATTATTATTTTTATAATCTTATTTTTTTCTTAACTTATTCTATTTGTAACTCTACACTTTTCACTTTAGTTGACAACTCTCCTTGCTCATTTTTAAAGTACTGAACATAACTCTTATATTTACATAGATACCAAAGTTGCTCATATGTTTTACTTGCCAAGCATTCAATTATTGATGTTGCAATACCGCTACAGATATCCGACCCCTACAGATTTCAATCTTTCTTTTTTATATATGCAATAGACTTCAAAACTTTAATTATTATCTTTTTATTACCTTATTCTTAGTGGATTATAGATATTATTTAACTCTTGAAGACATATATATTATATTATTTTATAAGTTCATGATTGCAGATTTTTTTTCACAATATGAGCGAGGTATCACGATTTAGTCATGCCCAGCCCGCTCATGTCCAGCCCAAAATGATTCGGGCTTTTATCGGGCAGGGCCGGACATCGGGTTGCAAAATGCAGCCCAGACTTTTTTTGGGCAGGACACCGAGCAGGGGGCTGCCTTATGCACACCCCTAATCTTTAGTGCTGTGTGGGGAGGCATCTTTCGGTGAAGATAGACCGAAAAATAAAAGTACTTTGTTTTTGTGGTTTTGAAAATTTTACAAGTTTTTTTTAGTATTTTTAGTTTAAATAACTACATTTCAATTTATTTAAAATTCTGAACCAATTAAAACCCCACATGTGTAAGCTCTCACATCCCTCTTAGTGTCATCATGAGGGTATAAGAAGAATGCTTTCGTTTTGAGAGCAAGCTTTTTGCCTCTCAAGTTTGGTATCTAATTAAGGCGTCCTATTTACGTCATTTTTTATAAACTAAAAATCGATAATTCAAAGCAGGGCTTTATTGAACATAATTGTTTTTGTCTATAATGGATAATAGCGTACGGATGTTAAGAATAATACCGCAACGTATATATGTGTGTCATATTAGTTACCTTCTTGTGTGATAACTATAATAGTTAGATAAAAAATTTAATTTAATTATAATTATAATAAATTAATCTATTTAATTTTAATTTTTTTTTAAATATTTCTATATAATTATACATATTAAAAGAGTTTATATTAAAGATAATTTAAAATATATATAATTAAAAATAATACTTTTAAAAAACTAACTCACAAATATTAAATATAATTAATTTATTTTATATATCTAAATTAATTAAATATAAATTATACTAATGATCGACATAGTATTAATCATTTCTATTATTATACCCTGTAAATAATAACATTGCATATTCAAGATGCTGAAAATTAGACTGACCGTTAGACAGTGATTTGAAGGCTAATGATTCAACCGTGATTAGATTGGGTTAACTTACTTAGAATTAAAATGATATAATAATTATAATATATAAAAATATTCATATATAACTATAAAAAAATAATATTTAAATAAAAAAAATTAACTCATAAATGAGTTTAACATTCATGTATGAAACATATATATTCAAACAAAACATAATTATTAACGTACGAATTTGAGGGATTGTTATGTTTTTTAAAATCAAACATTTCAGACTTAAAAAAAAAAATCAAAATGATCACTTCATCAAAAACTTATAATTAAATCAGTTAACTAATTTACTATTCTAATATTATTCAAACTTAATTTTAATAGCATGATGATAACTATATGCGAATATATGTGGGAGCATGTTGTGTTGAGGATTGACCATCAGGATCTAGAAACAAGTGGCTGATTTTTCATCGTGATTAACTTGAAAAGTAAGCATATGATTCAAATTTCGAAGATTTAATGAGGAGCGTAATCTTCTTTATTAAAACGATAAAGAGGTTTTGCCACTTTTAATTAATACTACACGTAGGGAAGTCTTCGTCAATTCATCGCCCTCCCTTTGCTTTATTCTCTTCTCCTTCCGTGGATGACCCTACTATATACATAGATATATTAGTAAATACAATTCTGCATAAATAAGCAAAGGTCGCTTTTGATGAGTTGTAATGAAAAACTCCCACATACATATAACCTAACAGTATAGAAAAATGATGCAGAATTCTCACCCCTAAATAAATAAATCATGTCATACTAATAAGAGTTAGTCACAATATAAAGGATTATAGTCACTTAAATATACAGTACTAATTTTGATTTAACATAATGTCTTTTAAAAAATTAATACCATTTGAGTTAGCTTGACTTAATAATATCAAATATTAGATGATATATAAAAGTAATTGGATAAAATTTATGTCAAATTGTTTATGTCTATTAAATCAAGTTCATAAATAAATTTATAAGTATAAGTATGTATTTTAATAAATAATAATAATAAAATAATAATTGTTCATATTTTATAAGAGAATTTACAAGTGTGTATATATATTTTAATAGCTAGTTATGATAAAATAATAAGTGTCTATATGAAAAATTTTAAATCCCAATTGATATTATAAAAATTAATATAAAATCTATAAATATTAATAAGTGAATTTACATGTACATATATATATATATATTAACAATTAATAATAATAAAATAATAGGCATAATAAAAAAATTTAATTTAATAAATATAAGTAATTTGACATATATTTTGTCTAAAATAATAAATAATATTGTATAATGACTTCCCTAACAATTATGACTTGGGAAACCTCTATTTTAATAGCCTACAATTGAATTATGAAATTCATATTACTTAGAACATAATTGAGTAATAAAATTCATAAGGGGATATCACTTGTACGAAACAAAATTTTAATCCAATCCCATATGATGGCCGAATTTTATAAACATAACAAAGCATAGATAAAAATAAGGGGAAGATTCTCTTTTAAATATAAAAAATAACTAAAAATTTGTAACCGCCACCGTATATACAAGAGCGGCGTGTCTCAGAATAATCTTGAGCACGCAAGGGCATTATTGTACACACAAAAAATTAAACCTGCTAAAGCTGGCTGCCCAAGAGCAAAAAGTATCAGGGTGTGTATCGGCATAGTTAAACAGACAGCCTCTTGTTCACTACCCTAATTAAAAAAAGGTATAGATTATATTTTATAGTCTGATATTTAATTTTATTTGATAAAAATTTTAATTATATTGGGCTACGTATAGATAGGTTAGATATATTTATATCGTGATATTATGCTTATATTATAAGAAAAAAATTTAAAATTATAAACTCCTAAAATAATACTATATTCATATATCTTCAAAAGTTAAATAATATATATAATTCACTGTAAGAATAAGGTAACAAAAAGATAATAATTAAAATCTTAAAATCTATTACATATATATAGAAAAGAAATTTTGAAATTTAAATAGTCTGTAATTACAACTTTACATCAATCTTTCTAATGTTAATAAGGATAAAATATCTGAAAAAATAAATAATTATAATTTATAATGTAATCATGTGATAATTATCAAAGTTACAAAAATTAATATAGTTATAAATTTTAAAAGATGTAACTTACTTATTTAACTACTCATATTTCTAAAATAACATTTTAGTCATTAGTAGACATCATATTATCCCTTTTAAGTATAGTATTTAAGGGAAAAGATAAAAAATAAAAAAATAAATGCTCGTAGGTAAGATAGGGTAACTTTCTATTTGATACCCAACTTAAAAAAAATATAAATTATATTTTTTAGCCTAATATCCAACTTAATCCTATATTTTTAAGCCAAGTAGGATTTATTTATCAGTTCATATGCACATATTGGACCACAGATTTTATACACACCCCTAAAAAGTACGATCACCTCTCTTCAGGGTCTTGAGACATGTAATGTGGCTTCTTCTGATTCTTTTTTTTTTCTTTTAATTATTATAGTGTCTATATAAAATAAAATAAAATAAAAATTCTAATACTTTACGGATGATTGTATTTTTATATTTTTTTTAAATAAAAATACTATATAAAATTGATCCAAGCACCCACCTTTATCGTCATCATCGTCTTCATTTCTTCTCTCTCACTTATTCTATTCTCTCCCTCGCAATCAAATCGGGTCGTGTACCTGTGTATGTCTGAGTGATCGAAGCAAAGAAAGTGGAAGAGCGAGAGAGAAAAACGCAGAGACACAGACGCTTAAATTTAGCTCATATTTATATGGATCGTTTACGTTGTTTTGGGATAATTCCCAAAACTCATCGTTTTCTCTCCTACTGCTGCTTCGTATTCCTCTTCTCCTTCGCCTTTTTCCGCAACGCCGCGTCGTTTAACCTCACCACCACTCCCTTCGACGACGCCTATTCTACTTTGTTCGGTGACGGCAACGTCGTTCGCTCTCCCGATGGCAACGGCGTCCGTCTCCTCCTCGATCGCTTCACCGGTAATTCCATCATTTCAAAATCTCCGCGCGCGCGCGTGATGAGTACTTGTTTGTGCGTATTCTGATTTTCTTTCTTATTCGATGAAACAGGTTCGGGTTTCATTTCCTCCAGTATGTACCAGTACGGATTCTTCAGCGCGAACATCAAATTGCCTTCGGATTATACAGCTGGCGTTTGCGTGGCCTTTTACGCATGTCTTTGACCATAATATTAATTTATTTTCAGAGTCGGATATCTTTTGACAGTTAATTAATCACATTTTCTGGAGTCCGGGGATGAATAAATGAGATTATTGGTGATCACTAGCGTGAAATTCGAAAACACAGTTTGAATAATGAGTATTGGTGATTTGAATTTGTTATAACAGACATCAAACGGCGATGTATTCGAGAAGGCTCACGACGAGTTGGACTTCGAGTTCTTAGGCAATATTGCAGGAAAACCATGGAGGTTTCAGACGAACTTGTACGGCAACGGAAGCACTCATTGCGGCCGTGAGGAGCGATACCGTCTCTGGTTCGACCCAACCAAAGAGTTTCACAGATACAGCATTCTCTGGACCCCAAACAGCATCATGTGAGTCTCATCTTAATTAATTTCTCTATTTATCTTTTTTACTTATAATAATTATAAATTTAAATTGCTAAATTTAATATGTGTGTATTATCCCAAGCGAAAACTGTGCAGTGTTCATGTGTAAATGGCGGGTGGTTTTTGGTTTAGAGAAGTTTTGGGATGTTTGATTGATCACAGGTTTGTTTGAAATTAAAGAGCGTTTGGAATTGCGTGTGGGATACTTTACGACTTGTGAACTATCAATTTGGCCAATATTTTCCAACTTTTTATTGCTGAAAAGATGGCTTTATCTTTATTGATGCTTAATACAATTCATTCATATTCTTGTTGCTAATTTTTAGATACATTATCCCTCCCACAATTACATATAGCCAGCATAAATTCTTGTAATTTATACACTTTTTGAAACAATTTGTCCTTTTTCTTCTGAGCGCATGACAATATATTAGATTATACAAGTTGCATTTCTCACATAAATTTTGTGCTTATCCTTCCGAATAGAATACATGTGATTTAGGAGGACTCTTCACTTTTCTTTTTGGTTTATATATATATATATATAAACCCGAGTACGCACACATCCCCGAGTCACGGTCCTTGGTTTTGACAGAATTTTCAAAGCTTTGAATTGGTCTTGTGACGTGAAAGCTTGAATAAATTGTGAGGGTGGGCAAAATAATGATCCTTAATTTTTCTAAACGCCTAACACGTAAAGTGAATTGACCTCTTATGTGGTTCTAGAATATGGCTGAATTTTCTTTTAATTCCTTCCTTACAAGTTAATTTCTCTGCACATGTATTTGAAAGTTGAAAAAAAAATGAAAGGCGTATTGATCCAATTGGTGGACTTACGCTCTCATATATGAAGAAGCATGTGAACTTGATTCTTTAGTGCTTTTGATACATGGCGCAGCAATTTTTGTTAGATTACCATACTAAGCTAGCTCATAGATTCCTGTATTGTTTGGAAAAACTTTGTCCCCACATTATTATTTCCTCTCAATGAATATTATTCTTTCACATTGGAATATATGCATGTACGCATTTAATGCTACCAACTTTGCTTCAACTTTTTTTTTTCTTTTTAAAGGAGGAGATTATATTAGCTGTAAGTTTGGTGTTTTCTAGAGGCTGTGAGAGGCCAAATTTAGAATATCCAGTAACTTGTATTAGGTTTCTAAATCCAGTTATACCTGAACTAGGAGTTGACCCCCAAGCGATAACGACTACACAAGACGAAAGAGAAATAAACTTCCTCTTGCATATAATTAATTTTAGCCAACCCAGCTAACTTGTATTGGCCTTATCTTCTGAAACAAAAACAAAAATAAACATAAAGGCTATGTTTGGTTCAACGAAGGGGAGGGTAGGTTAAGTTAATTTAAGGGAGGGTAAGGAAAGGTAGGGGAGGTTATAAATATAAAAGTATGGGAAGAGAGATAATATTTTTTGTTTGGTTCAGGAGGAGAGGGGAGGGTAGGTAATTAAAAATTTACAAATATACCCTTTTATTTTTATTTAAATTTATTTACTTTTTATTTAAAATAATTATATCAAAATTATTTTTTCTTAATTTATAAATTTAAAAAACTTTTTACTTTATTTATATATATAGGATAAATTAAAAAATATAATAAAATTTTATAATTATTATATATTAATATAATATATAAATAAAGTTTGTCATGGGTAGAATTGAAATTTTTGTTAAGGGTAATCTTGTCCAAAAGTGGAGTAAAGTTTCTCACCCCTCCAAAAAAAACCCCAATTTTGGAGGGGTGAGAGAAGGGGGTAGGGGAGCAAATAAGGACAAAAAATTTTGCCTCCCCTCCCCTCCAATTTTTGAACCAAACACCCATATATCCTCCCCTCCAAAAACCTCCAACCAAACAATACCAAAAGCTTTTAGCAGCGAATTTTTTATTTGAGAAAATTGACACAAAAAGGGCTCAAACTATTAAACAGTTAAACTAACTTATATCTAAAATTTATAGATTGAATCCTTCCTTCCATGCCCTATCCACTTAGAAAAAAATAATAAAAAGAAAAAGAAAAGATAATACAAGTGTCGTGCGGAATCCTTCCTTTTCCTTCCACGTATTTTCTCTGTCTACTCATTTTTTCCCGGCATGGACCTCTGAAACTTGGTGAATTTTCAGATTTTACATAGATGAAGTACCAGTAAGAGAGGTGCAAAAAAGCGAGGAAATGGGTGGTGATTACCCATCAAAGCCAATGTCACTGTATACAACCATATGGGATGCTTCAAATTGGGCCACTTCAGGTGGTAAATACAAAGTGAACTACAAGTTCGCTCCTTTTGTATCAGAGTTCAAGGACCTCGTCATTGACGGTTGCTCCGTCAACACCATCCAACAAGTCCCCGCCATTGCTTGCTCCGACCGGCACGCCCAGCTTGAAGCCCAAGACTATGCCGTGATTACTCCGGCACGCCGCCGTGCCATGCGGAGGTTCCGGGGGCGTTACATGTACTACTCATACTGCTATGATACATTGAGATACCCTGTGCCGCCGCCGGAGTGTGTTATTATACCCTCGGATAGACAGAGGTTTAGGGAAACAGGTAGGTTGAGGTTTGGCGGCAGCCACCGTCCGCGCCGCTCCAGGCGGGGAAGCCGGGCTTCAACCCCGGTGGATGAGAGGGAACAGGCTGATACGAGATGATCGATGTTGAGATGCAAGTACAGAGAGTCCTTTAAACTTTTCATTTATTAATTAATAGAAATAAACAAATAAGTTGATTAAATCTTGTCATATTCTGAATTTTACGTATCGTTTTAAGAATAGTTTGTGCATAGCAGGGGTATCTGATAAATTTTAAAACTTTATTTCAGACGTTAATATAGGTGGGAATTTCGTCCATTTCATCATTCACCTGCATGTGTGTGTGCATATCAAATATAACAATTACATTTCAGTTGGTTTGAAACTAATTAAAATATTATTAAATTTGTAGAGAAGATGAAGTGAAATAAAAGCAATAGAGCAAGCAAACATGGCATATCTTGTGCAGTTGTATTATATGTTGGAGATGTGGTCTGCCTCTAAGTAAGCAGTATTACCAACAATGCCATGTGCATTTTCACATAAAGAAAGAGTTAATTATTTGGGTATATTAGTTTCATCATATATGACAAAACCAAAAACTTGGAATATGGAGATGAGATGTGGGCCTCTCACAACAAAACATGAAGGTGGACAAAGAATATTCGCGTCAACAAATGGATAATGAATCCGACGGCCTGTTTGGGTCCCTCCCTCGGAAGAGACTCACGTCGCCATTCATGAACTTGAAGCATCAGTTTGTCTGTCAATCAAATGTATGATCTAGTTGTAAAAAAAAATATATCTAAGCAACCAATAGGGGGTTGGTCATAATATGGTGAATTGAGATTCTAATTTTTATTAGAAGAAATATCTATATTTAATATTTAACAATGTCTCAAATAAGATTATCTCTAATAAGAGGATATTTATGTTTAACAATATATATATATGAACTAAGCAATATTTATTTTTGTTAATAAGAATGTGACTCATCTTTCAACACATAAGTTTGAATTCACAGCTAGTGTTAGAACCCGTTGATGGGTAGTTTGCAAGTATTTTCATAAATACATCATGAATTGCAAAATCAACACTCACCAATTTTTTTACAAAAGAAAGTCAATATATAACAAATCTTATTATTTACAAATAATGAATAGTAGTTATTAGAGTGTATAAGTAAAAAAAAAGTGTCTTGTGATGAATAATTACAAATCTAACCGAAAAAGGGGGGGGGGGGGGGAAGCTGCCCACACTTTGACCTAAAACAAGCAGAACGTTAAGTTCAAGGGGTAAAAGCAAAATTCAATCCATGTGGGCAGGTTCTTGACAGCCCTCACCCTAGCAATTTAAAATTACTTGAGAGGGATCATTTTTATTTTTATTTTATTTTATTTTTAACTCAACAATTCAATTCAACTGACGAAAGAGTGAGACATGTGATAATTTAGAGTCTGTTTAATTCATAGGGAATACTATTTTATTATGATTCTAATTGCGGCGTTTGGGGAAGTATTATAGCTCCTGGTGTTTAAATTTAAGTTTGAGGGTAATCGACGGTTCACCCTACTCGATATTGGTATCGCTTAAGAGGAAGGGAGATTTCGTCCTACTCTTAGATCGTTGGTGAGCCTAATCCCTTTATAAGAAATTTGTAACAAACAAAAAAACTCAACAATTCAATTATTTTAGAGAAATTAATTAAGAAATGGCACGATTGACTTAGTGCAAGAATTCAATTTATGAAGAAGAAGGCGTTAAATACAAGCAACGATTCATAGTCAACTTGCATATAGAAACCAATGCATATACACCCAGTTTTTTTTCTTGGATCAACATGCACAGTTTTTCACGAGAAAGAGAAGATCACAAGGTTAAAAGCCGACTTTATAGGTACAGAATATAGATGCTTGCCTTGTCTCTTCTAAGTTTTAATAGCCTAGATGTTAGAATTTGAGTGTTCTGATACACCCGTGCTAGATTAGGCCGAAGTCCACATAATTTAGGGCTCAAATGATGATAACTAAAAAATCTGGGACATTATCTGTAGTTTTCCCTTTTTTGTTTTAATTTTGAGTGGGAACGTTGGTTTACGGACGTGTGATTGAAGGAGAAAAATATAGTATTGCATGGGGGGGTATTTTTCAGTTGAACTCCTTCATTTTCCCAGCAGACAAGTGACCATTTTCTCTCTCCAAATTTCCTCTAGCCTTTCTTTTCTACTTCAGTATATTTTACTGTGTGCGAATACTTAAGTCTTGACTAGGTCTTTACGTGAATATTAGAAAAACAGTCATCCTCCACTATAAAAGCAGTCGATTTTGAACTATAAACAGTTCAAAACTTTATTTTGCTTCTTATTTATTTGCTCACTCTGTTGTAACTACTGTTCAAGCTCATGTATGTCCGTTAAAAGAATCTCTAGCTTCTTTCTTTCTCCCAAATAAAACACAGACATTTCAAGTCAGTGTCCTACACATGTCGGACATTGGGGCACAAGACACGACTTGGCATGCTCCAAAATTTGTCCTCTCATGTCCTGTTTTTATCTCAGTATCCCATGCTTTATATACCAAACACCTTATTCATAAATGTTTCAAAATGGGAAGACAAAATTCTATTCATCATCATGTAGCTAAACAGTTTAGTGAAAATCTACAAGATGAAACTCAACAATAACTTGGAGGACTATGGATCTTTATAGATTTTCTAAATTTGCCATCCACTGGTTTCTACTACGTTTCACTGCACAATAAATATTTCATGGGCGTTGTTATCTGTATATACACAAGCTTGTCATCACCACCATTAAGCATTCTGTTTCACTTCTATTCCTCCACTGTGTCTTCTCTCACATTCATTGCCAACAGAAACATTTAATACAGCAGCAGCGCGTTGAGCAATTTATATGGCAGCTTGGTCTTGAGCAGCAGCAAGGTGGTTTCAAGCATTTCGTGAATTTTGGTAACGAGCAACATTTGGGAAAGTTAGGTCTCCAACATTTGAGGGTCCAGGAACATTTTGTGCAGCTGCATTTTAAGCATTCAGGATCCTTTGGTCTCCAACATTTCATCACTCCACAGCAGCATCTGCAGGTGGAACTGGTGTTTGATTTTGATTGTGATATCATTTGCCGAATCTTTTTGAGACGTTTTCGGGTTGTCATGTTCTCCATCTCCATGATAAATCTGCAGAGATGGCGTATGTAATCGGGGTAAAGTTCCAAGTTGCAGTGCCCACCTCCCTTGATCCACAATGGCTCGTATGGTTCTCTCGCCATTTTCCAGAGCCCATTGCCGTGAAATAAATTGACAACATCATCCTCTGTACCCTGTATTAATAAATTAGCCAACTCTTCTCAGTTTCCAGTCCATAAGCAATTGGCACTGTAATGGAAGCTCATGCATGGCATAGTACAAATGAATATGAATATGATACTCGTAGATGGGATATAATAAGTATCTTTTATATGACACCACGTTAATTGAGAAACTGTAATTCAAATGGTTAGTCCTTAAAAAAAGCTCATGAATGTGACAAGACCCGTTAAATTCTCATGTTGTGAGTCCTGTAAACACCAATATAGATGTTCAAAGGGGAATGTTTCAAAGCGGGAATTCAATACCAAAGTTAGTGAACCTTCTCCCAAAAGAACAGTCTTTAGAATATACCCCTCCAGGCTAAATGTAAGAGCTAGTAGAGAGATTTATTTTGATCCTAAATGTAAGACTTTAATCCACTTTGTCTATAATTTATTACCTAAACTCTCTCTATTGATTGCACATATTAAGGGATTTTTCATTTAAGAAGTAGTTTCCAGAAGTAGTTTCCCATGCAAATATTTAGAAGGGGTATTTTAGGGAAACCAACACACATTTTTTACAAATAACTAACTCAACTAATTTTCCTATAATATTTGATGTTCCACCAGTTATGGCTTGCATATCCTATAATCTTTAGTTTTATTAGTTATCTTGAAGGAAGAAATATCTACCCGTTGCATTTCTCGGATGCTCCCATAAAGAAATAGTACAACAGCATTGTGAAATTACTAGAAGGTAACATAAGAATCATGCCTATTCATGAAACAACTGCCAAATTTTTTTTGTGTCGGTTTCATATAAGCAAAAATATTTGGAAATCAAACATAGAAAGACATGTGCTCTGAAAATATCTTTAAGCAAATGCAGAGGCAAAGTAATATGATTAGAGTGCATCTTACTCACATGTATTACGAGTACAGGGCACTTCACCTTCTTTATTTTGTTGATGTTCTGCAAAGGTAAGAAAACCATTACACCCGGATCATAGCAGAACATACAGAAACCAAAATACTCCCTCAGTTTCCTTTTATATGTAGGAAAAATTTTGTTTCTACTTACATGCCACTTTGCAATTCCAAGGCAATGCTATTTACTTTTCCGTGCGTATTAGTACCCTCAATTATTTTACATCAAACATTAATTACTACCTTCTAAAAGGGTATATTTGGAAAGTAAGTGAAAATTTTAACACAAATAGCGTTCCTTAATCTCTCTGAGAAAACCTTAAATGTCATATAAAAAGATCCGGAAGGAGTACTCTATGAACATTACTAACCTCTAACTAAATCCATATAACATACAAAGGCATCAACAAAGTATCAGTTAATCCAAGATTCCAAAGTTTAAGGGTCTTAAAAAGTGAGCTTTCTTTAATCTTCCTCAAATCTCTAACTAATATATCGTGTCATTAGTTATTACTAATCCAAATTTTAATTTAATTTCTCTATATTTTGTAGCCATGTGAAACAAATTAGACAACAATTGTGCCTGCTTTAGCTTATGAAGTGCTATAATACCGGATTACCTAAGTTTCACCTACCATTATGTCCCACGTTAAGTTAGACAGCCTTACCTTGTACATGTCAAAGCAAAGAGTGAACTTGACATGGCATAGCACACGAAGACCAGAAAGAATGCCACTGTGTAGAACAACACCTCTCAACCTCGGCAATTTAGCTGCCAAGTGCAGTGTTGGCCCACTTCCGACCGATTGTCCATACAGGATCAAGTCTTCTTGGCTAACTCCATATTGAGTCTCGAGGCATTCATATATAGCCTCTATATCAGCATATGTGTTGGATTCACTGGGCTGTATATTCATAGAACAGTTTTCTATTACGAAACAATCTAAGAAAGAGAGACCAGCGTAGAAAAACTATAACATATTTCAGATGCAAGACATAAAGCAAATCTGAAAAAGCCAGCAGGAATCTTTAACTAGTGAAAAAGTTCAGTCATTGAGTTGAAGACATTATCAACCTAGTCAAAGAATCTAGCATCATGGGATAGCTTAATTCCCAAACTTCAACCCTATTATTGAACTCTACTTTTACAGAATTGGATACTACATTCACAAAAAATGAACTCATTTAACATTCAGAATGAAATAAATAGAAGAGAGATTATGATTGGAATTTGGAAAGATAAGATTTAGGTCCCACAGGTAGTCATATTCTTTTGTGTCACCTTCTCTCTCTATTTCTATCTGTAAAAGATTCAATTTGTTAATAGAGGGCATGCCTATATGAGTTCCATTATTCATAAAGCAAACAAGGTCTTACCTTGCCTGTAGAGGCCCCATATCCAGAGTAGTCGTAACTGTGCAGAAAAATATTATCAATACAAGTGTTTGAAAATTGGCAGGATAGCTATGAAACTCTTGAAACGTATGAAATTCAACAGTGTCCAACAAATAAATTAGAGATTTCTCAAGACAAGGAAGGTGAACATGACAGTGCCAGTTAAACTTGTTTGAAACGTTCACTCCTTGGAAAGAGAGAAACAAACAACGATGCATCATCATGAACATATTTCTGAAACGTTCACAGAACGCACATGGAACTCTGAAGAGAGGGATAAAGGAGCGTCCTTCTAAGATACAGACAACGTTAGAGGGTTTGAAAAGAGAAGATCATAACTCACCAACGGCACGAAATATCAAGGGAAACGCTAATCCTTATCCTATCTATGTGCTCTCATCAATCAATGTCGTGATAAAAAAAAACTCTCGATTACTACTTTATACAGAGGAGAAAGTAAGTAAATCCAACGAACGACAAAGAAAGGTCTGAAAAAGACTGTTTCGAACTAACTAATAGGAATAATAAATCCAATCACCTTTTTTCACCCACATCCACTTCATCTTTTTACCTTTAGGCTAGCCACCAAAAACCCACACACTTTTCCCTTTGATTGAAAAGTAGCAGAAGGACATTCACCAGATCTATTTCCTGATTTTAGATCCAAGCTTGGCAAAACACTCAAAAAAGTAAAAAAACCATGAAAAATACATAGATAAATACATACATACATGTATTCAGTGAACGCAATACCAGAAGCAGAAGATGAACTAACTTGAACATGTTTTTAGTGATTATGTTTGCAAAAGTGATAAAGGAAAAAGAAAAAATACTAACCCCATGAGATTAACTCTGAGATTGACCTTGAGCTGCACGAAGAGGTCGTAGAGCTGGCCCAGGTCAGCAGCATTGCCGTGAGAGTAAAGCAGAGTGAGGCGAGCGTAAGGATTTCTGAGGTAAAAAGCCACAATCTTGTTCCCTAACTTAGTGTCCACCAGCAGAATATCCAACGAAGGATCATCCGCGTGAGGAATCGGCATCAGCATGGAAGGCGACGGCGACGGCGGAGAAACCACAGTGAGCTTCCCGTCGGCCCGCTTCTTGAGCTGGTAAGTGGGCGGAGACGGCGGAAAGAAGGCGAGTTTCGCCGCCAAGTGAGAAACCACACAACCCATTCACAACCCAAAAGAAAGAAATTAGAGAACCCCAACTCATTTCACCGTCAAAGACACTGAGTTCATTGCTGCTTGTTAATGTATATATTGTGGTCTCTATAAAGAACTCTGCTTTGTATATAACAAGTTTCTGTGTTGATGAGGAGACATACAGAGACAGTTGATGAGTGGTGAAGAAGATCAGAATGAGCTGTTTGTGGACTAATAGGTGTTGAGTGGTGGGAAAAGAACGAAGAAGGAGATGGCTCTGTGAATAGAGGAGTCTGGTGTTGTGGGGACTGGGGAAGTGTGAGAGTGACGAGAGTGCGAGCAGCAGAGACAGAGAGAGAGAGAGAGAGAGATGGCAGAGAGAAGATGCAAGGAAGGGAAGAAAGGACAGAAGACATTAATTTCAAAATTCAGTTTTTAATTTATGTGCGTTTCTTCATTCTTGTCAGCTCTACAGGAAGAAATGCAGGTCATGCAGCCGTTGAGACAAATTTTCTTTAATAATAAATCACACTTCTCGATTTCTTGGGGAGAAAAAAAAATTTACTCTTCTCATGACAATTTTTGTAATTACAACTATTTTCACATTATTTTGATTAAAATCGTGTTTTAATTAAATAGAACTTTCAAACACATTATTATTTATAGCAATTATCATACACTAAATGGTATTAGTCTAATGTGAATAAAAATTTAAATTTTAATCCGCATATTATAAAAAAACTCATTTCTTCTATTAGGTTATTAGACCTTAACCACGTTAGTAAATAATTTTTTTAATTCAATATCTATTAATATTATTTAAAGTCATAACATATAAATTAATTAATTTTGTATTAATATCTATAAATAAAATTCCCTTGTTTAATCTCTAATTTAAATTATTTTGGCCAAAGCATCTCTGAGAGTGGGGGATAATATGAAGAAAATAAGTGGAGAGAAGGAGTATTAAGAGAAAAATAATTATTAAATAAGTATATAATTTTTTTTTTAAAAAAGTTGATTAGGTTTTGAATATCATTATAAACAAACGTTTTAATAGCTCTCTTTTAGATGGAGCATCTTTTGCCTACCAACTTTTAGATATGTGTATTATGTAAAAAAAATATATGAGAATCTTTAACTTTTTAATTGGTGGAAGTTTAAAGCTTAGTACTTCAACCATAGTTAAATTAAGGTGAACTAAATTATAATTAAAATATATAATAATATTTATATATAATTTTAAAAAGAGTAATATTAAAATTAATAAAGTATTGATCTAGAAATAAATATAATATTCATATATAAAATAACATAAAATTATTAAAATATAAATATAATAAAATATTTTTTTTTATTCAAAATAATATTGTAACTGGAGTTAAATTTTAGTACAATGTTTATATATATACTTACACCATTAGAATCTTTAATCATTATTCATTATTTTAGACAGCTAACCACGTATGAGGGATAAACATTAATCAATTTGTCTAATATTTTAATATATTTGATATTAATTAAACACTCCCCATTTCATTCGAAGTCTTTAAAATGCTGGAAGTGGTGTTTTTTTTTCCGTTGTCCCATTTTGACATATAATGCAAGTCATTTTCATTCACGTAATGACTCGATATATCTAAAAAAAGATAAATAAAATGAATTTAATAGAAATTTCGGGAATAAAATAATTTGAGTAACTTTTTCAAATTCCATTCAATAAATAACAAGTGGATAATGTTGAGCTTATTTAAAAAAAAAAATTGAGAGAGACTAATCACAGCCTCATAAGTCAAACGTATCAATCATCCAATATTAACAGTAATAATACATTGAACAATCCAGATTAATATTAACCAAAAAAACAAATATGATCAAATCAAAACGTGTTGTCTTTTGATGTTGATAAAAATATATATATATATATATATATGACTCGAGTTTTCCTTTGTCACATCAATATTTTATTATTGGCTGTAATTGATGCCTCATTCACAGAATGCCTATGGAAAGAACCAAAAGTGGAAAGAAATAGAAATTGACTATTAGTTCTGTAATTAATTTTTAAATATAAATTAATTAATTAATTTAATTATGATCATATCTAACTTTAAAAAAATAAAATCGTATTATTTACTTAATAATTTATTTAAATTAGTTAATTATTTATTATATTAATTATAATTAATTTATTTAATTTATTTAAAAATTAAATATTTTTTATTTAAAAAAATATAGAGAATATTTATTTGATTCGGCGACGAGGGATACGACTTAATACATATATATGTGTATTATTTCTCTTGACGAAACACCAATGTTCTACATTGTTTTTTAGGAGAAAGCTCGACCAATTTGATTTTTAGTAGCTTGTTTAATCTAACTGTTATTATTGTTTTTTAATATGACTTGAGTTATTAAAAATAGTCAGTAATTTATACCAAGAAAAAAATAGTTGCAATAAAGTAGGGATGGAAAATAGGTCGTGAGTTGTGCAACCCATCCCAAATTGTCCTATTTTAGGGGCGAGCTAGCCTACGATCTATATTTTTTTTTAATATTTTTAAAAATTTATTTTTAAATTTTTAAAATACTAGTAAATTTTTTTAATATTATATTAGCATAATTAAAAAATTATTAATGTTATACTCTTAAAAATTTATATTTTTTATAAAAAAATCTCAAATTTTATAACTATAAATCTAAATAAATATTCACATAATATTAATCAATTATAATATATCAATCAATAAATAATTATATTTATTAATATTTAATAATAAGAATATTTAAAATAATATTTAAATAAAATAAATAATAATATTAATAATTAAAAAAAATGGGCTAGTGAGTTGAAAGCCAGCCTAGCCAGTCTAAACCTATTTTTTTTTTTTTGCTAGTAAAGCTGAACTGGTTTTATTAATTTTATAATAAAGTCTTCATAATATCTAACTTTTTTGGGGAAATTTTTTAAATGTAATTAGCAACCAATATCTGGACATAAATAATAAATGATCATACACATGTTGGATGGTGTGGGGTTCTTGGGGAACATAGATTTCAGATTGTATGGTCTTATCCTTTCTATTTATTTCTATGTTTTGAGTCTTTAGCCTTTCTCAATATAGTTTGATTGGATTTTTTTTTTCACCTAGCTCACCGGAGTTTTGCCCTAACTATATCCGGATTCGACCCGCGTCATTCACCTGGCTATGGTGGGTGAGTCTCCCAACAGAGATTTTTTGCGTACGTTAAGGCTCAAACTCGAGACTTCGTTTAAGTGATATCAAATTATTTACTACTCGAACCAACCCCTTAATTGATTGGATTGTTCATATAAGAAATTAATAGAATGTGGAAACTATTGGATAAGGTAATGGATATGGAGGGCCCATTACTTATGTGGTTTTAAGTCCGACTATATGTGACTCTCTTAGATTCCATTATTCCATAAACATTAATTAAAAAAATTAAAAATAATTTTACTAGATGAGAGCAACGCATTTATTGCTTGATTATGGACTATAACATGATATTTATTATAAATTTATTTTAACTAATTATCACATATTAAAATATATAATTAAATCATTAAATATATTTTAAATTGATAATTTTTTTAAAAAAATTTCACATTATTTTTTCTATCTTTATAAATCATCATTACCTCTATCTCATTTTTCTCTTTTTTTAATAATAATTAAATAAAATTAAAATTAAAAAATAATCATTAATAAAAGAGTATCCGATAGTAACATGGTCACCCTTCAAAAAACTTAGTGAGCAACTTAGGTTAGTGATTTTAGCTTATATATCAAGCGAAATTGACGAGAAATATATATATATATATATATATATATATATATATATATGTTTAGATATTTAAACATGTTAACTCGAAAGACGAAAATCTTATGTTAAATGTAAAAATGCTCCTAAATTAACCTAATTATTAATGAGTACTTACGAATTATTCAAGTCTAACATAAACTTTGAAAGTTTCTCATCTTGAACGAGGCCAATCGACATACAAAGAAAACACAACCATTTTTTGTTAAGAAAAAAATGCACAGCCATGTGTACAACTTAAAAAAAAAACAACTTGAAAGCAAGAGGCAGTTTGGTAATCAATCAATTTAGGAAAATCGGCAGTTGGGTAATCAATCAATTTAGGAAAATAAAATTAATTTGGTCCTGCCGCTATTTCATTGTTTGAGGTATGAATGTATTAATTCACTAAATGAGAGAGGCTAGATAAATTTCCGGCGCTAAAGTCTCAACCAACAATAGTCCATTAGAGCTTGTTGCCTTTAGTTCAATGATCATATGTAATATTCAAGTTACAGAATACACGCAAGCACCAAAATCAAATGAACAAGAGAGTCTAAGTAAATTACCAAGGCTAATGAATTTGACACCTCTAAAAAAAGTTCTGACAGAGAAAGCCAGTAGATGTCTTCCTAAATATGTTTTTGAAACCCTAAATTTGACACAGGAAAATAATATTGAAAAATCCAAAGAAAGAAGATGTTTTACACAATCAAAAATTAAAAACCTAACCTGAAGGCACTGGAGGCTGGAATCGGTGAGAAGGTTGAAGTTATTAAGGTAATGTGGTAACTATATTGGTAACTACTGCAACCCCAATCCCAACTACCCAAATGATGATTTTTAGGATGTATTTAATAGGGGTGTTCATAGGACAAGTCAAGACTAACACATCTATGTCCAGTGTCCCGTCCCGAGGATAGGGCGAGACTCGTTTTGCGTCCCGTGTCCCAGTCAGTTCGGGACGGGGCAAAAATTTTCGATTAAAAAAGAAGAAAAAATAAGGCATACTTGATGTAAAGAAGCATACTCATAAATAAATTGTGGTTCAATTCTCTTGAAAATTTAAAAGAACAAGATATGAGACCTTGAAAAAATCATCTTCTAGTATTAAATATGTGTTCCATGTCTTGTTAGAAGATGCTGTTACAATTTATTAACCCATATAGCAGAGCTTCCTTGGAGGAATGAAGGTTATACCTGATTTACTTTTTCATGTGGTTGTCATCTCTTTTTTGAATAAATCAATCAGTATCACTGTAGGTTAAGATAGCCTCAACTTTATCAAGTGATGTTTATAATCGTCCTGAGTCTATATTAAACATTAGCTCACCAGTTCCCAGACCTCTGTTCAAATTGATCTCAGATTCACATTTACGTATTAGATTTTAATCATACAATTGTTAACATAAAAATTACCCGTCCTGAGGTTTATTCTAAGACACGTCCCGTCCTGAGACTTTCTCAAGAGGTTGTTCCATCCTAAAACTATTAGGACATGTAAGAAAAATCAAGTTGAGAAAAGTCTAAACACCCATAATATTTAACAACCTCATATCTTGAGGCTTCAACATGGATCTTCGCCTTCCTAATGTATAAAAATATATTTTAAACATCATTTCTTAATGTTACTTCAATAAAAATAATGGTATCAGAAAGTACATGGCACACACTTCAATAAAATTTGGTGAGCAAGTTAGATTAGTGATTTCATCCCATTATCAAGTGAAATAGACAAAAAAAAATATGTATAAATTTAAAAACATATTCAAATGTAAAATGTAAACTAATTACGAGGGGCCAAAAAACCTGAGAATATGAATATAGAATACTACACACCATAATTATACCCCTGAAAGTGCAACACATAAGTTTACTAAAATAATGTATAAGGTTCTAAACCTTGAATTTAAGCATATGCAAAGAAATGAATAGTACAAGTTTTGCATAACCAAAATAAACACATACATCTTGATCTCCCTTTAAAGGTACGAAGAAGTGCATGAATGAAGACAGCCAAAAATGTAATTCAAACAAATTGATATAAATGCACATTTTTTTACAAAGTAATAACATGGACATTCTTGTTCAATTCCTACATTTATAAAAGGATGTTTCCACATCATTTCTTAGTGTTACTTCAATAAAATTTGGTTAGCAACTTAGATTAATGATTTCAGCTCATATATCAAGTTAAATGGACGAGAAATATATATGTTTAAGTTTAAAAACATATTCAAAACCACCTATTGATATTAGGATAGAAAATATTTTTTTCCAAATGTTCTGGTGCCTTGGTGGCCATTTTGGAGATAGAATCAAACATGTTTTTAAAACAAAATTTTGGTACCTTAACAGATTTTGTGTTTCGAGATAAATATGTAAGTAGTTTTGACTCTAAAACGGTTTCTGAAAATAAAATCAAACCACTAATTAATCAAACCTAATACCCCTGTAGTCCCTATCATAAGACGCCTTTTATAATAATTATTTGATCATTAATATAAATCAATTGGAAATTCATTAACGTTTACTTAACAATTTTACCTATACAATTAATACTTAAATATGATTCTCATATTTCTCTACTCCTTCAAAATCTCATTAGTGGAATAAAGTTGAAAAATTGTATTAATTTAAAATATATTTAATAAATTAACTTCCATTCCTGAATATGTGTGAATTAGTTGAGTACTTTATAATAGGGAGAAGAGGGAATAATAGACTTGATAGTATTGAGGATCAAATAATCCAATGATTATATAAAAAATAAAAAAAATATAGGTGTCAATGAGAAGGTGAATCTATTTGGAGACCTCGAATCTTAGTGGTGGGAGCAGAAAATGTGTCAAAAAGAGAACAAGAAATAGCAAAATATTGCGTGATATGATAATAGCCAATTAATTGCGCCGTTTGCAGATGCAGTAGTTCCCTGTTGGAAAATGGAAACAGTCCCCGCAGCTCAACGTTAATTTCTTCTCTCACGCCTCATTATTAATAACACTATACGCTAATTGCTTTGCTTAATTACTTTCCTCAAAACTGATGCTCCTCACTATTGGGGCTATATTTCTCCTCATTAAAATTATCTTAATATATTAATGTATTTCAAATAATTTTTGCCCTGCAAGTATCTACTGTTAAATAATATTTGAAATTACATTTGCAAAATTATGAACTTTAAACTATTCAACTAGGGAAATGACGGCCTAATACAAAACTGAGTAAAAGAATAAAAATTACATGTACAATTTTTATAACAGGCCAAGATTTGACTCGGAACCCAAGAGGGACCTATACAGTAAGCAGCTTAAACTGATCCTTGCTCGTGAAAATGATTTTCAACCGATTCTGCCATGAATATGCACAAAGAACCTTTATTGAACAGCAATTCCATCAAACCCATCTGATGAGCGTGAAAAAAAAGTGTTGAAGTGCATTAGTTGAATCGCAAAAGCAAAACAGTTCAGCGGTCACTTGCATCTGAAAGCAAAAGGAAAAGATATATTATACTATTATAGCCTTCAGCCATGTAATTGAATCAGTACAAGAACTCTTCAATTTCAAGTATACTATACATAAGCAACCATAAATGCGGATAAGTTTTAAGCAGTGAAATGTGAAATTCTATTCTTTTAAGACCTCAAAATATCTTTATAGTTCATTAAAACCCCAGCTGGTGGTTAAACAAATTCAAGAGCGATTTATCTCTATGAGAAATCCATCGCTAAAACCCCATTTTCAGGTGAGTAACGATATCTTCAAATGAACTTTTCTTGCGGTAGAAGCACCATCATAAGAACAGATGCTGATTCTGATCCTACGCTTTAAGATATAAACAAATAGTTCAAAATTCTATAGCGATTCACCAAATTTGAAAATTAGAAATGTGCTTGATCACGGATCAGGGTAGAGGAGGAAAACAAAACAAACAAGAAAGAAATGAACCTGAGATACAGCTTCGGATTAAATCCATGGCTGTGACAGAGAGACATTTGGAATAGATGCCACTAATCCTTGTTGGCCATGTATGGCAGATTTCAGCACAGTATATTGCTCAGTTACAGAATTGTAAAGCGCCTGTGTATACGCATCCTTACTCTGATCCATAAACAAATACGAAGATCTTTGAAAACAAACAAGTCTAATCAATGAAAAAGTAAAACTGCAATTTACATGCAGCAATTACTGGTGATATAACTTGAATTTAATTTCAACTCCGCAAAGACAAATATTCGGCATACCACAATATGCAATAATGCAAGCGTTGATTTCTGTAGTTTAACAAGGCGATGGATCCATAATTTTTGGGCCTACGATGTTAATGGGCCACACCAAGAGAATGAAGACAAGATTAGGGGGCAAAGGCTGCAGAGTTTCATCAATGGAGGTTTGCTTAGTAATTTTCTTGAAAAAATACTTTCATAGCCATTTTCAAAACTTAAAAACCTGGTTTCCGAGCATCAAGCCATGGTTTCCCAGATTACAAACAGGGTGGGACAAGACAACTGGCGCCTTTAGTGAAGAAGCTTAAAGTAAGAATCACAGATGGAAGATGGAGATGCAAGAGAAGTGGCGGAGAGATGTGGAAGAGACGAGTGAACGCATTGAGGAAAGAATTACGAAGGGACTTCTCTGTTGAAAATGTGCCAAAGTCCATGGGAAGGCCAAAAAAACTATGCAAGTAACAAGGGAATAGAAAATCATGTGGTCAAATTTATCTAACCTTTTCTGGGCTTTCACAAGCAACAGTGGCTTCAGAAAAGCTTATCGCTGGAGCCACTGATAATCCAACTCCATGAAAGGAGATAATTCTTTTCTCTCCGATTTCTTTTTCCACCTGCAAAACTTCTTGGTCACATTAAAACAGGAAAAAGAAACTTATATATGTATATGCGTGGAATTACCTGATGGGGAGGTGGCATGATATCATGGCACAATATTGCCAAAGGATAAATATGACCTGGTCGACCAGAATGTTCAGCAAGCCTTCTCATACTGTCTACTGAAGAAGCATCAAATGGTGCCTAAATGCCTTTAATCAGTATGAAATGATTATAAGATTGGCAAAATCATATGCTAGCACCGCTATGCATGCAAATCCATTGGTTGTGACACGAGATTGAGACACTAGTCCCAATATTCATCATTTCATACTAGTTAGCCTATGTGACAAACCAACAACTAGCAAACCAAAAATTGTCCCAGTAATTATTTACAGAGATATAGATATATATGGCACCTGATTCACAGGCTAAAAACTGTAATTCACTCATTACGGAGAGTTTATCCCCCCATATAGCCCAACAGTTCTAATTTCAGGGCACTAACCAAGCTTCAGCTTAGTTTTCAAATAAGTACTTTCAAGTTTTCTTTTCTTTTCTTTCAAGTTTTCAAAAAATTCTTGTTCAATGCAAACACAAATCACTTGATCTTACACCTAGTAAACCTTTATGTTATATATCAATATACAATGTCCTCATGAATATTTTCTGAAGGTCCAAAATGGTATAAGCATGTTAAAATCCAAACTACAATGCATTTTGATGTTTTACTTTAGGTAAAAACTGTGCTTACTGGTAGCCATTCTCCGGTTAGGGGATCTGGTCTATCCCTACCACCACTTGCTGCAATCCAGACTATCTGTGACCCACCCCTGCACCAAAAGGCTGCATTTGTCATATGGATTGCCAACATGGCGAACATGTGACCAGTGAGAAGTCATTACCAATAAAATACACCATCTAAACTCAAAAGGGAAACATAACCATAGGGCTGTGCATAATGCCCATGGCCCGGTATGCCCAGCCCAGCCCGCAATAAAATAGCCCCGCTCAGCCCGATAAATATAGGGCAGGGCTGGGCATCGGGTTACAAAATTCAGCCCATACTTTTTTCGGGCTGGGCACCGGGCAGGGGGTTGCCCTGCCCTGCCCATGAGCACCACTTCTTTTATTTTTTTTACTTTTTTCCCTAAATGCTATACTTAAAAGAGAGAATATGATAGTTACTGGTGACTAGAGATTCATTTAAAAAATATGAGTAGTTAAATATGTAAGTTGTATCTTTTAATATTTATAACTATATTAATTTTTTCTTTTTTTCTTTTTTTTAACTTTGCTAATCATCATATAATTACATTATAAATTATAATTATTTTTTTTTCAGATACTTAATCTTTGTCAATATTAGGGAGATTGATACAAAGTTACAATTACAAATTACTTAGACTTCAAGACTTCTTTTTACATACAATGGATTTCAAAAATTTAATTATTATCTTTTTGTTGTTTTATTCTTAGTAAATTATGGATATTATTTAAGTCTTAAAGACATATGAATATGGTATTATTTTATAAGTTCATAATTGCAGATTTTTTTCACAACATGAGCATGACATCAAAACTTGGGCATGCCCAGCCCAAAATAGTTAGGGCTTTTACCGGGTAGGGCCGGGCATCGGGCTGCAAAATGCAGCCTATACTTTTTTTGGGCAGGGCACCGGGCACGGGGCCTGCCCTACCCAGCCCTGCCCATGTACACCCCTACATAACCAACACTATCATTAGATCATTTGTTTATATCTGCGTGCTAATTCATAAATTTTGATATTTCTAGTAAATTATGGACTCAAATTAATGCATGACACCTTATTACTTGCCAGAGTGTATTGCTTTATGGTCAAACATTGATGTACTACATTCTTAACAGGGGAAAACCATAAAAGCTCAAAAGTTCATTCATAAAGCAGAAGATGCACCTTAAAAGCACAGCCATTTCCTTCAAGCTTCTTGTATTTGCTTTTCTTTTCATCTCTACAAGTTCTGGATCATCCAACATGTGCTTTTTTGAGTAAACACAGATAAGATTCCTGTAAACATAAAATTGAAAGTCAACATTTAGCAAGGTCAACTTCATTTCTCAAAGGTAATATGATTATAACTCTAAATTAGGTATACAGAAGTATGAACAAAACCTGCCAATACTAAAGGGTTTACACAAGGGATCTGTTATAACTCTATCACCTGCAACATATGTCTACAAAGAGAAGAATATGATCACTGTAACATTTATCAACATGCATTATAATTTATAATTTATAAATTTAAGTTTTGTATTTTACCAAGCTTTCAGAAATATACGGGCATGCTGTTTCAAGAAGCAGTGCAATAACGGCCGGATCTGCTTCAGTTTGGTGATTTGATACTAATATGATATTGTGTCCCTGCAGGTGATTTTTTCATTCTTTCATAAGTGCCACCTACCTTATGAACTTTAAGATGGATGGGGAAAATATACTCAGGAATCTATTAGTCTAAATCAAGCTTGATATCTCATAAGAGATTGCGGATATTCTCTAGTCTTTTGTCTAGTTAAAAGGAGCATGCAGGAAGTAGCTCTAACTTGGATATTGGAAAAATAAATGCAAAACAGTCAAGGCAACAGAAACACCATAATCTAAAGATACCAAACACAACTGTGACAGGAAGCATCTTAACCAGATTTACAGGACAACCAGAAAATTGCAAACAGTCAAATCAGCTACATGACTTGGGCTAGACGAACATGAAGACTTCACACTATGCACAAGTCAATTATCATGCAAATTGTCCCCAAACTAAAAGGACAGTCTACTGCACAAGTCTGATGGACATGAAGACCTCACTCTATGCACACATGCTTAGAAGTTAACCTTTATAATTTGCTAAAAAAGGCAGATGCTACAAAGGAGGAAACTTGGACTTTCTATACCATGCCTCTCTCTCTCCCCACTTGGTGATAAAAGGCTAATTATATGTTTTACCAATAATGAATAGGATATAGAAAGCAAAGAAATCTAGAATATAAAATTAACTTGCTAGGAATTGGCACCTGCTTAAGTTTCTCTTCTATTTCATAGAAAAGGGAAATGTTGCCAACATAAGAATTTCTGCAACAAAAAAGATCACATTCATTTTTGTTAGGGTTCCTAGGCCTTGAATTTGATCTATCCATGACAAAAATAACTGTGTTTAGGGTATATAGGGTGATGCATAAATCTTTTTATATGGACAAAAAAAAAATCTAAATAAGCAAACTGAACTGATCTATGCCAGTTAAATCAGGAGATAAAGGAGATTTTAATTTGTAAACTTACCTAAAATCAATTAAAGGACGAATATAATTTTGACCAAACATGTAGTAATCAAAAGGATCTCGCTTTGCCTTGTGGTGTGGTTCAAAGATGAAAGGATCCTGGAGAAATGTTTTAAGCATGATAATCATATATGGTGAAAACATCAGGAAACTAAATGTGCATATATATCAAGATGCCACGAAAACAATTTTCTTCTCTTTTCTTTTCTTTTTTTTCCTCCCTTAGTAATGCAAGTTTTTTTTACTGACAGAATTAGTGCAGATAATACTATGGTCAAAACTTACCTCCACATCCAAAAATATGCGATCCAATGCAATAGTCATATTTGACAATACAATCTCATCTGCCTTGGGGTGGCCACTTTTTATAATCTGAAATGTGATAGCATGCATCCGAGTTGTATTCAACTCATTTAAGTCATTCAAACGCAGAAATATAAATGGATAAACCTGGACGTCAAACTGCAGTGCAATGACAATATTAAAACTGTTTATGTCCTCATAAAGTATATCCAATTATTCATGCCAATTAGCCAACCGTGACATGAATTTTTCACACCCAGAAAAGTTTAGGTAAAAAATAAACCACAAAAATGCCTACAGTTTTGGAGGTTCATTATGAAATCCTGAGTACTTGCATGATTTCATTATGATGTTAGGAATGATTTAGTCAAGTAAATAATGGTCAAGTATTTCGTTTACATAATATTTATTGCAAAATAAAGTGATTCCGAACTAAATAAATCCATTTTGTATGCACATGAAAAAATGAAAAGCTCACATGTATTTAGAAGGAAGGCATCTAGAGTCATGCGCAGACTAGTATGAATAAAAAAACGAACAAAAACATACTGCATTTTTATAATTCTGGTACAATTCCTCCATTCCAGCAGCAATATTAGAAGGCAGAGATCCTGCTTCTGCTTCCTTCCTGATTCTCGACAGAAGTTCTGCAAAAAAAGAAAAGAAAAGAAAAAGGATATATTAAGCAGAAGTTAAGCAGAAAAACCAACATTTTAGGATTCGATACAAAAATTATGCTGGGAAATAAGAGTACGGTAAACTAAAATTTTATATAGCTTATGAATTCCCTAAACAGCTAAAGATTATTCAGAATATAATATACTTCCGCCTTCTCTTCTTCCAAATTCTTGTATATCAGACTAATAAAGTGAGTATTTCTTCATATTATCATCTAACTTTGCACCTCTTTATTCTATTGAAAAATCTAGATCCCCCCTCTGCCTCTGGCTTAGAACAGAAGTACTAAACATAGCAGGCATCTAAAACTTCTTTTTCCCATACTCAGCTCAATGCTACCCTATTAATGCCTTTCCCTGTTTCCCGCTCAAAATTTGGCTTGTGACTATCCCAACAGTATGTAAGAAATGAAATTAAATGTTTCCAAAATCATGAAGAACGTCAGTAAACCCAAAAGGCTTAAAAAAATTACAAAAAGAGAATAAAATAATCCTTTAAAATGCAAGATGCACTTTAGAAAGTAAAAGCTAGAGAGCAAATTGGATAGCTGTATGGGAAAAAAACAGATTTGTATTGTGAGACCTGCAACTAGATAATTTATATCTTTGAGAGAACCCACTCTTTTGCTTTTTACTAGCACTTTATCCTCAAAAGTCCACCCTTCAAGGGAGCCAAATACATGAATTGGAGCTTTCAGTTTAAAGTTTAACCTAATTGATCAGATCATTCTTCCAATCTTTACACAATGTCAGAAGATTTCCTAGTTTCTGAACCTTTACCTTGAACTTCATATTACTGTGAATAAATCCATAGAGAGTTTGACTCAGCACAAATTGGTGAATGATGTTATTTGGAAAAAAATTCCTGTGAATAAATCCATAGAGAGTTTGACTATTACTGTTTCTTTCTAATTAGTAATTACTACAGAAAGGTTCAAAATGAATAGCATTAAAACCAAATGGAAGAATTCGCAGTGACTCGTTGAGCAGAAAATTCGAAATTTATAAGCAAATTGATTGATTCTACTCCACTATTTTTTCCAAGTTCAAACAATGATGTATATTTATTGCTAACTCCGGTGCTTAATATAAGAGCTAGAGCTAGTAATGCAAATTGCACTTTTCTCATCGATTACATAACCAAACATACTACTTTCTAGATTCATTGTACTCCTCATTACTCGACAACTAAACTGACAACGTCAAGAAGCAGTTCCTTGTAAAGAGATGGCAATTTGCCAATAGTAAAGAAGAACAGTGAAATAGAAAACGTCGGGAAAAATTCAGAACATTAAAGACATGGCAATCAAGAAATCAGAACCAAACCTTCCTCGGTGCGAGCATTGAGAAATGCTCGCGAAGAAACGGAACTAGCCATGTCATACGGAGAGTTCTTGCCCGGAAACACATCCTCCTTAGCTCTAACCTTCAATGAGTTAAGTGAGCAATAACAAACAAGCCTCAGAGCAGCGGATCGCAGAGCAATCGAGCCAAGCCTTAAGTGAGAGTAAGACGGAGAAGAAGACGATGATGGAGAAACCTTTGCTGAGCTTGCGGCGAAGAATGTGGATGATGTAGAATGAGCAGGAGAAGAAATGACAAGCATGGCCTCCTTTGGGAGGCCGAGAGAGTTGGCTTGTGCCGCTGAGAAAGGAACAAGTATACTCGTAGTTGAAGCCATGCGAGGAGCGAGAGAAAGAGCCAAGAGTGACGATGGGCACGGGCCTTTTATGGTGGAGGGAGAGAGAGATAGATCATTCTGTTCGTGATGTAGCCACCATCGGGAAGCCGCCGTTCGATGTCGATGGAGGATTGGAGATGAACCCAACTCGTGCCGCACATTGGACGGCGTGCAGCGACGGATAATACGAGAATAAGTTTATGTTTTTTTTTTCATTTTAAAAAAATAAGAACTTGGAGATATTTTTCTTCCATGGAAAATAATAATAGAACCTTCTAACAAAAAATAATATTTATAGTATATAGATAATTTTTGCTGAAATATTTACTTATTTATGGAAATATAATATATTATAATAAGTAATTATAATTCTGACCAACCTCTCATATTGTTTAGAAAAAATTGTATTTGAGTATTTGTTTGAAGAATTAACTGCCATATGTTACTTAAATTTGAATATGATACTTTCTATATTTTAAATTATTGATTTTTTTTATGAAAACATATAAGTACTACTAAGTAATTAAATTTTTAAAAAGATATTTATGATCAATTTTTTAATTTGTTTATCAGCACAGTTTATAATTTTATAACGTAACGTCAGAATTGTTAGCTGAAAAAAAAAAGTTAATCACATATAGCAATATGAGAATGAAGAATCCAAAATGTCTTACTGCCCTGGAGTTCTCAGGGAGGCTGAGACTATATTAACGAAACTAAGGTATTGTTTGGTTGGGGGGTTTGGGAGGGGAGGGGAGGGGAGGAGAAGTATAAATGTGTTTGGTTGAGAAAAATAGAGGGGAGGGGAGGAGAAGTATAAATGTGTTTGGTTGAGAAAAATAGAGGGGAGGGGAGGTTAAAATTTTCGTCTTTTTGTGAGTATCTACTTTCCGTCACCTCCCCTCTAAAATTGAGGTTTTTTAGAGGGAGAGAAATTTTTTACCCTAACTTATCAAAATTGTCCATACATTCTTTTAATATTTCAATCATACCCTCTTATTCCACTACTGTTTTGTCAAAAGGAATTACCGCAATATTTTTTTTTTGGTACAGGAATTACCGCAACATGCGTGCTAATATTGCTGCACCACAACCACTAGGAATTGGAAGGTATACATTTTTTGACAAACGAAGCAAGAACTGACAAGAAAAAAAGGGAGATATGCATAGGCATATATATAATGAAATAAATCTGAGATATAATATTAAAATTTTATCAAAATTTTTTAACTTTGTTAATTTTATCATATATATATAAATGAGGTAAAAAAATTAAATAATTTATAAATTAAGAAATAATAATTCTGATATAAATATTATAAATAAAGAGTAAATAAATTTAAATAAATAAATAAGGGCATATTTGTCAATTTTTAATTAACTCCCCTCCACTCCCCTCCCGAACCAAACAAAAAATATCATCTCTCCTTCCCTACCTTTACACCTATAACTTTCCTTACCCTTCCCTACCCTCTCTTAAATTAACTCAACCTATCCTCTCGCTAAACAAAACCTAAAACTATGACTACTGTTAAAGACCATCCATTACACGCTTATTTGCTACCATGTTAGCCTTTCTACTGTGCACAAACGGAAAACTTTAAAAGTCAGTTCTTGCTTCTCATGTTGATAATCAAAATCCAAGCTTGAGGAGTGTGTTCCTCTATTTGTTAGGTGAATGTTAAATCTGTTGATGGCTGCTTTGAATTAGATTCAAAGACCACTTTGTGAATCCAAAGGTCCTATGCAATGTTCATCCCTATCATAATTGCCATCCTTCCACTTCCACATAAAAGCATATGCCAAGGAATTTAGATTTAATCACTTTAGATTTAGATAATTAAAAAATCAAAAAATTCATAAATATAAGCGAGTAAGTATATTGGTGTTGATTTAATTAAAGAGTGATTAAATAACTAATTTTCAGTTAAAATTAACTTGGGAGTCTAATACTAAACTTTTCGAGTTTATTTTTATCTAGTAATATTTATTTTAATTTAATGATATCTATTTAATTATTTTAAAAATATGTACTAGCTCGCGTATGTGGTTTTCACCTCATTTTTCCTATACAAAATTATATTCGTTTAGGATGACGATTAGACATTCAAGAAACACTTATCTGCATAATTTAAAATAAAACTCTTCCCACATGCTACTACGTATTTATCCTGAGCGGGTGTAAGGAAGAGGGATCCATGAAACTTGAAAGACAAGGTGGATTTATGGAGCCGAAACTAGAGCTTCAGTTGAGTACAAAATAGCATAATATAATCTATTATCAGTAAGTTTAATTGATAAAAGGTGAGACATACGATTATTTATAATGTATTTAAACTATAAGGAGTACAATTTTATTGTAGTTCCAGTCGCGACGTTTTAGGAGACATCATAATTCTTGGGTACCTAGATTTACGCTAGAGGATAATAGATGACTCGTCTTGTCCGATATTGATATCGCTTAAGAAGAAAGGAGATTTTGCCCTACTTTTAGATCGATGGTGAACACAATCCCTTTTCTATAATTTTTGTATAAAAAAGAATAGCATAATATAGTGTTTAAAATATTAATTTTAAAAAAACTTATAGTCTAAATTTAAGTTTAAAATTTTTTTAAAACTAACAATCATACTTGTCTAAAAGAATTTTTAGATTAAATCATAGTTTGAAATTAACTATGATTTTAGATAAATTACTCAGAGTAATTTTTAGAACAGTAAAAAAACTTATAGATTACTTAATTATTATTTTATTTTTATTTTTTTACACTCTCCCTTCTATCCCCTTCTTCTCTCTCTACCTATTGATGTAAACTCTCCATCTTTAACTCCTTCATCATTGCTTAGTAACCGTCGTCAAGCTTAGGTGCCGTCATTGCTCGTAGTGCTCCTCCATCTATTGTCAGCGTCATCGTCTCTCTCTTTTTTCTCCTCCGTTCGTAGCCCTCGTCTCTGCCCACACACCAGGTCGTCGTCTCACTTTCAGTGTCAACCTCCATCCGTCCTAAAAAAAAGATGAATGAGGATGAACAGTATCAAAAAGTGTGAGGCTACAGTAATTTTTTTTAAATTTTATTTTTATCTTATTTTTTTATAATAATTTATTAGTTATAAAATTTTTTATATTAATGACTATCTAAACACTTATTTTTTTAAATTATTTTTTTATAATTTTTTTAAAAAATTATTTTTAAAAGCTTTACAATATTTTGTTTATAAATTTTTTTAAAAAATTTATCAAAACATGTTCATAAATAATTAAAAATATGCTTTAAATTATTATTTTTAGAACAAAAAAATGCTTTAAATGATGGGAGGAGGCAGGGGAGCCCGGGCCTGCTCAAGTCAGCCGAGGACGGTCCAATCAAAAGGAGGCTGTGACAGAAATGACAGGCACATGTAACGATATCATTACTCCCATTGAACAAAAGTTAGCTTGATGATGATGGTGGGGCCATGGGCCATGGGCCATGGGGCGAATTTTGGATTGCTTTTCCTCCAAGCAAAAAACGACTTGTACAAATGAGGGAGAGATTAGCAGGTTTAGTTCGCCGACTCTAGTCCAAAGTCTGCCATAGTCTACGGCGTCGTTTATCCCGCCCCCCGCCTTGCTTCTTCGTTTTCTCTAGTTAGGACTTTGCCTCCAAACTTTGCTTCAAACCTATTTTAAAATCGTTTTTAGAAGGCCCAAAAAAAAAAATCCTCCTGTACATCGATTTTTGAGGAGCCGAAAATAAAGTATCCGTGAATTTTTTTTGTTATGTGCATATACAGGTAATTCCTTGTTTACTTATTCTGATCTTTAGTTAACTTTTTATTTGTATTTGTATTTCGCATTTTCCCTCTGTTTCGAGGATTTGGATTGATGGAAATTATGCCTTAAAAAGTTTTCGCGTTGGTTGACTTTTCATTTGGGGCTTGAATTTTATAGATCGGGTTTGATTTTTTATTGTTAAGGGTGCCGGAGTCTACTTCTGGGTTTTAAATCGGATTTCGTGGGTTTCCGTACATTTTTTTGGTTCGATTTGGCGAAAATTCGTAGATATGAGACCAACGACTTGATTTTGGCTTGGTAATTTTTTAGCGAGTTTTATAGTATGTATTGTTTTTCTGTAGAATTTGGAGCCATAATCTGTATTGTTGTTGACAAAATTTATGATATCCAGTGCTTTATATTTATGTTCGGTTGTCTTCATCATGCATGATGCACCCCCTTCCCCCTCCCGGCTCATAAAAGATTAGAACTTCTCCGGTGAACTTCTCATTTTCTTGGAAATTTAATCTCACTGCTTTGCTGTCTTAACTTGGAAATCCTGCACTTGTTAGTTTTGACAATTTCTAAGTTTTTGGGTTTTGGATTTTTCATATTGAGGAAGACGTCTTTTTCTTATTTCCTTTTCTTTTATCAGTCTTTCGCTGAGATAAGGTTTGTATGCTATTACTTCAAATCTCATAATGAGGAGCAGAGCTGTGTCCTCCTGTAGAGTGAATAGAGAAGTAGATTTTCTTCTTCAATTATATTTAGATCAGAGAGAAGAAAACATGTACAATATGAACACTAACTTGTGTTGTCATGTAGACCATGCCATCATGTATTAAGTCTTAATTGTTTTTGTCAACATTTGATGGGCTAATAATCTTACATATTCATTCAATTTTCTCACAAGTTTTGAATATCCAGGAAATGCAAATTATTCTTGATATCATGATTCGCCATTGCTGCTCCAGTCTCTTTAGAACTGCTCAAGGTTTAGAGTTTATTTGAGTTCCGTGTTTGAGCTTTTGGATTTCAGCTTGTTTATAGATATTGCTGAAGTAGATCCACATGGAAACAAATATTGCAAAGGCACTGGATAGAGAAGTGCTTAATTTGAAACGAAAGCAGGCTACTCAATGTGCTGCAAAATTAAATGGAGCTTCCCACACTGTGCTACCTCAATGGTCATCCTTAACATTGCCAACAAACAATTATGTCAAGCGGAGGAGATTGGGTGAACATACAAGCAAGTATACCGATTATGGGTCTGATTTCAGACAATCTTTACTTAGATGTTATTTGAACTTCAAAAAAAGTGGGAGGCCTGAACAGTTAATGTTCTATCAGAGCGGTGAATGGACAAACTTCCCTGAGGATGTTGTCAATTTGGTTAGAAAAGAACTAGAGTTAAAGAAGGCTTCTGTGGAAGTAGAGTTCAATGGCTGTCGTTGTTTGCTAGATTTTCTGCACATGTATCAGATGGACTTGAAAACTGGTTCACGGCAACCTATTGCATGGATTGATGAGAAGGGGCACTGCTTCTTTCCTGAAGTTTGTGCTGCTTCCGATGAAAGAGTTCATGAACATCTGTGTGAGGAGCCTTTTGAACCTCATGAGATAAAATTGCATTTGGAAATTGAAATAAATGGAGTGGATGAATCCAAGTTGAGGGAATGTAGTGGTGAGTCAAATGTGGTATTAAATCATGTCCAAATTGATGCAAAGTACCCCTGCAATCAGTATGGCGTAGAAGTTGAAGATGGTAGTAATGAGCTGGATATTGGAAATTTTGGCAAAGCTATTGAACAAAACCAAGAGATAGGTTTAGATGCACATACTGAATCTGTAAATGGAAAATTGGATTTGGATACTGTACAGAATTTATTTCTCAAGGGCATGAATAGTTGTGGCGCCATTGACATAGTGGAGATATACCGCTGCTCAAGCACTTTGATGCAATCACGATTGGAGCTATTCCAGAAGCAGGCTGAAATTACAAAGAAGTGTCGTGCAGATGCTAATATTCAATGCGGTTGGCTTGCTTCTTCAAAAGGAGAACTGTCAACAATCATGAAGTATGGGCTTGGGCATTGTGGTCTATCTGCAACTAAATCCACATATGGTGCTGGTGTTCATCTTGCAGCTGTTAACTGCCCTAACATTAGGTTGAATTTTCTTTTGATCTTAATAATATTATCTGACTTTAAACATGTCTGGATCAAATGAACTATTTGAATGTTCCATGCAAAGCTTCATGCCTGTTTTGCAGGTCAATATTGTTAGATTTTAATGAATTTTCTATTCTAACAAATTCTGGCATTTCCCTGGATTATGTTTCACTATACTGATTTTATATATAATATGTTCGTGGTTCTTTTTTCCCCTTAATGTACAATCTTCTCACTTTATGAACTCTTTTCAACCATTTTTTCTGATATATGTTACTAGATCTCTTTTTATTCACTATGTTTTATTCTTGTCACAATACACCCATGTCATGTTTACCTTTGATTTTCTTTGTAGTCTATACAATTCATAAACTTAATTGTTTGCCTATGAACTAACTAATACGCTCTCTCTTTTGGGTGTTAAGAGTTTACTTTTATCTTTGACACCTGTACATTTGAATAGTTTCATGCCCAGGACCATTACCTATGCCTCATTGTGGAAGCTATTTTTTGTCTGTCTCTACTGTTCCCCTTTAAGTAGCAGGCTTGAGTAATGTGCACATATTGTTTTTTTCCCCTAAAAAATTGTTTTCACTCTTGGCACCATTAACTATTGCTTTCAAGATATGCTATTTTAATTCAAAAGTTGTTACTACATGAAAACATTTTATAGTAGAGATTTCCCCATAGTTTTGTTTATTGCCTCCCTTAATTTCTCAATATTAATTATGTATGTTCAAGATTATTTTGTTTAAATTTCTTAGAGGAGGATTCCATTTTTGCTTATGTACAGTGCAATTAATTGTGATGTTGACGAAAATGGGGAACGACACGTGGTGTTTTGTCGTGTAATAATGGGGAACATGGAGCTTCTCCGTCCGGGCACTGGGCAATTTCATCCCAGTAGTAATGACTATGATAGTGGGGTAGATGACATTCAAAGTCCAAGATACTATGTAGTATGGAATATGAATTTGAATACTCACATCTATCCAGAATTCGTTGTTAGTTTCAAGTTTTCTTCTGATACTGAAGGTGGTATGTTATTTCTTAACTTCTTTTTGTGTGTGCTTTTAATTTTTGTTTTCCTGATACAAATAAGAACTTATATTTTTTGTATTATATATTTGTAGCAATTGGTTAATCAGGGTCCATAGATTGTTGGTATCTACTTGTTGGGCACACTGACATTCAAGAGATGTTTCATCATTCAACTCTTGTTCAATGACATTGCCAGGCATTCTGCTGCCAAGCTTTATGGTCTTATTTAGAAAATTCTTTTCCTTTTGTTCACCAATACTTTGTGTTTCTACAGGGGATCATTTTGGTATTGAGAGTAAAAATAATGTTTCTGGAATTACTGCACCCTGCCCAGGTCCAGGCCTGTTACAATCTGAGTATTCTACTGTAGATATTGTAAGTAATTTGGTTTTCCGGTTCTAATATACGTTTCTTTGTCAAGTTTGCTTGTGTATATTGTACATTTACTAAAGCAGTATCTATGGAATTCCTAGGTTCATCAGCCTATTTGTGCTCATTTTGTGCACTGTTTTCTTTCAACTATATCCGGACCTTGAAGCACTTGCATATATGCCTGGTCTGACTGGATCAGTTTGTTTTAATAGATCTGACTTGTGACTGCTGCAGTTTGTTTAGTTTGTCAGGCATTGTACTATATTGAATGGACAACTTAGTACCTACATTGTTATTGAGTATATTTATAGGACTCTTCACTACTCAAATGAAGACGGACCTAAAGTAATATGGAAATTATGATGAGAAACAGGAAACAATTCACAATCACAAAACTAACAATCCTACATAGTACCTGTTTGGATTTGTTGGGAATCTAGGTTTTAAAAGGGCTTCTGGCCTAAACTTTAGTTTTGAGAAATTTCAAAACAAACAGCCATATTTGTTTAAACAGGCTTTTGGACCAAACCATGGTTTAAAACCAAAGTTTTGCATAAGCTACTGAGAATAGCTTATAGAACAGTAAAAGAGTTTATACACTATCCAATTACTATTTTACTCCTACTTTTTTCACACCCTCTCTCCTCTCTCCTCTCTCTTTTTCACCTTCTCTCCTTTCTCCTCTATCATATTTTTAATAAAATAATACATTTTTTGTAATTTTCTAATAACAAAAGTCTTCTTAGAAATACCTATTCAAACACTCATTTATTCAAAACTACTTTTTTTCTATAAACTCTTCTCTAGAAGTCATTTTTTAAAAGCTGTCTAAAAGCTATTTTTTAAAAGTTTATTCAAATGGGCCCATAGTAGAAAAAAAGGAGATAATGAATTCAACAGCAGAACGCACAAATTGTTATCCGGGCTAGTGCTGCCCCTCCTATTTCTAAATCTAGTCTTTCATTTTGCCTTAGTTACGAATTACCCTTAAATACCTGGTAATTGCCATTTTCTTGTCCAACTCGCCCCGTTTCTTATAACTCACTTATCTTTTGTTACTTCCCCGCTGCCTTGTAACTTCCACTTTCTTGATTCTCCTAGAATATGCTTTCAGGTTTTCCTTCCTGCTCTGACTCTTTTCCTCGTCCTTCCTCATCCCATCATATGTCTACCTATTTTTCTTCCGAACTAAGAAAGAGACTTGGTTTTACTTTATTCTTTACCTTTTTACTTATGTTTTCTTACTTTGCAGTTCCTGGCTTGCTGCCTACTGGAACCCCTTTGATTCTAGAAATTCATATGTTGATAGTGTGGTCAACATCTACATCTGTCCGCATTTACATATAGTTATATGTTCTTTTCTTGCATTGCTTGATTTGATTGGTGTAATATTTTTTTATATTGCGCTTAAAATTTTTTTCATGCTTAGCTCCCTCTCTCTCTGTAATGTAGTTCATCCAGTAGTGATTGCATTTAAATTTGTCAATTTGTTTTTTCTAAATTAAAGTTGAGGATAATCACTTGATCAATACCCTTCTCATTTCATGTGCAAAAGAGTTGAGTATTTGAAATTTTCATTCTGTTTGAATCTTCTAATCTTTTGCTGTATTGTCTATAAGAAGAGCATTAGCCAACCGGCTTTAGACCGTGGGGTTCCTCAAGGGAAAGCTGCTAGTATGAACTCTACCTCTCCAAGAGGTCCAAAATCCCCTTGGATGCCTTTTCCTATGCTTTTTGCTGCTATATCAAACAAGGTTCCTCCAATGGACATGGAGCTTATCAATAGTCATTATGGACAATTCAGGGTATGTAGAGTAGCTTAATTCTGTTCCTTGGTGTTTACTGATACCATGCTGATTTCTTGTTTTTTCAATCATCAGGCAAAGAAGATAGCCCGTGATGATTTTGTGAAGAAGTTGAGATTGATAGTTGGAGATACTCTCTTGAGAACTACAATAACAAAACTTCAGTGCAAGGTGCATTGACTTCTACATACGGAGTGTGTGTTTAGTAGTTTGGCAAGATTTCTTTTTTTGCCAATCTGATTACTAGCCTCTTTCGATCTCTCATATGTTGACTGTTTGCAGATGCCATCTGAAACGGGCAAAGGTCAAGCAGCTACAGAAAGGCTGAGGCTGCCTTGATGCTAGGGAGGTAGAGGGTCATATCAATTAGTTAAATGTTTGAAATGAATGCGTCGACATGTATCTGTGAATATCGGGGTTAATGACTTATCGTAGCATCTTGGATTGAGTTTATGATTTACTCCCCCACTTCCCCCTTGACTTCTTTGAAGCTGGATATTAGTTTCCACTGGTAGTCCATCAAAACTGGTTTTGAATTACATGTGATGGGGGCATTTTTTTAGCCCAAGTTCAACTTTCAATTGCCTTTTTCTGATTAGGTACTGCTCTAGGTGATGGGAAAGCCTTAAATTTACCACTTACATGACGACGAGTATTAAATTTGATATTTAATAATATTTACCTCTAAAACCCCCTTTGGTTCATTAAGAACCAAAGCCATAAATTGTTTGATTAAATTTTTACAGCAGTGCTTGAGAGAGCGGTTAGAGAGCATACCCTGACGGTTTAATCTGAACGTGATTTTCGGGTGGAGAAATATTGAGGTATTTTTATCTTTTCGGGTGGAGAACTTGAAAGCCCGCGCCAACTTGAAATCCTTAAAAAAGAAAAGAAAGGAGAAAGAAATCCCTTCTTGGTGGGGGTCAACTCTATTTTGGGATGTTAGGTTGAGGTAAATATTATATGTTTAGGATAGCTGCAAAAAGCTAACCCAACTGATATCAACCTCGGCGGGAATAAAAAGACCTCAGCTTCTTTTTCTTGACCTGTTTTAACATTATCCTGATTTTAACCTCACTTTTTTTTTGGGGGGGGGGGGGAGGACTTTGTAACTTGACTCCCTTACTCCCAGTTAAATAAAAAAAGAAAAAGCCATTTAATAAACTGACCGGTGACCGCACAAAAATACCACATCATTATTATGGGTCCTCTTGCTATGAAAACATTCTTTTTAATTTAGGTTTTGTTTTACAATGAGACTTATTACTGATATGTTTTTATATAGCTAATTGATTTAAGTATTAACGAGACTGTTTTGAACACACCTAGAACTTTTCCAAGCGCGCTTCACTTTGTCGCTTAATATTTGTGATAGAAGTTTGTTTGTGGGCCAAGTGATGATATCATAGAAGTTGATGTCAATGTCATGTTTAGTCTTAAGATGTAATTAAATGGGCCCTTTATTAATATGCATTTCACGCGTTGAACAATAGGACCAGTGTTGGGCCTAGCATGTTTCTCAATCTGGTCCACAATTGTATATTTTGACAGATTATTATATGAATATTTTAAAAAATCAACATACATATTTTATGTATAACTAATTTAATCAATTTTATTATTTTTTATGAATTAGTTATTTAAATTCTATATTAAGGAGGAAAAAAGGGATCGGTAGAAGGGAAATTGTATTATTTATTATAAGAGAAGGTAAGGTAATGGGAGTGTTGGAGGAGGGTGTAAGAGAGGGTAGAAGCAAGCGGGGTGTGAAATTAACGAATGAATGAATGAATGAAAAAAGGTATTGTTGTGTCAGAATTGAGAAGGAGATGGGTGGATCCGATAGCAGCATGCAGAGAACAGGAACAGTGGTCCACATGTTTTGGGGGGGGGGGAGAAAGAGAGAAGGCGGACGTCACATCCTGACATTGCTCAAAAGCATTAAAAAGTAAGTCATTATGAATGAATGATTCAGTCTCAGACCCTTTCTGATAAAGTTAAAGTTACTCCCGTCCTCTCCCTCTCTCCCTATTCTCTATTCTCTCTCACTACACATACTGTTTTTTTTTTGTTATTGTTATTAATATATAACAAATCTCTCATGAATATACTCTTAATATTCTCTCGCCTGTCTTTGTCTTTGTGTGAGTATACTCACACACCCAAATAATAATGGAGGGAGGGAGGGAGTGGGGAGAATAATGGGAAGTCAACTAATTGAGAGGAAGGAAGGAAGAGATAAGAGCCCGGGATGAATGCCGGGCAACCAAGAGTGAATAGTGATATTTCATACATACATGGAGATCAAAGACAAAACAACTCCTCTGAATAGTGAATATCACTCTCTCAAACGATGGCGAAAGGACACAACGAAGCAGACAAACAAAGCCCCCCCCCCCCTTTCTCTCATTCTCATGCCCACACCCATCTATATATCTCTTCAATCACAAATCATATATATATATAGTACTTATGTATTAGGTAAAAATGGAGGAAGGTAGGTAGTAAATATATGAATGGAGGACATGCGTATATATTCCCTAACAGAGCTTGGTTTTATGCTGTTTGTCGTCATGTAGCAGAGAGCATCCGATATTTGCTTTGTGTTGTTCCCAATTCTCACTTCCATTCTCTCCCTCCCGCGACAATCTCGCCTTATTATCCGTCCTCTTCTTTTCATTCTCTCCTCTTTGTCCTCTCTCTCTCCACATAACACCACCATTTACGACATCCTTCTCTTGTCCTCTTCATATTCATATTCATATTCATTAATTCTTCCATTATTCACTCCCAATATCACCAATCTTAGGGATTTATTTGCATTAATGTTTATAAAAACTATTTTTATTTCACTAGCTTTTACAAACTAAAATTAGTATAAAATTCAATTAGCGTACAATGATTTTTGTTTAAATATTCTTTTATACAAAAAAGTCAGTTTAATAAAAATTTATTTAGATAATAATTTATTATAAAAATAAATTTCAGAAAGTTTAAATTAAAAAAAGTGAAAAATAATAAAAAAATCTTCAACTTTAACGTGATATTTGGAAAAAAAATCATTTTGCCAGAGACCTAATTAAACCAAACATCATCTTGGGGTTAATGTGATGCCAAATAAAGCCTTACTCCTCTTTATATATGGAGTAGTGAACATCTTTACTTCAAATCTGCCAAATAATGCACCTAACTTTAAATAATCCAGCCATGTAATAAAGTGTGAGTTAATCAGGAAGGGGTAGTATTTTAAATTTGAACCTTTGTCCTTTAAATTTGCTATATATACTATGTATACAACTATATATACACAGGAAAAGAACGAGAGCTAATAATAATGCCAAAATGGTGATCAGTCTCACGTCACATTTAGATGTTACATAACACAAAGGCAAGTCCTTTTTCCATGCATATCACCACACAGAAAAACTTGCTCAAATATATCAAAACCACGATCCATTTTTCACCCAACAAACTTTTCCCTTCTACTTGCTAACTTCTCACTTCTCACACCCTTTTCTCTTTGCACATTTCTACTTCTTCGCATCTTATTTCTTAGACTACTCAATGAGCTTGCCACCACCCCCACAAAAGGCCTCACTACAGTACTGCATTTCTGGTCATTTCCATACCTCAAAAACATAAAGAGAGAGAGAGAGAGAAGAAAAAGACTTTGAATTTTGCAGGTCTGAGTTATCTGACACAGTACTGAACATAAAAATAAATTGATTGCATGAAAATTCCATGCAACCCACTGTGAAAGCCCCTAGCTAGTGTGTTTCAAAAACGCCTCGAGCTACTCAAAACAACTCATATCAAGGAGAGAGAGGCCATTGAATTGATGATATTGAAAGCGAGTTTCACAGAAAAAAAAAGTACAACCCGACTCTCACTCATCACTGAATCAGACGACGCATGGACGGGTGAAAACGGCACAGGATCGTCGTCTTCGTCCTCGTCCACTCACTGGTCGTTTTCTCTCTCTATGTATCTATCTTACTGTTATCGAAAAGATCAGAAGAGCATGCATGCAACAATCTGACAGAGGGGCTGCTTGCAGCTGCCAAATCGATGAGACAAGATTGTGACACGTGGAACAAGATCGTGAACCGAGGATGAATGGAAAATCATAGTGTAATGATGATAAAATAATTGGGGTGTCGTTTTATATTGGTATATTATATATTATGTTGCAGCTTGCAGGGAGCGTCGTCAGGTTATAGGCTGTGCTGTGTGTTACTATTTAGGTTCTGAGCAAAACCAGTAGTACGGCTTCGCTTCCTTTTAAGAGGGTTTGAGTTCGTAGTAGCCTCGACCCTCTAAAGCTTTTGCTGCAAACACTGTACCACTTTGTTTAATTTCCCTTCTGCTATATATATGTGTATGTGATTTTCTACGTACGTAATCTTTCTTCTATTAATTGTTTTATAGGTATGCTCTCAGAACGCCAATGTCAACACACAAATGTTTCGTCTAATTCTGATATATATGTATATATATATTTGAGCATTTTCAGAGGTTTTTGACTGTGGTAGGTCTGAGGTTCACGAGAAATTAAAGTAGGCCTGCACGCTAATATATTGAGTTTGTTAGCCGATTTTTTCTTTTGTTTGACTCGACTTAATTGATTTTCTACTTTAAAAATGCTTAATAATTTTAATGTCTTTTTTATATATATAAATGTAATTTTACAATAATTTATTCATTTTGTTGGAGGGGAGGGGTTACATGAAATTTTTTCAAGTCATTTTATATGCTCTCTAAAGTTGCTCCATCTATTACAGAATTGTTTGGCATCATGTGTGGTCTCAGTCTGTGTTGGTCTAGAGGCTATATATAGGAAAATAAATCTTCACTTTGATAATAATAATATTTTTTTTGTGATTTTATTGAGAACACGAGATTAGTTGTCCATACAGATTGACAGGAAGTGATAAACCATATTCAAATGAAAGATATTGTTTTTGCTGATTATTTAGTTAAGTCCTCCCATTGTATCCCATTGTATGGAAACTAATTTTTGTATCATTAATCAACTACCAACTGTTAGGCAAAAAGTGGATTTTGATGAATGCATGTTATTGACTGTGAGGTCTCCTCACGATTTAATATTTTACTAAAAAAAAAACAGTGATCTAGCGTGCTACATAACTAGCCTTTTCAATATCCTAATAATATCATGTCCACATTAAATATAGTCAAACAGTGGACTAGGTCAAAATTGAGCCTATAATCCAGCCATACGCACCCCATGCCAATTTAACATACACTTGCATGGAAATACTTTATAAAGTGAAAATGTGCACCAGGAAAATCAATCACTTAAAGTAATTAAAAAAAAGTTTCAGCCTTTTCTTTTTCATTCTTGAAGACACATTTGTGTTATACTAGCTTCTTAAAATTTCGGTGTAATAATCCCACTCGATCGAATTAAAGGTTTCAAATAATTTAATTTTAATTTATTTTTTTGAATGCTGCTTATTGTAAGCACATGTAATTGCGCAATTATGATGAAATCCAATGTATTTCTTATAGTATCATCGCACCCTGTTCAAGAAAATACATTTAAGATCAATAAATATATTTTAGGCTTTGTTTTTTCAGAAAAGTCCATTTTAATTATTTGAGCCATTGTTTCTTATATTTAAGCCAAAAAAATATTTAAAATTGTTTTTATAAAGAAGTCCAACTTAACTTATATGATAGTAATATGTATCATCAATTGTTAGAAATAATTGCAAATGAACACACAAAATATTAACACATTTATTTTCAATAATTAAATTAACTTATTTTCTTATTTATAATAAATTAGTTAAAATGATTGTATATACTCATAATGATATCCTAATAATTTTGAGGGGTGGGGGAGGCATTCCGCAGAAATAGTGGGCAGTATTGAGAAGACGTGGCGCCACAGTCACCGTCATTACGTGGTGCACTCTCCCTTTGAGTCGTGGATCTCACGCGAAGGGGCTAGAGGGGTTATTAATCGTTGGATTAGAGAGTGATATACACGCTCATTAGGAGAGAGTGAGAAATAAGGAGATGAGGTAATTGGGGTGGGGCCCAAAGGAAATATGGTCACAGAGAGAGTTGACCAAAGGCAAAAGCAATGGACCTCATTTTTTTTTCCCCACCCGATTCACCGGAATTTTGCCCCGACTACATCCGGATTCGACCCGCGTCGCGTACCTAGCTATGGTGGGTGAGTCTCCCAACGGAAATTTTCTGCGTACGCCAAGGCTCAAACTCGAGACCTCGTTTAAGCGATACCGAGCCACTTATCACTCGGACCAACTCCCGTTGTTCAATCGACCTCATTTGATTTGCCAATACAAGGCTTTAGGGTTTGGTACTATTTAGAATGTGTCTTGGGGTTTGAGCTTCATTGTTATTTAGGGCCTTGTTTTGTTACCCCTTACTATTCCTTTCTCCTTTCTCCACCTATACGCTCCCTCTTTTTATTTATTTTCCTTTTCCTTTAAAAAAAAAATGGTAAAAAGTTCATGATAAAAAATTTTATTAGTAAAAAATATAATTCGAGTACTGATGTTTCTTATCTATAAAATCTTTAGAGTACATGTTCCTTTTATAAAAACACATCATATTTTTATAAGTAATACAATTTTTAGATAGGACTTTTTACAATTTTTTTCTTTTTAAAAAAGGTTTTTGCTGATGTTTTGGGATGTTGAATTTCTTTACATTATTAAGAGAGGTATGAATAAAACGTGGGTTTTAGTGTCCCATAATATTCTTTTTCTTTTTTTTTTTATAAAAATTTTTAAAAAGGGATTAAGTTTGCCCACGATCTAAGGGCAGGGCAAAATCTCACTTCCTCCTAAACGATAGTAATGTTAAGCAGAGCGACCTGTCAATTACCCTCAGGCATAAACTTAGGAACTCAGGAGCTATGATACCTCTCCAAATACCGCGACTTAAATCACAACAAAGTGATACTTTCTATGAATCGAATATGCTCTAAATAGTCACATGTCTCACCACTTCGCCAGTTAAACTCACGGATTATAGGTCAGTGTCCCACAATATTCTTAATTAATGACAAAAGGTATAAATACCAAAAAAAAAAAAGAAAAGGACTTTAAGAGAGCTACCTAACCCTTCTAAAATTCAGTTCAGTTGAAATTCACCTCGATTTAAGAATTGTGCTGACAAAATTTTGTTTCCATTTGTTTTCTTAATTATTCTATTGATTTGTTGGTTCATCGTTATACTTTAAAAAAATTCTAAATAAGATTCTATAATTCATAAAAAAATATTGAAGTTTTGTTTTTAAGCTTTTTTCGACATGCTATTGAATTTTGCTAAGATGACTTATCATATCTATTATCTAATCACAAAAGTAAAAAAAAAAAAACATATCTATTATCCTTCCGCTTTAAATAAGTACGATTCAAGCAAATTCATTGAGGTCATGTGTTGCATCATCAAATGTCCCATTCTACTACATGAGACAATTAATTAATTTATACTATTTTCTTTGTTCACGGCAATCACCCATATTTAATTTGAAATATTAAGATGAGATAAGATAGCCACGTCAACAAAATGGAAAGCAACAAGACCCAAAGTTTAGTTACATTATTCAAAAATTTCATAATTAGATCTAAATTACAAAATTTTCAAGTATATAAATGTCAAATAAGATCGTAAGGTTAGAAAAAGAACTATTCACCAATAAGGGAATTTAGCCTTCAATATTTACGATTATAGTTTTCTTATAAAAAAAAGACGAACTCATGAATATTTTCCTTGTGGGATATACTTTTTATTTCTTTCTCCTTTGTACAACTTTTCTATAATTATTTTTTGCTTATTCTTCTATTACTTTTTCCTTTAAATTACATTTAATGATAATCGTTTCATAATTAATTACATTTACAATCACAATGTGAACCAAAAGAGTTTGTTTTTTAGGCAATATAATCAAATAATGGGATTAATACTGAAAAAGAAAAGAAAAATAATTAGTGCCCCACTGGATTCCATGCATACGTGCAAAACAAAAAAGCAAAGCAAATAAAGTTGAAAAAGAAAAACCAAAAGCTAAAGCACATCATTCCCTTGCTTTTCTTTTCCTTTTCTTTCTTTTTATTTTTTAAATATATTTTTTTTAATTTTAGTTCTGCTCTTCCTCAATTTCATCACCAACCATTTCCCTTTTTTAACTTTTCTTTTTGATCTACTCCTCTTTTTTCTATACCCACATGCATCCTCTAAAGTCTCCTCAATATCCTCATACTTTAATTAAGACCCTAACCCTTTTTTTCTCTTCTTTCCAAGTTTACTTTTTATTTTTCAACCTTTTAAGGCCACAAATTTATTGTTTGTAATTTCTTTTTGCGAAGGTTAAGCTGATTACTTAACTGTTAAAGTAACTAGAAGTATCAGTCAATAGACTTTAGAAATTTCACCGTCACATCATATATAGTTTAACTCAATATTCTGTGCATTAATTACTTTGGTTTGATTATATAATTACCAAAACAAGTATAAGCATGCCTTGTATTATTTTAATCCTTATTAATTTTAATTTTGACAAGTGTCTAATCATTTCTTTTTATCAATAATATTGAGAGACAATATTTTTAAAAAAAGAAACAAATTGTTCCACACTCTAATATAAGCTTCCCACTCGAATATTCTTCACATTTCTTTATGTTAAAGTAGTTTCTTAAACCCGTAAAAATGATCAATCTAGCTAGCTATAGTAAGGAACACATAAAACCGTACAAATTAATTTGAAAAGTATTCACCATCGTAACCACAAATATATATATATATATATATATGTTTTTGGATTATATGTAACTACAATAAGCACTCTTCGAGTTTGAAAGCATGTCCTAGTTCTAACTCTAATAAATCTCTAGACTTAACTCATCTAAATTTTGTATCCATATATATACACTGTGTGTTTTTTTATAAAATCATTTCCTCTAAAGTGGAAAATATTCTAAATGTCGTACTGGACTTGTCCGCTTTTACTATTTTTGATCAACCTGTCTTCTTTAGATATATATATATATATATATATATATATATATATATATATATATCACACTACTCACAGGTTGGTTTTTCATTTTAGATGTTCTAAATATTTTCAAAACAATATATATATAATATATGGCCTATACTTCTGAATGAATCAACATCTTCTCTGAATATATAGAATGTCATTTATTTTGAATTTGTACGTAGGTTTGAGCATTCATTCAATCTTGGTGTTTGTTTTTTAATTTATTTCGTGGAACATTATATGGTTGGTTCTGGATAGGCCTTAACTGTGAAGCTCGCAGAGTTTAATGATGTTAGTCATAATATGGTAATAGACAGTACAGAGCTGCATACACACACACACACAGTGGTTGACACCAACAACACAAGAATTCGTTTTTCAGTTTGCTGCCACACAAGTGATTTGTTTTATCTCTTCTTTCTTATCAAAATTTGGTATATATTTTGCAAACTTAATATGGAACTGTGTATTCATTTGCTACCTGAGAAGCTGCGACTCATATATATGTATATGTCATTTTTTAATTTAAATAAAACTAATTATTGTCTGGCTAGAGAGGGAAGCACATGTCTGTGGCGAAGTTGTCAATTAAAGAAATAAAGAAGTGGTTATATTTGTGTAAACGACAATAAGGTGTTTCCTGAAAGAGAGTGATCTATATACATATGCGGAAAACAATTTCCAGAAAATAAAATATTTTATATTGTTTTTTTAATTTGGTTTTTGAGCATATATATCCCTAATTGCACCAAATACTATAAGGTGCCAAAAATAGCGGCTACTTTGCCTTCTTCCTCAACCCAAAAACAGATATACTCAGTGCATTTTTTTAATGAAAAAAAATAGCACCTACTCTAAATGTTTATTTATTATTAATTATTGCTTAGGGCGAAGGAATACTTTAGTTTTATTTAGGAGTATAAAAAAATTGAGAAAAACATTACAAACATTAATAAATACTGTAGTTTTAATTTCCTTCATTGTATTTAGCAGTGTTAGCATTTCCACAGATAACACGATTAATTATCATATACATCTAAATTGGATATTCATTTTATTTATCCTAAAAAGAGAATGATGCAAAAACTTTGTTTGTGTAAGCATTTCGATTGCTTCCATTACTGTTTATCTTCTTGCTTCTTGTGTATGTCTCTATATATATACACCATTATTTGTATCTATTATTGCTTCAAGTATGAAATATATATATATATATATATATATATATATATATATGTACACCAAACACTCTGCTACGAACCTCAGAGAATTTTTCTTTTGTAAATAAAAATGCATGTCATCTGAACAAAGCATTTTAACCATCTTTTTCAAAAGTTTAGGATACTTCAAAACTTCATCAGATCAGCAAAAAGTGAAAATATCAATAATAAAGAGAATCTACCGCCTATATATATATATATATATATATATAACAACTGTGTTGTTATAACTTACTCGAATATAATTCTTTATTAATTAATAATTAATGAGAATATTCCGAAAATGAGAAGAGAAAATTAACTTGGGAAGACTTTAATTGTAGGCACTTAGGTCAACTTAATTTTCTTAAATGCCTTTATAAGAATATATACATAATTGTATACTTTTCCAATTTGCACTTCTCCTTATTAGCTCACAACGTAACCCAGCTACTTTATCATATCGTCCAATTTGTATACTTTCTTTCTTTCTTTTGTAACTTGACTAGTAGGGTCCCTATCTTTTTTTCACTTTATTCTAAGTTTTCAGTCTTTTCCTCAGCTCCATATATATATTCCCAATCCTTTATTTTTCTCAAAGTGTTAAAGCATGCCTAGGATTGAATGTTATTGGAACCAAACTATATATATATCTCCTTTAATATTGTAGAGAAAAAAGATTGAAAATATATATTGATGATGATAAAATTAATGTAATAAAGTGGTCCATTACATTACCAAGGATCACGTCATGCTTTAAGGTAGCCAAAGCTATCTTCTTTCGCTCTCTCTTTTTTCTCTCTTCTGCTTGTCTCTTTCTTTCCCTCTCTCTCTCAGATTGGAAAAACATACTAATCAATTAGATATATAAGATATATTTACCATGAAATATATATATAATAATATTTGTGATACTGATTTGGATGGATATCTCATATAGATCACAAGAACTTGATAGGAATTTGGACAAAGCTTTTTTTCCCCCACCTCCTCCTTTTGCTGCTTTCTGTCTTTCTTGTCTCCTTGTCTTTCTTTAGCTCCTTTTACTTTTCTTCTCCCCCCCCCCTCCTCGTTGTGTATTCTTTTTGCTTTCTTTTTCTATCAGATTTTTCTCAGCAAGTACCAATTCTCTCGTATATTCCAGTTCCAGCCCTAGCTAATTGATTAAATCAGCCTCTTCCTCCTTGCACAATAAAAATATTATTGTTGTTATACTTTTACTCAAAAAGAGAGAGATATCTCAAAGTGGCTGCCCTAAACTAAACTCCAAATCCAAATTTGGTTTCTTGGGGCTTGTTCCTGAAAGATCTGACGATGCACTTCCATCTGATACTCTCTCGTAACTTAGGCATTTTGTTGGATCCATTTCCTTCTCCACAAACAAACAAACATAAAAAATCAGTTCAAAAACAAATATCACAACCACATTACACCTAAAAGCCTGTTTTAGGATTTGCATGATCATATTTTCTTTATTGAGTCAAATGAATTAGGCTTAGGGTATTATATATAGATGTGTTTATATATACGTGTGTGTGTGTTATTGTTCAAAAAGATCTATGTATGTCTAGTTATATGGTAATTATGAACTAGCTAGATACTAATACTATTACGTATAATTATAAGAGCTAGTTAACTTTTCTTTAAGAGATTAAAAAAATTAAAATAAATCAGTTAATTATGACTAAATCTAACTATTCAAAATAAATTTATATTATATACACTTTAATCTATCTAGATTAGTCAATTAACTCTTATATTAGTTAAAATTAACTGATGTATTTGGCTTCATAAATCTATCCAAAAAATCAACTGGCTATTATAATTAGGACATGAGGTAGTAATTTATAAGAGAGGAAGTTCTTTTTTACAGCTCATTTGGATTTTTGTTTTCTTTTTTAACTTTTCACCCTTGAAATGGTGAAAATGACAGGTCTAAACCCATTTGAATTCGGGCAGGACGACAAAGCAGCTTTTGGAAAGCTCTTTCCTTTTCTCGTCTCTATAATGAATGAATGAATATGCATGGCTACATGAAAAGGATCAAACGTAGTTATCTTTTCCCCTCATCTCCCTTTCATGCATTCCTAAACACAGCTAACTAAAGAGGATGCTTGCTTATTCTATAAATAAAGAACAAAACTTTGGCATTAATTAAAAGTCCCCTATATATAGAGCTCCTTGGGAAAGAAAAATAAAGGCTAGTAGTCAAAGTAGCTAGTTAGTTAGTTAATTAGCAATTAATTTACCTGAAAAGAACTCAAGTTTCCTGCACAATAATCCAGCTTTGGCTTCCCATGCAACCAAGCTTCCCTGTCAAAAATTAAACGAACCAAAACATTACTTTGAGAGAATAAAAGAAAGCCATCTTTTACTTTCTTAAGTGTGTGTGTACTGCAATATTCTGCTTTTATTTATTTATTGAGTTGATAAGTAAAGTTGAAGTCATCCTAAGAAGTATATAGGGCATGACTTAATAATAACAATAATGAGACGATTTGAAGGAAGTTTCAAAGGGCATATAGCTTTTTCATCATCGCCTAGAGAGAGAGCTTTAACTTTGACAATAAGTATTCTCTCCTACGACAGTGGGGGGTCCCATTTAATAGCTCTCACCATGTCTTCTGATGAGCCCCACAAAATCCTAAGGAAAGAGAGATATCAATGAAACTCCAAATCTTTGGACTATCTACATAGCAGAGGAAACTAGAGATTATTATTACCCCATCATATGCATTTCTTTGGTGCGTGTGGTTCTGGACAGACAGAACAAAGCAAATCTGAAATGATTTATTCCTCTTGGTAATTTTTTTTATCTTTTGTGGTTTTGTGTGGGACTTTAGGGATAGAGGGAGAAAAAGAGGAGAAGGAAAAGTGAAATGCTTATATATATATATATATATATATATATATATATGACAGGCAAACATATGTATGTTGTAGTATGAAACAAAAGTTTGTATTATATATATAAACATATGATAATTTTGAAATAAATTAAAATGTACAAAAAAAGAAGTTAACAAGAAAGAAACAATATATAAGTACTTAATCATGAAGTTCAGAAGTAGTCTTAACAGCCAAGAAAAATGGTTATATTTTCAACACACAAAATGAAAGTTAGTCCGTACATTGCATTCACACACTGCATATATACATGCAAGCAACATCTGATTGGGATAAAAGAGAATAGTACAAAAGAGCCTCAATATAATAGGGCTTTTAGTTAGAAATTTAGAACAAATTTAATTTGCATATATAATTCCGTGGATTAATTATTACCTGGAAGAGTTGCTCCAAAGCCCATGATGATGACGTTCTTGATCACGATTAGCACCTTCTTTTGCTTGCTTGGTAGAGGATAGATCAGACCTTCTTGATGAATTCTTCATGTCAAACATGAACTCTTCAGAATTATCTCCAGATGATCCATTATCATATATATCAGATTGCCCTTCATTTTTATAATTAAAACGTAGAATCTAGTTAGAGAAATTAAAGTCAGGCCAATTTAGCATTATTCTTCCAAGTTTCAATCAAGATCGTTTAAATAGGGAAGATCTTATTTGTTATATATGGACACTAACCTGAGGAAGCAGCCGCTTTATCTGTGGTTTTCACCGTTCGGTACATCTGCATAAAAAAAATTGTATCAAGAAGATGAGAGTTTTGTCAACGTGCATGCAGTATGTTACCAAAGATACAAAAATTAATTTCGTAATTAAGTGTATATATATTGTTGGTTAGAAAAAGATGATAATACCCCACTAAGAGACAGATAAGTGGAAACTCAAGAAGAAGTTGCTTTAGAAAAACTTAAAGGAAAGCAAAACCCCTTGATAAAACCTGGGCATGGAAGCTGTGAGATATAAATTGAGTCTGAGAAATCAGAGTGTCGTACAAGGGCTTAATACAGAAACATTAATGGTAATGTGAATGCAAGTGTATGTGTTATACGCACATGAATGGAAGCTTGTAACTAACCCTGGTTAATTCTAGCTCTAGTTAACAAACCCCTCTGGATATATATCATTGAGAATTGAAGGTGTTCTGTACTTTCTTACCATTTTTTCTTTTCTTTATATATATACTCTCTCTCTCTCTCTCTCTCTTTATATATATATATATATATATAATTTGCTCCTTTCATAAGATAAAATGTATTTATATATTTTTTCTTTCTTTTCAGAGCGAAGGGCTACTGAAATGTGTATATCAGTGAATGAGCAATTGTCTCGGCTTGGCTGCGACTCAATTTGAATTCGTGGGGCTTTAATTGTTGTCTTACTCGTTTTCAGAAATCGATAAGTACCTCTCTCTCTCTCTCTCTCTCTCTCTCTGGGTAATTTCTTTTCTTTGTTTTTTTTCCCTTCAAGTGTTGAACTTGACTGGGTTCATTCTTCCAAGCAAAAAGCTGCATGTTAGGTTGCAGAAGCAGAGGTGACAGATCTAATAGAAAAAGAAGTGCTGATGATTTTAGGGAACTCTCTTCTGCAAGAAAGCCCATGGGAATTTGAAATAAAAAAAATATTACATATTAGATTGTAGATATATAAATTAAATTAACTGCTTACTTACTGCAATGTGGGGGCTGTAAAAAGTGTAAATATAAGTCAATGCACAAAGTACCCCTGGTAAACCAACCATTACAAATCCTATCACAAAACCTTAGCTTATAGCTATTAATTAAGAAGTGATATGAAGACATATATGATACTGATTTTTTTAAATGCAAAAAATCCCTTATATCATCATCAAGCACAAATAAACTAGCTAGATCAATTAGTGGATTAATAAGAAGGAGATTTAATTTACCTGTAGATGAGATTTAACATGAGCTAAAGTGAGATCCTTTACATCCATTAGCTCAAGAACTGATTTTGGTGTTGCCCCTACAACCCCATAGACAGAAAAATTAGCTATATATAAAGAAGATGAGGAGAAGAATTAAAGGGAAAATTTGATCACTGTTGGGGGGATGAAGAAATTTGAAGAAGAAGCATACTTTCATGGCCGCCTAGAAGCTCAACGGAATGAACAAAGCGAGCATGGAGGGTGGTAGTCCAACGCATGCGAGGAGCTCTCATGCTACGTTTAGCAGGGAAACGAGACAACAACCTAGACCTTATCAAACCTTGGTGAGATCGAAAGGGGCTCGACGAGGTTGTTGAAGAGGCCATATTGTTAATGTTAGATAGAGATGAAGGAGGAGGAGGAGGATTAACAGTGGTGGAATAGTTATGAGCATCAACAAGAGCACCAAATGGGATGTTAGCAGAAGCAGGAGGATGAGGATGAGGAGGGTTTTGGTAGAGAGGGATTCCTCTGATAGGCCTGAGAAAGCCGAGACTGTGGTGGTGGTGGTGGTGGGAGTAGTGAAACGACGACGGCGACGGCAAGGGATTGGCATTATTGTTGCCGTTTTGGAGTAAATGTTGGTGGTGGTTGTGGTGGATGTTACCGATGAGGTTAGAGTTGTTGTTGTTGTAGAGTGAAGAAGAAGATGAAGAAGGAAGTCCGGTGGATGTAATATTGGAGGAGGAGAGAGAGAGGTCGAAGGTGGAGTTATGATGAATAAGATTATCAGAAGAAGCTTTGGATTTGGGCATTGAAGAGTTTGAGGAGTCCAAAGCTCTCTTCCAGAACCCAAAATCCAAGTCGCCACCATTATTATTATCTCTCCTCCAATTAGAACTTGGTTTGGTGTTTGGAGGGCTGATTTGCAGAGACAAATCTGGCTGTGCTGGGAATAGCTCCATCCAAACAACACACACTTGCTTTAGCTTACACAAATTTCCCTTCAGGTACCTCTCTTCTTATCCGTATATCTAGCTTGCTCTTAAATTCTAGGCTTTGTCTCTCTCTGTAGCAGCAACAACAGTAATGATATTGTGGGGATCAGAGAATGAGTGGGTGGGATGGGGATTTGAATAAAGGTAAGAAGAAGGAGTAGTTGCAGAGAGGGGAAGATTTGAGAATGATGATGAGGGGAAGAAGAAGGACGGCAAAGAGATAGAGAGAGAAAGAAGAAATGAGAAGGTGTGAAGTAAATAGTTGTTTCTATTGTGTGAATGTGAAGTATATAAGAGATAATGAAAATTGAGGCACTACAGGATGGGAATAGAGAGAGAGAGAGAGAGAGAGGACGGTGTTTGTGGATGTGGGGAGTAGGGTGAGAAAGGTAGAAAAAAGAGAGAGAAACAATAATAATAAGTAAAAATTGCTGAAAAACCTCTATTGTCCAAAGATACATACAGACCTTAATCTTTTTTTAGTTACTTGTAACATATACATTTTTCTACTACTAACTAGTGTGGGTATCTGAACAATTGACTATTTTGATTTTAGGATTTGTAATTATCTCTCTTAACATAAATATCTCATCTAAAACTCAAATTCAAAACATATAGAGATTTAATGGAGCTCTATACCACTATATCGAACTCCGCGTTAGTATGTATAACATATATTTAATTATGTATAAATATTTTTTATTTTACACATAACTAAAGATAAATTGCACATAACTAAAAATAAGTTATAGTTAGTTCATTAAATAAATTTCACCTACCTTTGAAAGAATAAATTTTGAAATGAGGGAGTTTTTAAGTAATTTTTTTCTAATAATAAAGGATGAGGAAAGGAAGCAAAGAAATGAATAGTATAATACTACCTAAGATAAGGGGGTGGTGGGAAAAAGGAGAGGAAAAGGGGAAATGAGTTAGCTAACTTTTATTCCTTTTTGTAAACGTGACTCTCTATCTCAGTTTTTTTTCCTCGGCGCTGTGGTTTTATTTAACAAAATAATGAAAAAATTACTTTTACGACCTTTAACGTGTGCATCGTCTCTCTGCAACACTCTTTACTGAACTGAAACCTAGGGCAATCTCTTTCTCTCTTTTCACTTTCACCCACACATATATCCTCAGACCTACCAATATTCTCTAATTTTACCCTCTCTTACCTATTAATTCCCATTTCATATGCATTATATATATATATTGCTAAGAACCCAGTTATTACAATGATAGCTGCGTTTGGTGACAATTGATGGTGAAATTAATTAAGAAAAAAATTGCCCACATGTTTTAAGTATAAATCACAATATTGTTGAAATGTGACGGAGTTTTAGTCATTTAAATACAAGATCTCGAGTTTAAATTAAAATAAATATAAAAATATTTTTTAAAAATATACTATCAATTGAGTTTGACAATACTTAAATTTGACTGTACCTATATGAAAAAAATATCATTGAAATGAGTTGAACACTGGTGTTTGTTTGGTTAGGTGTAGAGCAAGGATCCCCAAACGTAATATGTTGGTGTCATTTTCAGTTGTGTAATTAAGCCTGCTTGCAAATTAAGGTATATTTGTGGGTAGTTATTTATATAGATATATACGCTTCTCCTAATCCAGTACAAAGGTGAATTCTCTAATTTACCCTCCTAGACAACACTGGTCAGAGCTACATCCTCAAGGTTAAATTTGTCTTCTTAAAGTACGGTCCTCAAGTCTTCAACGAGATACCAAACAATTCTCTCATTTACATATATTCCTTTCATACGCACTTCTCTAAAGCATGTTTTTATTTTTCACACAACAGCAAAACCGACCCTAAGAAAAAAGTTCAGAAATTACGACAGGCATCGTAATAATACTAATAACTATATATTTTATCCTCACTGCTTTTTTTCGTAGGTTAATTTGAGTATTTAGCACAATATATATATAATTAATCTGTGATAACTTTTTTAAGAGATTTAATACTTTTTTTCTATTTTCCTATTAGAGAAATATTATTTTTAAAAAAATTAATATAGCTTTTAGTTTATTTTAGTTATTATCGTTTTGTCGGCTTTAAAGATGAGAGTGAATGAGGATATAATTAAAAAAATAGTACTCATTCAATCTTAATTATAGGAGTTAATTAGGATATTTGTCTTAATCTTAAATATAGAACTCAATTTATTTTATCTATAATATCTATTATATTTTTTCTATACTAATTTATCTAACTTATAAATTATATATAATCTAATGTTACATGCATTGATATTTTATAAAGATCAAATCATATTTGTTATGTTTAATTAGTTTATCTAGTTCTTTTAATATACTAAAATTAGTTAAGCAGCTTATATATATATATATATAAGATTGGGGAATATAAATTAATAATGTCTTGAATAATTGTAAAATAACAGGGAAATAGAAACAAAAATAATATTCCTCAAAAGTGAACGTTAAAAGGGAATAAAGAGGGTAAAAAGGAACAGAGATAGAGCAGAATAAACTAGATAATGAGGTCTATTCATTGTATGAATAGCTTTACATAGAAAGCAATAGTATTGTATGTTCACCCTTAATTAGAACAATTTGTTACAAGACACATATATATACATATATATATATATAATTTAGTACAATTCGTTATACATATATATATGTAGAGTCAAATTTGGATTGCATTTATATAGTTTATTTAATTAATTAGAACTAAAAATGCAAAAAGGGAGGGGACGGAAGAAACATGAGTGGAAAAGGAAAAGACAGTGGTGGGTCGTCAAAGTCTTAAAATGAAAATTAAATAAAAATTGTTAAGAGTTTTTAATAAGATGTGAGAAATGGATGGTCGTCATGCTCTCAACAACAGATCCTCCATTTAATTATGATCAATCCATCACTGTCTCCCAATCAATGTGATCTCCATTGTCCACTTCACTCTCTCTCTATATATATATATAATTCTCTATTTAACAATGCCTTAATCATCATGCCTTGTATATACACTATAATCCTTAACATATGATCTATTTAACTAATTTAATTAGATTAATTAATTTAGTTAAATTAGTTAATATATATCATTTTTTTTTTCTAAAACAGTCATATTTTTTTAAAACATCATAATTATATTCCTTAATTTTTTCCCCCGCTCTCTTATTTGATTATTATTGAGGGAGCATCAATAGGGGTGATTTAAAAAAAAGTTGATAAATATAGAAAATATTTTTTATATTTATGGCCAATATCAACTTTACAATTATGTCATATATTAAGGACCGGATGATAGTTTTCAATTAATTAGTTAATGTTAATAATATATAATCCATTTATCAAACTATTATGTGTTATATATATGTTGTTCGATGTATATCTTAGAACTGAAATTTGGTTGTTTCTTAGTCACATATTAAGTTATTAATTAATGTTTGATTAATACCCATTTCGTGTGTGTCTGTTCTTTCGATTACATGTTTTGATTTGGAAATCCAATTTAATTGCAAATAGTATATAATTAAACTTGACCAAATTTGCGCAACTTCCTTTTCACCTTTTAGATACACGAGTATTAAGTAATGCTTAGGATTTACAATTTCTTTTAGCATAATGAAGATTGGTATTAGAAAAAGGAAAAAGGTTCCAACATAGTTAAATTAAGTGCATTTCTTCTGATGCTCGCAGTTTGCAAGAAGGCTATAGTGTTGTGCTATTAATTAAGCAAAAAGAACAGGTCTCTTTTCTGTTATATGATAATGTGGTGTTTGGATAGGATGTAAACCATGATTTGAAAAATTCTTTTGGGGTAAACTATGATTTGGGAAAAAAAAATAAAATAAAGAGCTTTCAAATATCCAAAAGAACTTATGGACTAAACTATAGTTTCAAACCATAATTTCGAATGAGTTATTGGGAATAGATTATGGGTGGAGAAAAGAGTTTATGAGCTATAAAATGGCCATTTTACTCATTTTTTTGGACACCATCTCTATTCTCTTCCTTCTTTTCTTCTTTTCGTTGCTATCTTCTTCTTCAAAGCAGAGTAGGGTGGATGAGGGATGGATAGTGGAGGCGACGCCAACGTCGCAAGTTCCGTTGTCATTATGTCTCTGTCTCTCTATGCCGTCACTATCTCTCTCTGTCATATGCCGTCCTTTCTCTCTCCGTCATCTTCAACCTCCGTCGAGGAGAAGAAGACAGTGACAGTCTAGATCTGTGCAACCGTCAGTAAAGAAGAGAAGAAGATGATCTGTCGCAAGGGCAGGGGAGACGTACAGTGGCAAGAATTTTTTTATTATTATTATTTTATCTTATACATTTTCTGGTAATTTACCAACTATAAAAGTCTTTATAGTGATAAATATCTAAACACTCATTTTATTTAAAATCATTTTTTTTATAAGCTCTTCTCTAAAAAGAGTTTTTTCAAAAGAGCTTTTAAATTATTTATTTTTCGTAAGAATTTCTCTAAAAGTTAAACTATATGGGCCAATATGTTTTAATAGATCTCCTTTGCAACAATTTCAATGGCAAAGATGAGATGCAAAGCCCAATTTGTTTTAATTTTGTGTTTTCGTTCGGCTCTAAGTTGGATTTACCGCTTTGAGATTGTTGCAACTAGAAGTCGTTTGTGTTGAAAAACAATTCATCTCTCCTGCAGAACTTGAGTCTGCGCCAACTACCATCACCTGATGGAATACTCTAGGCTTATTAAATGCCTTTTTCATCAGTATTATAGTCTGTAGAGCTAGGCATGATTTTCTATATAAGTTTATACTTTTCGTTCTTGTCCAACTACCTATTCAGTATTAAAAACTTGTGGCTTCTAATAACATTTTGTCTTTCACGAAAAAATAGGAAAATTTAGGAAAAAGTCTCCCATTAAAAATTTTATCGATGATAAAGACCTAAGAGTAATGGTACTCTGTATACAAAATTTATAAAATATCGATACTTTATATATATAAAAATTTATTGAGTCATTTTCTCACCAATAAAATTTTTAATTGAAGATATTTCTCCAATTCTATTTTTTTAAAAAGAAATAAAGAAGATTAAATTCTAAATATGACTAGTTTAATTTTTTTTTAATAAAAAAAAATTTAGGTGGGTTAGCACCAGTCCTCTATTAAAGCCAAAGCACAGCTTTAAGACTCAGAGAGCGTTTATAGTGGACTTACGAGATCATTTACCAAATAAGCCCTCACAACGGTAGCAAAAATTGAACTTGCGTTCTTGTAGAATACGAGCACGTTCTTTACCATCTGTATCAACTCTCGTTGATCTATTCTTATTCCTGTCATCCTATATATTGGATTTGACTGCTTATTGTAGGGTAAAAAAATTGGTAAATATGATAATTATCTTTAATTGGCTCCTAGCTACTAATGACGATTCCTTAAATGACCAAATATAACGTGATTACCAAAAACAAGCCAAAGTTAGAATTCACTTTTTGACCCTAAATTTCAAACATTAATTCATTCATATATACACGTATTTAATTACAATTCGTTGTTTGTCTCTTTGAAATCTCACTTTCACTTTGAGTAAATAAATCTCGAATTTTGGTTGACAGTATAAAAAAAGTTTAAAGAGATTCAAGCTCAACCAATCCATTCTGTCATGCATTGCAAATTAAAGAAACCTATTTTAGAAAAGGGATAGGATATAATAATATATTATTTAGACCTAAAACACACCATGATTTATTAGGAATAAAACAAGTGTGATTGATAAAAATAAATATTTTTAATTAAGGAAAACAATAGGGAAATAGAATGGAATATGGATCAATTATTTCACTTACACATCACAATCTCCTAACGCTTATTTTGTCTAAAATACCACTTAAATCAAGATTCTTACAAAACTAAACAATTAACTTTATATAATTCGATGCAATATATAAAGGTTATAAAAAGTTTTGTTGTTTATAATTATGTAAAAATATACTCTTCTTCTTTGATTTTATATAAGGTATCACTTTATTTATTTAATTTTATAAAATATTTTTTGTCATCAAATGCCGATAAAAAGACTTTCAAATGTTGTCATATTAAATTTAATTCAAAAATTAAAAATAATTTGATTGAAATGTCATCATTTGAAAATTTTGTAAGCATTTTTAATTAATAAAATTAACAGTATTAAGATTAGAGGATTAAAAAGATATTTTAGAAAATTAATGAATCAAAATACAATTTTGCATAAAATTATAGAGGATTAAAAGTATATTTTTACCTTATAATTATATAAGGTTGATTAAAGAACAGATCATATAAATATATGGATAGGGCTTAGTCAATATTGAGAGTTCGAATGTGGATACCAAAATCATATTTAAAAATTACTTTTAATTGAATCTAATAATGATTCGAGTTTGAAAACATAATACTCCTATGATCTTAAATATATAATCTAATTAGGGAGTTGATATTTGTTCTAAACACAATACTTAGTTCCTAAATTTATCAACTATTTCTCAAATTATCCCTATTGATACTTTATCAACAATAAAGAGAACATATAATGTATATAATAACTAACTTAACTAACTTTCTTAATATAATTAAATTAGTTAAATAAGTCATATAGTTAAATCAGATGAGTATTATATCTCAGATAATTGTGTAGCAAACATTGCACTTTTTGACCAGCTGCAGATCAAAGCTTAAAATTCATATACAACAAAACCAATAATCAACATCGCCTAATATTACTAGTAACAGAGTTCGCAAGAATGAAGCTGAATATCAAGTTTAGCTGCAACTACGGCCGAGATTCCATGGTTGTTATTACTCCTTGGTGATACTAATCAGGGGCTTTGCAACTATGAAATTAGAATATTGAGATTACATTTCAAACATAATATACAAGGTAATGACAAAAAAATCGAGGTAGAGAGATGATACAACAGTAAAAAAGTTAAATATTTCCAATAGCATTTTTGTGTTCCAAGGCGAAGTAGCCTTTATTCTCAGAATTTATCCTAAAAACCAAAAGACTTATTCTAATTAGAAAGTGTTTAAAACGGACACACATCACACACACGAACATATAAAGCTTGTGAAGAACAAAGGAAAATTACTTTATCAAAAAGGAAGAACAATGGAAAATCGATCGTCTTTAAATGGAAAAAAAAGTAGAATCGCTTAACGTTGGGGCATATGAAAAGCTTTAAATAACGCTTTAAGACATGCATTGGAGATAGCTTTGTTAAGGGTTTGCTTTTGGGTGTCCCTCACCCTCCTTTTTTATTTTCCTTCCCTTTTATTTTAATTTCTCAAAAAGCAATTTAATAATTTCTTCTGAATATATAACATAGAAGCTTTCACAAATGAAACTATAATGTATATTCATGAGCTACAAATAATATAGTTTATTTTGTAGGCTCCATGTAAAACGTAACCCACACTAGCTAGTTATATAATCAGGTTAAATTGCACACATTTTTCAAACTTTCAATAATATATGGATGACCTTTTTTAGCTTTAAAACTTAATAACCAAGTTCTTTTTTTAAAAAAAAAAGCCTAGGAAGAATATTTTCCCCTTTAGTTAGTGATAACTCTTTATATTTTGCATCATTTACATTATAATTGAATTCATTAAAATAGGGAGTCATCCACTATATTTAAGACAAATAGACGCCAAAAAAGTTCACATATGAGTGTTTAATCTCTTGAACTCCTTTTTCTCTCATTGTTTCTGGTTTTAATTTGTATTTTGCTAGTTGGACTGGAACCATGTTGAAAGAGAAGAGTTTGACATGATATTTTTGTCACTTATCAAATATATGGGTTTTGTGAAAATAAAGTACTCATTTGATCCTTAATATAATATATAATTTATAAAAAATTTATAACTTAACTATATTCTATTAATTTTTTAATTTCTTCTGGTGATATAATTAGAGATGAGTTATAATAGGATTGGAGGAAAAAGGAGTAGTACTTCATTTCAATAAGACATCATTTAATGCTTATTATAACATTGTAATACAAACAGACACCACACAGACATGTTTGGTCAATGCTTATTAATTACCATATGAATTGCCGAGTTAATAGGTATGGAACAATATACACTAATAATCTCATAATAAGCAAGCAGTGTCGTTTTGTGTTTTTAAAAATACTATCGATATATGTTGGTTGTTTGGACATATCCCACTAGCTTCGCTTTATTATAATTAATTAAAAGGCTTGAGATTAACAATATATATATATATAGTAGTGTAATTCTCCTGGGAAAATAACACGCACGCACAAATCTTTATCTATAAAGAGACATGTACTAATTAAATTAATTAAATATGGATTCCAGGAGGATCCAATTCTTGAAAATCTCGAGCCGAGCAAAATGGGTCCAAATTTCGTTCGCTATCCAAGAGCACTGAATAAAGTGCAGGGTAGTGCAGTAGTGGTACCTATATATTATATTATTTGTTCATAATTAATTAAAAATATAGTCTTGGATAATGGATATCAGTGAACATATATTATTAATTAAAAAATATTTTTGCATTACATATATCAGTAATGGATAATTGAGATTATGAATTTGAGAGAAAAAAAAGAATTTTATATATAGATATACAACTTTTCAATTTACAATCATACTATATGAAACCACTGAATAACAATGTCTTAAAATTCTAAAAATATTTCATTTAAGTATATAGCTAATATCAAATGCAACTTGTGCATATGTGTTTTCTGATCTATCGAAGTCATTACCACTTCACTGATTCAATTGGGGTTGTGATTATCACTAATCCAATCACTATAATCCACATTCCTTGGGAACAAAAATTAGGGTTTTGATCATAAATGTGTTGCGGAATATATGATTCATTATTATTTGAGATTCCTGCCTTAGAAGCATCTAATATCTGTCTTATTAAACATTTCGTACTATATAATTATAAACTAATCCTTGGTCGTCTCAGTTTTCCCAAGCTCAAGGAGGAATCTTATGTATATTTATTACTAAGTTTTCTGTTTTTATTTGCTAACATACAATTATTCTTTTTACATTTCACCTTCTTAGTGTGGGGATGTGAGTATTGCTGGAAACATAGCTCCCGTGAGATATGATTTACTACTCGTTACAGTTGAATAGATATTAAAGATAAGACATATTACCAACAACAAGGTCAAGTAAAAAGACTTGGTTATTCTTAAATAAATTTGAGATTTAAACCTTGTAGATTTATATAGGGAAAAATATCATGATATTAAAATTAACCTGGTTGGCTGGTTAAACTATTGAATAAGTGAACCAATCTTTTAATTGATTCAATCAAGAGTTTTAAACAAACGAATCGGATTAAATTTTATATATATTTTTATTGTTGAGTTTAAAATAATGTCGTTTTGAGTTAAAAAATAATAGCTCAAATTTTCGCTTTAATTACTTTCTTTTATTAATTTATGCGTGATTTATACATAAATATTTTGTTTACTGATGGATGTATTTAAATATTGTCCTTTTTAAGGTTATATATGATTTTTTGTACTATATTTTAATTATATTATATTAAATATTTTAATCATTATTAGGCTAATCCTAGTTCTACCATGATTCAACCATTAACCTTTAAATCACTATCTCACATTCTCAACCATTTAATCACTAGTCTGTCTTTAATACCTTAGGAAAAGCCCACATTGTTGTATTAAAAAAATAGGATATGTTGAAGAATTAATCAAATTAAAAGACTATACAAAGGATTTTATATATTTGTAGGCAACGTACATGCATAAAAGATGCCAAATTTCACCATTTTTGAACGTGAGAGCAGCGAGTGGGATGGTTGGATCTCATCAGTCTTACGGACAAGAAGCGTCATAAATTGAAGGGGTAAAACAGGTTGGAATTTGAAGAGATAAAAGTAAAACAAGCCAAAACCATGAATGAGTCAAATCGATTACGTAGCAACCTTTGAACCACACAAATTCAGTACCCCAAACCACACTAAGCACACATCGATCTGTCTCTCTGAGACGCATGCCCCCTGCAACAAACAATCAACCAATCAACTTGGGACCATACACACACACACACATATATATTATCATTTAATTCCCTCCTCCGTGTAGCTTTAAAGATGGTTGTTTAATATTATTCGATAAAACCATCAATACATAAATATAACATCTGTAGAGGATTTTTATACTAAACATGTAATGCATAAATTAAAGTAATTCCTAACAAGAAGAGAATATAATGATGTGATATTGAATGAAGGTTTGTGTGTAAATTAAGTATTGAGTATTAGTCGACATGATCGTAACGGTTTTGTGTGGAAATATATGGATGGAGTTGGGATCACTGGTTGAAATTTTGTCTCATCGATATATCTCATATATATATATATATATATATATATATATATATATATATGTACTCTCCTTAGTTTGTTTTCTTTTTTATATTGAAAAAGCCGATATACTCCAAAGAAGACCACTCCTTTTATTTGCTAAATATAATTTATGCACTAATATTATCATGACAACTCTCTCTGAGGTGGAAGGAGAATTTAGAATGTTAATTGATTGATGATTGGGAATGATTGATGCAGAGATAATAATAAGCATTGGGAGACACTTGGGATAATATCTGAATCGTATATAGCTTTCTTCCTATATAGTAATCGAAGGTGTATAGTCATTGGAGGATGATCACTTTCAATAATATTCTCGAAATCATTTCGTGTCAGGTTTATGTGAAAATGAAAATTCGTGTTTGAAAATTGACCGCAAATTGGTTAGCAAAGAATATTTGTGGGTTGATTGAAGCTAGCCTCCACATACAATGGAAGTCCTAAAAGTAGCAAAAGCCACTTTTTCTATTTGAGTCCTTAGCTATAACCAAATAGGCATATAGGATACATACTGTTGCTTTGGGAATAGCAAAGGATGCGTTTTAAAAAACAAAACACAAAGAGGAGACACATTGAATTGAATATTTTCAAAGGAAGAAGGAGCAATAGATGAAGAGGTGGCCCCACAGATCTAGGGAGGGTCTTGACTGAAAGATAATATGCAAGATTTTGACAAGAACCCATTAACATAATTTTTGGCTTTGTTCCCTTTCTTGTTACAATTTTTCTTGCTTCACTCTGTACAAAATCCACTCAATTATTCTCCTTTAAGAATAAAGTTAGACATGTTTTGCAAGAGAGAGAGGGGGAGAGAGAAGGGTGGGCCTACAAGGAAGGATATGTTTGTCTTAGACTCGTAGGCTCTCTCCATCAAGCACGAAATAGATGGGCTTGTCCAGCAGGCTGGAGTGAATTATATTTCCTATCGTGATAATGAATACATGATGCTAGAAAAACCACCGGGGAAGTTATAATGACCTAAATGTCTAAAACTGACGAATGACGCTGGTACACCCTATTATGTCTAAAATGCTACTAGTGTCTCGGGGTGTTTTTCTCTACCTGGTTTTGAAAACCAACAATAATGAAATTACAATGTCAGCTTTACAAATGTCTACATGTGGGACACTTTTTTTTTTATAAAAATTTTTAAAAATGGGTTGGGCTCACTCACGATTTAAGGGCAAGGCGACATCTCCATTCCTCTTAGGCGATATTAATGTCGGGTAAGGCGAGCCGTCTATTACCCTCAGGCGTAAACCTAGGCACCTAAAAATTAGGATGCCTCCCCAAGCGCCGTGAATGGAACCACAACAAAGTGATACTCCCCAGAGATCGAACACGCTTCAAATAGTCGCATATCTCACCCCTTGCCCAGATGAACTAACAGACGATAGGTTACATGGTGGGACAATTGCCTCATAGTTTAGTGTAGACCCCAACACCCAACAAAAAACAAAGCTGTTGAGAGAGCTTTTCACTTTTTTTTTTAGTTGTTCACCCGGTTCACCGGAACTTTATCTTGACTACATCTGGATTAGACTCGCGTCGCGCACCTGACTATGGTGGGTGAGTCTCCAAATGGAAATTTTCTGTATACGCTAAGGCTCAAACTCGAGACCTCGTTTAAGCGATACCGAGTCATTTACTACTTGGACCAACCCCCGTTGGTAGAGCTTTTCACTTCTTCTTTTTTGTTGCCCACCCTGTTCACCGGAGCTTTGCCCCGACTACATCCAGATCCGACCTGTGTCACGCACCTGGCTATGGTGGGTGAGTTTCCCAATGGAAATTTTCTGCATACGCTAAGGCTCAAACTTGAGACATCGCTTAAGTAATATCGAGCAATTTACCACTCAGACTAACCCCCATTGGTTAGAGCTTTTCACTTGTTTTGGAATAAACACGATCCAAAATGAATGCGTGGCCCAAGAATGATTTGGAGTTAACCAGGCCCAGCTCTAGGTTACTAGGCAAATATTCAAGCATACCATCCATGTCTAGGGAATATAGTTGCTTGTTTTGGTTGTACCAAAAAAAATATATAGTTGCTTTCCCAAAAAAAAAGGCTCTTCCTTAACAACCGAAATGAGTGCAAGAAGTCCAGTTAATTTCAATGAATTACAATGGCGTCGTTATGCGTAATAATATCTAAGAACAATTCAAATTGCAAGATTAACAAGCGGGTGAACTAAATAAGTGGTATTTCTTGGGACTGTAATCGAGTAGTAGTTATAGGTACAAGATGCCTCTTGCTACAAAAAGAATGGATGAACATGAGGTAGGGGAAGCAGCAAAAGCACTTAATCAGATATTAATGGGGAGACCCTAACAATAAAGAGACCTATATAAGTGATAGAAAGAAAACTAATTTACAAGGGTTTGCACTAAACCAACTTTCTTTCTTTTCTTGAGGGGTTTCATTTCTAGCTTGCAGGATGGCTGCAGCAGGGGCAGAGTTAGAAAAACACCTTGGCCCGACAGAGAACCCAAGGGAACAGCACCCGCGCAGATTGCCCGAATCTTAGGCCCTGCAAAAAGAATGTGATATCTTATATATCCTAATTGGTTAATATCTTTGCCGCTGCTTCCACAATCAAATCATTTTGAATTTTTTCGTGTGGTTAGAAAAAGCCCATTAGCTGAATCATGTTAGCGAAGTCAGACTCCTCCAAGCCAAGTGTTGTGTTACCATTTAGAGGCAAAACCAGGACTCTCTAAGCTCAAGAACGAAGGGCCTCGCACTTTAAGGCGCTTGGGCCCCATCTCAAAGGGAGGTCGCTCCCTATAATTCTTGTGCTGATCTCGCTCCCTGCTAACTCCCTCATTGCCCAGCTTCTTATACCTCACAGATATAGGAATGCTATTTCCCCCTCCAAATTTGTCCTTCACCGATCTTTCACCCTCAAATTTCCGTTTCATCGGCTCATTGAATTTGTTACTTGAATCATCGCTTCTGCTGCAATCCATTGGCTGTGGCGGGCTACTTCCTTCATTGACTTTCTTCAATCGTCTAAGCCCCTGCTCGTACGTACCCATCCAGTAGTTATATTATAATCCCATAAATTAACAGAAAAAATTGAGACCAGCACATGACAACTCAAATACGAGGATGAAGTATTTGAAAAAATACCTGTTGGTCCGAATGCTTGGAAGACGTGGTGGCATTCAAATTTCTCTTCTCTGCCTTCAGAGAAGACGGCCGCTTTACCCTAAATATTTCTGAATCAGAATCGTTATCCTCTTTATCCACAATGGGCATCATCTCTAATCCATCGCAATTGCGTTGAGGTTTACTTGAGATTTCATGATAGCGCGCAGAGGATAATAAAGATTGGTTTGCGCTATTTGATACTCCTTCACAACATTCTTCAGAATCAATAGAGCCAGAAGTAAAATACGCATGCCCATCGTCCTGCTTTCAGGATAAAAATAACAGAACGCGATTCTTAGTTCAGAATTTAACTTCAAATTCCGACACAGTGAGAGGCAATGACAGCGCAATGATGTTCAAAAAGTAGATGCGTATGACTTACATTTTTGAGAGCAGAAGACCTATCAATAGGTTCTGAAAGAGAACACAGGGTGGATGCAGCAGAAGAAAAAGAAGCCTCGCAGACTTCTGGTTTAATATCTGGGCAGTGCCTCCAAACAAGTTGACTTCGTAAATTGCGCTCTGTACTACTTCTTGCCTGATCTGTGGTTGAATAATGTTCAATAACAGGATCAAATTCTATCTCGCAATAAGTAGTATATCCATTTGCTTCAGCTCTCTGGAACATATTTGACAAAGGATATGAATACATGTTATTGTCACCCTTGGTTTGCTTAAGAATCTCATCCACGATTCCATCTCCCTGCTCAAACCTCTTGGCTGCAGCTTCCAGGTCACTAATATCCTCTCTCACATAAAGAGTGTGCTCGCTCCCACAGGTTAAGCCAAGAGCTTCAATATCTGCATAATTAAAATTTCATTTAATAAAATAAAAAAAATGCCAACATCTAAACCATTAAATAAGCATGTATGATGCAATCAATCAAAGCTTCATTTAATGACTCCAAAAATATTTTTCGGTCCCAAATCATGATAATGTTTTTCTCATTTTCATGATATGAGTAATTGACTATTGATATGAAAACTTATGATATCCAGTATGAATAGTAAAATAATATTTCTAATATCTTTCAAATAAGTGTGTCAACCAATTATATTTCATATAATCTTTTGAAATAATATATTGGTGAATAGTAGAGCTCATAACATACCATGGCAAAGGCACACAGGGTGCATGTGACACTTGCAGTCTACATATGCAACATAACAATCGCGTTTGCAGAGGCTACAGAGAATTGTGGTGTGGGAATGTGGAAAAACACTCGAACAAGACCTCGATTTCATTAGGAGCCAACGAACACAATGCTGAAAGCGCATTAGATTTACAAACGAAATCTTTATGCAATTATGAGCCAACAGATCTGCAGAGGGAAAGTCTGAATCTTCAAGTTCTAAGTTTGTATGAAGGAGCATTGCTTCTTTGCATAGAAGTTCTTCATGAGGTAGCAGGGGCATCCTGTTAAGAAGCGCGTATTGCTGGCTAGCAATAGCTCCTAAAGGAAACCAATCACCAATTGCAAAGTTCACTGCTTCTCCACAGTTGAAACCTGAAATTTGAGGGGAAAAATATATAAACAGATATATTGGCATTTCAGACACGATATTAAAAGTTTGGAGTGGAATGCTTCCTTTCTGTAACAAAAAATTATTTTATGTGCGACTCTTACCATGACTAAATCCAGAATGATATGCTCTAGGAAAAGTTATTACAAACTCCCCTGGCTTTTGAACAGCCTTATAGACAGGGACTTCATTATCCAACAAAATATTTGGAGGGAACAGGGTTGTTTTCCCCAGAAGAACATCAAAAGCTCCATCCTCCCCATCATTAGAAAGAATATCTTTAGAGTACACATGCTCTCTCACCACCCTTTCAAAATCCAATGCTGCATGACCTGGAATGCCGTACCAAGTTTTTGATGCACCACAGTGTTGATAATTTATACTGCCACCAGAAAAAAAAATAATAAATAAATATTATTTAGGCATATAAAAGCAGGTAATTTAGCTTGTATTAATATTATGCTAAATTTATTATGAAAACATATAACATTTACCTGTACAAATAATGATCCTCCACATGCCAAGCAAACATACTAAAGAGCATTCCAATGTACAGCATGGGTTCTGTTACTCCCTGAAATAAACTCAAAAGGTGTCATAGGGAGGTGCATGATGAAAAAATGAGTATTAAGGTGAACGATGACTGACATACCGGAATTGCTGTTTCCAAGAGGCGCAAAACGGACTTGGGCAACCGTGAAACTTTCTGAGACCAAACAAAAATTTGTACTTTAGTTGAAGAAAATGTCAGATCAATCAGCTCAATTTAAATAACAGAATATTGTCTACACTAAATAAGACTACACAGTTATTGGTATGAACAGGAAAGAGGGGAATGTTACAAAAGTATACAGGATATAGACAAACATAGTAGATCATAAGGGAACTGTTAAAGATCATATTATAAAGGCAAACGCAAATGATACAATAATCACCATCTAATGAAAACTCTTTTACGCAAGACCCTTTCAATACCTTTAGGTTATGCTACTGTGACTATAATTGTGAAACTTAGAAGCGAAATTGGCAACAGAAAATATTTTCCAAAATCAACTTTCAACAGAGTAGCCAAATTAAAAGGAAAGATATCACAAAAGACTTCTTAGGTGAAAAGGCTGTCATTCACCGTACGATAAGTGAACAGAGCATTTCATATTTAAACAATCAGGTATAGAACAAATAGAACCACAGGCAAGAAGCAGCATCTTTCAACCAGATTTTCTTTTCTGTAAATATAGAAGAGATGCAATCACAAGAGAATACAATGAGAAATAAGAGAAACTAGTAGAATTAACACCTTTAAATTCCATTTGCTGTTCCCAAGCTGATCGGTAGGAGAAGATGAAAAAGCACTACCATCAACATCACATGCATATTCAACAGTTTCCATCTGTCCACAAGCAATTTCATGCCAAAACTCCTTTTCCAAAAATGTGGCAGGAAGACATCCAGCACTAGAATATCTATGTGCAAAAACTCTATTCGCCATTTTCTCAAAATCACGGAATGTATAATTGCTGACAGAATTACAATTGTATTAAAAACCAAAAGAAATAAGATCATTCACGATTCAAATATATGCATTCACAAAACTTACCTTCCACTCATGAAAAATGTGACTTTGTCTTCAGTGTCCCACTCAGCAAGCCGAAGAGGCTGTACTCTAGTTGTAAACTTGAATCCCGCCTTCTCCTTCATTAAAACAACTCCAGCAGGAACAGACGCACTCAGAGGTGAAATAATCTTGCATATACCTGGAGTATATCAAAAAATTAAGGAAAGAACAGTAAGCTCACAATTTTATCAATCTACCATTCATCACCCGAAAATTCAGTGAATCTATATTTAATGAAAAAATAAAAAAAAATAAAAATAAAAAACTTGTCTTAAAAGTCAAAAGAAAGATGTTCTCTAGAGAAAGCAAAGATAAGGTCATCATAAACCATTATTAGATCAGAGATCAGGAACTTGAAAAACTGATAACTCAAGGAAGAGCAAGTTCATAGGCTAACATCTTTAAGGCCATAACATTATCTACATTTGGCAGTTTACAGAGTGCTCTATTCTCATCATCAACGATAACTTAAATATTAACACACACACTCAGTATTGATGGCCCCCACCCCTAAAAAATTATGTTTGAAAAAGTGACGGGTAGTGAAATGACTTTCCATGAGCATCCACCAAGCCCTTGATTAATATCATCAATTCAAAATCAAGGAAAAATATTCCATACATCATACCATATTTTGAAGCTTCTGGAGCTATCTTTTGCAAGTAAACCAGAGGATCCTCAAATTCCTCCTTTGTTGGACAATAAACAGGACATTCTGGAATTTTCTCAGTCCATTCAAGATCACTTGTCTCAAACTTATCCACCTTCCGCTTTGAGAAGACGTCTGCATTGCCATGAAATCTGACACCACCAACACACGAAGCTGAAGCTCTTAAAGCATCTCCTCCGCTTCTAGTCATTGTGCTAGCAACAGTTGTTTCTGAGGCAGTAATGAGTTTTGCCCGTTGAAGCCTTTTACGCTTCAAAAATTCTAGCCCATGTCTAGCTTCCTTAGATAAAGAAAGTCTTCTTTCCACCTAAGAGACGATTCAGCATTTAAAACCCAGAATAGCATTCACATAAACGGAAAATTTATAGCGATAGTTACATGCATATATGATAAGTAAAATTATCTCAATAACTTCAATCTCAACAAGTGCATTACATACAATTGCCTTTAGCATCATGAGATTGAGGTATATGCATCATCAGGAGCACAGAAACTATAAATTAAATGGTCCAAGAAGTAAAACAAAGATTTCCGAAGCAACAAGACAGATGAGCATGGAGATTGAGCCACATCCCTTCCCTCAAACCCTCCTCACAGAAATGGATAATACTAATTGAGCCAATTTGCGCCTTCAAATCATTTATCATGTAATAAAAAAGAAGCATTTCACATTGAGAAGGAAACAGCAACTTCTATAAGGGCTTGATACTTTTTACAGTGGTGTGTCATGTCTGACACATGTTGGACAAGGACAGAAATCCTTTGTTTATTTAAGTTCCCCAGCTCCATGCATCAATATCCAAATTTGTAACTCCAGCTGGAATGGGGACTAGATAAATGGAGAGGATTGAAGAAGTGCGTTTTGAGCTCAAACAAGCAGCACCAACCCACCCCTCCCCCCACCCCTCCGGCGCGCCCCCAAAACAAAGAAAAGGTTGGAATATTACCAATTCACCCTTGAGAATTCAATAACTAGATGACCACGGCTTTTAATTATCACTCAATCAAAGTCATACAACGAGTACTAACGTCACAACTTTTAAATGATCCTTAGCCAAAATCACCTCCTTCAGCAAAATAAACCGCTAAGAACCAAATTTGACCCACCGACTAGATGACTAGACCTTCACCGACTGGAGTTTTCTGACGAAAAACGTTTCACTTATACCCGAATCGAGCAAACGCAATTTGGTCAAACGAAAATTATCACAAAGAAACGTTCAACAAATGCACGCGCTGAAAATTGAATAGTTCCTCTTCCTAAAATCATTATTTCCTCATTACCATAGGCCAAACGAACAATAAATAATATTAAGCATCTATGTGAATGGCCATAAATCAAAGAATTTTTTTTGTAAAAACAGAATTGTACGCCAAAAAAATAATAATTATTGAACATTTAGAAACAAAAATCTCTGAATTCTTTTTCTGGAAAGAGAAGGGAAACAAAAAAGGAATTAAAATAAGTAAATGGCCCTTATTTTTCCTAATATGCAGATGAGGTCTTCCGTTCATACATAGATGGGAGAAAAGGGCAAAGGTCCATTCTGTATAATGCACCTTAAGCGTCAATATAAAACCGGAACTGCATCAAGCTTTGAGCTCATAAAATCAAACTACATGGTCTAAAAGGAAAATCATCACTCAAGCTGAAGAAAAAGGAAAATCATATCTAAACCGTACATAGTATAACAATGTTTGAGATCTGAAAGATGGACGAAAATGCACTTTGAAGAGAAAAGAGGAGTCTATCACAAACCAAATTAGAAGATAAGGGAAAAATTAAGAAAAATGGTTGACATACCATTTCATTACGAAGTCGCTCCTTGTAGGTCTCCGGCTTTACACACTTGAAGGAGAAATCGCGAAAACAATCACAAACTATATCCAAATCCCAGAGGTAAACCCTAGATCACGATCCTTACGGTTACAGATTAAAATAGAATCTTCAAAGACAACCAGACTCGCCACATTCTCGCAGAACGAAGAGTACAAGGGTGAAACCAGCTCACAAGAGAGATCCAAGCGCTTACACGACCAACCGCGAGGAAGAAAATGAAAATAAAAATGCGCCGATTGGGAAGTGTTAAGCGGCTTGCTCTGGAGTGACAGAATATGGCTGCCGGTAATGGTATTATCCTACCGGCCGGTGGAAGAGTTTTTCCGGCGACGTATGAAACAGAGGAAAACAGTGGATGAGGAGAGAGAAGAAACGAATGCTTAGAAAACCGAAAAAAAGCATGGACGGGATAATTTATAGTTTTATACTCCAAAATATGAACACCTTTATTATTGAGTTCTGAAAATCAAATGAAATTTTTGTCAAGAGGAAAAAAAAGCGAATGAAATTGGATTTTTCTTTTTCCTTTTAAATAAAATGATTCTCTCTCTGTTTATAAAAACTAAACCAAACCAACTCAGAGAAGAAATGTGAGCCCAAGGGGGGTGGTTGGTTGGTGGTTCAACCAAAGAACTTGCCGTCCAAAATGCGTTGATCACCTCTCTCGCGTTTGAGGGTAAACAAAACGGAAAGGCTTTCCCTTTTCGAGTGTTATGACGGAATTAACGTTATAAAATGGGAAATTTGTTGGCGGGTACAGAAGGAAATAAACGGTATTACACCCTGTAACTTGAAGGGCATTTCGGTAAATTCACAAATACGGCGTTATCGATGAGTTCTGGTTCCTGTACCGGTCAGAGAAGGACAGACGGAATTATCACGTGTGGCAAAATGGAATTCAATTCCCTACAGTAAGCTTAGATCTAACCGTATACCTGTAAGCTCGTTTACTTTGACAGGGTCAACGTACGCAAATTCCCTGGAATCTGAAATACCAAGCAGCGTGTGTACTTTTTCTGTTCAACTGCCGACTTGTACATGATAATTCTTACCTACCTTTCAGTTAGTTAGTTCTAAAATGAAAAGGCGATTTTCTCCTCGATTGGTTAAGTTTAGTTAGGCGAAAGGTGGAAGGGCGTTTTCGACCTCGCAGGGTGTCACCTGTGGGAGCGGCCAGGTCAGTTCTGTAATGTAAAGTGAAAAAACCCCTTCGAAGCATAGTTTAAAGGGACAAGTTGGAGTCAACACGTGGCGTTCGTTCTGATAGGAGGGAAATACGTGGCAAGAGGATGAGCCCATGGTTTCGGGGAATCTTTTTGTGGCCGACGGTGGTGGCCAGAATGGAAATAGCTGGCGGTTATAATAGGTTTTGGGGGGCCCAGGCGCGGAAGGTCACGAGAAATCCCTTATGCGATATACGAATGGCTAATTCTGATTCTTTAATATATAATTGATTAATTAATTAATAATTAACAAGGTGGATATGGAAATCCACCTGTGAATCCCGGTTTCCGGTGGGCATTCTCTCTCCTCAGCCCATTGGTTGGTTGTGCATTGGAGCTTTTTGTTACGCGGAGGTTGGGCTAATCATTAGTTTTTCCACAGTGGGGGAAAACGAAGCTTTGAGAAGGTCTTCTTGGCGGCTCGGCTATGAACCAGGTCAACCTTTCACACGGTCCAGGCTCGGCTCAAGCAAACTTGGATTTGTCTTCCTTCTGGGCTTAAGAAAACAAGAAATGAGAAAATGAAATTGGATAGCAGGAAGTGACAAAAGAGGTCTTTTGTTTGTAAACAAAAAAAAAAAAAAAAAAAGAGGTCTTTTGTTGAGAGTTAAAGCAAGTGGGAGGTAGTAAATGACAATTGTGGGCAAGGGCACGAAGCTTCCAATCTTTGCGTGTAAGCTGAGATTGGGAAGGGTGGGATTTCTTCGAAGGAGGGTAATTTGGTAATGTCAGAGGCGTTGGTGGGCTCGGTTGAGTTCGTTCAGATGAGTATGGATGAAGATTCTGATTATCCTTCGCTCTTTCGTACGCCTAATGAACAGCAACATGGAATTGTCCCTTTTATCTTCAATTCAGTTAAATACAATTTTTTATATTTCTATCTTAATAAAATCATATTAAATAAATATGACCAATAAAAATCATATTGACGCCATCCTACCGGCCTCATGTCTCTTATATGTTCGCCGAGGTCTATTTCTCTATGGGAACATTTTGACTCGTTATTTGCCAATGATTCATCAATTTATCAAAAATCGATTTATGTGTTTCAATTAAAGAAATGATAAATAAACAATATTGGAAAACAAAGTCGTAGCGTTATCACTCTCCTTTAATCTTAAATATATAAACTAAATAATTACTTTACCAATAATAAAAAATCAGTTTAATTAATTATTTGTAAAAAAATATTTATTAATTTCCTACAAAATACAACTTCTAATTATTTATATGATAAACTAGTGTATGATACAAAACCCCTTAATATTGTAATTAATAAATATAGTTTATGAACAAATAATTATAAATTTGAGAATTAAAGTTGATTAAGGTCTAATCTAGAGTTTAAAATTAAAATAAATATACTTATTAACTCTAACTTTTAGAAACAAAATAATATATATGACTATAATTTATAAAGATTTGCTCGCAAGCTACATACAAAAATTACGCGTGGATAAATAACATCGATTATATGTATTTCATACGATTTTTTCATTATTTCACCTAAAACGCACAGTACTGACAGAATTCAAGTGTAGAAGAAAATATGGGGACAAAATTGAAAGTAATTACATGACACAAACACGACCAATAGGTTTAATAATGCCTTACTGTGGAAGAAGATAAAAAGGCATTAATTAAGGAAAGCTCATGAATTTGCCTGGCATGGTACCCTGAGACGTACTTTGAATGATAGAAACCCATGACTTTTATAATTAAATTATTATTATTAATTTTTCTTAAAATGGAACAAAAAACAAAGGGGTAAATCTTGGGGCAAAAGATTCGAAGCAAACCAATTATAAGAAAGAAACCGCGGGGAAAGCTCATTTGATGGGTAGTGTCACATTCTGAGGGGTTGATTCCCTTAAACAATCATTATTTGGAAAAATAAACCAAATCAACCAATCTAACTTCATTAAAACAAACCCACACCCATCAAAATAATAATAACTGATGAGCCCCTCACCTATTCTATGGCTACGAAATCAATCAGTCTTTTCACCTAAGCAGCCCATATCAACCCTCTAGTCTACCCCCAAGGGGATTAGTGGAATCATCCGAGCATGTTGTGTTATGTGTGTGAGAAGTGCGGAAGGGTCTAGGGTAGGGGTAAAAAAAAAACCAAGAGAATATAATTTAAAAAATATTAATCTTTTTATTTTTATAATTTTTATTCACTTATAACATAGTCTATAAATTTTAATTCTGACACAATTTAATTATTTGATTTACAATTTAATATTTAAATTTTAATTTAATATAACTCATTATTTAAAAATTAGCCCTATATTTTATAAAATCAAATTATATGTTCTAAAATTAAAATATTAAATATTTAAAATTATAGAGACTATGTTATAATAAATTAAAATTTAGGCGTTGAATTTCAACTGAGTCAATAATGTGGTAATTAAATTATACCAAATTAAATTTTAGAGACTTAATTATAATCGAGTTAAAATTATAGGATTAAAAAATTATTTTTTTCTATATATTTTTCTCCTAGCACTTAACATTAGTCAAGATTTTTAAATCTTGGGAAATCAATTATTAAAATTGCAATTAATTATAGTCAACGTGTTGTTGAAATGTGAGTGACAATTTAATAACAGTACGAATTTTAACCAGATGTGACCACAACTTCATATGAGCTGAACTCTAATAGGAAAGTTTTAGACATACTTTAACTCAAACTAAGGGTAAAGTAGCATTAAGTGTCGTGATTTTATTTTTTTATATATAATTAATATATTAATTTTATTTATTTATTGTATAATTTTACTCATAATATTTTTAATTTTATATAATTTTACCATAGATATTATGGATTTCATTTTATTATAAGAATTTTTAGTACTTTATCTATAAATTATTAAATTAAACAAGTGGATGAGAAGAATACAAAGAAAAGAATAGATAAAGTATCAAGAATTATTATAAAAAGTGTGAATTTATCATGACTATAAATAAAATTATATTAAATTAAAAAAATTATAGATAAAATTATATTTTAAATAAAAATAAACTATTAATCGTATCTGAAAAATAATATTGGTATATTGACGCTACTTCACCCCCTCAAACTAATTATAATCATTTATGTTCTTTACCAAAAAAGGACTTAGTTTGACCAAAAGAGTTTTAAATTTATTAATGCGTTGGTAATATTACAGTGGAAGAAAGCAGGTGGAGACGCAAAAAGTGGGCACCCATATATAGGAAAGGGAAAATGAGAAATAATTAATGGATTGATTAAATAAGGGAAGAGAGGAGAGACAAAAGATTTGAATTGAAAGGAAGGGGGAATAGGTGAAGTGTGGAGCATGATTGGGTGTGTGGATAAACAGGTAATGATGAGTTATGCCTCCGCTTCATGTCTGGGCGTGGTAGGTACTTTCGTTGGACAATAACGTATTGCAAACATGACGTGTCACGTGCTATTATGCTCCTCATTCCCCACCTCACATTGTATAAAATCACTCTCATTTCTTAACCTTTTTCTTATACCATATCTGATTAAATTATCTTAAAAATATTATTTATATTCATATATATTTGAAATTATAATTTAGATTTAAATAACTACAACTTCTTCCCTTAACGTGTTTTGCCCCACTTTTACATGGGGAAAAAAGCACTGCGCCAAACATAAGATATTTAAAAGTGTTACATGAATATAATAAATATATGACTTACATAAACATAATCCCTTTAAATTTTATATCAGATACACATAATTTTTTTAATTTTTAAAAATTTAAATTAAAAATTTAAACATTTTATATTTTAATTATTAAGCATATGCAATTAAAATTTTTATTAAAATTAACAATTTTTATTGTGTAATAATTTTTATATTTTTATTATTAACCCTAGATTTAAAAAATAACTATTAATAATTTATATATAATTTTAAATATTTTTTTATTTTTTATTCAAATAATATATGATCAACTAATTTTTTAAAATATTTTTTGAAGTATTTTTTATTTTTAAATATTTTAAAATACATATAAAGTGTACGTGTTATTTAAATATTTTATATTTTTAAAATATAAAAAAATTAAAATTATATGTCAAATATTAAATATCATTTTTTAAATGACACACTATATAATAAAAAAATATAAAAATTATTAATTTTAACAATAATTTTACTGATAAGTAATTAATATTTAAAATATAAAATATTATAATTATTAATTTAAATTTTTAAATGTTAAAAATATCACGTCCAACTGATTTAAAATTTAATTTTTTTAATATATTTTAGTCTAAATCGTATTAATGAGATTGGATGTTTATTTTGGAGTGGTTGATATAAGGCTATGAGAAGGGATGGAATTGAAATTGGATTCGGTGAAATGAAATGCAAACATTAGAGGACAAGACGGATAATTGATCAAAGGTGAGAGATATACGAGTGTATTTAATATTTTAAAAATATTATTTTATTATAATTATAGTCTTGATATTTAAATTTTTTTTAATTTTTAAATATTTAAATTTATATTTAAAAATAATTAATAATTTACCCTATTATAATCTAAAAAAAATTATTTTACTTTAATTTAATAATTTTTAAAAAAATTTTGTATAAAAAAAAATAAGAGGACAAGATGGCGTATTTCGGGGGATACAGTTTTGTTGAGAGTACAGACATTGCACACCAAACAAGGCGGTTTTGTCCCCCCTTCCCTTCTTTTCTCCTTGTTCCTCCTTCTTTTTATATCCTTGTTCCTCCCCATTTCATATCTTATATTAGGTGCAATTGAAAAACAAAATCTCCAATTATTTTTTTTTTGATAACAAAATATATGATAGCTTTTTATGCATATAATACTGGTAATTTATAAATTTTATATATTAAGAGTGTCAGTAATCTAATTTAAATCATTCTCACCAATTAAATTTTTAATTAGAAATTTTTGTACTAATTTTCTCTTAATATCATCACTCATTTTAATTTGTGGTTTTTTTGTTGTCTCAACCTAAATTTATATTATATTGGGAAAATAGCATTTTCCCACAAGACAAAACCTAAAAATATTACTTCAAGATTGTAAAATTTCTTATCACTTAGCTTGGTTAAAATGTCGTTTGGTTAGATGTTTTTTATTTTAATATGAGCTTTGAAACATGTTTTTTCCATCATATCGGTATTAATAGTTTACTTTATATATTTATACGGCATCCCATATTATATAGCTAGATTCGATCATTGTTTATCCTGACTAAAGGAAATTCTTATCAATACATGAATATTAATAGTCTACTTTATGTATTTGAGTGCTGTGGATAATACATGAATTTATAAAATTATTGTATTAATGCAATAATTTTCCTATCAAATTAATTTTTTTATTAATCAGTAATCATTACTATTTTTACTTACACCTCTACCATTTATATTTTTATACAATATGAATTTGTAACTTATTTTTGGACAAAACTTATGTCCAGTACTCGAGTTTTTTTTTTTACAAAGCTTCTGTATAAAATAAAATGATTCGATGTTTTTAATAATATTCTTCCTATATTTGTGGGGATATAATAATGTAAGTGGGTGAAAAGGTACAAGCATACAGGAAACAAAAAGGAACATTCAGAAAGTAATGCCAAAGAAAGAATATATGATTTGCTTGTTGTGTGGAAGAGACGGATCATAAAAAAAAAAAAGGTCAACAATTCGATGCAGGTGTATTCTTGGGCAATATCTATTGGAGAATATCCATAAATAATAATATCGGTAATAAAAAAACAACAACAATCAGATTAAATAAGGTCATGAACTAAGGACAACCAACAAGTTTTTAATTCTCGTAATGCTAACTAAGGTCAGATTAAATAAGAAGGGTTAAGATAGGTCCAACATTTTAGAGTATTTTTTTAAATGCACGATCTAAAATATTATATGATTAATTTAGTATTTTATTTTTTTTAATTGCATCCAATACTATAATATTTTTTTGTGGATAATCTTACCCTTCAAGCATTAATTATTTTTTTCCAGAAGAAACTTTAAAGTATGTTTTAGCTACATCCTTACTTCCCAAAAGTCCAGTACTCTAGAGATTTTTTTTTAATAACAATTTTAAGGTGTTAGATATATTAATAAAAGTAGTTTAAGGTGCTGGATGAACTACATAATATTTTAAGGTATTAGATATACTTGTAAAAATATTTTAGAGTGTTAGACACACATTAACCTTGTTTAAAATATTATAACTATATTTTCGTGAATTTAAATCTAACTAATGATATAAAATTTTTATTTATAAGCAATATGTTACTATTTGTATAAGTATTTTTTAAACTTTAAGGTGTAATTTAACTTTTAATGAGCCTTTAAGATTTAATTTATTTGGAATTTTCTATTATTAAAATTAATATTATAACCATATTTTTTTGAGAGAGGGAGAGAGAGAGAAGGGGAAATCTTAATAGTTGCTAAAATGGGGTTTGCAAGAAAGAAAGGGTAAAAGGAGATAATTTTCAAACTGATGACGTTGGACAAATATTTCATTTTCAGGGGAGGTTGCCTATGAGATATGGCTCTGTGTGTGGGTGTTTAGATGTGTGTTAAATATGGTCCAAGAACAAGGTTTTGAAAAGAAGGAAAAATCATGAGAGAGATTTGACTACGCATTGTAGCTATATAGGATTTGAAGAGGATTTGGATATCTTCAAACTTGGTAAGAAAAATAGACACAAGAATTAGGAGCGAGACACGTATAGAGAAAACAGAAAACGTCGTCATTCTTCATTCCTTGTTTGACCCAAACGCACGCCAATCTCATTGATTCACACTTAGACTAATTAAAGAAAATCATTGATTTAGACGCATGGAAAAGCCTTTTCCGGTGGGAAAAGAAAAGAGACTCCATCGCTAATTCCTTTTTCAGCCACCCCCTCCCTCCTCTTTTTATCCGAAGAGCCCACTCCATCGTGACCAAACCAGCTTTGAATTTCATACCAACTGTCATTTTTTAACATTATCTTTCTTTTCCCCTTTTGGACTCGATCCCGTTCTCATTAATAATCATATTATTATTATACTCTCTGCTTCAATCTTCTAGAATGCACTACAGGGATTCTTCATTCTTCATTCTTCATTCTCTCCCTCTGGTCTAGTAATAAAAATATAAGATTCTTTCAAGATGGAGGCTGTTCACTCATTCGAGGAGGAGGAGGAAGGAAGGGAATTAATTTTGTATGTACGGTAGCTGTAGCGAGAAAAAGGGCCAAAATATGAGGTCAAATTTTCTAGCTTTAATTCATGTTGGAATTGGCCAATGGTGGCCCGCCACGTGGGCCAAAAGGTGAGTACTTTGGCTGCGTGGTCACTGTTACGCTTCGCACTTTATTTTATCCCAGCTCATTTTTCCCCTTTTTAATTTTTTTTCCCTCTGGGGGGGGCAATTATTACAGCGATCCTGGGATTCCAAGTTTTCAACCCCACAAGGGTATATGGTTTTGGTGATTTGGGCTTTTTGGCCCACATTTTGAGGTCCATTTTGGTGCTGCTTTTTTGCCCTTTCTCTGCTTACCCATGGCCACGTAGGTTTCCCACTGCCTTTTGTTGGTTGGAGCGTGCGTTTTTTCGCTGCTTCTTCTTCTTCTTCTTCTTCTTTTTCCCCCTCCACAAATCACGTGGTTCATATTTTTATTCCTCCTTCTTGACTCTTGATTCATGCAAATTCCTTCTACGTGCCAACCATTTATACTCTATATACTTCCCTTTTTCCTCCTTTTTTATTATTCTTTTTATTTTTCTTTTGCCTCGTGTAAAAGACGTTAGCTTTGCTTTGCCTTTATGCTCTTTTTTAAAAAAAAAAAAATATACGCTTGTTTTCTAAAGCTAAAGTATGATTTAAATATTCCTGAAATTACTATCGATTTAGCTAACTAGCAAATGGCAATTGTCTTTCTTTTGATTTGCGAAAAACTAAGGATGCCCTTGAATAGATATAGAAAAAATATTTTTAGATTTTAAAATTATAATTTTAAGAGATAAAAAATTACGGTTTATAAGCAAACAAATTATAGTTTTTTATAAACTTAAAATTTTGGCCTTCTCCAAAGTTGTTGTATTCTAAAATCACTTTCTTTTTTTCATAAAGTATTTAAAAAAAAAAAACTAATCACACACTCTAAGAAGATGCCTTGAATGAATGCGTGTAATTTTATTTAAAATAAAAAATTGCACCATCATATACAGTACAACATATATTTTTTTATTTTAGTATTTATTTTCACCAGTCTACGTATTATATATCATGTGATTGATTTGTTTTTGTCATTTAGTTATGATTTTTATAGGTTATCCAATTTAGTCGTATGTATGGAGTCGACATTCCTTAGTATATACTAAAATTGAAATCAATTAGCAAGTCAAATGAGTTTGTTATATTTTATTAATTAATCACATTAAAAAAAGTGAAAATAATCCAGTCTTAATAAATATCCCGGATAGAATTGAATATAATTAGGTAAATATGAACAACAGACAGTGGCATAAAATGGATTGAAGGCCCCAGGCGGGGAAGTCATACATAGCACAGGACATGGTCAAAGAGAATGTGACCCACGAGAGGCTTATACGAATTCACGAAACTCCTAATAATCAACAAGCGCCATAAAAGCCACGTGTTGAAAACTAGCTCTGACTTTAATTAATTAATTCATAAAGAAGAGACGTAATTAAGGACCAATATGTCTTTGAAACTTATCACACGTTGGCCCAAATAGTTGAAATATGCCGAGTCTCACTGAGACATGGGATTTTGTATTCTTAAAAACGACAGTGATTTTGGTAGGCGAAGACTGCTTCTATGACCGGGAAGTTGGACCCTGATCTTTTTGATTTATGGTTGAACTGGTCAAAATCAAAACGACATGTCTTTTAGATCCTTAAATCATGCGTCGTTGCTGGAACATGTATTCCCAAACGACGTCTTCCCATGCCCCAAATTATTTAGTTGCCTCCACTTTCTTCCCTTGGTCAAATTTTCATGCTCTGCCTTTTGTCCCTGTTCTCTTGCCTGTCTCTCCAAGCTTTCTTCATTTATAATCCCAACAACAAAAAATATTTAGTAAATTAAAAATTCAGAAAATAGAATGTTGGCGAGTTAAATGATTTTTTTTTTCTATTAAAAGCAGAAGAAATTCTTTGGGTCCCCATAGCTTGATTTTCCGAACTGAGCCGACTCTTTCAAAACCTAATTTCTTTGGTGTGAAAGAGCAGAAACTCGAATTCTTAAATTTCTATGGCCAAAAGAAAAAGATTGAAAGCAGATTTGGTTCAATATAATATAAATTCTTGAGTTATTTTTAGAATAAAATACACTAAACACACTTCTATTTTATCTAAATTACATAAACCTCAACTCTATTTTAAAGACATATGTAGACCTAATTTAAAATTAAAATATATGTTACACAAATCTTTCTTATATATTTGAGATTATATTTTTATTCACTTAACTGTTAGTTGATTGTTAAGTTTAATTATTAAACTTTTATTTTGACCAAAATACCCCTCTTTAACGTAATAATAGACATTTATATTTGTAAAAAAGTAATTTCTCAAACAACCAAAAAATAATTTCAACACATATATTTTGAAAATTTTCAATATATTATGAAATTTATTAATTTTAATTGTATTATAAAATCTATAATTGTAATTTTTTATCACATTTATTGCAATTTATTTATTTAGGTTTCTTTTAAATGAGTACAAATATATTTCAAACACATATTTTTATTCATCATATATTATAAATGATGCAAATTTGAGATATTATAAAAGTCATTTAAATTATAATTTTTAAAATTTTTATATACATTATATTTATTAAAAAAATTTAGAACATTAAACAAATAACTATTGATAATTTCGTAAAATTTTCAACGCGTCCAACTAATAAATTATTTTAATTTACCCTTAAAATTTTGATTAATAAATTAAAACTCTAAATTTATAAATTCATTTAATTCTAAGGATGTATTTGTTGATTAATTAGCAAATAAGATTTATTTTAATATAAATTTGAATTAAAAGGTATTTTTTAGAACATTTTTAACTGAGTTAATGGTCTAGACTTAATTTTATATTTTTAAAATATATGGGAGGTACACGAGGGAAGTTGGGATATTTTACTCTTATTTTTAATATGTAATTAATTAGCTTGGGTCTCACATATTTGCCCGAAACTCAAAAATGATAGACATATTATTTATGGAATATATAAAATGATTTATTTAATTTTTGTATACTATTGACTAAATCATATTATCTAGGTATCCAAGTTTAGGGTTAGTAGCCGCCTTCCCCAACCTATGCATCTCTACTAAAAATTAAACTCAAAATCTAGAGATTTTTTTTTGCCCACTCGGTTTACCGGAGTTTTACCACGATTACGTTTGGATCTGACCCGCATTACGCACCTGGTTATAGTGGCGTTAAGACTCAAACTCGAGATCTCGTTTAAATGATACTAAGACGCTTACCACTCTAATCAACCCCGTTAGTAGAAGAAAAACTGAAATTATTTTTAATAAGCATTTTTTTTGTTGCCTACCCGGTTCACCGGAGCTTTACCCCGACTACATCCAGATTCGACCCGCGTCGCGCACCTGGCTATGGTGGGTGAGTCTCCCAACGGAGATTTTCTGCATTCGCCAAGACTCGAACTCGAGACCTCGGTTAAACGATACTGAGCCGCTTACCACTCGGACCAACCCCTGTTGGTTATTTTTAATAAGCATAACACTTTAGCCTATCCTACTAAACCAAATTAGGCCCATTTATCAAACATTCCGAAGAGACAACTCGGCCCAAGATCCATCGCCATTGAGAAATGTAAGTAGGCCGAGATTAATTCAATACATTTTATCTTATTTAGCTACCACTAGAACAAGCTAATAATAATAGCTAGAATTTTGTATTGTTGGAATTGTCTAAATTACTTAAATTCAAGTATCTCATTGATAGTTTATTTTGGAATAATTGATCCGAAGCTTTACTTTAATACAATTTAGTTAGATGCATAGAAGAACGGTAAGAAATTAAAGGGACGACATTGTTAGCTAGTCAGATGCATATATAGAGATAAAAGTCTAGTTGAAACCCCGATGACTACAAAATAACTAGAAATTGAGGACTATAAAGAGATGAACCAATGAAACAAAAGAAGGCAATAGGAAACATCCTAAGACCAAGTCGACATACATAAAAGGGTAAAAATAAAGACAGAAACATTAATAATAACGTGAGAATTGACAAAAGCATAGGATGTAGCTAGAGAGGCCGAGACATAGAAGCAGAAGTCAATACCCGAACCACCACCCTCTCTCTGCGGTATCAATAAGCCCGCAAAAAAGCCTTATAAAACACAGAGCCAAGGGTACTATACTTACTATATATATATCTGGTGCGCTCTTGACTCCCTCTGTCCCTCTCTAATATGCAACACAAACACAAATCCATCATTCACACCTTAATTTCTCTTACCTACTTAACCCACTAATTCTTACTCTCTGATTTCGGTCTTCGGTTGGTTTAGCTTCTGCTAGCTAGTTCTTTTAAGACCGAATAATTTCTTCATGACAAGGTATTTGTTTCATTAGTTACAGAAAACTGATGATTCAACTATTGCTTAGGGGTGGTTGCAGTGGTGGTGGTGGGTTCAGCGACATAAGTGGAATCGTCAGTGCAAAGAGCGGCTTCGATTTGGTGGAGAGTGTTGCAGAGATGGTTGTTAATGGCGGTGACGCTGGAGAGGTTGAGTTTCGCTGAAGGGATGGTACTGGCCAGGACTTGGAGGCCCAATGTGAGAAGACAAGATTGGTTCAGAGTAGTAGAAGAAGGTGGTGCTCCCGCGGTGGCGGGGGATTCAGTTGAATTGGCATTGGCGGCTGCGGCGGAGGTTGTTGCAGGAACGATTACGAAGCCTTGGGGAAGAAGTGCTATGGAGGAAGGGTCCTCGCCGGACATGGCGAGCTGGATGGATTCCACGTCAATGGTGGCGTACACCACTAGACTCCCCGACTGATCAGTGCAGCTCTCTCGCACCACTAACTCTACGTTCTGAGATGAGTTGCTTGCCACCTGTTTCTTAAAAGAGGTCTCAGTATTTTAGAAAAATATATCATCCTAACTAATTTAAATAGCTTCGTTAATATTAGTATCAGCTTACGTTTACACGCAAAAGCGAGATGCAATTTCCTGGATGTGAGCCATTTGCAATATGAGCCACTTCATGCAAAGAGTTCCCATTGGACAGAAAATCCAACTGCTAATTAACAAAACACAGAAGTAGAAGGTTAATAATTTGAACGTTGGCTGATCATAGTTTAGAGTTTAGTTTAATTACGAGGTACCTGAGATCTGCGACGTTCGTCCTTGAGAAGGTCAAAGACCTTGGAGTGAGAATAAGGAAGCCATGTGGTGGATACTGCACTGAGTATGACCCCATTAGGTTGCCCTGGGTTTGTAATCTTCCTCGTTGTAATTCTAACAGTGTCTTCTGCAGAATCTGATAACGCAGTCCATGATTGTCCACTCGACGTGCTCATGTTCAAGCTAAACGTTCTTATCATCCTTTGCGCCAGTTTCATCAAGTTCTTTCTAGCTTCTGGTGACGGTATCACTGCAACACGAAACATGTCATATATATATAGCAGGAAAATTAGGGTAAGAGTTTGTGAAGATGAACGAACCTCCAAGGTCTGAGATATTCCTTGCCATGAGACTGGCGACCCTCTCACATTGCCTCCGCAAAACCCCTAACCAACGCTGTGCTCCAAATGCCATTCCACTGTACACATAGTTACTGAATATCTGATGCACTGGTTTCTCTTCCACCTCTGCATGCTCCACCCACGTGACCTACTTACATGAGATTTTACAGTTAGTAATAAAAGGAAAAGATCGAGAAGGATCTTCTTCAAGTTTTGACAAAGTTCAGGAGCTGATATCTCACCCTTGAGTAGCCATTTGGCATGTCTTGAATAATACAGCCAGAGGGTCGCCTGCAGTATCTGGGATAAGAATGGTGAAAATTTTCATGGAAGCTGTCGAGAGGAAAATCAACAATGGCCCAGGTTCCCTCCTCGGCGTTTTGTTGGCAGTAACGAAGAAAGTGAGTCTCACGAGTGGGCACCAATGGAGAAATCACTTGTAATTCTGCGTATATCTACAACAAAACAGAACCAACCAAATTTTCAACAATATATATGTACGCACACCAGGAGTAGTAGAAATTTGTTTTTAATTTGAAGGGCTGGATATTTACCAGTTGAAGAGACCCACTTGCATGACCAGAAGCACCAGACGATATAATTTGTACAGTTTTTGCCCTAGAAACAATGGTGGGGAACAATTCCATCCACTTCATCTGAAATTCGAAGATTAGCAGAACATGAATGTATAGTGGAAGGGAAAAGAGCTTTCGAGCTAAAATTTAAGTTGAACTTAAAATAATTTTTTTGGCTATTGACTTTTGACTTTTTCATGTTTAAATCTTTTAAAATTGACCTTTCAAACATATCTTACAAATAAATTTATATCAAACAGACTTTTTTTTAGAAAAAGTCAAACTAAACATAAATCACATATATTGTACTAATTGACACTTAAGTCAACTTTAGTTTTTAAAAGTTGGTTGGTTAAAAGTTATTTTTGTAAATGGTAATCCAAAAAGTCCTAGATCTGTATACATGGAAAGGGAGATTTAATTACACAACAATAATCCAGGAATTACTTACAGCATCAAGGAAGGCGTCAACAAGAGTGACGCTGTTCATTATAACGACAGCAGTGTTACGGCTAGCTTCTCTTCTGAGTTCAGTACAATGGTTCTTGAGGTTGAGAGGCCAATGAAAGAGCCTAGCATGCTCCTCAAAATTCAGCATTTCCCTATCAATATTCTCACTGTCTCTGATCCAAAGCGGCTCGTTTGCCTGACACATCTTGATGAGTTCATCCATGGACGACACAGCGAGCTCCAATGCCAGAGACTTGTCCTCTTCCATCAACAACAGGCCACCGTCAGGGAACGGCGGAGTATCGGAAGGAGGAGGCGGCAACATTGGGACAGGAATCATCTCGGAAGTACAAGAGGCAACAGGATCAGAAAAGTGCCTTGAGTATATGTTCATGTCTAAGTCCAATGAAGGAGCCAACAGAGGAGGAGCGGGCGACGCCATTGTTTGCATTGCACGGCCTGTGTATCTTGATGTCAGACAACACACGCGTTCTAACTGCAAAATTTATTTACAATGTGAAATGAAGAATTGAAGATTACTGCATTTTGGATTTTTTGAATTGGAAATGAAGGTATATATAATTGGTACATTTGGAGTAGCTTTGGGAGTTGAGAGGGAATAGGGAAATGTAGGATTCAAAACAAAGGGAAAAAATGGTTAAAAAGAAAACCAAGTAAAAATAATCTGTTTGAAAATACACATAAAGTACTATATTAATACACATAAAACACAAGTACTCGGACTTATCCTTTTTTACCCATAAAATTTTGAAGAGAGAGTTTTTACCCATTTTTCTAAAAATAAATTCATTTAAATTAAAAAATATATATACTCTTAGTTAGATAATGGTGTTCTCTTCTTTTTCCAACAAAAAAATGTGGATAATTTTGTTTGATATTAACTAAAATATCCCAACTAAAAGTTTAATGAAATTATAAGGACAACAAGATGCACTCAAGTCAAACAATTTTCTTCACTTGTGTGGAAAAGATTAATTTTCTTTTAAAAGAAGGGATGGTGGGATCAAACTGAGGAAGGTTTTTAAAACTTAGATGAAAATATTATCTTAATTTCCCTTAATTAGTGAAAACTAGAGAAAAACTTTAATTAAACATCCACTTCATCTTCTGTGGTTTTCCATTATCTTAATTTCCCTTAATTAGTGAAAACTAGAGAAAAACTTTAATTAAACATCCACTTCATCTTCTGTGGTTTTCCATTATTATGGCGCATTCAAAGTATATATATTTTAAGATCCAAATGTTAGAAAATTTGAGTGGATAAGAAAAATAAGAAACCTCTTCCCTGAGGCGAACATTTTCAAGGCGAAGCTGATGCTCATCCATGCCCAGTTCAACATCCATCATCGCCGGACCGCAATTGGGACACATCACATTACGCAGAGCTGCTTGTAGACGATAGTTCTCATTCTTCAGGTTCTCATTTTCTGCTCTCAGTATCACATTATCAGCTCTATCATGTTGCGCCTAAAAAACGTAAGCACATCATATAAGTCAAAGAAACGTTTCGTTTAATCTTATTTACAGTAAGTTAAGGGGTCTCTCTGGCGTTTATGGAAAAACGAAGAGCTTTTTTATTGTAACCCTAAAACGGTAGTAGTAATGATATATGGGCAATAAATGGGAGGGGAAATATGACAGGTAGGGTTTAATGCGCACATTAATGGAATACAGACCGTATAGTGAAGCAACGAACGAACGAGGCTACAATGCAAAAAAGCAGAAGTAAATGATGAGAGACACTTCCCCCCTTTCTTCTCTTTTCACTGCCTGTAAGGTCCTTTAGGGCTCTTACAAAACGTTTTAATGCCGACCCAAAAGCCAACGCGCTTTCAACCTTGGGCATTGTGCCGTTACTTACACTTACACAGCATATTAGGGTTTTATTATCATCATTATTATTGTTATTTATTGTTCATTCTTCTCTTCTGTGAAGAAGATGAAGGTTTAATTTCTCATAATTAAGTTGAACCTAGTACCTTCATCTGAGTTCGACGATTTTGAAACCAGAACTTGACTTGGCGTGGCTTCAAGCCCAGATCTTGGCTCAGTTTCATCCTTTGTTTGTCGTCTGGGTGAGGACATTCCTTGAACAAACTGCACAATTAATTGCAAGAATAATAACAATAATCAGGCATTTTTGTGAGCAATGCCTTGCTTCATCTTTTTTCATTATATAAAACATGAAATATAGATATTTTTACGCTTCCATTTCTTGGATCTGACGAGCAGTGTGCCTGTGGTAACGTTTCTTCTTGTTGGCTGGTTGTTCATTGTCTTGCTCGTTCCCTGACTTGTTGTCTTGTTCGCTACCAGAACCGCTCTCCATGATCTCTTCCTTCCCTCTCATCATCATCCCCTCTTCTTCTTCCTGCGTTTGCAACAAAGAAAATCATGTTAACTTATGATAGAGAGAGAGGAGAAGAGAGAGACAGAGAGATTACCATGGGAGGTTGAAAAGGTTGAAAAGGAATGGTGGGTATGAAGTTGAAGCTGGAGTTTTGGATTGTAGAAGAGAAGAGCGTTTCTGAGTTTACTACTACGTTACTTCCCATGCTTGACATCACTTGACAATCCCCATACATTATTATCTCTCTCTCTCTATATATATCCTTCAACACACTCCTCTTCTTCTTCGCTTTTTTGACCCTAAAACACTTCTCTTTACACACACACAGAAAATAAGGGATAGATCTAGACGATGAAGATAAACGGAAGAAAAAGCTGATCAAGAAATTTGCGAAAAATGTGAACGACGAACCCTATTCCACAAGAACGAGCATGAGAAAACGAACGATTTCTTTCTTCTTCTTCTTCTTCTGCTCTCTCTCTTTCAGTTATCCTCTTGCATTCTATTTATCTCACCCTTTTGCAATAAATCGGATAATTTAATACTCTATAGTGGTAATTTACTGGAATAGTAAATCAGTGTGGACAGAAACCGATCAGATACACTCTTCTACGTTGGCCGTTTCGTTACACGTGTCCCTCTCTTACTGGCTTTCCGTGCGTTTCCCATCAGCTCTTCAGCAAAGTCAAACCCTCTCATTTCCCCCACACCCCACCACGTGACCTCATCCTCCGTGACCACGCGCATCCTGGATTCCTACCCCATTCAACGATTCATTAATTACAGAGGGAACCGTGTGGTTCACGCGTTGTTCAGTTGGAGTGGGTGTTTTTCCCACTTGTCCGAGAGGGTGAGGGGAAAAAATTTTGACTTGGAAGGGTTGAAGGGAGAAAAAGAAAGAAATGAGTCAAAACGATCGGAGCCGTAGGATCTATGATTAGTGGAGCCTACGTGGTAACAAGTTGGGGGAGATTACTATTTTGCATGGTGATATGGATTATGGGATGACTTATGGATTAGAGATATGGCCATGGAGCCAGTAAGATCTCTACACCTAATCATTGCATTTCTGAACCGTTAGATTAGATTTCATAATTTTTAAAAAGTGTAAATCCATTCATACTATTAAAATTTAATCATGAATGATTGAGAATTGCAATGAAGATGCAGTGGGAAAAAAACACTCATTCGTCATTTTTTTCAATTTTAAGCATAAGGTTGTTGGCAACAAAATCATGCATAAGGATTACAGGTATTTGGTTGATACAATAAAATAATTTAAAATAATCCTGATTATAATATACTCCTCTCCTCCTATCTTAAATATAAAATCTATTTTTAATTAATTTGATTAGATTAATGGAGTTACTTAAATTAACTATTATAACATATTTTTCTCAAAGTACCTTAATTACTTTCTTAACTCATTCCCTCATTTTCTTACTTGATTATTATTGAGAGAATATCACAATAGAGATAATTTAAAAAATGATTAATAAGTATAAAAAATATATTTTATATTTAAGACTAATATTGATTCTATAATTAGATCATATATTTATAACTAGGAGAGTATTATAATAAATCTTGTAATCCCTATTATATAACTTTGGCTATGTAATCTAGATTCAAGTTTATATCAATCAACACCTCTGATAAAGTTAAACAGATATTTTCACTTTTTTTTTTATTTTTTAATAAATTATAAATTTCATGTCATTGTTCCTTAATAACATACGAAACAAATGCTCTATAATCATAATTCTATTACCCTGGATTTCCTACCATTAAAAAAAAACAAGATGAAGGGTGTTGAGTTGAAGTGGGGACCACCAACCAAAAATCCTGTTTGGGATTAAGTGGGATATATACATGGCCAGTGATTTATGTTTGGGGGATATTTTATTTTCCTTAAGTTGCGGATTAAGAGAGATTAATTAGTGATATTTGATTCTTGTTTGGTCAAATGAGGCTGGCTTGTGTTGCTTCCAGAGATTTGTTAGTAGGTACTAATTTTGTGATTAGAGTTTGGGTTTGTTCATTCACGGAAATGCACTTCTAATACTAACAATAACAGTCTAATAGTCATCAAAGAGGAGGATTGAGTCTAACAGAATGACTAACATGATGAACTAATGTTCATATTTTTATTAAGATAATTGTTTATATATATTTAGTATCTGACAGTATCGTAAATACGATTCTCGCCTTAAAGAAAAACAATGTATCCAAGTCCTCTTAATATGCTTTGTTTGTTTCCTTTCCTTTTAATTCGTAGAATTAAAATCCGAAAGTGTGACTTAGCGAATGTTTTAAAATTAATGAGAAAACAAGGTGGGAAATTAATGACAAATAGGAGAAACAAGATAACAATGGCGAGTAACGTGTGGTCCTGGAAGTGGAAGGAAGATGATGGAGCTCTTTTAAGAAAGGACCCACGAACACAATGCGTAATAAATCCATGAATTCAATTGTCGAGCTGTGTTCACTTTATATGATTGCATGTGTAGCAGAGGCCAAAATATGTTACTGCCAATTACTACCATTTTTGAATGTGTGTGTGTGTGTGTGTATATATGCTTTTTTTGCTTCACCACCTAAACGCATCTTTGCTTTAAAGTTAGTGACCATCATGACTCATGAGGATGTGAATTGCAGAAATAAAAAATATAATTATTGCCCTTAAAGGGCAGCAAAATAAATACTCCTCCATATGAGATTATTGCTCCAATTCTTTATGTCACTTCTAGCTAGGCTTTACCTACCTCAAACGTATTAAAAAGGGGCTAAAATCTAATTCTATATCAATTTTTTTTTTATAAAAATTAAGATATCTGAAAATTTTTGTTATACCAATTTTTATAAAATAAATAAATTTACTATAACTATTAAAAAAATTAACGTTAGACTGATAAAAACATAACGATGTTTGTTAATGGTTAGTGGAGATATTATACTGCTCATTTTTTAATCTCAGTTATTTGGGTTTTTAATATATTTAAATTAAATTATTGTCATTTTTTTATATTTAAATTATTTAATAATATATTTTTAATAACTATTTATTAATAAAAATAAACTCTTATAAATTTAAAATTTGAGTTTACGTCTCTATTATTATGAATTTGTTTGAACTCAAGTGATACCAGCACATGACATTCTTACAAAAAGCGAATCTCTTGATGCTAGAATTAAATCCCTATATTATAATGATTTAAAAGTTGGACAGGAATTCCCAAGTCAATTACTCAATACCAACACAGAATCTAATCGCTGATGTGCCAAAGCTAAGGCACTGAAGAAAATCAAACAATTAATCCAACCTCCACACAATCCCTAAATATAAAAACTCAAAATATTGATATTGAAAGAAAGTAAAATCAATACATCCACCCCCAAAAATATCATTTGGTTTACAACTTTTTTTTCGTTTTAAATACAAATATTATTTATAATGTATGCCGTCGATTAATCCAATTTTATCGATGTATATATGTCTTCAGTATAATGTCATTTTTTTTTATATAAATCGAAAAGTACAAATGACTAATATTAATTTACTAGCCTCACAATTGATAAATTACCGTGCCTATCTAAAATTTTACTATATTTAGAAAAAAAATTATATTTAAACAGTTAAAACTCATTTTATTTAAATCAACGTATATAATTGATCATGGAATCTTTTTTTTCAAAGATTAATTTTAATTAGGTTTATATTCGTATGACAAAATAGCAATTTAATCTTCAAACATTGGTCTATTTGAAGAAATTTACTCTAAACTTCATTCAGATCAATGAGAGATAGAAAGGGCTTTGCCATTAAATTAAAGTGACATTTAATCATTCATATTGACTTGATAAAGTAAAGTAGCACAACAAAGTAAAATAAAAAAGGTATATATGAAACATTTAAAGTGATATATATATATATATATATATATTGATATGCAATATGAATTAAAGAAAAAGCCCGACACTTATATTGCATCAAAATTATAATTTAAGGATTTTTTTAAACATTGCATCACAAACAAAAAAATAGTTAAGGCTTTTATGATGACATATATATATATATATATATATATATATATAGCATATTAACATCATCGAGAGATCTGAGATATGTGTTGTGTGCATGAGAATACCGAAAAACCTTGTATATTTAATATAAGTTCGTCAATAATTCTTCTGGCCCCAAAAAAAATAAAAATAATAATAATACTGTAATAAGTTCAATGATTCAATTTCCATATATATATTATATATATAAGATACAATATTTTATGACTGTGTTTTGGTTTCGTACGTTGAGCATGAAACAGTTGCACAATAAATAGCAGCCATGGGAAAGAGGGAAGTGAACAGCTATGGTTGTGTGTGTGTGTGTGTACATAATAACTATGAATCCCCCCTCTCTCTATGTAGATATATAATAATGGTGGTCAACGAAGCATCTTGATGATTCTGGACACATCATCTGCTTTGAATTAAAAGCGTACATATGAGAATATTTACTTCGTTTATCTGATTTTTTGTTGCTAAAGTATAGGTGTAGGTATAGGTATAGCTCTCGTCCTCTAAGTTTATATGAAAACGTTACTTTGTAAAATTTATCTGGTTTTTGGGGCTAGGTTATTTCTTTTAACAAAAATATTACTTTGTAAATACGCAGCCATCTTATTTTCTATATACACTATTATAATCAAGGGAAGAGTCAAATTTTCAAAAAAATCAGTTTATTAAATATTAGTCTCTCAATAAAAATACTTTTCTTATGAGAATGAGTTTAAAGAAATAATTCAATAAAAAAAATTGACCACGGGAAGAGAGATTGTATTTCATCACTTATAATAGTCATGTATACAAAACATGTGTTATATTGTATTTTTTTTGTTTAAAAAATATAAAAATTAAATAATAATAAATCTATTTTATTTTATAAAATTATAATTTTTTTTAAAATATTTATATATAATTACACAGACTAAGGAGTTTCTATTAAATAATTTAAATATATATAATTAAAATATATATTTTAAAAAACAACCTATAATAATTTTAAATAATTAATTTTTTATCTATTTAAATTAATTAAATATATATTATATTAAATATTCGATGGAGTATTATTATTCAAGGTAGAGTAATTTTTATTTTTGACAACTGGTAGATTATTTATACATATCCCATGTCTTGTTTAAAAAAATTATATTTTATATTAATACTATTATTTATTTAAGCTTTTTAATCCAACAGTGCCACGCATATCTATTATTTATTCATCATTAATATTGATGATCGTAACTTGAGACGACCAGAAAGATGCAATTTTTTATACTACCACTTAATGCAATTTTCAAGTATAGGATTTTTTTAAACTGAAAACATAGGATTCGGTCATTGGAAATGAGGAGATTCATTATTACTTAAATAGAAATTAAAATAAAAATATGATTATTCGCATTACTATATTGATAAAAAATCAGAAGTAAAGCAAAATAATAGTCACAAGAAAATGCCCATAATATACGGTCACGATTGAATCAACATGTCTGAACAGAGCTTTCTTAAAAAGCAGAAGCAACAGAGTAGATATTAGCGTAGCGTTTAGAAATTAGCATATCCACAAAATTTAGTTTTTTTTTTTGACACGTTTTCCTGCCTTACATGATTTTACTTTGCTACAAAAATTGTTATTTCATTATTAATATAAGAAAAACAATACCCTCACTGCCATTTTTTTTTTAGTAAAACACTGACAATATTTTAAAAGCTGCCCCAAAAGTGAGAAAGATTAGTGGGTATCATTTTTCATGATTTACCGGTTAGACCTCAACCTGATGACATAATAAATAAATAAAAATTTAATATATATACACGTATATTATTTTTAATCTTAATTATAAGATTTAATTATTTTTTAAATAAATTAATTTATTATATCAAAATTTAATATATTAAAAATAAATTTATATTATATACTTTTAAATTTACTCAAATTAATAAATTAATTTTTATATTAATTATAATTAATTAATTAATTTTATATTTTAAATTTATTTAAAAATTAATTGAATCTTATAATTACGAACTGTAGCAGTAGGAAGAAATAAATTTATAATAAATTTAATTATTAACCTAATAAAATAATAGGATAAGCTTTTTGATAGGGTCAATTTTTTTATAGGTTTTTTTAATTTGTTCTATCAAACAAAGAATCCATCAATTTTTTTTAAAAAAACAGTCTCTGTTTTAGTCTCATTTTGAATTTCAACTCAAAGATAGCTCAATTTCATTTTAATCTGATTCGATCAATACTGGTCCCCGTTTATTAAATTTGAATAATGATATTGTTATTTCCAATTTATACATATTCCTTCCATCTTAAATATATATTTTAATTAATAATAAATTTTAATATTAAATATAAAATCTTAATTTAATTTATATATTATATTTATTATTTTATCTTAAAATTAAATTATTAAATTCATAAATTTATATATAATTTAATAGTATATAAAATAGTCATATCATATATATTATAATTAAATAATTTATTTAATTTATTTAATTTTTAAAAAATTAAATAATAGCTCTCACATTCAGCCCCGATCATCGGAGTATTAGCTATGAATTATAAATATTAAATACAAATAATTGAATAACTTGTTTTCTTGGCCAAGAAAAAAATACAAAGAACGTGTGTACTGTGTCCCAATTCCTTTTCTAATATGCGTTACAATTTCATTTCAACTGATAAAACCAGAAAAAAATTCTGTCAATCCCCGTTTCCCTCTACATTTTCCGATGGCTCTCCTTCCATTCGCCTCCCGCATTCCGTTTGAGTTGTCTGAAAGCCCTAAACTCCTCTCATTCTCTTCAATCTTCTCCACCTCCACTACTCAATACCCTACAATCGCCTTCTTCTCTGTCTCTTACAGTTCTTCCAGACTCCATCGATTCCCTGTTCTTCGCTCCAGATCCTCTGATTCCGATGGCACGTCCGGTCCCGCCTCCCGCGGAAGGGGTCGTTCTAAAAACGCCCCCGGAAATCCCTCGAAGATCACTGACGAGTGGGGTGAGGAGTCTGAGCCTGAAACAACGTCTACGAAGCTTCCGGATTCGGACCCTCCTCAATATGAGGACGAGTGGGAGGAAGGTGGAGCTGACGGTGAAGATATCGACCGAGGAAATGGAACTCCGACTGCGACCATCGAGGACCAGACTGCAGTTGTGGATGATAAGCTTGTGGGGCTGAAGCAAGCTTTGGTGGACACCGTTTATGGGACTGAGTTCGGATTTCGAGCTGGGTCGGAAGTGAGGGCTGAAGTCTCCGAGCTGGTGAATCAGTTGGAAGCGGAAAACCCTACTCCGGCTCCAGTGGAGGAACCCAGGCTTCTCAATGGAACTTGGGTATTGTTGTAAGTTCATTGCTCCCTGCACATCTTATGTTTATTCTATCCATAACTTGGCATGCAAAATTTCCACGGAATCTAGTAATTATCCCATGATTTAATTTGTATATGAACATTTCTCTATCAGCGTTAAGCTTTTCGAATGCGTATTCTCCATTATGCTTAAATATTGTAAGTGATTTGAACATGACCGAGTTTTGGACGTTATTTATGTTCTTATACAGTGATCAATTATTATTGACTGGCTGCATGATAATGTTATTAGATGATTGTTCAGAGAGGGGAAAATATTAGATTACTGAATCCCCTTCATCTTTCAGGATTAAGAGTGAGTTGATCTAGATTTTTTTTTGAATTCATTTTTAAGAAGCTGGTTTGGTAGAGAATTACTCTTTGGAAGTTACTTTTTCTAATTTTTCGGTTATTAATGGAATGTATGTTTGGTACAACGTGTTTGGCGGATTAAGAATTATTGCTTGTGGATGAAAACCCCGTTTACTACCGTGGGTTTTGGACTGAAAAGACGAATCATATAATGTTAAACTGAGCCAATGTTAATGCATTTGTGCTCATCCAGGGTTCTAGCAAGTTGCAATTTGTCGTAGTTTATAAAATCTTTTTCTGTGCCCTTATGGTTTCACTGTTTGTCAAATTGGTGTTAGGTACACTGCATCTTCTGAACTGTTGCCTCTTCTGGCAGCAGGAACAACACCACTGTTGAAAGTGGACAAGATCTTACAAACAATTGATACTGATAGCTCCACTATTGTAAACTCAACCTCATTATCTAGCCCTTTCAACTACTTGTCTTTCAGTGCATCTGCCTCATTTGAAGTGCGGAGTCCCACAAGGATACAGGTATTGTCATGAAAACTTTAATGATTATTTGACTGTAGAAAATTCTTATGTGAAAAAGAAGCAAAAGTTCGGCCAAGATGAAGAGAAGAAGAAACTTTTAATCAATAACCTATTGATAGGTTGTTGATTTACACATTTGCAGTGCTTTAAACTGAGCTTCTTCTTTGTTAAGCTCCTGCATGATGAAAAGTGATGGTTAACGTCTTGTTGCTTTAGGGTATGAAAAAGCATTGTGAAAGAGAAAATCTCTATGCTTGCCAACATGCGTGTCGTAGTATTGTACTAGGGCTTCAATAGCAGAAAGATATTTAGGTCTGTAAATGTGATTTTTATTGTGCCTGATGATGTTGCAATCTGGATGCCACCTTGTGTTGTGAGCTAGTTTTCTGATCTTGTAACTATTAGACCTTAGAAGACAAGAAAATTCTTGGTATTTTTAGTGACATCTGCCAATGCAAGCAGGTCACATTTAAAGAAGGTACCATACAACCCCCAGAAATAAAGTCAAGAATTGATCTACCAGAAAGTATCGACATTTTTGGCCAGAAGCTTAGCCTATCACCTGTGCAACAAACTCTCAGTCCTCTGCAGGATTTGGCGACGACCATCTCACGCTCTATTTCTGGTCAGCCGCCCCTTAAGATCCCCATTCCTGGCGAGAGGACAAGTTCCTGGCTTCTCACTACTTACCTCGATGACGATCTAAGAATCTCAAGGGGGGATGGTGGTCTTTTCATCCTTGCCAGAGAAGGGAGTCCTCTTCTAAATTAGTAGGACAGTGATCATACTCTTATCCCTGGTCTTCTTTCCTCCGTTAGGTACATATAAATAATATGTTGTTTTGCCCTGAATTTCTGGCATATTTTATGGAAAGATATCTGGAGCCACGCAGTAATTCAAAGTTGGTTGATTTTCACGAAAGTTCCTCTGATATATTGAGAAGGAGGAAGTAATATGAATCTATTCAGTTTAGTTCTTCACATCCCTGATCTAAGAAGTGATGATCAGATAGTTAGTTGATATTGATATCAACAATGGAGGAGACAGTGGAGAGAACTCTGGAAGATTGGGGGGAAAAAACCTAAGGACATGTGGTTATGTGAATGTGAACAGGTGCTGCCATGCGCTTACATAGCTCAAGTGGCACCCTATGCCTCCTCTCATAAAGGAGGTCATAGGTTATTGTTAAATAGGGGTGAGTGCTTATGTGATGGTTGTGTAGGGGTGGGTGGGAGTGTAATATTTGTTAACATGGAGTATAGAATTCATAACCTCGAGGAGAGGAGGCATGTGTGCCAATTGAGTTATAAGCTTTTGTTATCACCTACATTCACATAACCACACGTCCTTAGTATTTTTTCCCCCCAAATCTTCTAGATTTCTATCCACTGTCTCCTCCGTTGTTGATATCAATATCAACTAACAATCTGATCATCACTCCTGCTCTTATCATTCTTATAGCAATGCATCCTTGTTCGTTTAAGAGGCTTTCTTTTCATCACATCTCAATTTATTTAGTTTGATAATCAATCCATGACTAATTTTATGTGCGTTTCGCTTCTTTTTCCTAATCTGTAGAAGAAATTGGCTACCCCATTTTCTATTTTTTCGCAAAATGAGACTCCTAAATTTGTCGAATGTCACGAAGATGGCATTAATCGTGGTAAATGAGGAAGCAGTTGCTAAAAATGTTCTAGTGTGTTTGGAAATCATTAAAAAAGTGATTCTTACACAATTCTCACATTTATTTCGTATAACGTAAAATCAATTAGAATAAATTAATTTAAACACATATTTAAGCTTTAAGTGTTTATTATTAATTTATGGCTATATTATGGCCAAAATTTATCCCTGGTTTATTGCAGTTAAAATAAATATTTGTCATAAATTACAATAATTAAATTTTCAATAATTTTAAAAGCATTATTTCAGCAAAATTGGAAGACTTTCTTTGGGCCCGAGTAAGTGGTAGCTCAATCTTTTTGACCCGAAACAAATATTAACTCAAGAGTCAAGATTGAGAGGTGGTTGCCTTTTGTCCTTTTTCACCCCCTAGAAAGATTTTGTGTGGACGGAAAATGCTCTTATTCTAGCCCCACAAAAAATACTTATAACTTATTTGTGCATTTAATATAAAAGGAAACCCAACAGGGTTAGTCTGAGTGGTAAGTAGCTCGATATCGTTTAAGCGAGGTCTCGAGTTCGAGCCTTAGCGTACACAAAATTCCCGTTGGGAAACTCACCCACCATAGCCAGGTGGGCGACACAGGTCGGATCCGAATGTCGTCGAGGCAAAGCTCCGGTGAAGGGCAACAAAAAAAATATATAAAAAGAAACCCATAGGATTATAAATCAAGCATGAAATAAAAAGAAAAAAAGGATACTAAGAAACTCACTATATCTTGCCTTATTGCTCTCCCCATTTCAGACAAGTTTCAAAACCTTCAATCAAAAACACGTAAATTTTGCGACGCCAAAATCTAAAAAGTTATCCAACTGACTTGCAAAGAATTCATAATGTCTCTACAATTATTATTTAATACTTCTATCATCTTCAAAATCACTGTCCGTTTCTTTTTCAATTCTATTTTTTTTAGTGTATGAAACAAGCAAAAGAAAATCACACCATCCCATGAAACAAAACAAAACAAGGTGCAATCATGGTTGTACAGTAAGGTGACCAAGGTGCGTACGTAAAAAATCTCCGTTGGGAGACTCACCCATCATAGCCAGGTGCACTACGCGGGTTAGATCCGGATGTAGTCGGGACAAAGCTTCGGTGAATCGGGTAGGCAATAAAAAAAAAAGTAAGGTGACCAATCAAAACTTGCTTAAAACTACACCAATATATAATAAGATTTTACGAAGCCACATTATTCACAAGAAGCTCATTCTTCACTTTCCATGTAATAAACAGGAAAATGTGCCTAGCTTTTTCAAAGAAAATCAAAAGAAAGGCAGAATGTTTGTAGTAACTAAAAAAACAGTTTACTAGTTCTTTTAACCAAACCATGTAGACAAAGGGGGGAACCGACAATTCCCCAAAGATGGGCTGAACAACTATACACAGTCAGAAACGAACAAGAAAAATGGCTAAAGCGAAGAATCTTCACCTTAATCAAGCAACGAGCTACAATTCAGATTCGACCAGCAACACCAATTCCTGGCAGCATTTACCAAATTGCACAAAATATTATTTAACCCCACCCTATCGAGCTCCAAAACTATTATCACAAGTCACGAATAAAGTGATCGGCTGTGTTAGGTTCGCTGCATCCATAGCATAATGTCCTTTCTAATAACAGAATCCGACCAATTTACTCGGTGGATTGAGGGGAAAACTTCAGAAGTAGACATAGTTAGGCGCCTGCATTGGATTGGAGTTCCAGCAGGATTCGGTGGTCGCATCATCATTGCAATGGTTGGAAAGGGCTTTGGCCATGTATTAGATGATGAAGTAAAGAAAAGCCGATCAGAGTTCCTTTTGAAAAATCTGGAATACCCCTTAGGTTTCTCTTTCGGAGTGGCATTTAGCTTTGTCATGTTTACACATGAGTTAACACCGTTGGTGGGTGTTCCATGAGGAGGACCACGAATCTGAGCTAACGGTTTCATTTGATCTAGGCACCGTAGAATGAAATTGCCAACATTACGACCCACTTCTATGTCTCTTTCTTGGATGTTCTGGTGAACTTTGAGTGCTATGTCAAATGCAGCACGTGTTCGTCTGTAAATAACCAAATCAAAAAGATAAAAAAGTTAATTATATCGCAGCACCATTAATAGTTCTTGTTGAAGAAGCAAATTGCTGCTATTAAGAAGCCAGTGTTGCAAAAAGCCACAATAATATGAAATTGCTGAAGAGGAAAAAAATGATGCTGTTCATTACACAGATAAAAGAAATCTAATAGGTTTGCATCAATGCTGAAAAGCTAAACCTAAGTAATCAACATCACAGTCTAGAATATCCAAGAAAACTAAGGGCTTGTTCAGTATCTGTAACGAAAATTAGGAAAAGGAATAGTGAAAGTAATTGGATGGAATGAATTATGTTTGGTGTGGTATGAAATGGATAGGAATACTTTTAAATTAGTTTATTCAGTATGATAAAATAATGGAATAATGGAATTGGAAGACAATCTATGAACCAGACATACTTTGCTTAAGGATTCCATAATCCTTTCACTCTCCAATGAGTTACCAAACGTGGCCTAAAGCTGATGATCAAACATGATCGATTGTAGATTCTCAAGGGCCTTAAACATTATTGGTTCTAAAATCTTTTAATTACATGTTGTGTCTAATTGATTATAACTTGACAAGTAATTGGGAGGTCCCAATATATGACCATCTGGCAACTATGCAGACATGCATATCTGACTTCATATTAATTAAAAATATAAATTTCTAGAAAAACGGGAAAGAAAAAAATATGTAACATGAGCGAAGACTCGGAATTCACATAAATGACAAAAAGGAAATAATCAATGGAAATTCCACCATTTGGTAGGAGAGAGAGGTAACTAAAAAGAAGAGGACATAATCATGTTACTCATCAGAACTTTTAAAATAAGTATGATGAATCTCATTTTTGCAGTTAGTTTTTCATCCTCGGTCTCTCTTAAAAGAGAGGACGAATAAACAGAATGACATCAAACAGCTTAAAATTTCCCGTTGGTTTATCTCGTAGTCTCCCTCTTACAAACAGTTTTCTTTCTGTTCCTAGTTCTTACTACTCAATTCCCTATTTTACAAACTTTCTTACTAGAGATACAATCATATATGATAGCCACATCCATACATGATACTCGGGTTTAGGCTTCTGAAAACATAATAATCTCCTCTACCAACAACTCAGGTAAGTTATCAAATCTTTCTTCTGTTTTTAGCCTTAAAAAGTAACCATTTCTTACAATGCATTACATTTCCATCTGCCCTTATACATTGTAGGTGGTAGATTAGGACCTTATTCTCTATGATCAGGAATACAAAACATAGCATTAAGACACCGAGACAAGCTTAGGCTAAAATGCAGCAGTACAAGGTAAGAATTACAAGCATCTGTATCCTGATTAAATCGACCACACAACCAATCAACGAGAGGTTTGAAAATAATCGTACTCTGTACAATAAGAACTCCAGCACCAAGCTAATTTCATCATTTTATCATCCAGAAACAAATCTCAGGTCCACTCAAGAGCAATATGTATGAAACCACTGATACATTTCTCAACTCTTCACACGATTACAAGTGAATCATAAATGCCGTCGTCGACAACGCAAATATTAATGCCGAAACCTCGCGAATCCGAAAAGCATATCGTACTATCAAGACACAACTAGTACGCATGATTCGTCTTATATATTCTTATCAGACAAAATTATCTTACTAATGAATAGGAAACGATTGACAGGAACAGATTCAGAAAAAATCAAATAAAAAGAATGCAAGAATTTAAAAAAGAAAAAGAAAAAGGAGCAAGCACCTGTGGGCGAACTGACGGATCTCAGGATGCTTGACACTTATGATCTTTCGCTGAAGCTTCAAAGCGAGCCTATAAGTTCGCTTGAGGCCCAAAAAATACGCAGTTGTGACGGTAATCTCCCAGAGAACCATGATCTGCTCTCGAAATGCGACTATCTGTTTCAGAGAATGGTTCGTGTTATGTGTTGAAGCTTCTTCGGTGGATTCCTTTGCTCTATTAATTTATTGCTCAGCCTCCTCACGCACCTTTCCTGTTGCGCAAGTTTACTTCTCAGTTCTCATTCCTTCCCTCCTTCCCGTTTGCGCTCTCGAACGAGGCCGTCAGAATTTTATGGCAATGGCGCGCTACTTTCTCTATTTATTTTCCCCCCTTGTTACCCTTTTTCCACGGTGTCATCATGGCCGTTGGTTTACCGCCTTTCTTTCATCTCAACCGCTGGCTATTTTTTGAACTACGGATTCTCTTTGCGTATTGTCTCACTTCAATGTTGTGAAATTAAGAGAGAGATCGTAAGTTTGTAGCCAAACAAACAAACAAAGAGATCCTAAGCAAAATTTATTTTATTTACTTTTATTGACTTTTATATTTTCTTTTTCAATTTTTTTACTTATCTAAATTTCTGGGTTTTACTCGAGCTATCTATTTGGGGTGTAAACTTTACATAGTTTATTATAAGCTTTCTATTTTTATCAATAGTTTATTTTAAGGGAGAATGATAAAAAAAACTCTAAAAAATAATAAATACTAAAATTAGATATTATATTGTTAATATCATATCTATTATTATTAACACATCGTATTTATAATTTATTATATTTTAGATTTTTTTCTTCTTATTTTTTATTTCAATGGATGAAAAATAAACTAATTCTATCAATAAAATTTAATACAATTAGAGTTAAGAGTTAACTGAATTCAAATTAAACCGTGTGAATATTCTATCGGCCAAATCAGGATTTTACTTAAAAAGTAGACCAGCAGGGTGTGCCTCGACGCTTTTTCCTCCTTATTAACGGGACTTGCTGATTTTCTTATAAAATGACGGGCCATAATTATTGCCTTTAAGCTTCCTTCTAATGTTGCCAATGCTTACTTCTTTTCGTCTTTAATATATAAGCGAGGTTTCGAGTTCGAATCTTGATGAATATAAAAAAATTTTGTTAGGAGACTCACCCACCATAGTCAGGTGCGCGACGCGGGTCAGATCCGGATGTAGTCAGAGCAAAACTTCGATAAATCGGATAGACAAAAAAAATCTAAGATAGTTAAAATTTAAAAAAAATTATTTTATTTTTAAATAAAATCTCAACCTAGACTTCTAAATTTATGATTATTTTAAAATATTTTTATTGATTATATATATATAAAAAAAGAGTTTTGTTTATAAAGATAATGATGGAGATATTTTAAGAAAATTAATATATATTTATTATAAATAAATAATTTAAGTATTTTTTTTATTTTTTGTCAGTTAATTATCTAATTTTTATCTTTAGAATCAGAAGGAGTATTAAATTGCTTCGATGGTTTCGTTGGGGCATAAGAAGAGTTGATTGGCAATGGGAATATCCATGAGAATAATTTTGATGCACCTGGAATATCCAACGAGAATAAGAATATAAATTGTTACCCATATTATATATTCTTTTGATTTTAAATATAAAATTTAATTTATGATATAATTTATATTATAAATTATATATTATATATTATATTTAAGATTAGAATAATATATTGTTATCTACATTTTGGGCTGTGAGAACTCAAAATCTTCCATTCCATTCCAAGGAGACTAGTAAATTGTTGGGAATTAAAAATGGGCTGACTGAAACTTGATCTTTTTGTCAAAGATGGACTTTAACCCAAATGCATGGTGAAATATGAGCGTTGGTATGGTGAGAAAAACTATATACAATCTATTAATGGAGGTTAATCAGAGTAATAAACGGTTTAATATCGTTTAAATGATGTCTTAAATTTGAGCCTTGTCATATATAAAAAATTTCCGTTGGGAGACTCACCCACTATAGCCAGGTGCGCGATGCGAGTCGAATATAGATATAATCAAGACAAAATTCCGGTGAACCGAGTAGGCAAAAAAAAAACTATATACAATCCACTCACAAAAAAAGAAAGCGAGAATTATATGATTCCTTTTTTTAGTGGAAGAATTATATAATTCTTTTCTGCTATTGGAAATGTTAGGTTTGCTGTATCCATTGCACGCCAACTGGGATGTCACATAGGTTCGTATCAGTTGACAGTAATCACGTTACAACACAACTGATAGTTATTTACTTAAAGTCATAATAATAAATTTTTTAATAAAACATACATATCCCTAAAATATTATTAAGTACTAAATATAATTTTTTTTAAATATTATAAATAGAAAATATTAATATTTAAATTCAGACCTTTATAACTAATAAAATTTTTAACCAGTAAATTTTACTAATTTTCAAAAAAATATTGGGACAGTTTAGGCTTGATGGACCATTTTTGAATATATGGTCATTTTTCAGCATATAATTTTTAGATATAGATTCACATGAATTATATGCAACTAGAGATTTCTCACGAGGATGGGTGGAAAAAATAGATTATAATTAATTAATTATCTATGATTATTATAAATTTTTATTTTAGTTAAAAATTTAAAATTTGATCTTCAAAAGATTTTGAACTCCTATTTTGATCTTTGAAAGATTTTAAGCTATATGATAGTAATTAATCAATAATTTTATTAAAGTATGGCTCAAAATCTTTTAAATGTTAAAATGAGATTACTGATTAAAATTATTGATTGCAGTTTGTAAAAAAAATAATTAAAAATATGAAGTTAAGTTGATTTAAATATATTTTTAACTAACTGTCTATTATAAGATTTTAAGATTATAGTGATTAATTTATACAAAGTTTTTTGTTTTATATTTTAGCCTAAAGTAAACAGAGGAGGAAGTGTAAATGAAAGAAGATACAGGGAAGAAAAACTTTTAGAGAGAGGAAGGGAAAGAAAAAAGAAAAGAATAAAAAAGAGTACAAGCGAAGCAAAGGTTTCTAGAATGACATATAAGAAGATCTAGTTAGTTCCTTGATCTTATATACTTAATCTATTCTTCTTTAATCAAATCAGAATAATGGATTTTAAAATATTGATAACATTATCAATATTATTAATAACAAATGATTTTTCCCCTATATACGTAAACCGTAGGACAACGATAAGATCACAAGAGTAATTGCTATATAAAAGAATAAATCTCGACTTCTCAAACAGTAAATTTCTCGCATTCTCCGCTCAATCTTCCTCCGTCCCTCTCTTCCCTCCCTGCATCTGAGACCATGCATAGACAGTCTCTGAGCTCACTGTCCTTGGATCTTCACGGCCATGGCGGAGCCAAGGAAGAGACGGACACTGTCGAAGAACCGAAGCTCAGAGATTCTGCTTCATCGGCGTCCATATACGACGAAGACGACGATAACGCCTTAAAGAGTCGTCGAGCATCATCGCCTCCTTCCAGAACTGACAAGTTCATCCACCTCCTTCCCATTTTCATTTTTTGCTGCTTCCTCGTTCTCTACCTCTGCTCTCACACTCCCTCCTCTTCAGACATGGCTTCGTTTCGCGGATTCAAGCGCTCCTCCGAGAATTCTGGTATAATGCATTTCCTGATTCCCACATGAATTTCATTCAACTAATTTTCTTTTGCTAGTTTTTTTAATTCTTTTGGTTTTGGTAGATTCAGCGGTGGATTTGAACGACAATCAGCGATTTCTGGCAGAGATACCCGATATTTTGCCGATTCTCACCGTTAAAAATTTGCAAGAAATCCAGCCACACAGGAAATTCGCCGATGTTTAAGCTGCATTCTCTGGCTTTACCATCCTGATGATTCCTGCAACTTCATTTCACGGACCAGGAAGATTCTGTGTTGATATCAGAATAACTTTCACTTTCTTTTCTTTCATTTATTGGTAGTGCGTGAAAATTAAACAAGAACAAGAGGAAGAAAACGTTACGCTCTTAAATTTTGTATATGCATTTGAAACTTGGAAATGCAATGCCTCGTCGATTGATAGTTGATAATTGATGAATTGTCTAAGTCTAAGGATGTCTTCCCCCACTCCTCCTACTTCAAAATTCAAACACAAAAAAATGTTAATCCAAATCCGTGGGTTCCAATCAAACCTATATGACTTTGATAGCGGATAATTTATAAATATTTTTTTAAATGTTAGCTTAGAGGCATGCTTGGTACTAATAAACTCCCAAAATCTTAATCATCTAAATTTTTCATAACAAAAAAATTATATAAAAAAAATCTATAGAAGAAATTCTTTTGAAAACTGTATAAAAAGTGAGTTTTTATCTCTCTATTTTCTTCTGTGTCTAATGTTAAAGGCACTGAATATCACGAGGACACACCCTATGTTCGCCGCTCGTGATTGGAGCTCCTTTTGCGCGCATTCTCACGAGTCTCCCTCTTTTGGGTGCTACTTTTAATATACTCGTATTTGATTGTTTCGATAAAATTCTTCGTTGAAGAGAAGGCACTGGAGCCTCAGGCAAAAGATATTAAACCGAGGCAAACACTTGACTGGTTCAATACCCAGTTCAATTTTAACAACATTGGTTAAAAAGTAGGTGCATATTTTTTTTGGGATAGATTGGAAATAAAAAACACGGTGCATATTACCACAAAATAAATAAAGCAAGCAACACAAATCAATAAAAAAAAAAAAATCAAACACCTACATATTTCACCATATTTTTCTTACAAAAGAAACACCAAACTGCAATTTAGTCCCATTCTATATTTTAAAGCAGAAACGAACAAAAGTTATATATGGGGAAAAAGTTGGCAGGAGTTCCATACACAAGAAGAAAATTAAAGGATCAAGCCCTTAGGAGAAGAAGGCTTAGATGGTTTCTGTTCACCTGTTCTTGGTGACTCAGAGATGACCTGACCATGCTGATCCTTTTGCTTCCGTTCCTCTTCACTGTGCACTTTCTCCTTTGTCTTCTGTCCTACATCCTCAGCTGCCTTAACAACCTTACTGAAAGCACCTGTTACCCATGAAGCCCCAGTGAGTATATAGCGATTTTTCATGATAGCAGAACCCGCTTCATTGACTTTCTGTTCTGCGGCTGCAAAGGCCGTTTTGGTTTTCTCCGAAACCTGAAACTTTTGATCCACTTCTCGAACTCGATCACCCACAGCTGAAGCACCAGCCGTTATTTTCTCACTGAAACCAATTTTCTGATCAAAAGATGCAACTTTTGCTGAGGCGGTTGATGATAACTGATGCTTCTCATCAAATGTCTTTGCTTTGTTGACAGCATCTTTCCCCAAGACAAAGCCCCTCGCAAGCATGCCGGTGACCACATCCTCTGCCTTTCTCAAAGCAGATTCAGCACCACCAGGAGTCTTACTTTCGGTTACCTGTAAAGCCACAAAAATTGTTATGCCAAAACAGCCTAATTTGGTTTTAGTACAATTGTAGAGGGTCATGCAAAGCTTACAGGTGATGTCAAGGCAGCTGGTGGAAGCTGGTAATCTGGATCCAAAGTTATTGTAACTGATGAATCGACTATCGTTGCTCCCTGATGATTGCCAAAGCAGGGTGAAACTTGGTTACACACTGTAATTGTAAGCTATATAAACCGATATACAAAAGGGAGATAGACGTGGTTGTGAACAATAACTCATCAATATAATTTACAGCCATGCAACTAGATAAGCCCCTCACCCAAAAAAAAAAACAAGAAGAGGACGAAGAAATAATCATATGCATCCTAAATAGAGGCAACAGATCATCTTGGCAGTGCCTATTATCAATTGGTACAAAAAATAATTCCACCAAGAGACCAGCGGCAAATAAAGAATGAAACACAAGCTTATACTTGTAACCACAAGTTCTCATCCAAACTCTTCAAGATCCCCCTTCTATTTATGTTCTTTTTTGCCAGCCCTTTCTATTTATATTAAATCTGGCATTGACTGATCTTAGTTCCCATAGGATACTTCTATCTAAAAGCCAGGAGAGAATTTTCAATATCATGACTTTCAAGAATTTGTAAATCATCCATCCAGTAAGATCAGAGAAACTCTAGGTTAATACTTCTCCAGTCCTTAATATAAGACTTAATTGGGGAGTTGATATTGATCTTAAATATAACATCTACTTTCTATATTTATCAACGTTTTCCCAAATCACCCTTATTGGTACTCTTTCAACAATAATCAAGAGAAGGAAGGAGGGAGTTAAGGAAAATGATTGGGGTGTTTTAGAAAAAATATATCATATCAACTAAATTAACTAACTTCCTTAATCTAATCAAATTAGTTAAATAGGTTCTATATTAAGAACCGGAGGAGTATATTTTAGTGTCATCTCTAATTGTCAAGCTCCAAATTAATCCCAAACCTTCTTACTTGTTTACTGTCAAGGAACAGGAAATCTAAGATTCAGAGTCAACATTCTGTTACAAATGGAAGATATTTCTTTCAATTGGAGATCTTTAAATAACCAATATGAACATCACTGTCAGCAGCAGAACCACCTTTTCCTTATTACAGAAAAAAAAAAAGAATTACCTTTTCCTTACAATGCAGTTTAAAGCTAGAAATGAACAGAAATTGTCCAGCTCCTGATTTCTCAAAAAGCAGCTCTAGATATATGCAGGCTCCAAAACTAACAAAGGGCAGCACAGATAACCAAAAATACGAGATGCTTTTAAAAAAAACATTTATAGTTCCAGACAAAATGTGAAACGAAATTATTCATCATGATTGAAGATAACATAAGAAGTGGCCCCATTTTAAACAAGAAAGTGCTGCAAAGGAAAGCCTCGACAAAAGGAAACTTGGAAGCCTATCTGAACCATTTTACACTCCACAATTGTCAGCTGGATTTTATTTTCCAGATATTTCATTGATATTTATCCAGAAATGTGCATATATCAACTGACCATAGCGCCTCTCAAAAACTGGCAAGGCAACAAGTGACCTATAGTTCTAAAGCTACAGATATAATCTTATGGCTTTTATTACCAGATAAGTAGACTAGAAATTTGAGGTACTTGACTGTATACTAAAATTCAAGTTCATTGATGATAGGCAGATTACCGATAGTAGTGCAGCAGTCTCAGCTCCTTGAGAATCCTTGAAGGTGACATAAGCAATTTGAGATCGTTCATCATGACTGCATCAAATAAGAGCTTATGGTTATTGTTTGAAGTTTAAAATTGAAAGCACTTTAAAATAAGGGACTGTATGTGCTGAATATAGCAACTGCGAACTTACCTCCTCAGTTCAACATATTCAATATCACCAGAGAAAGAAAAAAACTCCTTAATGTCTTGTTCAGTTGCTCCCAGGGAAAGATTACTGACTTTAACAGTTTTTATTTGCTGCATAAGCAAAGTTAATAAGGTTTTAGATATATCACACTCAAAGCAAAGGTTAAAGCATATTACTCATTGACAAAAAAGCAGACAATCAATAGAGAAAACTTACACCCAAAAGCTATATGCATGAAAAAAAAAAAAAACTTTAAAACACAATTCTGGTCACCCACAGCTAAAAGTATTTCAATAAGCTAGACTAAAGAGACATAAACATTTACTTTCTGACTTCTACCCTGGATAAGAATAATTGGATCACCCTTTCAATTCTCTTTCTCATCTAATAGCAGCCAATATTACAGCTTCTAATTGGGGACTCTTATATGTAGCATGTCAATTTTTCCAGTTCTGAGTACTCCCTGTTGTTTCCTGTCACAAACAAAACAGTTTCCTGTCACAAACAAAACAGTTTCCTAGTAGTCCAACATTATTTTAATCTATCTCATTTAGTTGTGTAATTCACTCAAATTTTCAGATTCTATTCTTGTTCAGAGATTTTATGTGCTGTGTGTCACTAAAATTGAAGATCATTCATGCTTCCATCATGTGATTCTGGATTGATTTTATTTTCTCGATGCTTTGTCATGAGTATGACTTGGGTTGCTTTAAAGCATTAGTTTTGGTTATGATTTTAGTGATATAAACTCTATTTTTTAGATTAATTATTTTTCCCATTTATTACTATGTAGAAGTAGAACCGAGGTTCTGACTTCTAAATGGTTAGTTAGCAGAGTCAATAAATCTGTTATCCAAAAATAGTCTTGCCAAATATGCAGTTTGCTCATTTTCTTTTACTTTTCTTTTTTTAATTCCAAGTTGACATCGTTTAATATAAATTATGAATCAAGAAAGAATTGGAGCATCATTTCCGAACATTGTTTAGTATAAATTATCAGACAAACAATTTGGAGCATAGTTTCGGAATGTCTCACCACCACGTATTGGCTTATTATTGGAAAACTCATCTGCAACTAATCCACTACCCATAAAGTGAATCCTAAATAGTTGTAAATAGGAATTGGCTAAACCTATAGGGAAATTGCGTTCTGAGAAGTGATGGATATGAGAGAAAACAAATAATACAAACGGCCGGCAGGCTTTTCGCACGAGTTGAAAGTAACAGATAGATCATTCTTCCAAGGCATACTATACGGAAACAGAAATTTACACTGAAGAGTTCAATCCAATACACAATTTAAGCATTCGCACAAAAATTTCCATCCAGTCTGCAGATAAGTCAAACAAGCTAAGGCTCATAGAAATCAGACAGACAAGAACCAAAACTCACCGACATCGCGAAACGATTGGCAATAGAAATATCCTGTCAACAGAAACCACCAAGTAACTCAACTACCGGAGGGGGCTTATCTCTGTGGCAATGTCTTTGAAGAGGCAAAGTCCGCGAAGAAGATTCTGCAGGCGGTTGATTTTTATTTGAGTTTTTTTTTTTTGGGGGGGGGGGGGTAATGTATTATGGATGGATCTCTTGGAAACGCGTGCATGACACGTGCGAATACCGTAGCTAGAAAGGAAATGCTTCCGCGTTATTTGAAAATGCTGCGAGTCGGACACGGAGTTTAAGTTTGGAGGGAGGTTTACTATGAGTTTATCTATACAAGTAATAATGTGACATTAATTCATTAAATATGTGGTTGATAATTCATTCTCGTGCTGACGTCTTCAAAGTAAACTTTTTTTCAATAAAATAAAACTATAAATACTATACAAAAGTCTGAAAAAATAAATAAAATTCTGGAGGCATTGTTAAATTACGTTTAGCAAACGTATTATTTTCAAAGTTTTTCTCTCTTTCACCTGCTAAAGATCGATTTACCTACGATTCTCCTTCTATGCCATTTTACTGCCAATTAGACACGCCCAAAGTTTTGCGTCTTCATTATGTATATTCAGTACGAAAACTTCTATCTAATTTTCTCCACAATCTTTAATAATATATCTATGGGTCTGTTTTTGATAAGTTTTTTTAAAAAAGTTTATAGAAAAAATAGTTTTTAGGTAATTTTTAGAAAAAAATTTTTAAATAAGAGTTTGAAAAAAATAGTTATGAATAAATGAGTATTTAGATGATTATTATCATAAAAAATTTTATGATTGATAAATTATTATAAAAAATATGAGAAGAAAAAAAAATACTTATCTTATTTTATGTACAGCCTATCTTTTGCTACCTATACGGTATATTGTATACTTTTTTTTTTGCTCTCCCTTACTCTCTCTCTCTGTCCATGTCTAGTATCCCAACACTTCCACTGCATACCAGCAACCAACGCTGGAGACTAGCTCCTTTGGCCACGATCAACTCCTCCTACATCAATTGACCAAGTGACGACGACAGTAACTAAAAACTAACGATGACGACCTCTGTTTAGCAACCACAGAAGGAAGATGACAAAAGCTTGACAGCGAGTTGTAAAGGACGACAATGGAGAAGGCGTTTGCTTCTAGCAGATGACTAGACTAACGGTAAAAAGATGACGAGAGGAGAAATGAGAGAGGGAAGATAATAAATACAAGAGAAGAGATAGGGAACAAAGAAAAATATGGATAAAATAGTAATTGGATAGTACATACATTTTTTTATTATTCTAGAAGTTATTCCCAGTAGTTTATACAAAATTTTAGTTTTAAATTATAATTTATATCAAAAATTTATTTGAACAAATATAACTGTTTGTTTTAATTTTTTTTAAACTAAAGTTTGGATTATAATTTTTTTTAAAATTTATGTTTTCTTAAAACCTAAACAGCTGTATCATGCGTTACTATCCTTATAAGAGTAGGCTCCACAATGTTGATAGTCACCCCTCTTCCAACGGTTGTGGTTCTCCTTTGTCACGGTGATACTTCTGATTTTAGCTTGATTTATTTGTAATTTGGTTTCCCTAAAGCTAGCCAGGATAGTTTTGGCCTTTGTTAGAAGTCCAAGAGCACTAAGTTAATGTTTTTAAGAACTTTTTAATCTTTTTTTAAACAAGCCAACAACTAATGAGAAAGAACTCTTTCCAACACCCATCACATTGCCCCATCTTTAATTGCCAAGAAACTTTAATTGTTTAGGAAAATATTGAGAAAAATACTGTTTATTTATTGTAAAACTTTTTAATAGTTATATTTTTTTCTTAAATTGTTATGGTAATTTTTCAATTTATTAATCCAAACAAATATCATCATAATAAACAAACAATAAGTAGAGCTAGGAATACGGGCTGACCCGCTAAAAACGGGCCCGCCCTCCAGAAGATGGGGCGGGCTGCAAAACGTCAGCCTTAGTCCGCCCCCTTAGTGGTAGGTTGGCTCGCCAGCCCGCCACTTTTTTTTAATTTAAAAAAAAATATTTTTAACATTTTTAAAATACTAATAAAAATTTTCTAATGTTATATTAGCATAGTAAAAAAATTGCTCATGTTATACTCTTAAAAATTTCTATTTTTATAAAAAAATCTCAAATTTTATAATTATAAATCTAAATAAATATTAACATAATATTAATCAATTATAATATGTAAACATATATTAATAAATAGGTAATTATTTTTACTAATATTCGATAATAGGAGTATTCAAAATAATATTTAAGTAAAATAAATAATAATATTAAAATTAAAAAAAAAGTGGCGGGCTGGCGGGCTAATACGGGGCGGGCTGTGCAACCCGCCAAAAAATGGGCTGACTTTTTGCCAGCCCAAGCCCGCCCCGTTTTCTTATAAAACGGGCTCCGCCCGCCGGCTAAACCCGTTTTCCCAACTCTACTAATAAGTAAATACTATATACTAACCTCTAGTGTTAAATATAATAGTTAAATGATTTTTTTTAATTTTAATTATAAGATTTTAATACATTTTATTTTATAATATTTTAAAAAGCATCCATAGATGACTATACATATTAAGGATAATTCAAATTATGGTTCAAAAAATAAGACTGAACCCTAAAATTAGTCAAAATAATAGTTTAAAGGTCAATGAGTCAGATCGATGTTGATTAGGGTTCAAACTGTTAATAATTTAATAATATAATTTAAATAAAAAATATATAAAATGTTTATATTTGATCATAATTTTTTTTAATAAAAATAATATTTAAAACATACCCTAAAAGTACATATAGCCAACTATTATATGTGCCTATTTGGCAAACATCAAAATCGTAATTTTAAAAGAGTTTATAGTCTAAATTTTAGTCTGAAAAAATTTTAAAATAAACAGTTATATTTGTTCAAAATAATTTTTGGATTAAACTATGGTTTAAAATCAAGGTTTTAGATACGTAACTGAAATTAATTTCTATAACAGTAAAATAGTTTATAGATTATCTAATTACTATTTTATTTTTATTTTTTTTACAATCTTTCTCCTCTCTCTTCTATTTTATCTCTTCTTCATCCTTCTGTTCTCTCCTCTCTCTTTTTCACTCTCTCTTCTCTTATATTTTTAATAAAATTATACTATTTTTGATAATTTTTTAATTATAAAATTATTTATGATAGTAATTATTAAAATATTTATTTATTTATAACTACTTTTTTATAAGTTATTCTAAAAGTTATTTTCTAAATTTTTATACAAAGGCCCTGTATCATAACAAAAGAATTGCAAAGAGAACTTTCGATTCCCTCCTCCTCTTCTCTTTTTCCCTCCAAGAAAATGAGTCCATTAAAAGTTTAATGGAGGATAACTGTTACATCAATGCTGTGCAGTTTTGATGCCCGTGCAATTTTACTTTTTGATCTTTTAACCAATAGTTTTTACTTTATGTTTTTTTAACAAATAGTTTAGTCTTTGGATTTCCAACTTCTACTCTTCGATTTCCGCTCTTCTTTTGCTTCTTATGCAATTCTTCCTTGTGCCAGCAATTCACTTTTTCCAGTTTTTATTTGGTCTGCTACCCCAAGCTTTCAAACTGTAGGTCACTAGTTCGAGTGTTTGGCATCCAAAAAAAAGGCAACAGCGCCACTCCCCTCTGATGTTCAACGAAATCTTCAACTTTAGATTCCATGGTGGCCACCGAATTCATTTCTTCTCCACCGTCTCCCTACAGTTAGTGAAATCGTCCTCAATCCCATGTTTTCTACTTTCTTTTTTTTCAGCTATCGCTCTACTCCTTCCTTTATTTTTCAGGTTCTGATCTAGATCTGCTCCACTCTTTATTCTTTAGCCTCCAACCGGGATCTTCTCCTCCTTTTGTTCTTCAGCATCGATCGGGATTTGTGTTTAAACGTTTTTTCAAAAACCCGGATAACCTGTCAAATCCAGCGAGTTACTCGTTTAACGCATGGTTCCGCGGTTCAGGACGGGTTATTCCGAGTTAATTTTCCCCTGTTTCGGGCGCCAAACCAGATCGGATAGTGACCGATTCACCGGTTTTTGGTTTGAACCATCCAGTCGGAGTTTTTAATCAGTAATTTAAATATAAATAATTAAATAAAATATTT